>JAWWEU010000081.1:113340177-113482588 GCA_035583155.1 Acropternis orthonyx | reverse complement strand
AAAGAAAAGAAAAGAAAAGAAAAGAAAAGAAAAGAAAAGAAAAGAAAAGAAAAGAAAAGAAAAGAAAAGAAAAAGAATGCTTTATACAATGCTGGAGCCACTCCAGGAGATCAGGATCTGAACTGAACTAAACAGTTTGGCTTAGCCTCTGTTTGTATTTATGCTGGCTTTATGTCAGCAGAGGTACTGCTAACTTGTACTACTGAAAGATTTATTCTGACATGCTAGATGCTAAAGTGATAACTCAGTGAAGGACAAGTCATGTAATTGTACAATTACAAAGCTGATCCTAGTTGCACTGAAGTGAAATAAATTTCTTCTTTGGTTCACATAGCTCCCAGAATATGCTTAACAAGACCAGAAGAATGAATGTCAGGGATATTCTTTAGAAGGTACAGTATGCTACTATACATAATGCTACTGCAGTTTCATAATGCATATCTCTCTATATTTTTTTTTTTAGTAGGCATCAGTATTTCAGAGTAACTTGAAAGTTTCAAGGTCTTTGTCCTTAGCCAGAATAAAATTGTTACATTATACAAATGAAAAAGTAGCTGGACTTGGAATTGCCAAAGTGCCAATTACTTATGGTCACAGAAGAGATGACCTGGTATTTTAACATATGGAACTATTCCTGTGCCAGCTGTTTAGCAGAAGCGTGTTAGTAGCACTAAAAAATTTACTAAGTGATGATTAAGTTCAAATGTCAACAGCTAGCCATCTGCAATTCTGATGAATCAGCAGTGATGAACAGGTAAGATTAGAGAGAAATTAAGAATGGATTTAAACCCTCAGCAACACTAAAGATGAATAAATCCTTTTTCCAAGATGGAAAATATGATACATTTATTTTAAAATGAATTCATAATCCCTGAAATTAGAAGTCATGGTAATGTTGTTTAAAAATATCAGTTCTATCACCTGACCAAAAAGGACATTCTTTATAAACAAGACATAGGCACACAAAATTTGATATTGTTTTTCAAAATAAAATACCAAATTGTTTAAGGTTGCAATTTTAAAAAGTGCCCAATCGAAATTCTCTTATTTTCATCATATAGAGGTTTGAGAAATTAATTTGGTTTCATTTCTTGATAGCTGCAACTCTTCAGGTTTATGATATCTATTTCCTTGAGCACTCTTAATGCATAATTTTTAATTTTCACATTCATTATTTTCACTTTTTTTATTAATATTAATTAAAACCCCAATTATGTTCCATTTAAATATAATTTAAAGCTGTAGATTATAACAAAAGGACCCCTATACATCTTTCAAATACAAAGCAGTCAATCTGATCATGTCTCTAACAGTACTTACCACACTCACAGGACTTTCAGTGACACACATCTACTTCCTCTAATGGGCACAATGAATTTATAATTTTTCTGCCTAGAATCCATTAGTATTGAATCTTCTGAACACCTTTGATTACCACTGAGACATGAAAGAGAAGGAAACAGCCCCTCGTGGGATCGTGCCTGGCACAGCTAGTAACAACATGAAAAAGACAACTATGCTTCACAAACCTCCAACCTAAGTTGAACACTGCAGGTTGGTGGGGGTTTTAATTCAGTCATTATTACTTGGACTTAAGATATGTTTAGACTTATCTAACTGCAGTTCAGCAGTCATGCCTATTTCATTTGCATGGTCTATTTCTGTGTGAATAAAACCCAAGTCTGAAAGTCCCCTTTCTTCCTGCTCTGTTCCCTTAACATCACCTCTTTATCTTCACAACTCCCTTTGAAGGGTATTTACTGAAAGGATGAGAAAGAGGTTATCACACAGAACCGAAAACTTAAAAAAGAAGACCCAAGAATTTCAATAAACTTACTGTGTAGCCAGATCAAGGACTAGAGATCCTCACTCCTACAGCAAACAACCTGCAAGATCTGAGACAATTTCTGCTCACCTATCTCCAGTTTACCAGTTTCATTAAGAGAGGATGGCTGTTTAACAGGGTTCTAGATGTAAATGTTGCATGAAAATTCAGTTTAGAAACCTTGTTTCAATGACAAATTTAGTTACCTTTTCAGCTTTTAAAAATTCAGTTAGATCTTATTTAGGACATGGTTTATGTAGTACCTAGATGTACAGTGTTGAGAAACCTCTAGCATTAAAACTGGAGAGGTTTGAATTAATAAAGCAAAGTGGATTACTAGAGAGCTTTAATTTCTGGACTTACATTTGTATAAATACCCCTGCTATTAAAGGACCACATATTCATGCTTCTTTGATTCAGACCAGCATCCTGCAAAAAGTAAAGGTAATAAGTTGCTCAGCACAATATAAACTGAAAAATGCCTAAGAAATAATAACCACCTCCACTGGCCATATACAAAGGCCAGAGGTGGAACTGAAGCACAGCAAAATTATTTTACAAAACTGTAATACCTAGATTTCCATTGGCATCTGTTTCCAGCAGTCTCCCAGCCCTCCCTCCCAGGTGGTGAAAAATTGCAAGACTTATATTGCAAGCCCTATGCTACTTCAGGAAATAAAGATGATGAGTGTTGACAGTTGCTAGGAACACATTACAATACCAGTACATGCAGGTGCTTAAGTACTGTGATAGTCCATTTGAAAATAAAATCTGAACTAAGGCAAAACATAGGTAATTCAGTTGACAACCACTCAACCACTCACCAGAGGGAGCCCATTTTCCCTTCCTACCTTTTGCTGGGGCCTCAGAACTACCCTGATAAAAACTCTACAGAAGGAGTAGCTGCCTGCTAAGGGAGCCACACAGACATACCACGAACAAGAAATGACAGTGTAAAGGATTTCTGTATCTGCTTGATTAATACTTTTCTGCAGTACAAAGGGTTCTTTATTGAAGAAGTTTCTGTATTTGCCTTTGAAGTGGAACATTTCTGAGAGAAACCAGTCATGTATCTACAGCACATCACTGACAGATGTAAATATTTTATACCCGCCTAGCTAGCCCTCTTATTGCTGTTTGCTAGACTGTATTGCCATTGAATATTTTAAGTTAAGTTCTTACAAGGAAAAGTCTTTTCAATAGAAAAATACATTTTTTTCAAAGAAAGACACTTCTCACTTTACCTTACTTCAGGGAGAAGAACCAGCTTTCTAATGTATTAGTAACTCTCACACATTCTTTAAAGTCCAACTGAAAAACTTTAGCAATATAATTTGCATTTCAGCTAAACACAGAATTAAGTCTGAGATCATACCTAACCCCGGAACATGTCCTGCTCAGGAAGGACCTGCAGCTCCTTCCAAGGCCAGCCTATGTATGTACATGCAATGGTTGGAACAGGATATGATACAGAGGTCCCTTGGCAGTTTTCAGAACCTGACAGAGCTGCAAAAGTTGTTTTTTGTTTTGCTGGTTTGTTTGTTTGTTTAAATATTTGCCCAGGTAAACACAAGATCTGTTCAGTAGCAAAACTACACTACTGTCTATCTAAACAGGAACACCTTGCTAGTGAAGATGTAGTTATGTGAGCAAGCATGTGTTTTCTGGCACTAGAAGACTACCTACAGGTTCATACCTCCTGGTATCTGTCTTTTTTTTCCTTCAATATAATGAAATATAGTTAAGTTGCTACTTTTGCTTCTAGTGTATTCTTTGTTCTTCATGTTTCTTAATTACTGATTAAGATATTTCCTCAGCACTTTTCTTTCCACAGATACTGCTAGCCAGCACTCAGTAGATGCCACAGCACACACCTGAACTACTGATAAGTGAAAATCAAGCCCCATTGGTTGTTTCTTTTCCATAGAAAACAAATTCATCAGTGCAATCACATTTTAAATTTCCCTTTCAGATTTGCAACAGTGCAAACTTCTTGCCACTTGTCAGACTAATTCAATAACAAAATCTGAGCAACAAAAATTTGATCTGAGTAAGTAATAGTTGTACGTAAGTTGATAATTAATATCTGTATTTCAAACTAATTATTAGGATTTTCTTTGCAACTTGTAGCTTCAGAAACATCCCAAAATACAATCAACTGATTTTTATTTAAAGGTGTGACTACAGAACTAAGGCTGGCTCTATCACCTGTCTTTGGAGGGGTTCCATGTTAATGGGTACTCACTAGTCCATACTGAACCTTAACGCAACACTGGATAGACACTATCCTACTAGAACTTCACTTACAGCAGCACCAAATTAATCTGAAATTGAAACAAGAAGGTAAGATAAAGTTATTCAGTTACTAAATTACATACAGGCATGAGTATGGAATCTGGGGAATCCCTTTGACAGGTGCATACAAGTTTTATGTCTCAAAAGAGTTCTTACTGTCAAGCACACAAAAAATGGTAAAATGTTCAATAAGTATTTTTTACATTAAAGGTTAGATTACAGAACTTTAGGTAGTATGATTACTGATTTTATGCATGTGTTTATAAAACACAGCCTTTTGCATCACTGGCTCAGTGTGAAATTTCAAATTTAAAAATTTCCTTGAGTAAAAGCAACTACTACTGGTCTTAGTTACCTGTAAGTGGTTAGTAAATGTGCATTATTATTCAAAGAGAAAAATTACTCAAAGCCATTTTTCCTTTGCTAGAGATTTTCAATAAAATGGAAATTTAAAAAAATCTATATTTGAAAATGAGTAGATCGTAATATATGTTCAGATTCTGTCTCAAACAGAAGTATATTACTTGCATGGCCCTTGCAGAAACACTTTTCCCGCTTACTGTGTGTGTACTTTCACTTGAATTTAATGGATTAAAACTACAGTGATGATGAGGTGCATGACATGTTTTTTTTCTTGTAGTACTATGGCAAAAAACTAACAGGGCTGCAGCAGTAAGTGATTAAATAGCTACAATTTCACAGTTTAAAAAACTTCACAGGTAATACTGATATATACAGTTGTCCAAGATGTATGCATAATTCGGATTAAAAACCATTCTTTTATTATAAAGACAAGGACACAGATTTCTGATTATTGGCTGCTTTTACAAAGCACAGATTATTATTCATCTTTACACACACAAGAAGAGTTTATAGGTTCACATATATTTAATGTGATTTCCTGCACAAAATAGCCATACATTAGAGTCATTATTTATAGTTGTAGGTCAGAATTTATACTACAATACTGAAATAAGAGGTCAGTAGAAAGACACATCTGTATGACAAAATCTGACAGCAGATTCTGTGAAAAAACTGCTTTTTCTGCTCTGAAAATATCAATGATATATCTTAGTAAATATTTAATTAAATATATTATTACAAAAAGAATTTAAATAATAATGTGAGTCAAATACAATATTTGGCACCAGAAGTAATTTGGACATATCACTGGGAAGGTCACAAAGTGTTCAAGGTTACAATTTGAATTTCCAGCCAGAATCAATAAATCTATCTGAGTTGCCTTACAAGTGTAATATATTCACTAGGGAAAATTTTCTTTCAAGAACCAGTTATTATCCATTGCTTTGTTAAAAGTAATTTAAAAATGGCTAATCAGCTTGAATCGTAGAAGAAGAGTTGGATGTGAGGTTAATAGTATTAAGACCACTCAAAATCAATTCTGTAAGTTCCACAACAACAAAATATTAAAACCTCAAAGTTCTCAATCCCAAGTGTTTAACCACTTTTTTGTTTTGTTTTGTTTTTGTTTTCAGTAACTCTAGGAGTAGCAGCTCTGACCAGACTCCAGTTCCATGGAATAACTGCATGTTTAAACAGAAGAATGGTCTGGGCAGGAAAAGACTGATGATTACTGTTTCAGACTATTTTCAAGGGTCTGTGACCGAGCAGACCAAGATCACAGAAGTAGCTTCAGCTTCACACCTTTGTCACAAGATAAACTGGACAGTATTTTAAATGGTCATTTTGTTAAGAACTGAAGCAAGACACTGAGATACAACTCTCCTTGAGAGTTCTTATATGACTGAAGCACTAGGTGATCAACTAAACATCATGTTTATCAGGCCTCTGCCTACTGCTCTTACCTTGTAATTGAGGACATTCTGAAAAAAAAAAAATCATACTTTTTTTTCAAACCTAGGTTTTTTTCATATGATCTCACTCCAAAGAGCATTTGTATATTATCTCTCACCCAAGAATGCTTTACAAAGATATGTCAATATTACTCACACTGCTCTGGACCTTTGAAAATTCAGGACAAGCAAACATTCCAACTAACTTTTCCAAAGTGACAACAGAGTAGAAAAAGGCTACGGATCATGTGCCTCTCCCTTTCCCCTCTTGAGTTTTAAGCACAATTCCATGCTGAACTTACAGAGATTGGTCTTAGATTCCCTTTCTCCCACATTCCTGTTAAAACTCTAGGAGAATCAAAACATCATTAGGACTTTTTAGCATATCTGCCTTTGGTAGGGTGTCTAGTTAGGGATTAGCAATAACAGGTGGATTACAGTCAGTTGGGAAAAGGGTAAATCAATAGTCTAAAAGAAACTTAGTAGTGAGGACCCCAAATCTTCACTGCTACTATGCATTTTGTGAGCTATTCTGGAACTACAGTTTAACTCTCCTTTGTTTTAAGCTTAATTACCTTTTCCCATATTGATCCTAGAAAACTGTCAAGTGGCAAATAGTGTACATGGAACAGAAATGGCAATATATTATATTTATACACACCATATACAACATATATGATGCAAAGAGGTACTTACTGCATATTACATATGACTACATAACCAATATTAATTTACATATTTTTTTCATTATTTTTGCTACAAAAAGCACAATGGCAAGCTGAAGACAGATTTTGAGTGAGGAAAGTCATTGGGGAGCAGAGGCATTGACAGCATTATTAAAGCAAAATGTGGTGTTCACCAGAGTGGTTGGAATTATCAAATCTATAACCATGAAATATGAAATTTGTTTGGAAAATAACCTAATTAATTGAAAAAGAAGAAAAGGAAGTTTGAAATGAGGAGTTGAACCAGGAGACTATTGGCAAATTGATTTTTCAGAGTTATCTAGATCAGGAGAACACCGGTATTTATTGGTATTAGTTGATTCTTTTTCTGAATGGCCTGAAGCCTTGCCATGTTTCACCAGTTGAGCAAGAGAAGTGGTAAGGACATTATTACAAGAAACACTTCCCAAATCTGGGATCCCGACGGGGATGTCCTCAGATAGAGGACTACACTTTGTGGCAGAAATAGTCCAAGATATAAGCAAGGCATTGGAAATTCAGTGGGACTTACATACTCCATGGAGATCACAATCAAGTGTTAAAGTACAAGGATGAATCAGTATACAAAAAGGCAATTTGGTAAAATACGATGAGATCAATCTGAAAAGGCCATAGGTGTTGCCCCTCACCCTTTTAAGAATCAGGTTGCAGTCAAAGACAGGGACTAGCAGCTTTAAGAAGCTTCCTAGTGTGGAATCAACAGCTAACTTTGGAAAATCCAGTCCATGATTTCCAACCAGAGTACGTCTATGTGAAGACATAGACTTCTGAACCTCTCCAGGTATGTTTGCAAGGACCCTTTCAAGTACTGCTAACTACCTTTACCACCATTAAGATAGCTGAAGCAGGAGCACAGATATCTTACACTGGAGTGAAGAAAGCCCCACCAGCATGAAGAATTGTTAACAGGGATCCTAAGACTTCAAAACTGACTTTTAGATATGTCATCTAATCTTATACATCATCTTGAAATCTGGGGAGAACAGATATTGATTTGAAGATTATTGTTAGTGGGAACCTGGGTTGAGGCAAAAACTGAACAAGAAGTATCAAAAAGATATGGCGATCCACTGCAGCTGAGATGTGATTTTACTCAGATTCCAGATTTTAATCCTGATAAATTGCAAGTGAACCGGGAAAAAGATAGAAAAGGATTGCACCTAAAAATAGAGACAGAGGTAAATGACACAGTAGTACATGCTATCACCTTGAAGGATGGAGGTCAATGTCATTGTTTTTTGAGTAAAGACAACTTTTGTTGTCAGCCACTTGAAAATAAGGAACAAAAAGGCCCAAAATATGACTCAGTGTTACAAAGTCCAAAACAAGAATTGATTTGTAAGCAATACCAAACTTCAAAACAAGGATGTTGTTTAGAATTAGGAAAAGAGCAAGGAAATTTGATTAGCCAATTCGGTCATTTGGAAGAAGTTGTCCCAACACAGACTAAGAAAGGATTAAAAGACAGAACAATTAATACACCTCCCAAGAAAAACCCAAGAAGAAAAGTTGATGGTAGGATTAATGAAAGAGCTTGCCCATTTGCAAAACATGTCACAAATTACTGCTTGCCTACCAGTATCAACTGCAGTAGGTGAGTCCATTTCATGAGGACTCTTAACCATGGATTTGACTAGTCTAGAATATGAAAATAATACAACACATTGTGAACAGAAACCCGTGACTGGATGGAAGAAACAAATAGAGCATCAGGCAACAATGGAAGTCTCCAGGGAGTAGAGCTGTTAGTGAGAAATTATCAAATTCTGTTTTCACCAAAATTGGGACATTTCAGAACATAGGTTGGTGCTCTTATGATGAACAATAGAGAGAAATGTGAGCCAAATGATCATGGAATGGAAATGTGGTGAAACTAATCAAACACAGGAGAAGAAAACAAACTGGGACTCCATTTGGTCAATGACAACTAGTTTTTACAACCTGGGCAATTGTGGGTGATAAGGAAACATACTGAGAAAAGGAAAATCTAGTGTCATGGTAGAAATGTGAAAACATATATAATTGTAGTACTGTTGAAATGATAATTCAGGCTATTCCCCCTTTATCTGCTGCTTTAAAGTATAGGTGTCTCTGCAGAAGCCTTAAAAATAGCCTCCAATTTACTGAGACATATACACCCAAAAGAGAAAACATATTCAGTTGAAGATCTACAACTAGGAGCCCGGAACACTTAGTTTGGGCAATGAATGATGGGACTTGGACAACTAATTTACCTTTAGATGGTAAAGTAAAGCAAATGACATTAGTCAAGCCAACATTATGTTCAGTTTGGAAGATCTTTTTAAAGCAACATTAGAAAATTTGAAATCAGAATGAGTAAAAAGGTCAGAAATAGATGAAGAATGGCATGAACCTTTGACTGGAGGGGATGAAAATTGACCGGGCCTTGGAGTCTTTGTTGACCCCTATAGCAACATATAGGAATAGAGAATTGCTACATCTTCTTACAGGACAGGTGGAAAGGCTGGCAAATGCGACCAGGAAGGGATCCAAGGATTTAAATTTGCAGTTACAAACTTCAGGGATGACTTCACAAAATAGAATGGCTTTAGATATGCTCTTACTCAAAGAACATGGGGTTTGTGGATATTTGAGATACAGAACTGGTCATTGCTGCATAAACATTCCTAATGTGACACAAGATGTAGGACATGATTTGGACTTATTAGAAAAGGTAGAATAAAATGCTCACAAATTTCAACAAGACTTGCAAGAAAGTTGGATAAATAAAGTCTTTATTGGACTGGAATGGAATCTGAGTTCATGGCAAAATCACTGATTAATACTGCATTAATCTTGTTAATAATATTTTTAACAAATATTTTGATTTATTATTGCCTAAAGAAACAAATAAACAGTAATACTGCATTTAATCAGATGATTATCCAAACAGTGTCTAGACAATAAGATGAAAAGGAATCAATTTCAAGGCTCCCACCAGCATATAATGAATGAAATGGAGTATAGACACAACATAAGCAAATTTTAGGATTACAATGAAAGTATTGAAATTATTTTCAAGACTTTAAAATGGAAATAATGTTGGAAATAGTCTGATAAAATAATAGAGATTTGATCATATAGGAGAAGAAGTTGTGACTAAAAGGTAGAAAATTGTGAAGCATAATGTATAAGATTGTTAGGAGTGTTGTGTTTGAGGTATGCAAATATAGAAACCTCACCAAGAAGGTACTGGACCATTTATGCGGTTTGGAAACCCCCTTACCCTTCCCATCTTGACTGGAGTATCAATGCTTCCAATCAGTAGAGCTAAGTAGAATTGACCAATGATTGTTTTAGAATAAAGTTATATAACTAACAGAACTAATCATTGTTAAGGTTAAATTTAAGAATGGGCTTATGTAACAGAGAAGTATAAAAATTAATGGATTTTGTCGCTAAGAGAATATGTTTGGAGGAGTGATCCTCCATGTTCTCAGCGTGCTGAATAAAGAATAATGCTGAATAAAGAAGTGTCTGCTTGTTCACAACAAATTGGTGTTGGATAAGGTTCTTTCACTCCATTTGGTGAAAGTCACTTAGAGCCAGTTCTCCAGGCTGGAGATCCAAAACCTGTCTGGGCAACCTGTGAGGGGGTAGATTAGGAAACCGCTGAAGTTACTTCCATCCTTGAATTTCCTGAACTTTAATGACAAATTATGCTAATATTTATCTTTGACTTTAAAACTAACTTGCTAATTTTTCTTCATTCTCTGCTTAAATCCTTATTTAACCATTTCAATTTCATAATACACCTTTGTTCATTTAGGAATTAAAAAAAAATTTCTAACATAAAATAGAAGAAATAAATCTTATACCAAGGAATAATGCAAATAAATAATCATTCACCAGTACTCCCCTCTTGAAAACACTGTAACTGCAATTTGGACTTCACATTGCACCCACAGATTGTGATACTTCTCCCTAGTTTAATTTTCAACCTTGTACATGAATTATATTAGTTCTGTTGGTCAGCCTTGCAATAAAGAGAAGGCAGGTGTTTTGGTGAGTTTTAATATCAAATGCTTCATGAGCTACTCAGTTTTGCCAGTGAATAGAACAGATGAAATCTTCTGCACTCACATATTGCTTTGCTCACACAAAGCTGTGAAAAAGTAATATTGAAAATTACAAGGACTACTAAAAAGTAACTATATGTGGAAAAGCTTATTTTTCAAATGAGTTTCAAGGATTTTTTTCCAACTCAAATGTTGGAGTTAAAAAAATTAAAATCAATACTCAAATCTGAAAACCATCTCAAAAAGAAAATGACAGAGATATCTTTCAAGGAAGCATACAGTTTCTTCCTCACATTTAATAATCCAGAATCATGTATGTTTAGTATTGACCTTGCAAGTTATATGACAGACCACAGGTGATTAACATCTCTGTAAGCATCTCTATCCTACCACAGTTCTGCTTTAAGATACACTGCTACATCCTAGAATACCTTTCCTAAATAAACTCCAGAAGGTAAATACTTAAGACAATAGCAAATGAGGGGTGAATGAATGTAAGAACATCAAAGGTTCTCTGAGGGAGCTGAACCACAAGAGAAGCTTTGAACCCAGGTTAAAATGTCACAGGGTGCTACCTGAGCACTGCATTTATCAATTTAATTCCTTCAGAATCAACAAATAAACTTTGTGACAAAGATAAGAGAATTTAAACCTGTATTTCTTTCTTAAAGGTGTCTTTGAAGTTACCTTATACCTTAATGTGTAACTACCATTTTAGACACACATTTCAAAACGGTTAAAAAAATTCTCAGCAGTGAAAAGATGCAATCATATTGAGTCACAGAGACAACTTCCCCCCCAAAACCCTAATTATCATAAAACTGTAAAATAACAATAAAACTGTTTTCAATTTTATTAAGAAATTTGGGAAATAGGTACAATTTTTCTACTCAAGTAGTGCATCTCTATTCCCAAGAGGAACAGCCACAAACATTAAATAGAGAACTCCATCTAACAAAGTACATAACACTACAGAAACTCAATTAATGGAAATTCACAGCACTAAAAAATATACCCAGGTTTATTGACCAACCTTTTAAAGTAGGAATCTAAAACTGTTCTTGTGAACCTGAGTATTAGTAGCCAAAGCCTGCTTCGCATTTGTATCCATACTTACAAAAAAAAAAAAAAAAAATTTATTGCATTGGTACCAGCTCTTTGTATAGAAATGCATAACTGAGAAGAGCTTCTAAAAGTCTTCCCTTCCCCTCCAAATCACTCCACTTACTGAGGTATCTAAACAATACTTTTTAATTTGTTAAGTCTTGGTGTGATCCTATCCCATGAGAAAGAGTCCCTCAAACCGTCCCTGCTCACACAGTGGAAGAATGGGCAGACATCCCTAGTTATTGTTTTTCTTTTTCTCTCTTTTTTTCCCTCCCCTCCACTTTGTCATTGTTTGAAGTGCAGCAGACAAGAATACCAGCTTCTGATGCACAATGAGGAGGGTGAGGAACGGGAAGGTCGGCTTTCTCATGCTTCCCATAATTAGAGGTGTCAAAGAAAGAGAAGCAGCCTGTGACGATGTAACTGTAAATTAGCAAAAGTCATATTTTTCAGAAGGTGGATGTATAGGAATAAATACAGTGGAAAAATGTATGGCCATTCAGGATGTTGTTGACTATTTAGAAAGTATACCAACTTGATTTACTGTATAGAAATTTCTAGTAAGAATTTTTAGTTCTTTTAAAAATAAGTGACTTGTATTTTTCTCATCCAGAACACACTAAGAATGCTTCCAAGAGCTTTTGAGTAGAGTAATTTAAATTAAGAAAAAAAAAAAAAAGAATTCTGGTGATAATCAATAACTCACTGCTATACTTACGTACATTCACAGCATCAATCACTGCTTTTTCCACTTGATAAAGAGACTATGGGCAAACTCCATATAAAAGCATGGCTTTGGCAGAATCCTAGGACTTTAGGTTTTAATTTTATTTCATCCTACAGCCCTCAGGTATTTGGAATCAAGTCTGTGATGAGTTTTGCTGCCAAGAGTATGTGAAATACACAACAATTGCTGAAACTGGTTGAATTAACTTCAAAACAGTACATTTCTGGAATTTTATTTTATACAGCACGGGAATAAGAAAACACACACTGCATCTTTGAAAGAGTGAAGGGAGCTCAATATCCCAGATGATGAAATGTAGATTAATTGCCAGTTCTTAAAATACATGGCTAATTTCTCTCAAGCTGTATGACTTGGGAGTACCAAGGTGGCTAGGAATAGCGTATAGATAGCGAGTTTCATGCTATAGACTGTCATGCTCAAACACCCCTTCCCTGGAGAAGCTGTGTCTGTGACCAAAGACAACATGAAATGCTTGGTAACAGATTTATAAAAAATAGCGTGAAAATGGAATGGTAAAATATCCATTGGATTTATTTTCTAATAGGTATTAATAAAGCAGAAGTTTATAGAAAATTCTGTTTAAGGAGTAGAAGTTGCACGGTTATGCAAAAATATTTTCTGCAAGTATCATGGAATCTGAGAAGTCAAAACTCTCTGCAGAAGACTTTTAGTCCCACTTCAATAAATATTATACAATAGCACATATGTTATAAAAACCAGCTTCTGAATTGGACCCCCATGTTCAAATCTGCCTTCTTGAACTCTGACAAGCTTTATTGTTTGGTATGATTTTCTGATAAAAAACTTGTTCTAAGGCTCTTTAGGAGAGAGATCACTGAATTTTAATCCAAAGAGATTATGAACAATATATGTACATTCTTGTTTCAGAAACACCTGGCAACAGTGCTGTATAGCAATTCCAACTAGACTATCTGCGTAAGAGATAAGCAGGTTTAGCCAAACATGCTTTTATCCAGAATTGCAATGCATACACAGAATCCTGGAAAACTTCCAACTTCAGAAATTTACTGTTTATTTTGGAGCACCTATATCAATAACAGCAAAACATACCACAAAGGTACTAACTGATCATCTGCCTGACAAAATTGAAAAGGAATGTTTTGCTTTCAAATCTGAGAAGGAACAAAATAAAAGGAAATGAAAATGAACTGTCCTATGCAGATCCACACAATAAGTTAACAAAAAGAATCTAACAGCTAACTTAGGGAGCTTTTAATTTTTGCCACCACCACAATTCCAGGATGTTTTCACGTTTGAAAAATTAAATGGCCTCTGCATTTTTGAAAGGTAATTTCTTTCAATACCGTGCCATGTCTTCTCATATATCCTAATCCTGTCATCTCAACATCTTAATTTGACTTCAAGGTGATGTTAACACTTTTATGCACTAAACAAAACAAGGTAAAATTTAAAAAGGAGTCACATCTACTAAGGAAGAAAAGAAAAGAAAAAAAAGGATGCAGAAAGGTACAGCTGCTTGGCTGACAGTCACACAGCTGGCAATGGGCTGAATAACCTGCCACAGCACAGACCTGAAAGTTGCACTTCGGACAGCAGAGGTAGGAGATAAATACCAAATTTAGAAGTCCTTTTCAGGTAAGAGACAGCCTTCCCCTAGATCTGTCTCTTTGAGTGCCTCTTCCATTAGTTATTAATCACACTTTGGCAGTTGCTTTCCTATGATATCTTATCCATGTCCATGTGGATTGTTTAGTATTTTTCCTCAATTGTGTACTTCTTGTGTGTCAGAAAAAGGATGATACGTTTCTTATTTTGTTTAAATATAGGCTCATTCTCGTCAAAGGGGATATATTTAATCATATACTCGTTCTAACCACTAACATGATTATTCTGATTTTGCCTTTGTCTTATTCCCTATTATACCATTATATCAACATCACAGTTTTGTGGGCTGTTTTGGTTTGGTTTGGGTTTTGTGTTTGGGGGTTTTTTTTTGTTTGTTTGTTTTGTTTTTTAAATTTACTAACCACATTTCTTTCCCATCAGTCTGGTTTGTTTCTTTTTTTTTCTTTTTCCTAGTTATTCTTCAACTTGGATTGCCCAAGCTTGCAGAAACTGACTGACTTATGAGGACATCAGTGGTACTAAAGCTTGAAAAGGGAAATCCAAAGCTGTGCTTAATTCTCCCTTCTACATGCAATATTCTTTTATAAAGCAAGACCCTGAAAGGATAGCTTTCCAAATTCCATACACAAAAGCAACACACTCTCTGTGAAACCATTAACACTAATGTGCTTTTTAATAAGTTAGGTGAAAGCAGATGTAGTTGGGATGCTTTAGTGGAAATGGCTTGATTGCTATATCTCATATAATAAAAATTGAGTGTTTCAGAAATGCAACACTAATGAAAAGTTAGTAGCTAACAAAGAGTAGGAAACAAAGGATACTTGACACTGGAACTAGCCAAATGCCACCAATATACTAAATAAAACTTGGAAAACTTTTATTGACTGTCAACCTCAACATGTTGGAATAATAAGGAAGTTTGGAATTTCCTCTCTCATTTGGAGTGTCTTTGCAGAAATATCAGCTGGTAACTACATCAGACTGTGCTATGTATAGCTTTGTTGATTTACAGAGGTCTTTGGAAAGCACACACCCAATGTTTTTCTTCACATGAATAACCCTTATAGACAAACTGCCTAACATACCCAAAGTTCAAAGAATGGGAGAGAACATTATTTTTTAATGTCTAGATCATTAGAAAGGCTAATTATTTAATTTCAGCATTATCAAATTGAGGTAATGTAACAGAATTAATTTCTAGTTATGAAAGTTATCCTCCAGACCTTCAAAGGACAGTTTCTAGCAACACATAGAAAGAATAGTTATGAAGAAAAGGTAGAATACATTACTTCATTCCAATCCCTTCAATTAATATAATTTATCGGTTTTTACTTTTTCCAAAATATATTTTGAGTTTCTCGGCAATGTTAATTACTTTTTTGAATCATTATTTTTTATAATGCTGAATAAAAAAACCCCACCACCCTAGAAGTATGAAGGCAAAGGGGAACTTTAAATAAACAATTGAGGTTTGTTCCTCAAATATTCCAAATTACTTCAATGTTTAAAGTATTTGCATTACAGCAGTACTTTCAGAGACAAGGCATAATGCTTTTCTTTTCCAAAACTCATCCAGTAAATAAAACCCCATAAATATACACTGAGTATTATTATCCTTTTTAAAATGATACAGAATTCAGTTAGATGTTGTATGATTCACTTCATGTCACATTGGAAAAACTGTGGCAGGGATCCAATTAAACCTTGGTCAGATGAAGACAGAAATGCAGTCAAGTGATATTCACACAAGCAACCTCCTTAACAGAGATGTGTGAAGGTTGTTCTGCAGCACAGTAAGTCATCTCACCTACCCAGCTGACTTTGCTCCTTCCTTCTTCACATGGACTAATTCTGCCCGGCTGCAAACATGAGAGGGGGAGCAAAGGAGGAAAAAAACCCACTGCAATGATTTCTGAATAAACAAATACATAGTTCTGATAAATTAGCATTGCTAATGAAGCAGAATCCATGCTGTAATTCAAGTCTACTTTCTTCAGAAAATTACTAAAACTGTTAAATGCAAAAGTGCAGTTTGGACTGGATCCTGCACGATGCCCACCAGCCACTGAGAAGTGTTTAGCATTCCTATTCCTACTCAGCATTTCGGCAAATCTGCAGATATTTCTGAAGTTGCAGCAAGCTTCAAGGAAAAAAGTCACAGATCTAGAGATAACAGAATGATTTCTGAAAGCCATTAGCATAAGTACTCATTTAGCAAGAAACACTGTGTGTATGATGAAGGGTTTACTTTCCCAGAAGTGCTTATGGGACTTGAGATTGCACAAAAGGGCTGTGAAATGTGTTTCTCTCAGTTCTGGCTCTTCGGTTCCTGGAGCCTCCGGTCACATTCAAATCATAGTTCCTATCAAGCTTTTCCCAAAGGACCTCTGGGCTCCTGCAGTAGCCAAACCTCCCTGGAACAGGAAACTCTATTTACATTGATGTCTTAAAGCCTGCTGCTCATCCATAAAAGGGAAAAATAATACTTTTAGGAACTGCACTTTTCTTAACCTCTAACAGACCACAAGTTAGTCTAAAATGCACATGTTGTAAAAGACAGTTTTCACAAAAACAAGAAAAACTATTTCTGCATAAGTAAAGACCCTTCCCCTGAATTGCCTGCAACATTTGGACAGTATGCAATGTCTTGACAGGAATACGAAACAGAAAAATGCAAATTAATTTGTCATCTTTCACTGTCTCACATGAAAGAAAGGCCATCTATAAGCATTAAGATACTAAAATGTTAATATCTTTTATCTACATAATTTTTGATGCAGGTAATTTTTTTGAGGGAGTTGAACCTCTTCCAACTATCCATTCACAGGGGAGAATGGAATACTTCCCTGGGAGAAAGCTTTGAAAATTATTGGAAATAGCCTTCATGATGGCAACGTTGACTCCTGAGCAGAAAGGTCCTGTAAGGTCTGCTTCTTATATGACAAATTACAGCAGGCTATTGGGAAGGTGAAGTAGAAGTATCTCCTTTGCCCTTCTTGTATTACATGTTTCTGTTTGTCACTCTCCTTACAGACTGTTATTTCACAAAGATCATAGGCAACTGCCATTTGTCAAGCAGCTTTCTGAAATATTTTAGCTGCCATTTTGCTTACAGGAGAATAATCAATTAAAAGGTCAAACTGAGGATTTTTATTTTAAAAAATCCCTAAAGGCTCACTGCAACTTCAACTAGAGATACTTTCTGATTTTAAAATAAATTTGTCTTCATGCACATAGGAGTCTTGATTTGCATCTTGATTACTTTAGTACCAGGATCAAGCATTCCTGCACTACCACATCTTATAATCACATCCTCTGACTTTCCTTCCCCATAACGTCTTTTGTTTTCTGCTTTCTCCTTTATCACATCTAAAGGGAGTGAGATTTCCAGTTCTGTCGGTTTCTGTTAAATGCTTTGCACTTTACAAACCATACAAATTAACAGCATCTGTCTTGTACAGGATAAATTTGCTGAAGGCTGCTTTGAGATACTGAGCAAAGTCCCCCTGAAAAGATGTTGAGTTTATTGCATGAATGATATCAAATATTAGTGACAGTTCAGTGCTGCAGGCATCTGAGTGTCTATATAAAAAGCCTAAACCACAAACTTTGTGTCCAGACTGAGATTTTGATTTGAGAATGCACTGATATTTACAGTAGATGTCCTTAAATTAGCACTACTCTCCTTTGAAAATCATTGTTTCAAACTGAATATCTATTCAATAAAATAAGATATTTCTCTTTTGGATTCTTATTCATATTTTTACGGAGATCTACTTTTCAAATATAAACAAAGAGATTTCAACTCCTATGTCAAAATTCCTTTAGCTCCAGAGAACAAGTTGATGAGCAGATGATGTAATCTGTTTAGAAAGTGAAATTGCATCTTTTAATCTAGCTGTAAACAGCAACATTGAAGAGAAAGGTGGTGTTACAATAGCATGTTCTTAGTGGTGACATTATTTTACTTGAGGTCAGCTATTAATATTTCTGATTTAAAGATGGAAGTTGAAACTTGCAATCACCTTGCTTACTAAGAATGGCAAACAGTATCCGCATGACCTTTTCCAGATCATATTTTAATTAAAGGTCTTTAATACTGTAAGCATGACTTCTTGGGTGGACAAACCTATTTAATATGATTCCAAATGCTGGACAAATCTTGACCTCAGACTAGAAGTCTTGAGACATGACAGTTATATTCTGAGACATTAAAGAAAGCAAAAGGACACATAATTTTCCATAACTTTCTTTCACTAATCACAAGGACTTGACAATATAATATCTCTAATCTGTCATCTAGGAAATGAGTAAGGTCCTAAAAATAATTGGGAGTATCCCAAGGTGACTAAGTGTAGATCTATGAAAAAAAGTGATATATTATCTCTGTAGAATATTACTGGTTTATCTTGGCATTTGTCCATCTCTCTCCCTCTTTCGTGTGTTGAATTCTTATCTGTCTAAGCCTCATCATCACCTCAATTCTACAAGCTCTTCAAAGTGGCTGGTTAGATTTTTCATTACTTCCTATTACTATATACTTATTTAAAGCTGAAATGTAAAAAGAGATAAACTTACTATTAATAACAAATGCTTTATTAGAATACTATTCTCTCTCCAGGTTTTAAGTATTCATAACACCGTGCATGAAATAAGAGACATTTTGCATTACTATGTAAATTATATTTTTCCATCTAAACCTTCCAAAAAAGATTAATGCATTTAATTCTACCAGACTGTTCCATTTTGCACTCATTCTTTTGAGCTTATGATTATTTTATTGATTTTGAAAAATAAAATCTATGATAACAATTGCATAATAAGTATTATCCAAACACAGGCTTTTGGGTTTCAGTTATAACATACACAACCAACCTGAAAATGTGTTTGTGTGGTTTAAATATACAAAGGGTGTCGGTGATTTGAAGTTGCAGCTTATGAATATGTTTATAAAGTTTTGTTCTTTTAAAACTCCAAAGGCATCTAATAAACTCAATTTTAGTGTAAACATTGGTAGCTTACTTCCACTAAAACTACTACAGAAGACAAGCACTTATTGGTACTGATTGAAAAATACTACCTTAGAATGACCAAAAAACTCCACTAAAGTTGAACAAGATCTGACACATTTTACGAGGTTGGAAAATGGTAATGTCTAAAAGAATAAAATTACCCACTGTCCCTCCCTTTTTAGATACTTTCACACAGAAATAAAATAAAATATTTTAAATGCTTTGTTTCATATGTAAAACAGAGGCCTAGGAGCCTCAGCTCTGAAGTCCCTTTCCTCATATGCTCTCCATTTCAAGTTCTGAAAATATCTGGGAGACTGGAGACTTAATCATAGAATCACGCAATGTTAAGGGGTTGGAATGAACCTTAAAAATTATTTAGTCACAACCCATCCTGCCACAGGCAAGGACACCTCCCCCTAGACCAGATTTCTCAAGCTCTCATCCAATCTAGCCTTGTGCACTGCCAGGGTTCTTTGGGGTATCCACAACCTCCCTGGGCAGCCTGTTCCGGTATCTCACCTCCCTCACAGTAAAGAATTTCTTCTAATATCTAAGCAAATTTTCCCCTCTTTCAATCTGTACCCATTACTCCTTGTCCTGTCACTACAGTTCCTTATGAACAGTCCCTCTCCAGCTTCCCTGTGGGCTCCCTTCACATACTGGAAGGTTTCTGTGAGGTCTCCACAGAATCTGCACTTCTCCAGGCTGAACAGCTCCAGCTACACCCAGTGCAATTCCATTATCTAGACTTACCTCTGTATTAATTTGGACCAAAACCCTATGTCCATTATCCAACTAAAGCACATGTAAATCATGTAGTGCCTCTCCATATTTGACTGATATCCTTGTACGGCACAGTCATATTTTTCTATGGAAATAAGCAGTTATATTATGAGTTACCTTTTTACTGTCTGCAATTGTTTGTTACATGCTTTCAGTCACAGAAACTAAGAGTGTCTAAAGCAATCACCTTTTAAAATGCCAATTGATACAATCTGTTGAAAACTGCATAAACTGGCAATCTAAGCAACAATTAGTAGCTTGAGCTTCTACAGGTTTGTAGACCTAGAGAGACAAAACTAGCTTTAATAATTCAAATTCTATGCATAACAATTACAACTGGAAGGTTGTTTTTAAAATGACAGGATACATTCAGACAAAGTAAAAGATACTGATTTTCATTTAGTACCTGGCTAAATAACATTTCTGTCAAACTTCTAGACAAGCTTGGAGTCATATTAAGGAAATACCAAGAATTATAGAATCATAGAATGGTTTGGGTTGGAAGGAACCTTAAATCTCATCTAGTTCCAGTTCCCCTGTCATGAGCAGGGACACTTTCCATTAGACCAGGTTGCTCAAAGCTTTCTGCAGTCTATACTTAAACACTTACAGGGAAATGGGGCATCCACAACTTCTCCCAGACCTTTAGATGTCCTAAATTATATAACTATGTAACAATTATATAAGCTTAGCATGAATAATTCCCAGCATGTCATATTCCAGTGATATAACCCCTTACATATGATGCAGCTACCCTTGCTTTAATGTTATCTGCACAGCATTAGACAGATAAAAAAGTTCTTTGTTCCTTCACTAAGCAACCTCAATTCTGTTCGTTGCATAGGCACAGGACTCTTGTACCCAAACGCATCACATTTAGCTGAACCTCTCAAGATGCCTAAGATTTCAAGATTTCCTCTAAATGAAAAAGGTAAACCCTTGTAAAATAAACCTTTATAAAATTTTTGTATAGTTTTTAAACAGCTTTTTACTGTACTTTCAAATAATTTCAATAAATATGAATTTCAATTTAAGGTTTCATAAAGGAATGGATGAAAGCAAGACTGCTGCCCCCAAAAATTTATAATCTAAGTATTCATCTAAGAATTTGCAACACATATTGCATTTATATGTACAGTTCAAGAAGTAAAGCATAAAATAAACATATGCTGATTGAGAAGTTGTTTGGAAATTACTAAGTATTATAGGTAATATCTAAGTGCCACATTGTTTTATTTTTAAACTTTTCATGTGCTGCATTTAGATAATCAATTACTAAACTGACAAACAAATCTCTTCATGGCAACTAGACATGAGTCTTTTTCAAGTAGTGTATTTTAAGGAGGGACATTCAAGAGGAAAGGGTGGAGGTATGGAATGGATTGTTTAAAGGTAGCAGCCAAATCCACATATCACTTGACACTACTACGTTCAGATTTTCACTAGAGATAAATTTGGAGTAGGTATTTTAAAACAGTTTCAAGTATTCCATCATCATACACTGAGAATTGGTTTATTGGAGCATTTTCAGAAATATGAGTTCTCAGTCATTTCCCCTTCCCTTTATTCCCTCATTCTTTCTTATCTTAATTTATAGTGATGTGCTTATAATAATAACTCAGTGATACAGACACTGGTTAAGCAGCAGGAATCATTTGAAAGTGACTTCATCAGTCACATGAAGACTGTCTTTTGCACTTGTCCTTGACTTGGGTATGGAAGGTAGCACGAAAGCAGGAAACTTCAAAAACAGAAACATCAGAAACATCAAACCATCCATAAAATTGACAACCTAAATTTTCTGTAATTATGAAATCTCACAAGAACTGTATACTCTTCTTTTGATTTATTATTTTTCTAAAAAAACCCTAAATTTAACCCAAAACCTAACAAAATGAAATTCCTGAATTCCTGCAATTTCTTGTTAAAATCCTTCAGCTCTTAACTGACTGAAAATAGTAATGTCTGATCACTTCCCTTTTTGACTTGATTTTATAGGTGAGTAATACTCAGGTCTATAAGGCTTTGACAATCACACAAATTGAGTAGAAATTATTCTCCTTCCGGAAAAAATATTCTCTTCCAAGGGAGGATCTCTAAATTACACAACCTCATACAAGCTCTTCTTTTAAAACCAGAAGTTATGATCCTAATAAGCAATGATTTCAACACATCTGTGGAAGCCTTTGTGAAAATGTACAGCACAATGTTGTGTGCAGTCACACCAGGACAACACAGAGGTGGGATAGAAAGTTCCCTCACTTTTATAATAGCTATTAAAGTGCATGCTTTGCAGATATAAGTAATAATTCAAAAATAGTAGTTCAGCAGCTGGGAATCACAATGAACATGAACTTGTATGAGTAAAAGGAATCCTCATTTCAGGATTGTGACCTTAATTTATTGAAGGTTAAAATGTGGTACTTGCAAATACAGCTACAACAGAAGCCACTATCTGAACCAAGGACAACTTTATGCTGCCTATGCAGCAGAGGTGGAATATTTCACCTGTTCCAAAAGAGATGGCTTCCATAATCAAACACTGACTGTTTTCTTTTGCTGTCTGCTGCTGAAAGCAAGACAGAAAACAGCCTTTATGGTCAGCTGCAGTTCATACTTCCACCTCTTCCATTCTTCTCCCTCTGGTAGTATCTTTTTCCTCACAGTAGGAATTCATTCTTTTCCTTTTTCCCAGCAGCCCAGGAAGTCAGGGCCAATGGACCACTGGAAGGAAAGGTCAGGAAGTGTTCAAACAGGTAAAGATCCTGTATCTCAGCAGAATGAGACCATAAGAGCCCTATACCTGTCTGTAGTCTCCCTAAGTCTTTGATAGCCCTCTGAAACCTGTCTTCCCACGCACCTCTTCATACCCATTCTCTGAAATATGAGCTGATTACTTACCCTTCCCATCTGAAATTCTGATTTTCCCATGTAGAGCTTCAAAGTCTTCACTGATGTCTCCATGTCAGTTTCTCCCCTTCCTTTTCACCCATGTCTGTTCATCCAGTGCTGCAAAAACTCAGCTTGTGTACACCACGGAAAGGCCTCAGATCAGCTCTAGCATATCATATGGAGCTGTCAGTTCTAAAGGATCCGATTGCTCTTTATTCCTCGCTAAATACTTAAAACAACAGCTAAAAGTGCACAGAAATACATTAGAAAATATTGTATGCAAATACTTTACAGGGATAAAAGCAGTCACAACATATGACAATCAAAATGTAACTAGCTTGTGTTGACAAGCAAGAGTCAATTTTAAACAGCATAAGCCAGGTATCAGTAGAGCCCAATAACATAAAGTTCAACATCACTTGCTAAGACTAACCAAGCTTCCAGGTAAGCAGTGTTGAATCCTGTGTTATCAGTTCCCAAACCAGCAACATGAAAATAAGCTTCAGTACATTTGAATGAACAAATGTGCCATCTTCAGAAAGAACTATAGGCATATATAGACAGAATAAAGAGAGGTACTCACAAATACATTCATATATTAAAAAGGACTCTGCAGGCAGAACAAATAAACCTTGTTGTCTTTAATTAAAATTCAAGTTTTTGTAATCAGTGTAGATTAATTATTCAGATGATAAGTATAATTTCCCCTTTATGCCACTCAAATATTTTTCTATAGACTTTGTAAATATCGGTTTGATTTTGACATACATTCTAAGGGGAATAGCAGTCATGTATGTATTTATTCTTACAGAATGTCATTCATATGATAAGGCAGTTGTCAAAGATCTAAAGATTTATCATTTGGGATTATGCCTTGATAAGACTAGTACAGTGACAGAAATTCAAGAGGGAAGAATTTCATGGATCACTGAAAAAGTTCTCTCTAAGTCTACATTAAGAAAAGAAGCATTATTAGTCTTCATACTGAAAAAAAAAAAAAAATCAAAACAAAATTATGCCAAACTGCTTTCCTGATGTCATTAAGTTTGGGTTTAACTTGTCTCTTGAGGAGTGCTTGTGGCTTCCCATGAGATAAGCTCTGTCTTTCATTGAGACAGTGAAGCTAGAAAGTGATAGCCATAGTTTCTCACTCATCCAAGCAGACTTGGCAGTTAACACACTTCAGCAAATAGCTAAGGTATTTCACTGCCACCAGTTTTGCACATGTGAGCATTGCAGACACATCAGCATGAAGCTGGACATCAGACCAACTTGTGAAGTCACTACTACGACATGAAGATCATAGTATATAAATATATGAATATATTAAATACCCATCCATTCCTGAGATTATCTTTTCAGACAGATAGACATACAGTCATTAAACCAGCATCACTTACATGTTTAAAGTACAGAAACAAAATGTAAGAGCTCTTATGTTCATCAACTACTTCTCTGATCCAGAGTGATCTTAACATCCTATTCTGAAGTTCCTTTATATTACATATTTTTAAAGATCATAGCAAGGGAAAGAATCATACAAATGTCTCGTTATCTGAGACAGAAGCAGCTACAGATGTGACTTTAGGAATGGTTTTCCAATCAACTTTCAAATTTTATTTTTGAGACTTCTCAGAAAACAAATGAAAACATGGAGTTTTTTGTACGGACAAATTCTTTGCTGAAAATGTTTGCTTATTTTCAATATACTGATAGTTACAAACACTTCCCAGGTAATGAGACCTGTAGAAAAATTAACATTCAAATTGGCACTTCAGTAGGTCTTTTATCTTTTCTAGCAGGCTGCCCAGGGAAGTGGTCATAGCACCAAATCTGTCTGAGTTCGAGAAGTGTTTGGACAACACTCTCAGGCACATGGTGTGATACTTGGGCTGTCCTGTGCAGGGCCAGGGGTTGGACTCATTGATCCTTGTGGGTCCCTTCAAACTCAGCATATTGTACAATTCTATGATAGTTCGTTCACATTAAATGATTCTTACAACTTCTCAAATGTTTACTAGTATTAAAATGAAGCTAAGCAACAGAAGAATTGATTTTAAATATCTTGCTCCTTTTAGACATTAAAATAGACATTTATTGCAAAGAAGTGTCAGATTAATAAAGAATTTATGTTCTTTTTACTATAAGACTCTGCTGGTCTTATAGAACCTGAAACAGAAGTTTATTCTCTTTCCTTGCATGACTCATGGTCTTGTCAATCATGACAGAAGAGACTAAAAATACAATGCATTACTGCATGCAGTGTCTGTAAATCCCAGGAAAGAGGTAGCTTTAGACATTTATACAGTTAGTCTGGCGACCAAGTGCTGGTGAGTGTGTCAGCAAGCGGCTGGAAAGTGGACAGTTTGTGCCGCTGCAATAAGGACAGGAAGCATTGAGAGTTTCTGCAGCGGTGGTTGGCCTGAGATAATACCATTGTATGAGGGGCTGAGCGGCCTCTCCCAGCGCTGGGAGTCCAGAGCCTGGCGTCTGGCTGCCTGGCCCCCAGCCAGCCTGGGCCCGGGCTCTGCGGGGAGGGCGGCTGGTCCTCCAGCGGCTCCGCGCACAGCCCGGGCCACACCTCACCTTCCAAAGGAAATCTGGCGAGAGCTCCAGACTTTATGACTTCTTCTTTACGAGTCGCCTCTTTTTTTTTTTTTTTTTTTTTTTCCCCCACTTTGCTCTGGTAGTGGTATTCACACTGGACTCTCAGGGAACTATTTAAAGTCACAAGTAATAAATGATGACAGGATTATTGGGAAAGTCATACTTTGCTACCCCAAAATGCACATTGCATTCATCTCACTATTTAAATAGTGGTAAATTACTGTTACTGCCACCAATCATACAGAATAAAAGATTCATTTTAACAGGCAACTTCTACAACCTTTTCAATTTGTATCCCCTCTAACTCTTCCAGGTTTATTTAAGATATATGTTCTGTTTAAAACAGACATTGTTCTTAACACACAAAGGAGTTCAAGGATGTGGCATCAGTGTGTTCCCACCCACCATTTGCTCTGATGGTGTTAGATTCTCTGAAAAAAACATGCAAGTACCAGAGCAAGTATTGTTCTGGGTATATTTTTAAATTATGTGTTTCGGTAGTAGTAAAACAAAGATATTAGAAGTTTAATAAAACATTTCCCTTTACAAAATTTATGTGGAAAAAACCCCCACCAATCAGAAAATATAATACAGCACAGCCAACATCTGCCACCTTTGCTCCAGAGAAGCAACACTCTACAGCCCAGAGATCTTCCCCAAGAGCACACCTCATACACCTTCTAGGATATATTATGCATGTATATAAATGTTCATCATGCTGTATTTAAGGATGTCCTTAAGCATTCTTTTGAAAAGGCAGCAAATGGAACAACAGAAGAAACAAGGGAAGGTACAACTAAATAGTAAGAATGCCAATATTTGCATTTTCAAAAATGTGAGATACTTATTAAAATCAATATAAATTAGTGTGAGACTAGGAATAGATTTCTATATCAGCATTAAATATATCTATTTTTGTTTTACATTATCATTAAATAATTATTTAAACATTATGCAGTACTTACTTGTTCACAGCTTAATTTTGTAATAAAAACAAAGAGTGTTTTACAGGTGAATTACCTTTCTATATTAATTTTATACAAATATTTTACAGAAGTCAATTATTAAATAATAAGAATTTAATCACTATAGCAATAATATTTGATACAGCAATAATTTTGACTAACAACATAATTGGAGTTCACTTTATTTTTGTAAAACTATTTTTATGCTTTTAGTGACTAAAATCACTATAGCAGCAAGACTTCAGTTCCTAAACAGTGTATGCAAAGGTGGTTTTGTGTTTAAGGTGCTACACTTAGCCTGGGTCTACAGAAGGGCTGTATAGAGTAGGGCTGCATAGAGAAGGGCTGTGTAGTCCTCGTCCACAAGAGATATAATCCATATATTGTGAAACATCAGAAGCCCCAAAGTTCAAGCTATTATGTCTGAGCTTAATAACAGTTCACATTCTGAGACAGATCTCAAAAATAAACAATGTCACTAGTTTTAAATTTAATGTTTAAAAAATAAGGATGTTACTTGTCTTTTGCATTTCAAACATATAAGATTAGTATTTTCAAGATGCTCTGTAATCAAGAAAGTGTAAAGAATACTGTAGTGTCACATATTTTTTAAGTCATGTGACATTCAGAAGGGAAAGGCTTCAAAATAATATAGAATAAAAATTTTTTTAAAGCTTGGCTTGAATAAAACAGTTTAGATATATTCTAGAAGAATATAATAACAATTAAATTTTCTCAAGTTTCTCAGCCAAACCAATAGAATCTTCAAAAAATGACCAATTATAAAAGAGGTAGAATTAAAAATAAATTATTTTATTGCATGTATCAACATACTAAAATACTCAGACTGATGTAATAACATTAAAAAAAAAAAAAAAGACTAATTCTGGAGGACAACTTGACACTTCTTAGAAGTCACTTTTGGAGATGATTGGCCAATTAGTAAAAAAAGGTCATCTTTTATTTTGAACAATTGAGAAAAAGAAACTTGTATACATGTTTCTCTTCATTGCTATAACAGTTGCAGTAGAGATGGAGTCCCAAAGGGTTAACCTCTTGCTAGTGACACCTATTGTTTCTATGCAGTGACAATTTATAAAACTTGGTAGGAGCCTAGACATGACCCTGTAGTAACCCTGTTGTATGCACTTCTCTGATTGTCTCCTTTGCACTGATCCAACTGGTTGTCCAAAGATCCAGTAAATATTTGCATGCACAGAGTAAGGTAGTGGCACTTTCCGTGTAGAGCCGGTAACAAGACACAGCATCTCAGCTCTGAGTCAACAGCGAAAAACAAACAGTGGCTTGCTAGTGGAGAACGTCAGCTTTCATGCAACAGTCAGCACTCAGGTACTCATGACCGTGACCTACACACTTTATCACACTTCGATCTGCACTGTGAAAGCAGAGACTACAGTGGTGGCTGTCCATGGGGTAGCCTTGCGGGCTTGCCGGTCCTAAAGGAGTCTTGTTGATCCACCACTCTCTGTTTCTTCCTTTAGGCAGACTGGATAAAATTTACATGATGGAACATGATATATCTGTGTATATATGCCGATGTAACTGCTGATCTCAAAAAGCTCTAAAACTGAAGCTCTAAAATTCAGTCTGCAATCCAAGGGCAAACTTGGCAGCTGCCCACGTACTATTATTAGTGGTAAGAGTCCAAGGAATTAGGCAGCAAAGGGCACTGTAAGCTTAGGCACTGAACAGTTTAAAATGCAGACAAACTTAATGAGTTGCCTGAATATATATCATTTTACCACATGCACCTATTTTTCTGTCCAGGAAGAATCCCATTTAAACAATAGCGACAGTGCTTTCTTTAAAATATCAGGCTCCTGGTCTGCCTTACAGCTCTACCATCCCTTCTGAACAAATGCAGAATAACTTGTGTTTCAATAGATTATACGTGACTCAAACAATAAGAAATAATTTGCAGAAGGGAAGTAGCTCTGCACAAGAACTTAAAAGTAAAATATGGGCTTTGTAGAGATAAGAACATTTCTAACTAACCTGAGACCAAACTGAATTTAACCCAAATTCCTTAACTAAGACTTTAGTTAAGGAATTACCTTAATAAGGAATTAATAAGGTCATTACCCTTATTAATTGGCAGACTTTCTGCAGCCTTCTGCAGAAAGCACTTTGGGCCACAGTTTCATATTGATCTACTCATATACTACTCTTCACCAAGAATCCACATTGCTAAATATCTTAATATCAGTGTTTGAAAACTGTTAGCCTTGATTTGAAAGAGAAGTTAAAGTGAGAAGAGATGAAGAGATCATAAAATGTTATCTTTTTCCTTTCCCACTCCATTGATGTAAAATGAAGATTTTTGTATTTTGACAAAAATCACAATTTAGCCCAGGCAAAATGCAAGCACAGCATAGGGTTTTGAAACATCAATGAAACCCTTGTGATTTTTGGAAAATTTTTGATCTCTTCTGAAGCAACTCAAAAAAACCATTTTTATTACACCAGTGATGATGCAGACTGTATTTGTATATAAATTAAAACACAGAAAATTCTGTTCTATCACCTTCTACATAGTTTATTCAGAGCATCTTGCCAAAACTTACATAAAGAAAATAAAAAATCCTTAGCAAAATTGGTAGTCTTCCAAAAGATGAAGTCTGGAATGGTGAAAGAAGGAAGGCTCCTTTAAAAAAGGAGTCATAGTCAAGGAACAGAACAAATGTAAAAATAAATGTTTGTCATGTGCTCAAGAAGGATTAGAACAATAAGTTAGTTGGAATTCTTTCATCTCTGCCCTTTCACCCACAGAAGTCTCAGTTAGAGCATCACAGGGTTCAGGTGTGACAGCTTGAGTGATAATTTTAAACCAAAGTGGTTGGCAAGGAATTTTGTGATCAATGTCTTGCAGTGGTTGGTGGATTCAAGACTGTCAGGAAGTAACACACTACAAAGCAGAAATCAATATTCAGATCTGCAAGTAACAAAAACCACATTCCACTTCACCAGGAACAAAAAGCCCCAGAGAGCACATGGCAGAATAGAATCAGAACAAAGCTAGGGACCCAAAGCTTCAGTATGTTTTGTGATTATAAGAGGTAGTTTATCAAATGAATTTTAAAAATATTTCTCAAACAGCTTTCAGCTGGACACCAGCATCATAACTGCACCTTCCATTGCATGTTACCAAAGTTTTCATGGGTTTCCTTTTCTTTTCAGCACTCCTCTCTGCTCCTCCATCAGCTTAGTCTTCCTGCTGTCTCCTTGCTCATCCACACACACTTCGGTACTGGTCTGTGACCTGTATTTTCCCCTGATACCACTGCCTCTTCCATATCTGCCCATTAGTAGGTCCAGCAACACCAGCAGAAAGCCCAAGCTACTAAGCCCTCTTGTGGACTGTTTTAATGGAAGCAAGGAGAGCAGAGTAAATGGAAAAATTAACCTTCAATATGTGGGCAAAATGTGTAACCTTGATAGCACTATTTTTTTCTCCATGTTCTGAAACGCAACTTGTAGACTTTTCTGATTACTCTATAGACTTTTCACTTACATAGCATACAATTCTTACAAATGTGCTTTCTAATTCTAAATAATTTAATACAATTTTTATTCTCTTCCTTTTTTGTAACTCTCCTTTGTCCCTCCTATAACACTATGGTCTTTCTCATTTTCCCCCAACTCTTTGCATTTTGACTTGCCTTCCCTTCTCCAGGATACCAGAAAGAAGAAAAGAAAAACACGAGAACTATCTCTGTCCAACTTACGTAGCTCAGGACTAGTGTCAGAAAAGGTCTTCCTTAACCTCTGCTACTGCATTTTGTGGCACACTCAGGAGCAGCAGAGACTCTGACTGCGTTAACTTAAAATTTGGTGAAAATTATATGCATCTGAAATTCCTTAGTTTCTACATATGAAAAGTACAAGAGGTATAGAGCCATGGGAATTCCTACCTGCCTCCAAATAGCCAACATTTCAAGTCCTTTTGTCAAATAATACAGCTGCTAAGTCATCACAATTTATTATTAATTAAATACTAAGGCATTATAACATGACTAAGATATGTTGTAGTTGTTGATGAGATTCGGGAAAATCTCAGCTTCAGAAGATCCATTATATTCTGACTAAATTAAAAAACAAAACAAAATAAAATTTAACAAACAAACAAACAAAACCAACCCACTGTGACTGAGAAACTCAGAAGAAATTTTTCCATTCCTTTAAGTGGGAGGAGGCCTGAGAAAATGTAAAGTGTGATTAGTTTTGAAAATTCCATCTGAAAAATAAAATTTCAGGTTCTCTGCCCATTCAAAGATGTGTTCTCCAGGGCAATTTTTTCTCTTAATATTGCATTTCACATTGAAAATGCAGGTGGTTTTGAATATTTTGGTTTCAAACTCAGTATCTTATTTGTCAGAAATAAATACGAAATATCAGCAATCTTAACAGCTGCATAAGACAATATCAAAGATACTTAAGAAGTGGCATAGTCTTGAGGTGACTGAATAACAACAAAAGCCATCCTGGAGCCCTGAATCATGACGCTGCCTTTCCTCTTCTTTTTGACCTCACATAAGAGAGGACATGAGGGAAAGAAACTGAAAAACATGTTGGTTTGTAATACAAGGGCAAAGGGGGAAAGCATACGGTTCTATGTCTTGCACTTGGTCATCTTTGAATCCCTTTGACAGATACCTGGAATTGAGCAATTCCAGAGAGGATGCTGCTGCTCCAGGAACAGGTAAATTCTGAATTCCAGTGCATGGAGTCGTGCTTGCAGGGTGACTGCTTCCCAGGAAGTCTGTACCTGGCAAAAGAAACGCACAGTATAGTGAAAGATGCAGTTGTGTTTGTTCACTATTATAGAGGACATTCTAAAATTATAGAAGCATATGTAAACAGAATTCATCCCTATCACTTTTGGGATGGATGACATTTTTAGTGAAAAGTTGTCTTATTTGATAAAAATCAAAATAATTGCATGAAAGCTTACCAAGATAAGCGAAACAAGGGAAATGAACTTTCTTTTTAAATGAAGAAGAGTGGCAAGAATGCAAATGTAGGTGATGAAAAAATATTTGTGTGTCTAAAGGCAAAATGAACCACTTAGAGGATTCATATTTTCTGCTTTTCAACATTATTCCTATGATTCAAGACAACCCTGTATACAGACTGTATCCTTGCTTAGAGTAAACTGAAATAGACAGTATAACTCTTGCAACAGATTATGATTTGATTCCATGTGCACTCTGTGTTTTTATATCTGTTGTGTGTCTAGCTACCGGAGCCCTACCGCAGGCACATTCTACTGCATAGTTACCAACTTTCAAATACCTTATCTGCACAAAGAAATCAGGCGAGGGGGAGGCTCACTCACATACTTGCTGATAGACATTGCAGCATTACAATGTAAGGAAATAGAGTAATGCAGGTTTAACTGAAATAGTTTTAGAGGCACTACTCCAAGTATTCTATTGCTCTAAACAGCACCTGTAATGTGGCAGTGCCAATTTACTCTTCTTGTGCACTGAATATCCAGGGGTAACTGTTTCTTTATTCAGTGACATTCACATTTAGAATTGCATGCATTGGTTAACTTGCAAGATGAAAATGAAATACCATCCTTTAAAACTGTTTTCAATTGTGCTGGGGTAGCTCCTTAGGCAACAAAAAAACCTAAAAGAATAGATTGCAGATAGATATGAATTAACACTCATTTTGCACATTTTATTAACAGGTTACAGCTTAAGGCAGTTCATGACTAGAAATTATATTTTCAATTACAATTGCCCCATGGAGACCACTCACAACACATTTAATGTTTTGTCTATGGATAATGTTTTGTTTGATTTTTTGAAACAAGTTATAGCCATCAGTTTTTCCTCTGAAGATATTTTTCACAGTCCAAAGGATTGGCTTGGGCAGGATGGATCTTATTGGTGTCTCACGCATTTTCTAAAATATCAGATACTCTGTTCATAGGAAGTATTTGATTAGTAGTAATATTTGAATAGATAAAGCCATCTCAAGACTCCAGAAAAATTTTAAATGCATGTACAAAGGCAATTTTCTATCCTGCTTACATCTTTGTAGTTTCCAAAGTTGGTATATCACAGCATTGAACCACCTGAGTAAAGATAACCTGTCACTTAATAACAACTAGTACTACTGATTTAATTTACATTTCTTAAACTGCAGAAGAAGTGAAGACAGGCCACCAGCAAGACGCGTGCTTTAGGAAAGTCTTGTTAAGATTTGATACTACAAAGCTTAGAAAGCAAGCCTGTACTACTGTTCTGTTACAACCCCTGGTACTACCGCTCCAAGGAAGATTCAAGGTATTTCAGCTGAACCAGAGGGATGAAGCTAGAAGACAGTAGCTACTGTAATGAGACATTAAAGCAATTGGTTTCTTTCTGTTCATCAAGTTAAAGAAGAAATTAAAAGCTTTTTCAGAAAGACCCAAATATAACCTCCATGTTTTAACCTGAATTCTCCTCCAAAGTCAAGTCTTCCAAGCTGAGAGATTAGGAAAGAGATAAAACAAGCTCAGCCACTGCCAGGTTCACTTTGACATCTGTTAGGAAGGTAACTCTGTGCTGCTAATCATGGAGCTTTAGGGACAGTTTCCATTTCCAAAAGAGGACAGGGACAGGCAATTACAACTCAGGCTTCAAAATCAATTACAGCCTGGAAACCAGAACTCTGGGAATAACAACTTTCACCAGCATAAAAAAAAGAGTGTTCTTCATGTGATTTCTCCCTTGAATTTTCATTTATGATTTATATATATTTATGGCATATCTGTAAAGTCTTAAAGGGCATTTCTGAAACAAATATTTTACTGCTGGAATATACTAGATTGTATCAAATCCTAGGTCTTCCCACGAAAGAGGTGCTTGCTTGGAAAGGATTTCACACACTGAAAATTCAACCATAAGCTTGGAGACTTGTGCATCTCCAATATTCACATTGAAACAGCAAAATGTGCTGCACTATGGAAGCTTTAATGACAGAGGAAATGACTGATTGAATTTGTCCAACATATTTTGTAAGAAAGACTTGCTTTGTACTGGAGGTAAAAGAATGGAATTTAAACAAAGGTTTTGTGATTTTTAAGCTTCTCAAAATTTAGGATCCTACACATACTTTCTTATTATTTTCATGTCTCTTATCCTATAACTGAGGATAAGCACAACCAGCTCTTTACACAGCTGTAGTGGGTAATTATCCTTTTCTTCTGTATATAGGATATGGCATTGCAAATATTTATTTTTGAAAGTATTTTTCTTCTAGAAATTTTGGTTTAAAACCAAAAATGTTTTATTGACTTCGTTGACTTGTTGGAGTTTATTTAAACTTTTGTGTATCTGCCTACATTTTTTTCAGGGCATGCTCATTAGTCTCTGAGGTCTGGCAAAATTTCAAAATATTTTACTACCCAGTAGCATCTCTGGTTCAAAGGCAATCTTCTAATGGAACATTTAAGAAATTTAATTTTTCAATATTTGTGTATGTTATCTCCTGTTTATTTCTAGTTAAGAGGCACAAACCTCTCATTTCTTAATTTCAGCCTATAGTCCACAGTCTTCCCTCCCAGTTAATGCAAAGTGAGGACATAAGTTTATTTAGAAAAGATGCTCATTTTCAAGAATTAGTCACATGATTCTGTGTGCTATTTTCATATTCATAGGTATTCTTTACAGAAGGTGCTGCTCTGTCTAGAGAAGGAAACTTCTGGTAGCATTACCCCTGCTTGTTTGTGCAGTCCTCTAACAAGAGCAACCTGTGCTAATTTTTGCACAGGTATATATACAGAAATTTTGGCATGTGCTTTATATAAACAGGCCTAGTCTTACATTCTTAGCACAGGCAAATCTCCAACAAATCAGTCAACCAGCAATTTTCTTGGCTCAAAACATGCCTGGTTTCATTAAATTCTTACTTTAACACACACAGAAAGAAGAACAGAAAATCCTCACTCCAAGTTAGTTCTTACAATGCAGCTGAATAAGTAGCTTGATGTGTCATACAGTTCTCAGCTACTCTCTCAACAATTTTCAGAAAGAAATGCCACCAGAGGTCCAAAGTCACAAGGCTACAAGAACATATTTTCAATTTTACAAACAGAACTGTAAGAGGGACACTGAAAGCACCATTTTACAAATTTTCAGCAAACAAAACTGCTGGATGAAGACAGCAGATCAGCAGCCACCACCCAAAAAAAAAAAAAAAAAAAAAAAAAAAAAAAAAAAAAAAAAGAAAAACAAACAAAACCTCTTCAGTCTGCTCATACCAAAGTGAGCATGCTGACATTTTCATGTGGTTGACTAACTTTTCTTTATGGCTACCATAAATTCAACTTGTTATAATTACTGTCAATAAAATTAATGAAATTACAGGCTGCTCAACAAAAGGAATATCAATCTGTAGCATTTTATTAGGTCAGTAAGACCTTCATTTATCACTGGTACATTTTGTGTAAGGCAGGGATTTGGCTCTTGATTTGTAACTTGTAATTTCTTAAAGTTGCATTCCAGGATCTTAGAAACATCTCATATATTGATTCTGCTTGCTTGATCAAGAAAAAGTTTCTCAAATTAAACAGAGGTTCTAAAAGACTTTCGAGGGGCTTAGAATAACTTCAGTCCTGAGCCAAATGTCAAATGCATAGCAGTTTAAAAAACAAAATGCAACACTCTTTCAGTCACTGCCAATTTGAAAATGTATCTTAAATGCAACACTTCCTAAAAGGGGATGTAAACTTTTCCATTAGGTGCAGCAAGCATGAAGAGGTCTATAACTCCCTAGTTTTCTGTTTGCTATGAAACAATAAGGAGACTATCACACTTTTTTTCATTTGTGATATAATATTTTCTTTTTATAATTAACCTGAAGTCACACAAAAGTCTTTCCAGTATTAAAAAAGCCCATGAGCAACATATTCAAAACACAGAGCAACACAACTGTGTCTTATCTTCCTGTATTACATGATTAAAAATGGTGGTTCCCCATTCAACAAATAACTGAATAGCTTTACAAATATTTTGACACTGACTGGATATTAATCTGGTGTCAGAATTTAATTCTTGAGTCCCTGACAACACTGAAAAATATGGAACATACTGGAATTTCACTTTTGAAATGTGATGTCCTCTTACTTTCAAAACTATTTGAGTTATTTCACAACCTGACTTACATCTTCAGACGTGTCCCAGGCATTGAAGAAAAAAAACTTCACTGAAATTCAGTGTGACTTAGAGCTCATACTATGTGAAACCATAAGCATGACCCTAAGAAGACCCAAACTAAACCAAACCAAAACCAAAAACCAAAAAACCTCAAAGCAAAAAAAAAGAAAAAAAATCAAACCCCAACAAGATAAAACAAAAAATAGCTAGATGGGTTGTTTAGTCAGACTTAACAAAAATTATTCATTTATTTTCTATGGTCTTCTCACTTTGCTTTAGTAAAAAATTGGCTTTGGCAGATTATGTCTAGTGACGACAAGCTTCTGGCAGCAGTCTGGGCTCTCAATGAAACAATCAGCTGCTGTTCACTAGATCATTAGAGGTGTAATCCTATTTGGATTTTTTTTTTTTTTAATGCTGCAGCTTTCAGCCATCAGAGGCGTCAAAATGCTTAATAGAATTTTTTGTAACCCTGTACAAAGCTGAAGTGTAATATGTACCATTAAGACTCTATGTTAAAAATCTAGATATGTAAGTTATTAAGTCATTTAGGCACTAAAAAAAGTGAGACATATTCCTCTTTGGATGAGTTTGAAGAGAAGAGATTGGGCTAGAACTCTGTCGCCTGTTTGGAGGATATCTTATATGTAGAAATACAAGAATTCCATTACATACACTGGCTACTGCAGACTGGCAGTAAAAGTCTATTCTTTGTGGCTGGAAAATACAAGCCTTACCACTTACTCATTTTTTTGGCATTAACTCACATCAAGAAATTGATTATGCCTACTTACTGTTGCACATATCATGTAGCAAAGGATGAGCCTGATCTTTTCCAGACCAACACCTTTAGGATTAGAAACCAAGTCTCTTTCCTCACTTAGCAACTGCCTTGAAGTAGTAATTCAGCTATTAACACTCCTTTTTCATACCTGTCACAAACATAATGAATATTCAGAAAGCAAAATGGATAAGGTAGAGACTTAAGAAATTCACACTGAACGTTGTGATATTGGCATTGCAAGCATCTCTTTTATTAATCAACTGGAATAAGGTGTTTATTTCTATAGTGTTCCCATGTTTCCCAGATTAACTTTGAGAAGTCAGGCAACCAAAAATGTTAAAGAGTCTCCTAACCTAGATGTATGCAAATTGCCTGCTGTAGGACAGGATACAATACCCTACACAGTGCTAAGGAGGAAACTTTACAATACACCAAGGTTTGAGTGCTGATTACTAAATGTGCCCATTTAGTAGGCATTCCTGTATTGAAGAATTTCTTTTTGAGTAGGTTTGTTTGTTTTTCTGCTAAACATTCTCAGGTCAAATTTCAATAAACAGTACCCATGAAAAGGAAAAATAAGCCATCACTTCTCTCATACTGTCTCTTAACTACAGAAAAGCAAAACCCTCTTTCACTTCTGGTTTTAGAATGTCATCAACATAGTTTCTCTGAGAAAATGTTAGAATTAATTTTTTGGGTTTTTTAAAAATGTGTTCCTCAATACTTATTCCTGGTGAAACACATTTTAATGCATTAAAAAAAGACATCATGGGACAGTTTATCAAGCAAGATCACACTAAACAGTGCTTGATTATGTCCTCAGATAATTATTTAATTTAGAACAATGAGGCTGTGTTTGGAAATTATACCTGTCACTTTAAAATATGCCTTCTCCTGATTTAACACTGATTTATGGCACAAGAACCAGTTTCAAGATTATGTCAAAATGAAAACAGTGTTTTTTAAATGACAGGTCAACTGAACCTGAGTGATTTTAGTGAAATATGGTTACTTGTAATCATCATCAAAACTTGTTGGTTTTATATATCTATTGTTAAAGAGAGAACAAAGCTCTTAAAAGGTTTTTTTTTTCTCTGATGAAGGAAAAATATTCAGTGTGAAAATCACTTTCCAGTAAGATAGAAAAAAATCTGAAAAACAGTGAAATCATGGGGTATTTTATTAAATAATTATCTCTAATCATAAGGTACCAGGACTTATTAGAGCTGGTGAGATGCCAAGTGAGAGAACCAAAACAAATACAAACCAAAGAATTTTTATTGCAAAAAGTTTACAGTTTAGTAGGTCATAATCACTTTATAAAAAGATATTTTTAATTCACCTTTTGTTTTCACCTGGGACTTTTGTGTGAACCCTGTGATGCAGCTGTTTTGCTCATCACTTCTAAAGATTTGAAGATTCACAACTACTTTTACTTTTGTCCTGCAAATAGTATTGAAAAACACTGGGGACAGATGAACACATCTTTAAAACCCTCTCTATATTTTTCACTATTTACAAATAGTTTAGATTCTTATGTGTCATGAAGAACATGTGTTATCTAACACAGAACTTGTATCCTTGCAGCTACAGTTGGGTAGCATGTAATTTTCTAAGAGCACTTCTGAAGAACTGTGCAATGGGTTCACTAACTGATCAGAGTCCCACATGAGGTCTGAACTGAGTGGAGTAAGATTCCTAACCTCCAATTTCACCTTAATTATGCTAAAAGGGCAAAAATATTCACAATGATTACACTTGAAATCACTGTCCCTCACTTACTTTGTTGCTTTAGCAGTGTCATTTTAGAGGATAGGTCTGTGTTAGCACAGCAATTCATTAACAGGCTCAAAATGGTAAGCACCCTCAAGTAGGAAGGAGATAGTGATCATACTCCTGCAGGATTTAAGTGCCACCTTTCTATAAGTCCCCTGAGAAGCAATGAATGATTCCACCAAAACAAAGTTCTTCCAAGCTATTATTAGCTTCTAGTAGCTAGTAAGATGTTATGCATTTTTGATGCACCATATATTACAAAATTAGGATCAAATGAATTTATAAGTAGAAATTCCAATTGAATAATAACTTTTTTATTGAAAGACACAATGTCAGATGAGGCTATGAGTTTTATGCAGGAAATCCATAACTGAAACCGAAATGTTTATTGTATTAGATTGGAGTAAAAGCATTAAGTCTTGTTATCTATTTTACTGGCAGAAATCTGCTGTGGGAAAAAAATTATTTCTCAATCCAACTGTTTAAAGCAGGGCAAGGGCAGACAAAATAGGCTGTGCTGAGATGACACATCTACTGTACATCCTTTGGCAAGCAGGGCCCAATATTCTAGACAACACATAAACAAGTGTCTTTTTACAGAGGGACAGAATGGCTCCAGTTCCAAATCATAGCTTTCAATAACAAAGCAGGGAAGTGAAAACTCCAGTTTATTTACAGAACGTACGTGCCACAAATGACAGAGATAAAAGTCTTTCTGAGAAGAAATTCAAGGAACTTATTAGCTTGCAGCCTTACAGTATTCCCTTTGATATACATTAGAAGTAGAGACATACGTGTGTCCCAAACCAGCTGTGAAACTTTGACAAATGGTAATTTGAAACCTTCTTAAAAAAAAAAAAAAAAAGATATTATAAGGAAAATTAAAGGGTATCTATACTTATCCTCATATTCCAGTGACTACAATTTCAGCTTTTGAAAAAAAAAAAAGAAATAAAAAGATTTTTCTCAAATCTATATTTTTATGCGTCAACTGCAAAGACAACATAAAAGTCAGGAGGAAGAAGGAGTTTGTAACAGAAAGGGGAATGTGACAGTGGAGAGTGAAAGAAAAAAATCTGATGGTTGTGCATATTCTGCACCTTCTAAAACTTTTTGTAAAATTTTGCCATCCTGGTAATTTCTTTTCATCCCTTATTACACATAAATTGCACACATTTAATTTTTCATGAGTATTTTCATTTAGAAGTGCATCAGTTTTAAAAAAGAACACCCAAGCCAGCAAAATGCACAATGTGTTTTATAGGTGTTCACACCTGATTATCCTGCTTTCTAGCTTTATAAACCATGAGAAAATTTAGGCTATGAAATTAGTTTCCCTAACAGCAGAAGTAGAACACGCATTGACTTACCAAGTGCTTTGGTGTCTTTTACAGCATTCACCTGCACCACAAAGAGTCTGATCTCATAACATTTATTACATACAGAAAGCTGTGACTTGGAGCCCCTGAGAAGCCGTGCTGCCAGTGGGTGCCCAGGGTGGAAGGAGGACCCAGCCATGCCAGCTGAAGTTCTGCTGGGCATCAAGCACCTTCTGTCAGTGCTGAAATACCATCCACGTGGAAAACAGGCAGGTCTAACTGACTGCACTTTCTAACCTTGGGCATCTTGGCCGTTAAACAGCCAACCAAAAATTCTCCTTTCTAGGAAATAAAGTCTGAGAGGTTGGGGCTGTGTGCTGCCATCCTTACCAGAGGCCCAGCAGCTGCTGCCAGGTCACTGGGCAGAGTAGGAGCAGTTCCTGCTCTATCCAGTGTCTCACAAGTGCACAGGCAGATTAAACATGCTGTTGACATAAAAAGCAAAAGTAACACCAATGCAAAGAGGCCTCAGAGGTGCATGATTTTTGCATTTAAATCTGATATTTAACCTCTTTTTTTGTTTGTTTTTGCACATGTTCCCCCAAATGTACTATTTAAATACAAAATTCATTATGTGGGAAGTTTCTAATAAAATTTTGCTATTAAAAAATCATGTTAAGATAGGTACTTGAAAATTTGGCACCCAGTACCCTTTTTTGTGCATAAATATTTAAATGGAGGGAAAAAACAACAATAGAAATTCCTGAGATTTTTCCTGTAATTAAAAAAATAAATATGTAAAGTTTATTTTTTTTTCACAACTTTTGGTTAACAAAGACACAACTTAGCATAAAACCTTTTGGATATGATGTGCAATGTATTACCTTATTTTTGGATTTGCACACTGGCTGCATCTGTTTTATAGGAAACTGTTTAAAAAAGCTAATTATATTTCAAGAATTCCAAGGGAAGTGGCCAGAAGAGAGTATAAATGGCAAGGATATTCATCAGCCACTGGCAGAAGCACAAGCATGTTGTGATTGGGGTTTTAACACATTTCAGAAGTCTGCTGCCTGAGATAGTTTTGTGATTACGTACTCGCTCATCTATTTCCCTTCAGTGTTTATGTTGGAAGGATGGCACGTTATTTTGAAAGAAATGAAGAAAAAAAGACATTTACAGAGGAAACTGTAGCAACTAGTCCTGATACGGAGTAGTTTAACCCTGAAACATATAAGCAAAATGCACAAGTCAAATGATTAAAAATAAAATGTACAACACTTTCAAATTTGGTTGTGTACTACTATTGTCCTGAAGTTAGTGTGAGTCTTATCCTTGGCTCTAATAGACCCGAATTACACTGTAAGTGTAGATCTTCCTGGTTATTTTGGAAGGATGAAATTTGCTTTGCTTTGTAAGGAAAACAGATTATTCCTTTCAGACCAGAGGCCAGGTCCGCTCGCCATTGCAGGCACAGATGTGGGCATTACCTCTATTGGCATTTCCTTCCTCTTTCCAGTTGTGTTGTTTAAAGAACATATCTGTTGTGCTCCCTGTATTTCTTCTGATTTGGACAATTCCTTTGGTCATCACTCAACTGGAGCAGTAAAAAGAGCATTGGAACATTTGTGACACTGCATGGCCCTCAGGACAGGGAAGGGTTTGTTTCCAAACAGTGAAATACACAACAGAGTCAGAAAATAATCTCTTGGTACTTTTGTCATCCCAGTGTCTTGAAACACGTATAATTAAAAAACCCCAAAACCGATAAACAAACAAACAAACAAAAATCTGGAAATGTTTTGGTGGTTCTGAGTTATTTAAATAAACAGAATCTTATTAATGACTCTACCCATGTTTCATACATTAAGGAATTGAGAAAATAAATAAAATCACAATTCTTTTTTCTTGCAGTCATAGTAAAATTTAACTAAAAGGAAGGAAAAAAATTTGCATCATCAGAAACTGCTGTCAATTTAGAAGAAAAGCAAGGAACTTTGTCTTATTCCATATCCTCTTTCTGGATCCACAAACTTTCCAGACCTTGACAGGATTTCCTCACTGACTATCAAAAACATTGGTCAACACCTTTTTTTTTTTTTAAACAGTGTAATAGTAAAGTTGTTAATAGACAGATTGATTTCTAATGTACAAGATAAAAAAAACCCAAAACGCTAAGTCTACAGTTAATGAAGAGAAACTGGGGCATATCATTGCCTCAATCCTCATGGGTGGTGCACAGGGACTGTAACAGAGTAGATGAAGACATATATAATGTAAGAAAGGCTTACACTGAACATAAAGTCTTTGAAAGCATCTGAAATATTGTTTGTATTGGTCCAGTTCACACTGGATACAAATATTCACACTGGATGCCACTTCCACTCCTATCTAGGAGAGAAGTGACGATACAACACTATCAACAGATTGACTGTAAACCAGGATGTAACCCCAAATATTTAAAGCCTGAGGCCCCTATTACCTGCTGCTAAGACCACAGTCTTACAGATAAATGCGCATTTAAAATAAAAGACACACTTAAGAAAAAACTATGTACTTTGTACCAACTTGTAATACTTAGGAAATGTGACAACATATGTCTTTTCAACTTAGGTTCAAAATATTTATCATCACTACATATGAAATAATTCTAAAAAGGCAGAGGGCAAAAGCTATCCAATTGTCATAGGACCCCAAGTTGATCACAGACTCATTTGGATTGCAGCAACAGTAATTTCTACAGAAAACTCTGTACTTCTGCTGAAAGTAAAAAAGGGAAATGGCACAGATGCATGAACTCCTGCAGTAAAAGACAGGGGAAAGTCCTTGTCTTGGAAGATACTCCAGAATAACAAATAGTTCCTGGAAGAAATCAGGGTCAGCAGTCTGCAAGGTAAATGCTTTTCAACTACCCACAATGGTATGCTATAAATTTAAATTCAAGCGGTCCAAACAAGCTCCATGGTCATGTTACTTCACTGAATCAGAGCTAACAGCTTTCTTAAACTGGTCGATGTGAGTCAAAAATCAGATTTGAGTACAATTGTCCTTGCCCAAAGCTGAAAATAAGTTTGACTGTAAAACAAATGTAATTATGTCTCTGCAGGAAGGAACACATCCAGAATGATCATGAAGTTGGTTGTAATCAATGACCTTTTCCGAAATACCTTGAACTCTTTCTTTTGTTGATGGGACTTTCTAAAAGTATACTGGGAGCCATAGGTTTCTGGCTTGTACCCATTTTAAACATTGCTTATCGCACAGTGCTACAATTTGTTATCAGATGACCCTGTGCTCATATACAAACACAACCACTATCAGGCACACACAGGCTATAATCTGGCAATAACTTTAAAAAACAGAAACAAACACAATGTGTAGGGAATATTAATAAACTCACAGAATTCTGGCACAGAATAAGACTACTAATAAGTATTTGGAGGGAAATACAGTAAGACATGATAAAAATTCACATTAATTTCAGTCCCATTCCCAATGACATAAACTGTTCTAAATAGCTACTGTCACATGAAGTGCTCTCTTTAGAACAGTTCGAAATCCTTTTGCCTTATCTAGCTTTTACAAATGTGATGATTACCTTGTTTTACAGTTTTCTATTGTGTCTAATGAGTTAAATCACAGACACTTGTACAAACCAGCCAATTATAACCATTATTCTGGCTTTGGAATAAAGGTCTTTTCCTTCAACAGATACCATACTAGCATGTATTACAGGATAAATGTATAAAATTTCAGAATTCTTCAGTACCTGTAATAGGAACCATATTTTTTTAAACCTCTCCCATATAGCAAGGTATGTAAAGTGCTCTAATTTCAGCAACTACCAGCAACTATTATGGTTCATAATGTGGCTTTGGTTGACAATCCCTTACAATTTTACCTTCTCAAAAATGGCAATTCCTTGTACTATCTTTCAATAGAAAGTCAGTGATTCACTGTCTGTTTAAGACTGGGATTATTTCCCTGCCTCATGAGAATTTAATGAGAATAAAATCCAGGAATGACTACGTAGCTCTCAGATACTTTAGTGATGGGTAATACATCACTACTTGGATAGATAAGATCAGAGAATCTAACTGCATGGTTCTTTTGTCAGAATAACTTTTGAAGAGAATGGTGACTTTGGTTAATTAAACAAATTGTATCAAAAAGATGCATTTATACTATTCATTGAAAACTGTACACAAATTTTTCAGGGGCATAGCATGCAAAATGCAAAGGCAATAAGATTCAAATTTAAGCCTATGTTGAATTGCTTTGCGCTTGTTTGGTTTTTCTGTTTGTTTTTTGTTTGGTTGGGTTTTTTAATTTGGTTTTATGTGGGTTTTTGGGGTGAAGAACAATGTATTTGCCCAGATGGAAATTCATCTTCCTTGACCAGTGCATGGATGGTCTTAACGTCCTCATTTTACATCCCTTTCCATCCATTCACCTGAGACAAACCAGGACAAGGACCAAGCACACAGTCTTTCTACTCGTACTGTACCCAACCTTCAGATCCAGAGTCAGAAGACAGCTGCGAGCTGGAAGTCACAACTGGGAACTAAAGAAGGGCACAGTGATGGGACAAATGTGCTCAATATTTAGCCTGAGCAGACAGTACATATATTTTCTCTTTATATTACTCTTTAGATTGTTTTAAAAGATTATCATGTATCCTTTTTTGCATCACGTTGCAACACGTTCATATTACCAAAATCAAATCTTGGTCAGCAAGTGTGTGTGGCATTAATACGGATCACTTAGGAATTATGCTTACCAAGGGTGGAAATAAATGAGATTCTATTCAAATGGTGCTTGTTCAGTCTAACCTTATCCCTTTAGCTGATGCAAGAGTTCCTGGAAAACTTCAAGCTTTGACATTTTACAGATAGGCTCATTTAAGAGAACATGGAAGATTTTAAGCCACTCAATACCATTTTTCTTAGATATGTGAGGCACATTCCTTTTTTTAAAGGATCTCAGTAGTTTATTTGCAAAATTAGTTGAAAAGAAACAACATTGTTCAGTCAAAGGTTTGGTTTTAGAGAATCCAGCCTATGGATTGACCATTTTTCTGAGTATTCTAATACAGATCCTCTTCTCTCCTCATTACCATGACATCACTGATTACAATATTCCAACTGACTAATCAGGAAGGAGGCTATGTCTAAACTGGATGAGGTTATGACTCTGAAGTATTGTTATCTTCTTCTGCTAAGGAAATATTGGTCAGGGAACTCCCACTGAGGAATCCATTCTCTTGCCAGCTGAAGGGAGGTTGAGGTGCCAGTTCAATCTGCTTTATCGCTTATGTTGGTAGATTGCACCCATGCTTAGGCTGTGAAATAAATCCACTCATTGTCACTTGTTACTACAAAATATTTCTATTTCAAAAAACATTCACAAGTTTCATAGCACATTTACAAATTTTGGAAAATACTGTTTTACCCTAGAGATATTTATTAACTAAAATTGTGAAAAGGCGATATGGAAAAAGAAGGTAGAAAGGGATATAACCACATTTACATTCATATATATATGTGTGTGTGTATGCATGTGTGCAGACATACATATTTTATTAAAATCAACAAGACCAAACTTAGGCTTTCAAAATCACCAAGACCAAAAAATTATATGATAGGAGGATTCCCACATAGAATAATTTACTGAACTCTCTTAATTAACCCAGATTATTCAGCTGAAAATGGGTTATAAAGAATTTGTAAAGGAATGAGTATGGTATAAGGTACATACAGTCTAAAAATATAGTATCTTTTATCCAGTAAATCTACAGCTCAAGAAAAAAAGTTATATAACAGTCACAGACCCACAGAATGTGTGGAGTTGGAAGGGACCCACAAAGATCATCAAGTCCAACTCCTGGCCCTGCACAGGACCATCCCCAGGAGTCACACCATGTGCCTGAGAGTGTCATCTGAACACTTCTCGAACTCTGTCAAGCTTGGTGCTGTGACCACTTCCCTGGGGAGTCTGTTCCAGTGCCCAACCACCCTCTGGGTGAAGAACTTCTTTCTGATATCCAACCTAAACCTCCCCTGATACAACTTCAGGCCATTCCCTCGGGTCCTGTCACTGGTCACCGCAGAGAAAAGATCAGTACCTGTCCCTCCACTTTCCCTCACAAGGAAGTTGTAATTGCAGTGAGGTCTCCCCTCAGCCTCCTCTTCTTCAGGCTCAACAGACCAAGTGTCCTCAGCCATTCCTCATACTGATTCTGCTCAAGGCTCTTCACCATCTTCATTGCCCTTCTTTGGACATTGTCAAATAGCTTAATATCTTTCTTGTATTGTGGTGCCCAAAACTGCACACAATATTCAAGTTATCTTGCAAATAATCAAGTGATTTAATTAAAAGTTAATTTTAAGAATTCAGTTAATTTTGAAATAAGTCTTTCATCAACCATATTTCCACTCTTTAAGTGGTTTCTGATTCTTTTGCTTGAGGGATGTCAAAATAATCAATTTTCTAAAAGCAATTAAATTTAATTAAATTTTGAATTCAAAATTATGTTGATATATTCTAAGATATCCCTAAAATTTAAATAGATGGTCTTCAGGAATTTAATGAAGAATTTTAAGAGAAAATTTTTTTCTTTCATTTTTACCTAATACACACATAGACTACCACATTTGACTTTAGTGAAGTCAATCCTCCTATTTTCTAATAGAAATAAACACAGAAATTAGTTCTTTGACATTGAAAATCCTAGATGAAGATAATAAAATTACACTACAGATCTAAATTGTATTAAATATTAATTTCCCATTTAGAATCTTAAAATTAAACATATTTCATTTGAAATATAAACATCTAAGGCAAAAGAGAAATCTACAGATAGCAGGGAATGTTAAGTAAGGAAAAAATAACCATTAATCTGATTTCAGAAAAATGCATTAAAGATTTGGAGACAATTTTTAAAAGTACAGGAATAATTTGAAGTTGGAAAATAAGACTTGAAGAAAGGGACTAAAAAAGAAATCTTGAATTTTTCAAAGAGAGAGTGAACTATTTGGGCTACAAACACGTACAAAAGGAATATGCTTTTGAGAGTAGATAGTTGCTTTAGTGTACCAGGAAAACCATAAAATGTTGAAATTACTGGAAACTGATGGAACTCAATATAATAGGAAGGCTTCCCTAATTTATCCATTGGAGTATGTGATATTGTGATATTCTGAGGTCTTTATGACTTGGATCAGACTGAAAGTTGATGATATTTAAGGCTTGTGAATGCCAGAGTTTGGATTAGTCGTTATTAATAATCTCCTCTGACCCTAAAGTATGATAATATAATGGTCTCTATACACAAGAAGTTCTGTAAAAACCATTTTTCTTGTCCAAAGTAAGGGAACAACAGATTATTCTTACATTTAGATATTACTAACTTTTTTCACACGGCTTTGAGGGCAATTGGACAGACTATGAGGAGGACTGCACTCTTCTCTTTAGAAAACTGAGTGTTTTAATTTAAAGTATCTATTTCAGTCTGCACATCTGGGTCTGGTTAACTAAACTTGGTAGAATCATTCCTTTGACATCCCTAAAGTCATATGAGGTATAAAAGCTCATGGTATTGCATTTTTTAGCTTCTATGAAAACTTCAGGATAAAACCAGTAGTGTAAGTGGAGAATTCTATTGCTGCACTAGGGGTGCAATGACATTAGATTTTGATGCACCACCTTCTGTTTCATACTGAACTGCAATATTCTTCCTTTCACGTGTTTAGATCCTTTTACCTTTTCCTTTTTGTGTTTTTTTATTTTTTATTTTAAATTCTTTTCTCGATTTCAAATGCCATATCTAAAAGGAAGAAAGGTATCAGTGGGAAATTACTGAGTGATCTGCAGATGATAGTTGTTTGTAAATGTAAAGGTAAAGATATTTCCATTTACTGAATTTAAATGCATTCCAAGTGGCACAGTCAGTACAGTGTCAAGCTTTTTGCTGCGATAAGGCTAGAGGCAGGAAGCCATGAGAGGTCAGGAAGGAAACACTATCAGGCCTGAGAGAGGACCAAACAGAAAAGGGAGCAGCAGAGTCTCTTGTATTTAAACTGTTAACAAGTGTGCTGTTTTCCAAAGATGAACAGCTACAAGTGTATAATTCCACCTACTGTCCCTTTAAACTTACTGGGGACAAAAAATTCCTTGTTTGTTGTGTTTGTCTTTTGCTTCTAGCAGCTTTGTAAGGGGAAGAGGGAAGGAGAATAAGGCAACAGGGAAAGTATTATGCCATATAAACATTTCTTCTGGGATGCAGACTGGTTTGTTTATAGCAATTTAGTTTGACCCCAGGCACACCAAAGGAAATGGTTTTAATACTGGTTTTGCTCCTTCATGCCAGAGCTGAATTCAAGGCATTTAGTTTGCACTGATGTTTCCAAACATTAGCAATATCACCTGTTTCCCAATATACTGACTGATGGAAAATAGGTCAGGGAGCAACTTAAGGAGAAAGAGAAAGCTCTAACCAAATCTGGCTTGTAAAAGAGTCACCTACGCTGAAAAGCCCAGAGTCGTTGCTCTGTATTACAGCATGCAAGGTTATCAAAGTAGGTTAGTGAGTCCAGCTGAACTGGGCTGACAAGTTGTTTACCCATCCTGTGAAATAAGAGAATTTATATTCCTCCTGCTCCACGCTCTGATGAATTTAAGATACTTTTCCTTTCAAATGAGAGAGAGAGAAACATCAGGAGAGCCACTTTCCTACTACAGTGCTCATTTAATTTTCTATTTCACTTACTGTCATTGAAGTTCTTGCTGTGCTGTTCACTTACATTGAGGAGGGGAAGGTGTTCAAAGAAAACTGGCAATATGACTTCTGGGAGCTTTGAGATGTTATCTCTAAAAAAATTCACCCCGATACTGAAAGGGAGCATTCTCGAATAGCTGATGCCTGGTAGAACAGCCATGAAGAAGAGGACAGGTTCAGACCAGAGCCAAGAATCATGATAATGAATGAGACAGTGTTTAACATTTGTCCTAGATCTCATTTATTCTTCTTACTGTCTCATTTGGGCAATATCAAGTAGCCTAGAGAGTGTTAGTGTCTTTCTTGGTCCCACTGTGAATTTTACAGGATTTTGCATGTTCCTCTGACTAGAAACATCATAATCTTCAGAAGAAAAAACAAAACAAAACAAAACCCAAATTGGTGTTCTGTCCAAATATTCCTCACTAGCTCTTAAAGTCAGTTAAGGTAAAAATAAATAACCACCTCCCAGCAGTGCTATGACTTTCAGTCATAGAGAGATTTCAATTTTGTTGCTACTATTTTATGCCTATGTGGTTAAATGGAAGTCAAAAACTTTACTAATGTGCTAGGCCATCCAAAACATAAATGATGCAAGCCATTGCCCACTGTGTTTAATGAAAGCAGGATATTAAAAATAGTACCAGCTCCAAAAAGCTGTCTAAAATTGCAATTACTCACAGTAGCCAACTTGTGCCCAGCTAGGTGCACAGGAATTCATTCCCAGTTAACTGGTAGGATTGTTCAACTGTACTCCCTTAAATTATTGAAGAATAACCAAGAAGCTTATCCAAGGTAGAACAAAAGTGATCTGTTCAATAGGAACATTAAGAAAAATTCAGTACTCAAGAAGACTGAAAATACATCTCAAACACTGGATCATTTCATCCCTTTTAAGAGTCAAAGCTTATTCTTGATGGAGAAAGGTAAAAAGAGGTTCACTTTTGTAAAAACATATTACCTACCTGTGCTGCCAAGGTCAGTGAGACCTCTCCTGTGTTGAAGTACTACTGGGGGAAAAAAAAAAGCAGTTTGGGAGGCAGCTTTACCTTATTAACTACTGTTTAGTTGCTAAACTCAGTAGGGAAAAAAAAATATAGAGCTAAATTCCACATATTTTGTAATCATGTGACTCCATTACCTTAACTATTTTTGTACAGAAGTAACAGAGAGAAGAATTTGATTCATGGAATGATGCTTGTCTGTAAGTAATTCTGTTTTGCTGACATTAATGACAAACTTGTGCAACATTGCTGTGTAGCACTTCCATAATGGGAGAGTTAGTGGAGCCTGACAAAATCTGGCCCAGTTTTAGATGAGGTTTTGAGCAAAACTAAGACAATTTCTGGCACGATCCAGAGATTTTTATTAAATCAGAACTGGTGCAAAATTGGATTGGTCCACCTAAAGCTCAAAATGAATTTTTACACTTACTTGAACATCAAAGTACAGTTTAAGAGCAAGCCAAAATAAATGAACTGAAAGTGTACCCAAAACCCCTGCAAGTCAGAGCTAACAAGGCCTTTAAAAACTCTGCCAGCTATCATTTGTTATGCATACAACTCTCTATATATGTGGCAGCTATATAAAGTTAATGCTAATATATCATGAAAAGAATTTTTGTTTACAGTAAGTATTATGTTCAAAGGCATCAAATTTAGCCTACTTTTTCCCCCCATAAATTAAATCTGACTGCTTCACTTGCACTCTACAGGTACTTTTCTCCAAGTACAGGTAGCAGACTCCTAGGCTAGAGACAGACATATGCTATGCAAATCTACTCTATGTCTAAATTGCCAAGCAGTCAGTGCTTCTCAGCATTTGGATTCAAAAACACATCCCTTTTCCTTTCCAAGTAGATAGCTAAAAGACATTTTTCACAGGATTACAGCCAGCAACAGGTACTTTAGAACATTCACTGTAATACCTTATTAAAAATGATACAGTGAAATGAAACTGAGGTGACAAAGCTGGAGGACAAATGCACCAATCTTGTTAAAAAGTAACAACACTATGTTGTTTGGAAGATACTTTAGAAATAGCTTTAAAAAAAAGAAGTTTATGTACATGGAAATCGATTTAATTGTGTAACTTCTTTAGTCCACTGTATAAGTTCTATGGCATCTTCCCTTATCTTCTCATTCCTGTCTATTATCTTCCTAAAAGTTAAACATAAGCTGATTTTCTTGCTTTGAATCATAGCTATTGGATTTCTGTCATAAAATATGCTTTCAGACCAGGTACAGCTATTTATCTACTCCCTCTTGTGTGCTGTTACAGAAATGGATGAAAAATATGCCTTATTTAAATTATGGAACTAGAAGAAATCTGAACTAAAAATCTTGGTTTTAAAAATCTGAACAGCTGGATTAAACATTATCATTCCCCTGTTAAAGACTCTGTCAGAGGTGCTCTTGTGAATATGGTGGTGGCAATTTAAGATATGGCAACAGTTTGTCTCTCCTCTCTGTCTGCCAGAGATAACTATCCCTGAAGCACGTACTCACTCTTTAGCAATTCCAGTTTATAGCATCTTATTTGAAACAGCTGACAAGGCTGTTGCACACCCCTGTGTTCCACTATGAACACATAATAAGGCTTAGGTGCAGGCGCACATCCCTTCTGCTACTCTGCTGCAGGTCTTCATCTCTGGGTATGTGAATCCACAAAGCTGAATCTACCACAGCTCATAAATCTGAGTCCTTCCAGAAAGAAGAAAATACTGAATGATCTTCCACTCCCAGTGTTGCTTCTACACTAGCTTACTGCAGAATATTAAACCTCTTTTCCTCCTGTTTAAAGACTGGAGTTGGCTTAATGAGGGGTATAAATCTGTATGGTGAAAGATTTAGTTGGTATGTTGTTTGCCATTAGAATTTGGTTTGGAATTCTAAGGAGCTTTCAGGAGACTTACCAGATAATAATCTGAAGCCACAAAATTCCTCCAGGTATTTCTCCATCCCACTTTGTGTAACACCATCTTTTGCGCCAGCTGACTCTTCTAAGAAAAAGGACTCCTTAATCTGTTCTCAAATGCTTTTGTCACCAGACTGCTTTGTGCTTTTAAACAAAGTGAAATTCAGTGCTTGAGAAAAGTGCAAGGATGTTGATATATTGGAAACTAACTCTAGTAACTAAATAAATAACAGGATTTACAAACTTTCCATGATGAAGTGAAAATGAAGTTGTTAGTTATCATTCCACCATCAGTCACGTTAAATACCCTCTCCACTCAAGTGAAAACCAAGTCTGCACAGTGAAGTCTGAGGTGTCCAATGAAAAATCTCTTTCTACAAGGATGCCTGGCTAGGTTGCTTTCTGAAAAAAGGAGGAGAAACTTCGTACCTGCAGAGTTACCAAATCCTCCCAGCCTCTTATACACCCTGCGGACTACTCTTCCTTTTTGCACACCGAACTTACTTTTCACACCATTCAAAAATGCTGTTTTCACAACCTAAAGATCATCATATTTGAATATTTCAAACCAAGAGAGGTGAGAAAAGGACACACTGAGCTGAGAGGTTCTTACAAAAAAGGCCATGATAAACTGCTCCCTTTCTGAGAGTATGGGGTTTTCCGCTGAACTGTGCTGTGGTCATATAACTCTGGAGGACTTTTTTGTAGGTATGTCATGTAAGGCTCTTCAACTTCATACCCTAAAATTTCAATTAAAAGTTACTACACAACTGGTGCAGACCACAGATAGCCACTAACAGCTCACAATATTCTGCATGAGATTAAGGTTCTCACCAGACTTAACTTTAGGTAAATGTTGAAAACACACACACACCCCCACATAGACCCCTGTCCACCCATGTTTGATGGTCCCATGTGCATCAGTGGGTATGATCCACAGAGTCACTGTCCACTGAAATCGTCCATCAATTGGGCAGACAGGTAATAGAAAAAGGGATTCTTTTTCCTAGGGATTTATTTTATACAAAACCTGAAAAGAACTGAATGATATTGTGATAAGCAGTAAGAAATGTCAAATAAGCATCGGACAGTTTAATTTGGAAAATTTTCTCTGATCCTTTTGATGAAGTCACAGATATCTTTTTGTCTTTTTTACCCTAGAGTCACCCTAACAGAAAGATGGCAGTTTACTGCCTTTCTTGTGCTTGATAAGGCAAAAATAGAGATTTCTGTACCATAAGGTAGTACTGAGTACTGAAGGCTGATGAATGTTGCAGCTGCAACCTCTTGGCAGAAAAGCAACTGTCAATCATGCTGTCCGGGGATGTTTAAAGCAGGTAGGGAAGTAAGCAAATAACCAAGCCAGACATGGAAGTATCATTCCTCATTCCAACCAGCAAAAACAGGCATGTGGGCCACATCTCCTCTGCATAATGGTACCAGTGTGACCATCTTGAGAGAAATCCTACTCCATGGAAGCCACCTTCTTTTTGTTATTTTCTTAGTAAATAATTATGAGTGAAACTTCAATATTCTCCATTCATACCGAGATTTTCACGTGGGAACACAAGATACCATCACTTTTTTGTTGTTTGGTACTGAGCTATTTACTGTGATATATTCCTGAGAACTTTAACAGGAAAGAACAGTAGCTGACATCTGGCAGAAATATAGACAGTTATGTAGATTATAAACAGAGTGATCTATCACTTTTAGCAAATATATGCCAGAACAAAAGACATTAAGTAGAAGCCTAAATGGCAAAACATCGATGGCAGGAAGAGATCAAAGAAATTCTGCTCTTTGCTATATGAATAGAATAGGTGAAATTACTATACAAGGAAGAGTCTTATATAAAATTAGCATTGATATGTTTATCCTTGGTTTGAATACAGCTTTGTTTGAACTGAGAAAAAAATCATAAAGCAGCCAACAGTGCTCAAGCGTGGGTATCCTTTATTGCTGTATTATGTTTTCAGGAAAGATTGATTTCCACCCTCTTCTTTTCTTACCCCCTGCCATTAAACATAAAGGTTTACGCTACTAACATATTTTTATTAATTTGAAAGCATTGAATGGAAATACTATATGGATGTTTGAGTGAAAATACATGGAGAAAAACATTTCCTTCTTAAAAAGCACATTAAAAAAGCACATCTTAATAGAGCACTACATGGTTTGGTTAAAAACAAAAATAACTGAAAGCTAATGTTTTCACATCATTAACAGTAGGAAAGCTATATTTAGGCAGCTATGAGGTTCTTTGGGGGTGCCAGAAGCTGCATTGGTGACGGGTTTGCACAGTCCTGCATCCACTAACACATGATCAGTGACACATGCTGCAGTAAGCAGTGGTAGCGGGGGTCAGGGCTCCAGACTTCATGGCTCTGATGGGAAACCTCTGCTGGGACTTCCTCTATTCTTTTCTCTGCTAGCACGTATATGCTTTAAAAGGCCTTACTTATGAGTTTAACTGTTCAAAGTCAGAAATTTTGTGAATATACCACTAAAATACACAAATATCACAGCGTTGCCTTATTTCTCTCTATTAACAGTGCTCCCAGACAGGATTTCTTCACCTACTTTTTTTTCTGGATATCAGCAGTGTAAATCCAGTTGTTAAAGCAGCACAAAAGACAAGCCCAGAAACTACAACTAAGGTCACTAAATCATATGATTTTCATTAGATTAACTTTGTTATAGGAGCAGTTGTAATCAAATGAATGCTATTACTTGATACCTGAAGGCTGCATTTCCAACACCAGCAACCAGTTCTGCTGCTCTCATAGCACTATTGCATTGTCACTTAATAAAAGTCACTGTTGATGCAAGATATTATTGCTCTTCACTTGTGCCATTGTGCCAGAGTGGTGCTGCAGGATCAATGAAGCAAAATATATGTGGATGCCTCAGATATTTCAACAGAAGATCCAGGTTAAACCGTTGGCCAATATAGCTTTAAACAAATTGACTGACTTTGTACTGATCTTATAATACATATATATACACCGTTTAACACTGGGGGACTGGTAACACCCTACAGAGTCAGAATGGGTAATGTAGGACCAAGAATTCTTCAGCTTAATTGACTGGTATGTCTATGTCAATGTCTTAGTTTAGCCAAGACTGAGTTCTTAGTTTGTCCTGCATGAAATTGTTTCAACACAGGAAATGTGAAACTGTTCAGAAAAATGTAATGAAAGAGTCCAGTCACACTATCAGGCAGAGCTAATGAGCACACTAGAAACTTTGCTTAATGAAATAGAATCAAACAGAATACAAGAAAGATATAAAGCTATTAAAAACATCCAAAGAAAAGAACACAGTGAAGGGCCTTGAGGGGAAGCCATACAAGGACTGGCTGAGGTCACTTGGCTTGTTCAGCTTTGAGGAGACTGAGGAGAGACCTCAACATAGTCTACAGCTTCCTCCTGAGAGGAAATGAAGAGGTAAGCACCAATCTCTTCTCTGTGGTGATCAGTGACAGCACCCAAGGGAAGGGCCTGAAGTTTTATCAGGGGAAATTTAGGCTGGTTATTAGGAAAAGGTTCTTCACTCAGAGGGTGGTTGGACACTGGAACTGGCTCCCCAGGGAAGTGTCCAGAAAATATTTCAGGCATATTGTGTGATTCTTGGGGCTGTCTTGTACAGAGCCAGGGGTTAGACTTCCATGATCCTTGTGGGTACCTTCCAGCTCAGGATATTCTATGATTAAAAAAATGAGAATGTGATAAAATCACTTTAGTGTGTTTGACTGCAAATCATGAAGACTAGGTATCTGGCCCCCTATGACTTATTTTAGATAACTCTTGGATAAGATTGACAAGGATTATTTTTTTCTGTATTCTGTAGAATCTTATTTTACAGTGCCTTAAAACTCACAAATGTGGGGTTTTGCTATGTAAATTAGGTGAACTCACTAGCACTATGAAAATGTAAGACTGGTGATACCATTTCCAAATTCTTCATGAACACTTGCTAAAATGAGTAGGTTGTACTTCAGTGACTCTAATGTCTGGCATAAGGGGATCTCATTAATGAAATGGGAAACAATTAACTCCTCCATATTTTCCTAACATGCAAAGTATAAAAAAAATCAAGTTAGATAACCATACAATGCATTTTAAAATTTGCAGTAGAGGCAAACTGAAGCAAATCAGCAGTCTATCTACATCAGTGTGGTGTACTCATAAAAGGCAGGTATTATGGTGTGAAACAAGAGATTAAGAAACCCTGAAAGGTCCATTTGTAGAATAATATATTCAAGGAAAAGTCCCTTCCTAACTGCTTTCAGCATAAAGTTGCCTTCTGTTTAGATGCATCAGAATTCAGAAATCTTTCAAGCCCCTGGGATTTGTTGTTCAATTATCACTGTATCTGCTTTATTTCATTTCTCTATAAAGAAGGAATGACATTTTTTAATGAGTTACACTGTGTTCTGTGACTCAGTGAAAACAATATGTGCCACTAACTTTAATCAACAAGCTGTTCAGAAATTTTCTATTACTTCTGACAAAACTTACAGATTTATGGACACTAAAGCATGAATATCACTACCTTTAGAAAGTATTTTAAATGTATTTTTGAAAAGTCAAGCATTTTGACCTCATGAGGATTTTTGTGTCTTTCTGCTCAGATTCATCAAATAGTTTTGTATTTATTATAACAATAATATACAGTACAAATAAAAACAAGGACTAAGTGATCCTTGGTTTGTTTTTCTTAATGTTGACAGCCTCCCTAGGCTCCCTGTATAATGATTCTGTCTGAGAGTGACTCAGAGCAGGTACTTGAAAGTAGATTTTGTGAATAGCTCCTAAAGAAACTGTTCTGACCTCCACTCCATAAAAAGTCCTAAAATGGGAAGGAAGCTCTGGACAGTATATTCTGTAGAAACAGTAAAATCTTAGTATATTATAAGGTCTTTGGAAACTTCCTTCTTTCTTCTCTGTAGCTATGTAAGTTTGCTTTTTTTTTTTTCCTGCGGAGGTCTTTCAGTCCTTGGCTGCCAGCCACAGTTAAACAGCTGAACATCTTGATTATCAACAACTTCAGCTGTATTTCCATCCTAGAAATAATTTCTTTCCTTATTCAGGTGGCAATTCAGCCATGGAATAACAGGAAAATGAACTTATGTTGCCAAAAGAGCGTAAAACTTACGACAATCATGCTTCAGCAAGAAGCCTAACCTGGAGTTCTGCACTTCAGTTTTAAAATCAAAAGGCTCAGAAGGTGCCCAAATAAGTTCACTCCCTTTGTATAAATTTATATCTTTAACCTCCTGAGGTTTTCTTCCTGTCTTAACAATGATGGCAATAGCGGTCAGTATACTGCTTCCTTTTAATAAAAATGAATGTAACTATCAGAATATATCAGAAGTTATTAATGAAATTTAAGTCTTTTGAGGAAAAATATTTCATTGTCCAAGCTCAGAGGAACTTTCGTTTGAGTGCATAAAACTTTAAAGTTCTGGCTTGGTTACCTAGTTCTGCTTGGGCTAACTAGGAATTCAGTTTCCCAAGCTCAGGAAGTGGGCCCATGGGAATATCACATGGTTTAACAAGGTCAAGTGCAAGGTGCTGTAACTGGCTTGGGGCAATCCCTGGTATCAACATAGGCTCAGGGATGAACTGATCAAGAGCAGCCCTGCCAAGAAGGACTTGGGGGTGCTAGTGGATGAGAGACCGGACATGACCTGACTGTATTCTTGAAGCCCAGAAAGCCGATTTTATTCTGGGCTGCATCAAAAGCATCATGGCCACCAGGGTGAAGGAGATGATTTTCTCTACCCCACTCTTGTGAGACCCCATGAAGAGTGCATATCTAAACTACTAAAACTAGGCTAATAAACTGAACATTTGATATAGCCAGAAAGCAAAGAAAATACCAGGCATATAAGGGATTTCTCTTAGGAGTTTCATGTGTCGGAAAGATTGCCTGATTTTTCAGCTTCTTTAGGTGTCCTAAAAAAATATATTTCCTCTATAAAGCTTTCCTCTTACATTCTTAATCTGAGAATGCTGTAGCTAAGATAGTGAAAATATATTTCTGTATGTTGTTTTTGGTTTGGGATTTTGTTTTGTTGGGGTTTTTGGTTTTTTTGTTTGTTTGTTTGTTTTTTGGGGGGTTTTTTGTTTGTTTTTTTACTTTCCCCTCTGTTATTTTGTGTAATAGCTTTACATACAAATTTTCAAGCCAAGTTTTGATCTCTTGAGGTCTCCAGAAATTTCATTTTATGTTTTATAAGCACAATAATATTAATCTTGATAACACTTGTTTAGACTTTTCCAGATTTTTCTGCTTATCTAAAATTCTCTCTCCGTTTATGGTAGGAAAAGACATTTTGAGTCAAGCCATTGTATCTTCTTGTCATGTGTGAAAGTATTCACACCAAGCACCCTGAGGTCTTTCAGCTCCTCTCCAAAAATTCCCTTTGCAGAAGTAGAGTGTCCACTCCAAAGGACAGTCTAAAGTACTGCATGGTATTTGTAATTTACATAGTTTTGTATCAGAATTTCTCTTCCTGAATAAAATGTGAGTCTAAGCAGATTGGGTAGGAAGTAAGAAACCTTATTTGGATGCCTAAAGCTGGGGAGTATGGATGTTCTTCCTGCTATTAAATAGATAGTATGAACAGCTTTAAACTTCAGTAGAAAAAACATTTCATTATACTGTCTAATTTGTAGTGATAATGTCATCACATCAGTAAGGCTATGAAACAGACAAGGTTTGTACAAGAGTTTAATAACCTTATATTTTTAGTCCATAACTGGGGAAAAAACAGACCAAATTTTGAGTCAAAAAAATCTTAAAATATGTTGAAATTGAAAAGCTTCTCTGGATGGAAGCCACTTACATCAGTTCAAGGAGAACCTGAGAAAGGCAGAGGAAGAGAAATTCATAAAGGGTTACTACCTACATAGAAACCATATCTCGCTCAGGAAATCCCAGAGCTTCAAATGTTTAAAGGCTGGGAGAGCATTCAGGAAAGCAAGAGATATGTTTGCCCTGTTCTTATAGTTTCCCTTAGGCATTTGCTTTTGGCCACTTCCAAACTGGGATACCATGTTAAGCAGACCCTGGTCTGACCTAGGACAGGTCCTGTTATGGACATATTTCTGTTTTTTTAAGAAATAAACCATAGATATACGTTATAGTTCTGGGGTTTGGTTTGAGGTTTTTGGTTTGGGTTGGGTTTTTTTTTGTTGTGTTTTTTTTTTTTGTGTTTTGTTTTGTTTTGTTTTGTTTTGTTGTTTGTGTGTGTGTTTTTGGTGATGGGGGTTTTTTTTCTTTTTTTAAAGGCACACATTTCACAGTTCAAAAATATTTTCCAGGTGACATTTCAAAGAGCTGTTTGTCTCTACATCCATATAACATTGATAATTCTTCATTCTTGAAATAAATTACTTTTTGTTTAAGAAATACCTAGGTAACAGAAAGCAATAAATTTAGTCCAGGAGATACATAATGATATTTTCTAGGAAGGCACTGATATATTCTGTTTACTAACAAGTACTTCAAAGCCTTTAAGATGCATTCTCACCCTAATTAACTTGCGGTTTCTTTAAAAAGTTTAGAAGATGAAAGCAAAGCTAATCCACAATCCACTCACCATGCTGGTTATACATGCAGCACCAATACAATGCCTTCTTGATTAGAAGTGAATCAGGTGCAGAGTGCAAGGAGAAGACATGAATAGAAAATATGTAGATTACTATTGTTTTAGTTAGGAATGGACATTCTCTCGAGCCTAATCTATGCAAGGCTATCAGGTGCTAAAATATTCTCTCTGACAGTACAGCAGCAAACAAACAGGGTCCTTATTGTACTGCTCCGAAGTATCTCATACTGTTACAAGAGGAATGTGAAACAATAACATCACAGCCCTGGTGAACACATTCACAAGATTTACCTGTCAAGAGGACAGCGGACGTGCTGCTCTGAAAGGCACTGATGATAGCTCATTTCCTTGTTTTGTCTTGTTTGCAGAAAACAGGACCTCTTGAGGGGCCTGCAGTTGAAGAGAGAGAGTAGCCTCTCTTTATTAAGGTGGGAATTGATAATGCTAACAGAATTATAATACATGATCTATTTGATCTGTAGTTTAGGCTAGTTGACAGCATAAGCTCTTTAATGATTGCCTTATAACTCCACACAAGTACAGTGCTACCTGACAAATATCTTGAAGGCCTTCAGTTACTATAGACTGGAGAAACTAGGACAAGAGCTGTGTTCAGTGATATAAGCCATGGGTCTGGCATGAAACCTTCATCACCTTCTCCTTTGGAACTATCTACTTCCTCAACTAGAATTTCAAGGTGATCTTTTTTTTTTTAAATGTGAAGTCATGCTTGAAGCAAAAAAAATAGATGTCTTTACACTGACTGTGCTCTCTCTGCACAAATCAGCAAAAAACAACTGTGAGAATAATTCCTATTTAGGAACTGATAGCTACTGTGAACCCTAAGAGAAACCAGTTGACTCAGACAGTCCACCATCCTCCAGCTACTACCTTCAGAAGACAAAGGACTGCTGGCTTGGGACACACACACTTAAGCAACATCATTGTCAAAATAATTATTAATATCCGCTATTATACCATTATGAAATTCACCTTCAGACTGGATGTTCTGCTAGACCTAGCTTCTGCTGCAGTGCAAGTAGATGAGATAAAAAACTGGATTGTCCTACAGGGAGAGACTGAAAAAAATATATTGTTTCTCTTTAGGCTGGAGAGGAGAAGGCTAAGGGGACTGTGATCAAAGTCATCACAAAGACAGAGGATAAGGTGTGGTCATGAAGTTGAAATAGCCACCAGCTCTGCAGCAGCAGAATGAGAGGAAACTTATTGGAACTATTAGAAATGAGTTTAAAAGAGGTAAAATATTTCTTTGCACAGCAGGCAGTAAACTTTGGGAATTTGAGTGGAGGCAGGCAGTGACAGCAGCTTCAAAAAGCAGTTAGTCAAATTCACAGTAAACAGCTCCATAAACACATTCTGAAGGGAACAGGCAGACACATGGCCTTAGGCATCCTTCATGGAACAACCATGGTTGTTGGGAAGCATAAGGGGAAAGTGCCAAAGGATGTGGTTGGGCCTGCAGGCCTTTTCTCAGACAGCATCTCCTGTTGTCCCAGTGCAGTCAGACTGGACACAAACCATACTCTGATCCTGCAGGGTATTTCTCATATTATGTCATGAGGATTGAATAGGAGATTCTTCAGTCAGTGAATCTTCCTCTCAATTTAAACCACAACTTATGGGAAAATGTACATCCATGAGCCAGCTTTCCTTTCTATGCTACTCTCAGAAGAGGATGCGCTCATGCTTAACTTTAAACACCATATGGAATGGTGTTGTTTTCAGTCTTGAAGTTTAACATCTGTGTACCTGAAGTACATGGCATTCAATTCTTCTGCAAAACAGAGAGAATCTAAGAATTCACATTAGAAAGACAACAGATAAAACCACAATGAATGAACAAATCAAAACATTGCTAATTGCTTCTTATTACAAGTACTCCATCATTTCCCTTAATTGATGTCTCTCTCCTCTTCTTCCATCTTTGACCTTCACCTGCTAGTGAAGTAAAATCTTGCCGTGTTGTTTCTATCCTCTCTCTCCTTTTCTTTCATCCTTTCCCTACTCATACCAACAGAGTTACAAGACTAAGGGATTTAAGGTCTTAACTGGAATATGCAGTGTTTTGGAGAACATCCATAGGATCTCTGAATCTCCATCAATGGAGAAAGCACATAGAAATTCTTGCTGTTCTAAAGGCACTCATTGTCATGCTCACAATGTACTTTTGAGACGCTTGCATGGAAATGTTATGTGAACTCCACATACTATTACTATAGTCTAGAACACACAGAGGATAAAGATCAGTTGCCAAGCTCAGCAGCAACATGGTATTTATTTGGTTTCACTTTTTGCTTGCTCTTTCTATGTTTTAAGGTTACTAATATTTGATTCATACTATTAGGGGCTGAGATGTCTCTAAAATGTGCTACCCAGAATCCTACCTCTGAAAGGGAAAGAACGTCAAATACTTGAAATGATAATTAAATAACTCCCAATTGCTCACAGTGTATATACATTAAACAGTTTCCACCTAGACCTCTAAATTAGAAGTAACATATGGCAAAGTTTGCATTCCTTGTAGAAAAACACAATTATAATTTTTACATAAACATCTGATCCCTTTTTTGACATGTAGGAACAAAAAGATGAAGAAAAAGTATTGATTTCTCACATTGTCTAGCTAAGATCTGATGACTGATAAAATAAGCAGGAAGGTGGAAGGATTCTTTAACATGCATGCTTGCTGTTAAAGAAAAGCCTATTTGCACATAATGCTCTGGAGAAATTATTGAACATTTCTTCCACATAAAATACAAGCTCTGTCACTTTGCCAGGGTCAGTGAGACCTGGGCCAATCTATTGAGTCAGTTCTAGTTATGCAAGTTAAACGGTTTAGTGGTTGCTTTAATTAGGAACCCCATTTTGTTTACAAACTCAAAAAAATGGTAGCAAAGAGTGTTTCATGCCCATGCTTACCAGCCCCAGTCCTCGTCCTAACCCTTATCCCTCCAAAAGAACTTTCTTTTCCTCCTTCCAACTATGCCTGGCAAGTTGCCAGAAACACAGGCCAGAATGTAGCAAGCATAGGTATTGCAGCATAACAGTGAGATGTAGCACAAAGCATGTCTTCTGTGAGAATCCAATGTAGTACAAGAACAAGGAAGTCTAAGACATTACTGGCACTGTAAGTAAAACAACAGGAATTTAAATTAAAGTACAACAAAAAAAAAATTATTCTCATCTCCCTACATCTGTTAACAACGTCACTGCAAATGTTTTCATTGTGATGTCAGTGGTTCCATAATACTCTCTTCTCATTCTTATCTCTCAAATATATCTACACCTTCTTTCATGCTGCTCTTTCTAGCAGATAGGAATGACCTTCCATAATCTATTTGTCCAGTTTTGCCTTTACCTGACATACACACTGGCCAAAGGAACCTTTTTACAACATTGCTTCATGAAAGTTCTGTGTCTGTTCAGGCCAGGAACTCATCCAACATCTCAAACACTAAGACTTTGAAGAGTGGCAATGAAAGTGACTTTGTCACCTGACTGCTCTGCCAAGTGAGGCTCTTAACATTATTCCAGGTGACATAATGAAGGGACCAGTTCTGACCAATTAATACCATGGTCAGCCATGTAATTTTGTAGTCTGTAAACATGCCTAATGAATCAGGAGAATGACCCTCCAAGATGTAATGAAATCCAAAGGAAAATATGACAAAATTTGGGCTGCAGCAGGACCAGACATCCTGTTCAGAGTTGTTCTTCTGTGCAGCTTCCTTTCACCACTTCCTCTTGGCTCCTAGTCCTGTCCTCAGGTCATTAGACCACATCACTTCCCTGCTGTTAGCAGGTTATAAATACTGAGATAGATAGGTACTGACATGATGCTTATAACAGTTTGATAGCAACAGATCTACATTACCAGCTGCATCACTTGCCTAAAAGCTAACAGAGATTTGCTGAGACCTCCTTGCTGCTAAATACTAGCTGCAAATTTGCATCTCCCTTTCTCTAAGCCTAAAAAATCTTTCCCATGTTAATATTCAATCAGCTTTGTAATTTTTTCATGCATGGCTGAAGCATAACACTGCACAGAACACATGAAGATCTGTCCACCCACAAAAAGTACTTTTGGGTTTTTTTTTAAAATACGTTTTAAAAACCCAGCGATTAAAATACCAGACAGTGAAGCACAATTTATCACTGCTTAATACAAGATTCTTAAATCAAAACACTCTTGATCAATAGTGAAGCACATAACTCTTAGCTTTATTGATTATGTCTACACAGACTTAATTCATAGGTCAACTGTGCTGGCTGCCCAGATATACTTTTTGTGGAACTTAGACATAGCTTGTATAGAGTGGAGAGTACCTACCTATCACACTCTTGTTCTTTTAGCTAATTAATACAGTTTAAATCCATGTTGACAAGTGCTAGACAGTTTGGTGCTGGTTTATCCAAAGAGAAGAAGGTTTCTCATTCTGAGCTTGGTTTGCAGCACAGACCACAAAGAAACATGCCCTTCTTTCTGTCACCTAGCAGGGCACCAACAAATTAATGCTGTCTGAAGTTCTCAGATGTCCTTGTAAATTCACTCAAACTATTTAGATTTTTTCTCAAAACAGAAATTATTCTTTTTTAAATGGAAAACAATAACAACATCAACAAAGTTGACATCAATAAACCATGAATTTCAGGAAAATTTCTGTGTATGATAAAGAGAAAAATATCAAGACAGATTTCAGAGGACATTGTTTGATTATAATAACTTAATTTGTAGGAGGAGTCCAATCAGCAAGATGTTGATGCCTTAATCCAACTGATGCCTTAATCTAACTGACATCCATCTGACTGAAGAAGTGATGTTGCAATTTGTGTGCTGAAATCAGGCTTTTGGCAAACTCTTTTCAAGTTCTTTTCTACATGGTCTATAATTGCCAGTAGAGATGTTGTCATCAGTTTCAGCTGTGAGAAGATTTCTGTGGCAGAAGTCTGAAGCAGTGAAGGATTTGAGTGAAGAGAAGAAAATGATGGGTATTCAGCAGTACATCAGTGTATATTTTCATGGCTGTACCAACCAAGGCAAGGAGAGAAAGATGAATAAAAATTTGTCCCAGGCCTTAGCCTGTGTTCATAAAGGGCATCTGGGGGGGAAACTGCTTCTCTTGATGTACTGTACAGCATTCTGGAATAAGTTTGCTGGGAGATCAGTAGAAGAGAAAGAGTAGGAATTTGCAGCCTTACAGACTGTAACCACTGCTTAGATGTGCTGACTGTGTTGGTATCATATTTTTGAGACTATAGGTATGACATTAGTTTCTGCCACATGCCAGTTTATCCCATACCTCCGTTTTTACTTTTTGTCAGCAACATTCAGCACCACAGTGTAACAGCTTAAGAGGCCCAGCAAAGAAGATCAACACTACAGGTAAAGACACTCAGGTTCTGGTTTAACTCTAAATGAGTGTGACCATAAAAAAAAAAATCCAAAACTAATGAAAATCTTGAAAATCTCGAAAATCTCAAAGTATGGCTGTGTTAAGGGCCACCAATTACCTGAGCCAGTAGCACAAGGTCAGTTTGCAGGCCTGTCTTGTACCAGCACCAAGCCTCTTTTCACACATCTTTTTATCGGTTTGCAAACCTTGGTTCAGAATTCCTCAAGTGCTGGCAGGGAGAGGAGTCCTGTCTGGAAACACTCCATACATCACATTCTGTGCCCCCATATCTCCCACCTGAGCAATATTAGGCATATTGAGCTGTTGTATGAACACTGATCATCCCTTCCAGGCCATGACCTAAATGATTTTTAAGATATCAAATAAGTTATAGATATAATTTCAGAAACTGCCCAAGTTTAAAAATAGATGTTGAAAACTGCCTGCAGAATCATGGACCTTGTTGTTACTCTCATACACTCTGCAGATTAAACTACTTATCTTTTTTTCCTGGAGGTGGGGCAAGGCATCTATTCCCAAAAGGCATTTCCCTCCCCTAAATAATTTCCTTAGCTGTTCCTTTTAATGAGTGGAAGAAACTGTACAGAAAGCTGAACAGACCAGGGACTGGCAGTCCTGTGAAGAATGGGGAGAGCTCATTGTGAGAAGTAATAGCTGTGGCTCCCCAAGGAGAGAGAAAGCTGGAGGGGAAAAGAGGGAGGGTAAGTGAAGCCCATGTCAGATTAAGATCTTTATCCCTCTTTCTTGTTGGCTGCAGCTGGGTCTCACCCACTCTCTGTCTTGAAACTGTCAGCAAGCCAAAGCCTGGCACAACGGCCAAGTAATTACTGATGACATGTGAGCAGTATTTTTCCAGATTGGCTTTCCTGCCTTTCTGCAAGAAAAATAAACGAAAAGCTGTACCCCAACAAACATGACAGGAAAAATAACAATACTTGTATGGGACTGATACTGGAAATGTGCTGCTCCTCCAGCTGCAGCCTGGAGAGAACTACTACCACCCTCACCCTCCGTCATCTCAGCAAGGAAGGGAAAGATTGAAGGCAGGATGGGAGAAGGGTTCTTTCCAAAGGTCAGCACATCTCTTTTCGTCAAAGCTCAGTGGCACACAGGAACAGGGAGAAGGCAGCAATACAGAAGTCACTGCACATAGCAATAACTGAGACAGACATGGCACTGCTTGTATTTGATTTACTGGGAAACAAAAGAACAGCATTGGTCAGTTCCCTCCTCTCCTTTTAACCTGAGTCGTGCAATTCACTCTGTCATCTTTTAAAGACTAATAAGCTCATGTTATATACATGGGTCCCCCCAGAGAGTGATTTCTGTAAGTCTTTCTGAGCCATAAAACTCTTCACTTCAAGATGGGATGATCAAATTCTAAAATTCCACTGTATATTACATGACTGGTCTTAATGGTTGGTAGAGATCTATCCTGAAAATATTACCTGCTGGCCTATGTAATGTGTTGTTTTATTCCATCTCTCAAAATCAGGACCAGAGATCCCATTCCCTGAAGGGAAACCTATGTATGCAAAGAAGACCTCATTTTTACACAGAGAAGTGCCTTTTCTGTATTTTTACATAAAGCTTTTATTCTGTAATTCTCAGTAGGAGCCACATTTCTAATCTTCATCTGCTGCAGTCTGTGAGAGATTTGTAATCTCTGTTTCTGCGGACAACACAAACAGTAGCATACTCAGTGGACAGATGAATGGATGTGGTTCTTTTGGTGGTCTCACAGTCTCTTTTTGTACTTTAAGGACCTTGTTTCTCTTCCCTTCATACTTGCAGATAGTGGATTCATTAAAGCAGTCGTGGAAAAGGCTGTTTTGGTTATATAGTTAGGCTTTTGAGGATATAAGCATATGCTTTTCAATTCATGGTTAGGAGACCCAAACACTAAGTCACTGTATAGGTCAATGGAAGAGAAAGGAATTGGGATATGATTTGTCATGGGTAAATTAATTAATTTATGTGAGATAAAGAAAAAAAAACATTTTAAAACTGCAATAACTCAGAATGTGAAAAAAATAAATGCTTCATACTACACATAGCTATGCTAATTGCTCCAGTTAAGGATAATTCTGCAAAACTTTCTAGTCTAAATCCCTGTTTTCATATATTTCTCACTAGAAAGCATTATCATTTTCAGGGTAGTTTTTCATTCTATTCAAAATTGAACTTCTTCCTTGGCATTTTTGCTAAGTTACTGTGAAATCACTTCAACTGTGTTAGAGTCACGCCAGAATGAAAAATCCCATTATAAGGAACAAATCTGTCTAGCTAGGCCTATGAGGTTAATTCAAAGCACCCTTCATTTGAAAGCCTCAGTTTTGAGGCATAGTTCTCTAAATAAGACCAACCAGACAAAGTACCTGTGATATTCAGTGGGATATATGCTCTCAAAGAAGGCCAGGTAAAACTTTACAATAATTTAGATTTCCTTGAAAAACTGATGCAAAATCTGGGCTTGCTCCTACAGAAGCAAGTTGTCAAAATAGCTTGCTTTAAGATGATTTAAAGTAACCCATTGTCCTCAATTCCACAACAGAGCAGAACACACACAACTACTGTTCCTCAGCTGAAGGATAATAACTTCGTCCTGAGGGATAGTAACTCCTCTGAATGTGTTAACTCATTCACTTTCAATCACGTACTTCTATCTCTTAGTGACTCACCAGAAGGTGCTGTCTCTAGAGTACTGATATTTACCTAGCTCTGCTCCCCCACAGTCTTACCCTGTCTTTCTCCTGATTCAATTCCTTGGCTCACGCTCCTGGTGGATGGGACTGCTCTCCATCTAGTGAGGCAATTGTCTCTGCTAAGAGACAGCTAAGCTGTTCCCAAGGCAGTTTCTGAACCCCTAGAGATTGTCCACATATTGTTTAGAGACAGAACATAAACCAGCACTCAGTATGTAATTAGTGATGGACATAATCTGCATATGGTCTTGTAGAAGGGTAGGCTTAGTATTGCCAAAAAGAACAGCTCTGTGAGACAAGCATTGCTGCATCAAAATGAGAGGATAATGAGGTGCTGTACCCACAAAAATACTCTGCATTCCTTATTTTTTTTCCTTTTTAGAGTACATTCCACCTGTAACTTCATACAACACTATAAAAACATGACCAGATATTTAAGAAAATAAATTGCAGAAGCAAACCTTTATGTAAGACATACCTGTGTTCCTCTTGAGCAAGTTTGAACCTTCTTCCTCTCACACTCATTTCTGAGTCCTTTGACACACATAAACCTGCCTATGAAAGAATGAAATTCCTGCAGCAAAGTTATTTAAAAGTGAAATTACTCTTCAGAATATTTGGGCAGATCCTAAATAGAGTGTTTTTTTATTAAATACTAATAGCAGACCAGTCACAATCTGCTCCACAGCTGCTCACAAAATCCATGAAATTTACCCATTTACATTACCCTCTCTTCTGCCCTGTGATCCAGTGTGCTGGGCATTTCTTGTCAGGTAGTCCAACAATCCCAGTTCCTTGCACTGGAAAAGAAGTTTTCTAGACACTTTGCAAAAAAGAGGTATCATAAATATGCTTATGTGCACAATGCCAAGGGCATGCACTTGTAGAGGTATATATATGTCTTTTATCTTTAGTTCCAGTTCTAGAGCTCATACTTCAAATATCCAACATAATCCCTAGTGTGTCAACCAAGGCAGCAGTAACTCTCATCCCTCTTAAGTACATCTGCCCTGGCAAGTGGATGGTATCTGCTGTGGGTTTGGTTCTTTTTCCACACCAATGTCTAGAAACTGTCCCACTGGCCCGCATGTGACTAAATAGGCAGAGTTTGGCTTTTGCCAATATAATAATCAGGTGTCGATGATTTCTGTATGGCAACATGAAAGAACCAAAAGGAGATAAATAAATAAATACTAAAAAATATACTGAGAAGTGTGTATGGGAGGCTCTGTATTCTCAAAGTTATGTTTGCTTCATCACTTTTTATTTCACTCATACCAGAAACATCCCAAAGTCTTTACTCTTTACTTTACTAGCATCACATTCACTTCCATGAGCTCTCTTCACTTGAACTGCAGCAAACTCTAACTCATAAGATTATATGAAATCTGGGTTTACAAAAACCTCACTTGGAATTTTATTCTGCTAAAAAGATTCAAATGCTGTAGGGTTGGTTTTCTTTTTTTATTCTCTCTCCACACTCTTCCAAACCTTATTTTCCCACATTTTCTAGGACTTGCAAGTTAGGTTTCAGGGTGTTAGTATAGTATGAGGCAGAATTTTGGAAGGTGTCCAGCTCTTCATCCCACCCAGATGAATACCTGGAAGCACACTGTTAACATGGCTATCCTGCCAGACCAAAATCAAGTGTGGCCTCAACTGGAACAAATGCTGAAAGGATGCTCTCTGAAACAGGTAACTACAGGACTGACACAGCAGTACTTTGCTTACAACTTTATACCTCTCTGGTAAATAATTTTTTACTCTACAAATCCTTTTGTGGTAGGACCAGACATGTTACAAGCAAGTCTTAGTGTTGTCTGTTTTCAGTGTGCTCTATCTTGCTGTTTTATAAACCAGTGTAATATTTTGGTAAAATACAGGAATTGATCAAGTTTGGATGTAGGAGTTTGCAGGACTGTCTAGTGTGAGCTATGCTGCCCAGTATCTGTCTAAGCAATATAAAGTGGTTTTCTTTTTCTGTCAGTGATAGAACTCACTGAGGATTTTGTAGAATGTAAAATGCTTCATGTGTACTGTTTCTACTTCAGAAAGATGTCACCAATCCCAGGGCAGGCACACAGTGGAACTCTCCAGCCACTTCTACACACTGGTTTAGAGCCAGGGATGCTAGTGCTCACTTGGGTCTTTGGCTCTAGCTACAATATGCTGCAGTGGAGGACTCTACTTCTGAGGTCTAAGATTTGGGTACGACACTTCCAACACTGCATTTATGCCAGAGGCACCTCCAAAATCCTTGCCTCCAAAACCACTGTTTCAAGGCTTTCTGGTCCTGTACCATGGAGTTAAGAGGCTGAGATTACATGTTCCCACATCAACTCCTATTGGTCTCATGGATCTGCAGTCAGACCAGTAGTTTCTGGGTGCCCCATCATACTAAAAGCCACCCTCTTCCCCTGGGATGCCATACATCCTCAGGAAAGCTGCATGATGGTCAGTGTCATGGCTGAGTGGTTGGAGATGGGTGGCAGGAAGTAAGGAGGGTTTTCATGCCAACAGTCAACACACCGTGCTGTGATGTTTGAAACATGATTCGGATGGAAACCACATCAAAGAAGGCTCACAAGCCAGCAGGAATAATCAGCCCCAAGTGAATGCTGGTGCTAACTCAACAGCTTACTTTCCAGGGCAATCTGCCCCTCATGTGGACTCCTCTGCATAACTGAGGAACTGGAGTAACTTTTGTGCCCTTACACAGCAATGTCAGGGGTAATGCTGTACCCAGCTCTCGGAGCTGGGCAAAAACCCATCCTTCCTCACTCCCTTTCACTCCACCCAGGAGGGGCAGAGTGCAAGAAAAGCCACTTCTTACCTCATTACTTTCCTCTGTTGTCCAAGACAGAGCACAAAGCCCTTCTCCTTCAGGGTGGTGGGGTTGGCTGATTTGTTCTCTGTGACAGATGGGGTTATATCTGCAGACAAGGTTCCTCCCAGGTCTTCCTCTGTGACAGCTGGCTCCACAGAGCCCCTGCCATCAACCTCCATGTGTCTAGCACTGACTATTGATTTAGTAGTCTATTGTCCTGTGGGAAAAGTGCTTAGTGTTAAATACCAGAACACGGTCACAGTGCACCACCTCTAGAGTCTGTGTTAGAGCTCCAGTGCCAGGCCTGGGGCTCGAGAAACACTGTGGTAACACCACTGTGAACTGGGCATTGGGTCGGTGAAGTGAATGGATCAAAGCAGGAAGCATCAGGAGTAGGCCAAGGACACCTGCTTTGCCTGCCTCAGGTGCCTGCTGATATGTCATAAACTGTCTGATGATAATACACTCAGACTCTTTGAAGACCTGGGAGTTCAAAGGCATGATTCTGATTTCACATACATGATTTTTGCACTTCTGAGGAGCCACTGATTTCAGTGCAATTGCTCCTGATTTTTAGAACTGTGAGCTCAGGCTCCTGCCCTTTAATTTTTAAAATGCCAGCATTGTGCCAGCACCGACCCCAAGCCTGGAAACACTGGCAGATCACGACAGATGTGTCACATGCTTCTCCCACTTTCTGGACCCCACTCCCTGGTACCCAATAATACTCCCTTACTATGGCACAAGTAAGTCGTGAGCAGAGTGATATATTCTTGCAAAACAAAATAGATGAGGTTTGAAGAACATAAACAGCAACGTACTAACCCAGTTCATCATACGATCCCAGGCTCCAAACAAAAGGGCAAGGGTGGGGCCCACAGACCAGTCCAAGTGTCGGGTGGGTCCATGTTTCACAAAAGATAAGAACATATTCTATTAAAAAAAGTCTTTTGTACAGTTGCTCTTTGCGACCCTGAAGGGGGAAAAAATTATCTTTGTGCACAGACTGCAGCAGTGTGGGGCGGTGCACCCACAGGCACATGCCCTTGCAGTGGTGCTGCCAGGCACTGGGGATGTGCATGTTATTCACAAGTCAGCACTGCCAAGGGAATGTCGATGAAAACTCCATCACCCAATGGCAGCATGACAACAGATTTGCCCTATGGTATATTTTTATCTTATTGGGGTTTTTTTTAACGTCTTTCTTTGCTTATCATTGTGAATGACAGTTCTAGGATGCTGCCTTTTCCTATTATCAGGATTTACAAGGACTGTACATGTATGTGAATGATATTCAGTATAATGATTCTAGCATCAGGAAAATATGAAAGTCCTTTTGCTTTAGGACATAACTATTGAAATGACCTCCATATGGTCCTGGTCCACAGTGAGCCTGTTTTGTGTGGGCCTTTTGAGGGCCTCAAATGTGGGGTGTCCCACAGTACTCTAAGCCAGCCCCCAGACCCCAGGGAGTAGCAGCATGGCCCACCAACCCAATGAGCTGTGCTGAAATGCACCCAGTGTCCAGTGTCCGAGTGTGACTGTGTGGGAACCCTCAGCAGTGACGCAGTGAGGAGCTCAGATTTAAAACAGAGTCCAAGAAATCTGACCAAATTTTGTCCCAGAGGCAGGTACTCCCCAAATTGCCTAGTACAGAATTTTTATCAGTTTCAGAGGCAGAGAACAGAGAATTGATTAAACAAGTATAAGCACCTTGAAAGTTTTATATTTCTTTGCTGTTCTGTTGTGCTGACTGCTCCTGAAACATCTTGAAAGTGAATTTCTTTAAAGTTCAGAGAAATGTTTAAGTTTGGTTTCAGTCCAAAAAGAGACAAATTTGAAATACTGATCTATACTTGGATTCAAATTCCTCAAATATTTTTAACTGCTTAGATGGAAGAGTCTGGGGTCAACCCATCTTAGGAATCATCACAAAACAAGTAACATTACTGAGCCACAAGGAAATTAACATACTCTCATGAAATCAAAATAACAAATAAGTTCATTTTTGTCCTATTTCTTGATCAGAGAGATTGAAAGTTTTTGTTATTGATTTTCTGTAATCCACATGTAACTCTCAGCAATTAAGCCAAGGGTTTTACTTCAGTCAGCAGTTTATTTTCTTCAAGAGGGGTTAATTATGCCTAAACAAAATGTATGTTTTTTAGGAAGTAACTTTAAGTGTTTAGGAAGGCACATTTGCCTGTTTATGCTAAAGAAAATCAGTCCATCAAATCTAATGACAAGTAATATTGTCCCTAAGAGAAGCTCTGTAATTACCCATCTATCCCTTTCTATTCTTTGTAATTATTCACATGCAATTATCTCCATCCTGCCTGATGTTTTTCTAAATCCTGCATGAATATAAAGTAAAGCAACAGTCAGATAAATCATGATAGTTCTTTAAATTTCTGAAAGGATTTCTGCAGCCATTGAGAGGATGGTGTGAAAGGGATTACACTTTGTGCTCAAGTTCCTCTTTTTGTCCCCAAGGAGAGGAAAGAAGTCAAATACCTCCAGAAGCTGATGAAACATGGAAACAATTTGTGTACAAGCAAAAAGCCACAGTCTGTCATCTCTCACTGCCAATAATAATACTTTTTTTCCTATTTGTACTGTATAATGTTCAGGATGAAGAACAAGTGATATTACTTGGTAATTCCCAAAGATGTCATTTTATAGGCCATCTTCCTTAGTCTCCTTCATGCAAACTTCAGGAATTTTGGCTTCTTTGAGGAATCATATTTACAAAGTAAGCTATTATAACTCATTTAGAGCTCTTAATATGGAAAGTAAATCCAGTTAAACCTCCTTTACTGTCAGTATTTAAAGCCTTATTTTCATCCAAAACCAGGAAGGTGCAGGCACTGCACAGGGTAGGTGGTGTGTGAGGTTGATTACAGATCAACACTATCACTGACAATGTCCTCAAGAAAGAACTAGTGTCAAAGCCAGTCTGATATTAACTAGAATACAGACTCACTGCTTTCATGGAGATTCCCTTCTATTTTCACTAGGTCTGGAAGGGTCCAGGGAAGCAGCTGAAACTGCCTTTCAGAACAAAGTGCAGGGACACAGCATTTAGATGTGCTGCAAATGACAAATGGGATAATTATAGCAGGTATCAAAATCCCTAAGAATAGCTGAGAAACAGGACCTCCCAGCCCACCTCTGGTGTCAGATCAGCAGAGATAAAACAACAAACGAGGTCCCAGTGGGTCTCCCCAGGCAGGAGCTGAGCTTGCCGGCAGGGCTCAGCCTCTCTCTGGGAGTTTGTTTGCTGTTCCCTTTGGAGCAGACCTCCCTGCTGGTGTCACACATCCCCTTGCCGGGGACAGCACTTTGAGAGTCTGCTCTAGGGTTCAGGAATGCAATCTAAGGCCAAGAGCTTTCCTGTAATGTGCTTCCAGAGATTGGAGCAGCGGACACCTGCTCCACTGTATGCAGCAACTGCGTATTCAGTGACTACTTTGGCCCATCTGAATGTGAAGGTTCTCATGAAAACCACAGTGGGCTTGTCTTTGATAAAATAAGAAAAAAATAGCAGTACCGTGTAGCCCTACATACACAGAGGCACTTTCAAGGGTCTGCTACCCTGTTATAGCCAGGTTCAAATTCACAGAAAACTGGAAAACTGCTGACAGACAATACCTCTTAGCTTGGTTTATCAGCACTAAGAACAACCTGGAATATGTCATGGTATAGCGGGAGGTGTCCCTGCCCATGGCAGGCAGATTGGAACTTTAAAATCCCTTCCCCAAACCATTCTATTATTCTATGACTCCTGGTGCTGTCTGCTAGGGACCTCATCTGCAGCAAGTTAAAGCCTCAGATCACATACAGGTAGTGTCTGCATTTTTTCAGAATAGCAATGATGGATCACCAGCTAGTTATTACTAGAAATATCATCCAGATCTGCCAGGTTTTGAAAAAATAGCCTGAACCATGTAATAACTGCAGTCACGCAAAAAAAAGAGATGCAGCCTCAACGCTGTCACAGTTCTCCCTGCCTTTTGCATGCAGGCCTCTCACCATCAGAAGTGAGTATAGTGCACTGTTCCATGCTGACCTGTCAGGCCAAGGGCAGTCCCACCCCAGTGACTTGGGTTTCAGCACCGACTGGTGCAGGATCAGGGTGGATGGCTCACTGCAAAGGCTGGGTCCCTGGAGACATGTTGCAAGTGGAAATACAGATGTGTTCCAAATAATTTTCTAACCACCAGACAGTCTAGGATTTAAATTATGTGAGAGAAACATTGCTTAGTCATATCTGTACAAAGTCAAGAGGACTCTGTCTGTACCTCTCTTCCACAGTCACCATAGCAATACTGCTTTAGTAAGGCTAGTAAATACAGCCTTTGGAGATGGAGTTAGGGAATCCAGTGCACTAACAAATGACACTTTCTGTAAGAACTCCCTATTGTCAACTCCTTGCTGCTTAAATCAGAAGATAACCACTCCATAAAATGCCTAGAAAATCACATGAGGCACTTTCATGTTGGAAGTTTCTCCTTTATTCACAGAATCACAGAATAGTTTGGGTGAGAAGGAACCTTCAGAGGCCAACTAGTTAAATTCTTCTGCCTGACTAGATCAGGACCCAAGCACCTTATAGTACAAATATAACAACCACCAATCAGCAGCAGTAAATACGTATCCTATAACAATATCAAGTGTATTCATCAGACAAAAGCCCACTGCTGTATGTGTTTTGCCCTCATTAAGCTCTGGCGCTGTCCTGGTCATATCCATACAAGCTATCCAGTAGGAGAGAAAGCTCCGAGGGCAAATCCACTCTTTGCAGACCCATACAGGGCTAGATACTATGGAAATGAATTGCTAACACTGCTAACCAGCTCCATTGTTTAAAGCAGCACCGTCTCAGACTTCAGCAATAATTCAACAGTGAAATAAACAGCTCTGATCAGATAGCCAAGGAAATTAGATAAAGAGCACAATAGCTGTGAAGATAGGATTATTTCATGAAGAGTCATATAGCAGTTTATTCCTGATTTAAGTCCCTTTTGATTACTCTTTGTTTATATCTCACATTTGTAGGACAAATCAGAAAGAAAGGCAAAAATCTTTTCAGACAGAATCTGTTTTCCCCCAAGACAACATGTGCCTGCTACCTTCAGGACTTAGAGCCCAGCATTCTCCTTGTGACTCTTTCATGTTACTTACTTTGAAATAATGACTGCGTTTCAGGACATAGCAATTTCCTCACAGCTAGTTTTAATATTTTAGTGTGCTCCCGGGATACTAAACTATTCAAAAGTGCTCTTTTCCTCTGTGTCTGTTCCCACAGAAGTCCAAGGCAATTCCTTTCAATCTCAGGACAGCATCTCTGAAATTTTTCTCCCCCTAGCACTTTGAACATAAGCAGATTAAACTCTAGATTAGCACTTATTTTATACCTTCACATACTTATTTCTTTCAAAATAAGTTATTTAATAAAATACCCAAAAATCCCAAACAAAAAAATAAAATAAAATAAAATTAAAACAAAAACAAAAACAAAAACAAAAACAAAACAAAAAAAAACCCCCAAGATGCCTGGATATAACAGGATTAACGGGACCACCACATTGTTTTAATAGTTTTGATATATACTTTCTAAAATTACTACTGAGGGGGCCAAGAATGGTTGCTCTGGATGAAAGAAGTTGCAGGCAGCAAGAGTAAGTATTCACTGCTGGGAAAGCAGTAATCTCCATCCTTCCTAAATGGGGCTACTGTGGAATTCAGGATACGCAGTACACACAGCTGGCTATAAAACTCTTCAGATGATCCAACTCTGCCTCTCCCCTCAAGCAAACAATTCTCTTTGCATTTCTTGTTGCTCTTATCAAAGGTAAATAAGCTGGGTATTTCGTAGTACTCTAGGGTTTTTTGAGGATATTCTTAAAATACCTGGTCAAGCCTGAGGACCCCATCCCAGGGAGGAGAGGCTGTTCTCTTTATTGGTTTGGGGGGCTACTTTGCAAGCTAACACATTGTGAAAGGTATCTTTTCTTCAGAGAGTTTTGAGAGGTAGGTCAATACCAACCTAAAACATACCTATCTAGGTTTTATAACCATTGTAAATAATTTCAGTATCTGATTTGTTATCATAAATTCAATACTGAATACTTACAAATTAGTAAATGTAAGGAAAGATGAGAAAAAAGGTGTGTTTGACTTATGATATGGAACTACTGGTTTTCCTTTGCCTTTATATGGACATGCCATGCAGCTGATGGCCAGGCATTCCCTCCCAGTGTCCTGCTTTCAGTTTATCACAATGTGTCTTAGAAAGCTACGTTTTAAATAGCACAGATAATACCTATCATGGAATAAAAAGCCAAATACCTTAAAAGTTTTAGTTTAAAAGTAACCACAGAAATGTAAAAAACCTTCAAAGGAATCCCCTTCACTTCTGACTTGTGGATGAGGATCTCATTACCTCAGCTTCAAGCATGTGGTATTGCCTTTCAGTGCAACTCTGAGTTCCCTGGATATGAGGACTTACTACCTGTACCATTCTTAGGAGCAATATTATGTTTTAATCACCATTAATTATTCTCAATCCTAATTTACCTTCAGTAAAGTATTTTTAGGGAAATTACTTTGGGTTTTTTCCTCCCAGCTGTTCTACAGTCTAGAGGGAGGACAATTTGGTTGTAGGTAGGAGAACTTTACAATGGAAGTGGTAAAGGTTTCTCTCAGGTGATGAGCAAGTCTTAAGCGTTTCATAGAAGTACCAAAAATGTCCTCAGCCTTAGTCAGATTCCTTTCTCTTCAGCTCTCTAAGAGTAGATTCTCTTCTTCTTCCTTTATAAGTTGTAAATCTGTGCAGAATTAGCAAATATCAAGCTTGTGATGGATTGTCTTTTCCAATCATAATAATAAATAAGTTGTTAATAATCTCTCTTATTTGCTCCAATATAAATGTAGAGTAAATTCACTAACTGTAGTAAATATTTTTGGAAGTATATCACTGTAGCTGAAGCAAAGATTTGACTCTATTTCTTGATGGCATAACATCAAAAGAGAATGTCTTAGTGTGAAAAATCTAGAAAAGTCACTGTATTTCTGTTCAGATATAGTAAATGCAAAGTCCTTTAAAAAAAGCACTTCTAGCTCTTTTTGAGCACTAGGGTGAGATTCACAGACTTTATTTCTCATTTATGCAGGAGTAGCAGAAATCAGAATCTATTTTGTTGTGTTTATAAGGAAAGGAGTAAGCAGAGGTGCCCACTTTAGTAACAACTGCAAATACAATTTCTCCAAATTGCATGTCAAAGTTCTGCAGATGAAAATAAGATCAGAAGACAGTTTTAGATGAAAAGTGTGAACATTTAACAGGGCTAATTATTTTTAATTTTTCACAAGTTGCTATAACTAGTTACAAGAAACTTTTGAATATATTTTTAAACAGCTCTTACTTGGGTAAGGTATTCCAGTTGGGCTAATAGGATCTATTTCACAAATTTATACTTCACAATCACTTCCAAATGCATTTAGGATTTGTAGCACAAAAGTCTTCACAATTCTGTTTATTCTTTTAAAAAACCCTCAGCATATCAACAGGAACGCAGAGCATATCTTGGGTTGCATCACTACCTTCAGTTTCAGGAATTACTAAAATCCCCTAAGCTACAATTTGTCATGAATCTCATTCTTGGGAAATCCTTTAAAGGAACTGTTAAAGTAATTAAGCTAGTGTCCTCGATTTAATCTTTAAGGCTGCCTAGCCAACATTGAGTCACTGTAGTCTTCTAGGTCAGACAGGAAAAGAATTGACGTCATTGCAAAACGCCACTGCGTAAGTGTCTCTGAAAAAAATGGCAGCCAAGGGTACACAGTTGGATAATCAGATGCTGTGAATAACATGTTGCTCGACAGGTGAGCTTAGGGAATTTGGCACTCCAGAGCTGAACCAAGTGTGTCCTTTTGCGGGTGATAAAAGATCTGCAATACACTTTCTCTGACATAACATATTTAGCAAACTTATCAAGATGTTTCCTCTGTCCAGAAAGTCAACCAGCCTATTAGGAATGATAATTTGGCACACAATATGCTCCAGGGACAAATATGATAAGGGATGTTTCATACAAAGGGGCTTCCACTACTAGCCAGTTATGTCAATCTGCAGCTAAAAACAGAGCAGCATAAAAATAAACTTTAACTCTTCACCCTGAGCAATTAGACTGTTTTCTAACAAAATAAGTACAGTTTAAACAGGCACCAGGAAAAACACCTACAGCTCTGCTGCAACACTTACTCTTGAACAGCCAAAACGAAGCATTTAAGCAGGTCACTGCATTCTGGGTATTTTCCCATTGAATGTTTAACATTTCCACATTCCAGATGAACTGAAGAACCACATAGTTCAGAGACGTGAGTCTTCTAAAAAACTGAAGACCCTTCAGACCCGAACTGTTCCCATCAAGACTCATTTTAGAAAAGTCACAAACAGGAAGTGCATGTGTTGTTGTCCACAGGCAAATGGAGGGAGAATAAAGCCATGTTTAGGCATACGCTAACCCTGAACCTTATCCCAGTGACTTGTACCTGCCCCAGCACTAATCAGAAGATTTTTCTCATGTCTATCAAAATCCCACATCCTTGCATTGATTTGAATGATTCAGAAATACATCTAACTCTGGCTGTTCAAAATCCTTACCCTAATCCCCACTATAGCCTCATTGAAGCTCAGAAATCCTTCCTATGGCAGAAATAAAAACTACATGTATTTGTTTTTTAAATATGGCAATAGTTCTGGGCTTCACTTTATCTCTAAGAGCTTTATCTATCTAACTACAAAGCTACCACTGTTGGAGTTATCCTAAACCTAAGCCCAAACCCAAACCAAAGCCCACATAACTCACGGCTATCACAAAATTCTTCTATTTGTTGTCCAACCCAGTTCTTCTTGCAAGACCAATGATACAGTATCCAATAACAATCTCAAATCTTGATTCTTCTTTACAGACTGTTTAAACTTACCATAATTTAATGGTAGCTCTGGAACATCTATCCACAACAAGAAAACATCCTCTGTAAGTACCTAGAGGAGCTGTGACTCTTAGCAGGACCTAGCACAAACACACCCATCTGCCTTTGTGAGAAACTACCCAGCCCTAGCTTGAAACCAAGATTTTAAAATTTTGTATTTTAAAACTTGCCTTAAAGTATTCTCACTTGTCATATTGAACCTTCATCCCATCACTACAGGACTTGTGGGATCCAGCAGTGAACTGTCTTCACCTTTGTGACACTCAGGGTGAAGACATAATCATAGTTGAGTGCCTCTGTGTAGCCTGCAGCATAAACAATTATACAAAAAGTATACCTCAAAGAATATAGCTCTGCTAACTCTGCCATTATCTTTATAACCAGGCTACAGTTGCACCTTGGGGTTAGAGTTTGTGTCCAGGACAGAGTTGATTTTATTACTGGACATAGAGAGTTACAGTAGGATGAAGATTAAGCCAAAGAAAGGTGGATGAATGCTGAGTTCTGGCACAAACACATTTGTTCTGCTGTACCTTACCTACAGTTTGTCAGAGTTGGGCACAACAGGAGATGAAAAGATTGCTTTATCTCCAAATTTTACAATACCTGGAGGTCTATGATGAGGGCAGGCACCCAGAGAGATGCCTGAAGTGGATAAAATGCGGACTGGTGTTGAAACAACCAGCACTGACAGGGTTGGGCTTAATGGGCTATAAAAGTGGTGCTAGAACTGGCTGAAGCAGAAGGCAGCATGCAAAGCCCAGCAAAGGCTGAAAGCAGTAACAAAAGACTTCAAATATCTTAATGTGGAGTGTGTCAATCATGCCACAAGTTAAGCATAGTATTGAAGCAGGACTCTGAATTTAGGACAGTAGAAACTAAAAAGCTAAAGAGGTTGCAGGATCCTGCAGGGACAGGTTATGATCACCTTAAAGCAGTGACTAAATGCAAAGATGGATTGAGCTTCTGGTTTATTATAAAAAAGTTATATACAAATATAAAACTACCCAGAGTATGCTTACTGTTAGGGCTGAGGCAGCAGATTTCCCTAATGACCCACCTAGATTTCCACAATTCATTGTGTGAACTTGTAATTAGAAACCTTGTAGCTTTTAGAGGATTCAGAAAAACAAAACAAAACAACAAACAAACAAAAACCCCACAAACACACCAAAAGAAAAATCAAACAACTAGTATTAGGTTGATTATCTTAGCTGTAGCATCCTGGGCCCTGGGCCTTACCCCTCACATCAATACTGTTATTGTTCCACAGGATTTCCAGCAGTCACAGAACTAACTATGGAGTATTAATGCTGGTCTCTCTAACTCTTTCCCTTGTTCTGCAGGTTTTACAAGATCCAACAATAAAGCCAGCTCTGCTTTGCCCCCTACCCTGAAGGAAAACTCTTTCCCCAGACAAAATGCTGGCCTTGCCCATACAACAGTGACTCACAGTACTAAAAAGAACCCAGTTTCTTCTGCCTGCCCTGGCCCTTATCATCATGGTGCCAGTCTTGCTCTTGATTCACCAATGCAGAAGCAAATCTCAAAGTGTGATGCAGTTTCTTATGAGGAGGACAGAATAAGTTTATGGACTGCAACACTGAAACCAAACATTTCCACCTTTCCAATCATTTCCACTCTTAGTATCCTTCCTTTCTTTTCTGGTCTCCCAGTGCTCTCCTCTTTTCTGGCTCTGCAGCATTCTTATCACACAATGTTGATGCAGTGTGCATGGTGTGCCTTGGGTACCAGGTGAGTTAGGCCCTAGGAAGCTTCACTACATGGGTTTGCCAGCAGCAAATTTGTTCTTCCCTTCACCTCTCTCTTCCCTTTCCCCACCTCTGCTTTCTGGGTGTTGGAACACTGTAGGGCAGCAGCTGCCAGAAGTCCATGGGACCAGCAATTTGCCCAGGGGATGCTCAGGCTTGGTCAGGACAGTCAGAACATCAAGACACGTGTTCACAGGTCACATTTCTGTGGGAAGGGTGACTCCTTTTAATATTTTTGGCATAAACCAGGGGCTCAGTGACCAAAGGTGCTTGGTGCCAACTCTGGCAGCCCTGATGCTGCAGTGGCTGCAGGCACCAGGGGAGGCAGGCAGGCAGGCTCGGGGCTCTGAGCTGACTTGGCCCCCAGGGAAGCATAGAACCAGTTATCACTTCAGCCTGCATGTTCCCACCATGCTGTACTGTGGAGCTTTGGGAAAAGGGTGCAAAGTTTCTAGAGCTGGATGCACCTGGACTTTTGGCAGTGGAAGGCAGTGCTGTGCACAAGAGAGGCTGGAGGTGCAGGAGCAGGATTTACAAGCAGTTACACACAGACATGCAGGGATGACAGTCAGAGAGGTAGGGGCATGTGCATACAACACAAGTGAGAACTTAGTCTGGAAAGTTTCCATTTCCCTGTTAGGAAATGTTCGTGATTAGAGGGTTAATCAAGAACATAAGTGGCAGACACTGGGGTTTCTGGTCCACTACAGATGCCTTGTGTGCCATGGACAGGTTTCCCTATGCTGCATGTACCCAGCAGCTACCTTAAATGATACAGGAGAACCGCCTTTACTTTCCAAAGAGGTGTCAGGTAATTAACACAAGACTGTGATATATAGCAAAGAATCAGCCAATCCTATTTACTTCAGTGTATGAGATTACTATTCAACTATCACTAAGCAATAACATACATGTATATCAGACCTTTCAGCCAAAGAACTACACAAAGCTTTTGCAGTTTTGGTGAAGAAATGATTCAAAACACTTAAGGATTAATTTCAAATATGACAGTCAAAAACCAATAAGTCATAAAGCATATGAAATATGTGTCTCTAGTAATATTTCTCAGTACTACCAAGTGATTCTTTTACAACACAGATCTCTGATAAGTTGTTGTTTATGTGAACTTGTGCTCTGATAATCCAAACAGACTTTTTTCCAGTTGCCTTTAATATCCAGTGCAGGGTGACAGCATTGTAAAATCCAGGCACAGTGAGTTCTGACCTCCTTTTCCAGTTTGCACCAGGAGACTGGGAGGCAAAGATGGGTGTAGTGATAATAAAGGCATCCCTGTGAGAAGGTGCCACGAAGCTGGTAAAGCCCTGCACAGAGAGCAACTGAGATTTATGCTCAAAGCCTCAGTAACTCTGCTTCTTAACCTCTAGGAAATCAGGTCTGAAAACACTGTATAAACAAAGCAAACAAAAGATGAATTGTAATGCAGCTAACTTAGTCTCTAAAAATAAACAGACATTAACACTTAGCCTCATCTTAAACTAGATTAAATGGTATTCTTCCTACAAGTAGACTAAAATGGCATTTAAGATAAGTGAGTATTTAGGATGAAAGACATTCTAATTTTCAAGAATAATCTCCTAGATTTGGAAAAAGAGGCAGCCAGCGCTCAAAGAGAAACAAGCCCTTTTTAATGAAGTTCATGATGAGTCTGCAGCAAAAGTCTCATGGGGAGAGGCTAAGGGAGCTGGGGTTGTTTAGCCTGGAGAAAAGGAGGCTGGAGTGGGGGTGATGAACAATGATCTCTACAACTACCTGAAAGGAGCTTGTAGACAGGTGAATGTCAGTCTCTTTTTCCAAGTAATAAGCGACTGGACAAGAGGAAATGGAATCAAGCTGCACCAGGGCAGGTTTAGATTGGCTATTAGGAAAAATTTCTTTGTCAAGCATTGGAACAGACTGCCCAGGAAAGTGGTTGAGGCACCATCCCTAGAGGCACTTAAAAGATGTGTAGATGTGGCAGTTAGGGACAGTTAGTGGCTTAGTGGTGGACTTGCCTGTGAGGTTTACAATAGGACTCAATGATCTTAAAGTTCTTTTTCAACATACATAATCCTATGACTCTATGACTTTGAGCCTTCCAAGCAAAGATGACAAGACACGGTGTCCGGAGCTAGCTCCCCCTTGGTGGCTGTGCGTCAATCCACAGCCTCTTAGTCTGCCACCTCAGCAAGCACCTTATTTACATGCCAATGATTTTCACTCTTTTCAATCACAGATAATAAGACTGTCTGGTAACAGACAGAGATGTCCATTTAAAAGGCAAGCCTATACTTTTCTCTACCAAAAATGTAAATATCCAAAGTCATTTTAAAGCACTGCAGGAGGAGAGGGATAAATGTGAGCTATCAAAGGACTAGCAATAGCTGTAAAACTTGGGCCAGTCTATCTCTCTACCACAGCACCTAAATAAGCAGTGAATGTGAATTTTGAGCTAAAATTTTCATTTCCATATGTCTTAAAGGCAACAAATTTTCCCCAGGAGATTCCACAGCTTCTACTTTTGATTTCTATCTATTCTGTTAACTGTTAAGCAAGGCACATAGGCAAATGCATTACTTCCTTCTCACCCTTGTTCTTGATCAAAATCACAATCACCCTGAAGAGCTTTACAGATCATTGTGATGGTCGCTTGGCCAGTCACACCAGCTATTACTTCTGCTGCATCAGTTCTCCTTGAAAGGTTAGCTTGGCATTCCTACTTCAACTACTGTGCAAACTATCTTCTTAGGGAAGCAAGAACAGGTTTGTCCAAAGGACAAGCGTGAACTTGTATGCTTAGCAATCCTTCTTTTCCTTTGCTCCCTCTCTCCGCCATTAGCATTTCACTTTGCAGTGGCAGACAGAAATCTGAATCATGAACTGCTTAGCTCCTGGGAAGAGTTTTTATCAGATGAGCTAAGTAGGGTTTACCTCTAATTAAAATCTTGAATATTTCCAGGGACTGCCTGGCCACGCTATGGATTTGCTCTTTGGAACTGCAGCATCTCAGCACTTCCTCCAGGAAATATTTTTCCAGTTGAGAGTCTCCAGAAACTGACATAAACAGTTATAATTTAAGCACACATTTTATATAAAGCCCACTATGTTTTTAAACTTTTCTTTATATTTTGGTAATAACTAACTTCTAAAATCTGCTGAACAAATGCATGAACACATTTCTATAGGTTTTGGAGCCACTCAGTTTCCTTTTTTCAATTTAAGGCATTTCAAACGGTTACATATTTTCAAATAGTCACTTTTGTTGAGGTTTGTAGGGTCATTGGCAACATTTGAAAGAGCAGGCAAGCTTATAAAAGCAACTTTGTTTATAGGGCAGTTCCAGGTTAAGAAACTAAAGTGGAACAGTATGCTTCTGGTGAAAAACTTTGCCATTTTTTGTAGCTGTCATTTGCCGTCCTACTAGAGGAATGCCTCTCACTGTGGAAAGCCTCTGCTTGGCTGGCAAAGTACATTATGTACAGTCAAGATACTGCATCCTGGATTCTCATACCTTTTCCAGACCTGCCAGCTTGGCTGCCAGCCTGCAGTAATAGGAGGTGCTCAACTAATTGCTAACAACAAGCAGTACTTTCTGATGTCTAATGGCTGATAGATGAAGTACAGTATGTGCTGTAAATTGCATTCCATATTTAAAAGGAGAAGCTGTCCAAGCAGGGAATACAAGGTAAGCACAAAAGGCAACTGGGCAAAAACAGGTTTTGCTCACAGACCTCCAGGTTTCTAACTTTACCTTAATGTTATTTCAGTATCACCTGCAGCAACTGACAGTGACAATTTCAAAAGGTAGTGGCTAGCAATAGCATTGATTCAGGAACTCATAAGAATCTCAGCTTTATGGTAGACAGTAGGTAAGCCTGTCAAAGATCTAAATAAAGTAGATGAATGAATACATCTGTCTGTCACATGTGCATTGTGTGCAAGAAAGGTAAATTTAAGTTGAGCTAAGGATGTTTTAAGAGCAAGTGTGCAAAGCTGAGCTTCTGAATAGGTATTATGTCCTATCAAGGACTCATTGTTTAGCAGATCCTATGTCTAACAATGCCTCATTGTGAAGGCTCCAAAGATCAGTGCATTAAATACCAGTTTTTCAGACCCCTTCACATTTTCGGTGTCTTCCAGTACTGCAAGCACTTGGATATTCCTGCTACACCATAGCTGTATGTGAGTCTATTGGCTGCCTTTATGCTGTTCCAGGAAGCGGGGGAATAGCTCAGATCAATGGGTTCAATTCTTCAAGAAATTTATTCTCTCCCATTCCAAAGAAATCTTCTTTTTTTTTGGATATTGGAAAACTACTGCACACCTGGAAAAAGAAATCTGGATTTCATTAATGATTCCACCTGAATAGTTATTTCCAATGCAGACCAGGAGAAATGGAACTGTGTAAAGGCCATGGGTTAGTATGCATTTACAAGTCCAGGCTCTGTGCAAGCAACTGGAGGGAGGATATGACCTTCTCTTTGTAGGAAGTGGCTCTATGCAATTCTGTCATGAGCACAGGGTTCAAGTACCACTTCCCTACTGACAACTAAACTATGTGAAACCACTGTGATCTCATTACTAAAATGAGTGGAAGACTGATGACAGAGTCAAGATCAGACTGCCATCATAGTGCAGAAGTGCCAGCTGAGAGATCTCCACACGTCTACTGCAGAGAAGGTGAGACCTAACTGGATTTGTAAAACTGGTGTAATGAATTGCAGCAAACATTTAACTCTCAATAATTCCAACAGGAGAACCATTTATGAGGCAGATCTCTGACAGAAGCGATAGTGGTGAGGTATCAATAGCTCTCTCAGCCACTGAGGGTAATTAAAATAAGGATCTGCCCTTTCCTTCTGGCACAACCTCCAGCAAGGGACCCCTTGGGGGCAGGTTGGAGGAGGCGAGTGAAGCGGGGAGAGAAGGGGGACAGATTGGGGGGAAGGGGCATGTGAAGGGGGACAAGATTTTTCAAACCACTGCTTAGAGATGTCAGGGGAATGCTTTTGTGGCTCTGGCAGCTCTCTAAACCTTTTGCAAGGTACAGGGAAGATGGAGATTTTCAGAGAAAACTAAAACTACTGCTCCTTTTGCTGGCAAAGCAAGGTAAATGATTACTGTAAATGTCCCTTACCTACCATTGAAAATTAAAAGTTAATAAATGCTGTACGTCAAGTTTGACGGAAATATTTCTCTGGGCCTGTCTCCCAGGCTAGTGATTTTCAGGTTTAAATCCCGGATTTTAACTATTTGAATCTCTGCTCCATCTTTGTGTCACACTGTAGCAATGCAAGGCATGCAATTAACCATCAGCACAAGAGGAAACATTGTAATCCAGTTTTGTCACTGGATAACAAATCAGCTTGCTGGCAGTCTAAGCTAAGCTCAGCAGAGTTTCTGAACAGCACACGCTGAATTCAGTATATCCCCCATAATAAAGTTATCTCTTCAATCAAAACATGTACATTTTATACATATGACAAAGTTCAAAAAGCAAGTCTCTAAAGCACTGTAAGTCAATGCAGAACATGGTCAAATCAGATGTGAAATCAGCCACGTTAAAGCACAATTAAGGGTAAGCATGTTTTTTTCAACGTGAGCATTCTAGTGCTCTTGTCACCATGTCAAGCTAATTAATTTACAGAACTCCTTCCATTTAGAAAAATTTCCCACTCCAGAAAATCAATATAGTTGTAGAGTTACTGCCAATTTCCCCTATCTCCACTCCCAGCAGCCCAGTGTGAAGAAGGAAAAGAAGAAAAAAGACTGAACCTGACTGTGTTCAAACATAGCAATCCCCAGCATTAAAGTGTTTCCAAACAGATTTTATTTCCAGATTATAACTGGTGAGAGATTTGACCCTTAAATTGACCTCGGGGCAGTGCAACATTTAAAGTCAGTACCAGTTTTGAACTGCAATTCAAGATGAAATGACAGTCCTTCAGAGCTGCCCAGCTCTGTAAGTCAGCCAAGGGTTTTCGAGCCTGGGCTAGCTTAGAATGACTCTGACTGTGATTTAAAGTTTGTCAACACAGAAAGGCTCTCCACCATGTCTTCCCATGGCATTCAGTAGCCTTGAATATCTGGCAGCCTCCTTCTTTCCCTCAAAACTGTAGAGTTTTTATCTGATTAGCTCTAAGTGATCTCGATAACTACTAAGATCTAGTTATTTCTTGAATTCATTGCTTGGAGATCAAACATTACATCACAAGAACTTAATCCTGTTTCAAATGAAGCCAAGGACAAAACTCCCATTGACTACAGTGTGTGCAGGATAAGGCCATAAATCCTTGAAAAACTGAGTGTCCAATTTTCAAATTAAAACATAATGAACTTAATAGTCATGAGTTTATAGACTGTTGCATTTTGCATCTTGCATGAGATTCTATAGCAGAATTACAAAACACTTTTAGAACTTTGATGCTCTGAGGCAGAGTCATTTTCTGGGAGCTCCCATCATTATCTATCAGGCCAGTACACAAAATACACAATGGAAGTGATACTGCCCTGACGGCAAACAATGTCTTTGGAAAGCTTCAAACAATTTCTTTGTAAACAACTGATCAGGGTAATTACATTTTCTAATCTGAAACGGTGCTGTGACATTGTTTCAGGTAACACATGAATCATGCTAAAGGGTTTTCCTCTGCCAGAGTTGGCCACCTTATCTAAGCAAGCTCTTGTCTAAGGATGGAGACCTAAGCCTGATGAAGTATTGTACTGGCACTGCAGGTAGTGGCTCCATCACCTGCCCCCAGGATTCCTCCAATCCACTGCTACTGTTGGGCAGACGGGCCTCCAGGTAATTAGAAAACCTGAGGAAACAGTGGAGCTGTGCCTAATGCCTCATGATCCCAACTCATTTTCTTTAGAAGATGAGGCGTTAGATGAGACAACCTTGCAGCATATCTGGGTCCAGGTGAGAGTGCTGCAGTTTCCCTTAGCAGAAGGTAAACACAGCTTTGATGGCTTTGCACTTGCTAATGAACACAAATTACCTAAAACACAATGAGTGTGTCTCCCACAACCTCTCAGCCAAGTTGCAATGTAATAATGTGGCTGTCAAATCCTCACCACTACACGGGATTGTGTTAACAAACTAGTCCAAGTATATTACAAAAATCATGACTAAATACTTACAGACGAAGCAGCTCTAGCTTTCTGGTTTGTTTGGTTTTGGTTTCTAACAGTGGTTTCAATAAGAAAACTGCAGTATGACTTTCCCTTGCAGTATTCTTTTATTCTTCAATCTCTTGTCATAGATGCAATCTGTACACCGCTTAATTTTTGTTGTCATTGTCTTGGATATCTACCAGCTATGATTGTCATGATTAAATCAGTATTAACTTAATTACAAAGGGCTTTACTCAAGATAAACAGTAAAGAAGTGGTCCAGAACAGTGAGAACTGCACTGCTGAGTGAGGGCATCTGGCAAAAGCCTTTCAGATACTCCAAGCCATCTTTTTTCCTCACAGAAGTTTCTATGGTTTTTTTCCTAACCAGATGTGTTGTTTTTGTCAAATCCTAGAAATTAGATCAGTCTGTCACCTCTGAGTCTGACCCTTGAAGACTATCAATGCCTTTGGCCATCTTTGCTGCTGTCAGAAGCTACATTTTCCATTTAACTCCAAAGCCAGTGTCAGTGGTGGTCTGCCATGAGTCAGGCACTGAGGCTTTCCCTAATTTCCTCCTCACAGTGCCATGAACGAAGGACATCAGGATTTGACACACTTTCCATGTTCATCTCCTGCTCTGAGGTATTCCCATTTTGCAGGACAAACACATGGTCATTTGTGTAATTATGTTGGAGGGAATAATTTCATCTCTGCTTGCCTCTCTTATGTGACCTTGCAAAAGTTTAGTTATAATTTAGTTACTGAATCTGTCCCAGTTGAATTCAACAGCAGAGCTCTCACAGATTTTAATATGAATATCAGTCCTTTCTTAATTAGGATAGTAATCATATATTGCTGACAAAAGAACTGATAATCTAGATATTTTAGAAGTCTTCAAAAAATCTCAAACATTTTTGAGAGTACTGCATATCAAATATACATAACCACATGTGAAGAGACAGCAAGGGACTATTTCAGGGTTTCAAGTGGAAAGCTAAGAGATTTACACAAATGATACAATATTTGCTTAAAAGTATTGGACCTAAACTTAAGTTTTCTAGAGATCATGGACTGTATATTCAGCTGTTTGATACACAGCATGTGGCCAACCACTATCTATTCTCCAGGGAGATGCCTGCAAGAACTTCCACCATGTGTGCAAATGTCCTGGTTTTCCTCAAAGTCCTGCTTTCTCAATAGACTCCATTACCATTCTTTTGAGTACTATCAACAGAATAGAAGACTTGGCATTCACTACAAAATTCAATCCTCTGAGAACTTTTTTCTGCCACCTGTGATAAAGAGAAAATACTGCCAAGATAATGAATGTTGCCTAATTTGTTATGCACACATATATATAAAGAATTTTTTTTTTTCAGTAGAAGGACAAAAAGCTGCTATTACACCCTTTCTCACTTTCAAGAGCTGAAATAGGGTCCTGCTTATGACACATTTCATAGCATCATAGGATGGCTTGCATTAGAAGGCACCTTCAATACTGTCTATTTCCAAACCCCTCTGTCATGGCAGGGACACCTTACACTCAACCAGGCTGCTCAAAGCCCCATCCAACCTAGCCTTGAACACTTCCAGGGTTGGGGCATCAATGTTTCCATAGCAGAAAGGTCAGAGTGAACTGATACATGCTGGTAGCAATGTCTCATATGATAATTTCTTGTATGCCAATTCTTGTATGAAATTTCACAGGTTTTAATTATTTTCTCCCCCCCCCCCCAATTGATTTTGTAAATATTTCCTAATTTTTGCATACATTCTCCAGAGGCTTAGAAGTAATTTATATAGGTTTGTCTTTTCTGTTCATTGGTATTTTCTTCATTTTGACCTGTGAGACAAACACTTGCAATTGTCTCTGCTGCTTCTTCACCTAACACAGGGTAGTGTGCTTTTCTGAGGGAGTTAGACCTACCCTCATCTGCAAAAGACATGATAAATCCTATCTGAAACTAACTACTTATATGCAGTAAAAAGCATTAGAAAGCAGGGATTTCTGTGGTGCGGATCCAAAGTTAAGTGATGCAGGCTAGTTTCTTGTCCAGGGGCTTCTGGCAAAAGTCAGAAAGTTAAAACTTAAAGACAGACACATGGGAAAGACCTTCCTCTGGAGGAAAGGATGATGGATTTGCTGATATACACCATATGTCCTTTCTGGCTGATAGAAAGTTCATAAAGTTCAACAGAACAAATACAAGGTCCTTCACATGGAACAGACCAAGCCCCTGCAACAATACAAACTGGAGACTGACCAGGAGGGCAAGCTGCTCTGCAGAGCAGAACTTGAGGTAAAGTTGTTGAAGATGAGTCAGCAGTGCGCCCTTGAGGCAACGAAAGCTAAGCACATGCCAGGCTGCCTTAGCAGAGAGCAGCCAACAGCTGTTCCCTGTGAGTGAAGCCACATTTGGAGTCATTCTGTCATGTCCATTCTTGGGTTACCCAGTAAAAGACACTAACATGTTAGACCAAGTCCAATGGACTACCAAGGCTATGGGACATGACATTCAAGGAGAGCTGAGGAAACCGAGTTTGCACAATCTGGAAAACAAAAGGCTTGGGGATGGGGAATCTGATTGTGATCTTCAGCTGCTTAAAAAGGGTCCTACAGAAAAGATGGTGTCAGACTTGACTCAGAGGTGTGCCACCAAAGGGCAATAGGCAATGGCCACAAGCTGCATCCAGGGAAATTCTCAGCAAGTATAAGAAGGGGAAAAAAAAAAATCAGCTACAAGTGGTTAAATTCAGCTACAAGTGGTTAAATTCAGCTAAAGAGGCTGGGGAATCTCCACCCTCAGGTACTGTCAAAACTTGATGAGGCAAGGCCATGAATATTCTCATCTGGCTTTTAAATCAACCCTGTCTGGAGCAAGGGGTTGGACTGGATGACCTCCAGAGGTCCTTTCTAATCTAAATTATTCTGTGATTCTATAAATAAAGTTGAGGTTGCAAGGGAAAGGACCTAAATCAGAATTCAGGTGGGGCATGAGTCTTTCCTGCATTGAGAGGAGAGAACAAGTCTGCAGGTCGTTGCTACTGCTGACCTCTTTAAGAGCTGGATGACTGAACATCACTCCTGGATGCAGCAGAGCGTGTGTTCCTGGCACAGCTCTTGCATTCAGCCATTCCCAGGTTTCTCTAAGCAGTGGCCTTATCTGGGTGGAGTGCTGTCAGTCAGGCATTTTTTCCTTCAATTTTGCCTCACCCCTTGCCATCACAGTGTGTTAAACACAGCCTGTTAAAAGGAATCCCCAAATTTCCCCACTCCTGGAAAAGAAGCGTGATTTTTGCAATAATTTTAATATTGTTTAGTACAATTTCTTGGGAAATAATTTCTACATTTGATGAAGTATAGCAGAAGTGTAATTCACACAAACCCTATTTCTAACCTGAATTAGAACACTGGTCAGCAAGAAGAAACAAATGGACTTCCACCCTCTTGTTTTTATTAAAAATTGTTTTACTTAAATAGAGAGCCATAAATCTAACTATTCAGATGACTTCAGAAAGTCAAAGGCTGGAGCAACAACATTTTACATATTGGGTAATTAAACTGGTGGAATATCTGCCCTAATTTCTAATTATAAAATATTTTCATACATGCCTTAGAAAAGCTTTATTTCTCATCAGCCACACACCAAACACACACAACCCTTCTACCTGCATTGACTCAAAATGTTTTACACTAATTTAAAAAAAAAATTCAAACTAGCCATTTGGAGACAAAAACTATTTTTGTCTCATAATAACTGCCCAACAGACCAATTAAGCTCTTTTCATAGCAAAAAATTATTGGAGTTTGGATTTTCTTCCTGTAAGCAAGGACATGCAAACCAGTGAGCAACCTTGTACATACAAGTAGTTCTAGCAATGTGGCTTCTCTTCTGTTTGAGTTGTTCCCTCCTGATGTTTCATAGATTTGGGGCCTATGAGTGGCAACATATGACAACAGTATCAAGGAAAAGCAACTACTTATAAATTCAATAGACTTCTTAGGGTCCTGCATGTTTCATGATCAGTGTGTCAGTCCATTTTTATAAGATCCCAAATTTTCACATTTAAAAGAAGCTCCTAATTTTTATCCCTACATCTTTTTGTGTTCAAGTATTGCATTTCCTTATATTCAGAGTTTGACATTGACTTGTCTCAGTTAGTAAATTTCACTTGAAGGCAAAAAGACAAGAGAAACATTTATGTTACAAAATTATGAGCAGGCCTGAGTACAAATGCACGATGGAAACCATCCTCCTGTTCCTCATTCAGAATTTCATACCACTGCCCTTTTGCCCAGGTGGAACTCAAACTCCAAACCCCCGTGCTGTACTTATGATGAGCCAGACTCAAGGTATCTTGAGGGGGATATCTACAGGGGCTGTATTATCACACCTGATCTGTTCAGGCTGTGGGAAAGGAAGCTCGGATCACATCACAGGGTAAGTGTGATCCACCTTTCTCCTTAGCACACCACAGCTGGAACTAAGCCTACACCCAGTGTGACAGCAGGTGTGTATTGCACAGATGGCTCACAAGCTGAGTCTCAGGCAGGCTCATGGAAACAGCCTTACCTGGCAGTGAAAGAAGCCTTAAGGTGCCCCAGATCTCAAGCTCGATTATGAAATGTGCCCTCTATTCAGGAGATGACCATTTAATGAACTTCACTAAAATGTTTTCTACTTAATCAGTTTCATTTTCAGCTTGATTTTGGGTTCAGTGTCTCTCTAGTCCTTATACATTTTCTTACAGTGAAGTGCCTAATTTCTTGTGCATATGTTAAGGTGAGCACTTTCAGACAGAAAATTGTCTTTGTCATTTTTAATGGGACCAAAGTCAGCATTTTCTTGGCCATGAAACCTGGGAACTCAAAAAGACATGCAAGTGTTACATGACACAAGCCATGGAAAGAAAAGACTGACGAGGTTAGCTCACATGTCCTTAGCTCTTGCCTAAGTAGTCCAGCAAATCACACATATTTTAGTACATGCTGCCACATCTCAGACCTTTTACAATGCATGGCAAAACTCCCAGTGATTTCAATAGGAATAGGTTTTAACACAAAATTGGCAAGCTTGGAAAAAAATAAAATAAAGCAAAAATATTTTTAAATCTTCATGTTAGAACAAAAAGCATCTTAGAGGCTCTATATCAAAAGTGAAAACTGAGGCTGGAACTTAACTCCAGCTTCATGTGTACTTCTAACCTTTATGCCAGTATACTGACTGGTTTCTTTAAATACAATAGAAACTCTGTCACTTTGAAGATAAGCCCTCACAGTTAGCTTAAAACAATAATTCTGTACTTTCTTTCCTGTTTCTAGATTTATTTTAAGTATTAGTATAAAATGTCAGAGTCTGATAGCAGTCAGATCAGTTTGTATAAAAATCGACTGCCTGTTTGTAGTATATTACAGGCTATATTTGACACAGGAAAGCACTTAATCATGAATGCTATCTGCACACCACACCCATCTTTGTAAGTGCCTTATAAGATAGATTTATCACTGTGAACTCAGACTGGATAGACACAAGTAATAATGAATAGCGCAAACCCCTTCTGAGGAGGTAGGGTTAAAGGTGTATTATCCACAGTATGACTGCCAGACTATAGTTCAGAAGCTATGCTTGTATCTGTCAGTGGCACAGAGGCATCAGGACCAATTTCTTTTACTTTGGATTGATGTCCAGAGTACTATTCCCACTAGAGTCATCAGGCTCAGATAAGTTGATAAAAATGAAAAGAATCTCAAATACATGATCGCACAGCTTCTGCCATTTTATGTATTTTAAATCTCTCAGCTCATTGTATTTGCACAGCAGAACTGACAGCCCATCAAAAAACTTAAAATAAAATCAGAAACAGTTTTGCCATGCATTAAATTTGATTTATTTTTTTCACGTCTAATTTTTAATTATTATTCTACCTCTTGAGCTATAATATGCCACTTCTTGGATGTGTGGACTTCAGCAACATCCTGAAAAATGCATATATTATGGAGGGCATAGGTCCTTCCTTCTTTTCTCTGTTGACTTGTGCAATGAGTACTGCTCCCTTCTGAAGAAGCTGCCCCTGGAGCTGGAGCTGTGGTTCTGTGCCTATCGCTGTGCAAAAGCTTTTCCAAGCACACAAACAGAGTCACCAGTGGAGTGGGAACCGAGCCAGGGAGGCCAAACAACTTCAGCCATTCCCCCAACTGACTTCTGCTGCCCTTCTGGTCTCCCCTGCTCCTGACAGCAGTACTTCCAGGAGAAGGGAAAAATCTGGGTGGCTGTAGGGACTGCCTCTCTGGGCTGTCTGTGAGCCACTGCCTGCTTCTTCCCTGTCACCACTATGCCCTATGTCAGCCAGCCCGTAGGGGATGGAGGACACGGGGTTGCAGCAGGAGGTCCATGAGGGTGGCTGAACCAGAGATGACCTTCTCCCCTTGGCAGAGTGTGCCAAGAAACTAAAGTCTTTGCTAGCAAAGCAAGAAAAAAGTGCTTCCTAAAATTGACAGTTTTTTGCAAAAACTGGGGAGTGAGTTGTGACAACTGCTTTGAGATATGCTGTGGTCATTCACATTTTTAGTACACACTCACTACTGAATATAGACAAAGCAAAGCCCCTTTACCTATTAATGGCATTTGTTCACTGCAGACCACTTAGGAGTCACATTTTAAAATCTGAGTCCTTGGATGTTGTCTTGATTAAATGGAAGAAATTTTGATGGGGGTTTATTAGTATGGTAGTTAAACCTAGCTTGATCACTTTTACTTATAGAGGAGGACAAAGCTTTTTACCCTCTATATTCTCACATCTTAAACAATACTTCTCAAAATAGTGCTAAACCTTCAAATGCACTGCAAGTAAGTGCATCCACAGGATTGTTATTCATTTGTGAACCTCCTGAACAGGGAAGCCACTGAAGCTACTGAGGATACTGATGAACATACTGGTCTATATTTCAGCAGTTCAAGAGAAATACTCATAAAGGTATTCCACTGGTAGAACATTGTCTGTGTAACAACCTGGAGAAAATACTCTGGAGTTCCTAAGGATTGGTTTTATATCTCATCTGACAGATGCCTCCTCCTTCAACAGATGGTGCCCATGGTGCAGTGGTGAAGGACTTCTCCATGGAGACTCAGTGAGAGGTGTGCCAACTACTGCACTGAATCACCAATGTTTCCCACAGCACCCACGAGTTCCTAGGTGGCCCAACCTTGCTGTCTAGGGATGAGGTAATATGGCTGCAAATGAAACAAAACCAGAAACCACTAAATTGAACTTAAAGGGACAGGGCAGACTGATATATTTTAGTTTTCAATAAATTATGGACATTCTCATTCAGTGACATGGTTCTTTCCCCACTGTGCAGAACAGATACCCATCCAATGAATAACTTCTTTCTGAATGTTGCTAACAAATATTTTTTATTAAATTAGTACTCCCATAATATACATATTTGACTGCATAATGCTGTACCTGGAAGAAATAATGGGTTTGGTACCCCTAATGATAAGTTTGAGCTCTGAAAAACAAGATGACACTAGAAAGTGTCATCACTCTAACCCTAACTTTTCAGCTGAATCTGTCAACCAATACTCTGGACTGACAATTGACCCACAGTTACCACATCTAAGGTCAAAATAAGATAAAGGAAAGTAAAAAAATATATTAGTGATATACCTTTGGTACTCAGAGCTTCATATTACATTAGACATTGGTTTAGCAAAAGCAAAATCAGGATAAGGAAGATGCATGGAGCAATCAAGATCCCAAATCAGCTTATTCCAGGTAGATGGACTACCAGGTAGATGAGAATAAGAACTAGCTTCAGAAAGGGCAGGGATCTTTCTGGAAAATGTCATGGCTAAAAATCTGAAAAAAATCTCATAGAAGACTCAGAGATTAAATAAAAGCATTTTGAAATCATAGAATGGTTTGAGTTGGAAGGGACCTCAAAGATCATCTAGTTCCAACCTCTCTGCCATCGAAAGAGGCACCTTAATTCAAGGGGTGAAGCAATAATGAAGGTCCTAAAGAGGGAACAGATAGATGTCAGAAGACATCCTCACTGGCACAGGTATAGAGCCTGGCTCCAAAACCCACATAGCCAAATCCATGTCCTTACCTCAGTGCTGATGCTCTGCTGCCCTGCTTGGTGCTACTGACTCTGGTGTTTAACCCAAGCTGTAACAAACCAGTATCAGCTGCCTCAGGGTCTATCCAAGGAATCTATTCTTTTCATGAAGATGTCCAGCACCCACAACAGGATTGCTTACTCCTGCTGCTCTGGCACACACATTTTATCCAGCTAACCTTTTGAAACTCTCCCAGCAGAAGCAAAGCGCTGACCTGCAGGAGAAGCCCATAACCTGATGGCACTCACCAGCCCACAGCTGCAAGAAGGAAAACACTGGAAGAATTTCCTCTCCAATGTCACCTGTTTAGGCTTTCTTCCCCCTGGCAACCTGGAGATGGTGGCTGCTGCTCATCAGACCACAGATACCCACACTTCCTTCTCATGGAAAGCCTAGGTCCCAGGGACAGACATACCCACTGACATGTCCACAAAGAGCCAACTAGAAGACGATGTGGCTGGATGCATGCTGCACATTCCAGCGGTGGTGATTCTGGGGTTGGGGGAAGCTGTTACAGGGTGTAAGAGCTGCTCCTTTCAGACAGCTCCCCCCACAGCCCTTGTGATGGGACCACTGACGCAACCCTGAGCTCAGCACAGCAGGTGCTAGTGGGGGCACTACATGTGCCAACACTCCCTGTTCCTAGTTCTCTAGTGAGGACATGTAGCTAGATATCATTCCTGGGGCCATGCTTTTTCTGAGACTGGCTAAATACAGAGGAAATGAGAGATTGTTTCTAAACCTCACAAAGCAGTGATGTGTCTTACAGAAAGTTCAAGCGTTGTGGTGGCAGACTCAATGCTGAGGAATTACTCTGCATGTAGTGGTCTCTGTGGCTGCCCAAAATGTAATCCAGCATTTCTAGTGTGGGGCAAACACCAGAGAGGGGAAAATCAAGTACACCTGACTATGAGAATTTTGAAGGAGGATGTAGATCCTTATGAAACTACACAAAAATCTCAACTTTCTTGTCTGGCATAAGGACACATGAATAAAAAATGCTTTATAGATCCAGCATAGGGTACCTAATGCTGTCAGCACCAAGAACTGGCTGTTGCAGCACTCTTACAGGTATATAGGCAAAAAATTTAATATTCCAACTGTCAGTGTGAGGTTAACAACAGCAAAGATGGCTGGATTATGTGCTGTGCCTTGTGAGGAATGCTGACCCTGTCCTAATTGCAGAAATCATACAATCATTTAGGTTGGAAAAGCCCCTGAAAATCAATTACAACTATTAACCTAATGCTATAATATCTACCAGTAAATCCTTCCCATCTGATTTCTCAGCTTTCACTCCAGTATTATTATTAGTTCAGCTTAGTCACAGAGATTTCCAGGGACAAGCAAAACTCAAATTCCTGATGTTAAAAAACAAACAAACAAACAAAAGAAACACAAGCAGAGAGGGGAAAAAAAATCAGGAGGAAAATGTGTCCTTTGTACACTGCAGCACAGTCAAAGCAAAACACACCCATGCTCCCCTCTACTTTGGTGTTCACTTTTAAGTTGTGCTGTGTCCAACAGCTGGAAGCTGTCTTGCCATTGGCCTGTGCACAGGGATGTGTCAGAGATTCCCTCTTGCTCCCATGGGTGGGATGTGAAGAATTCCTCTCCTCATAGCTGACATTCCTGCTGCACTGAGACAGTAACAACAAATCTTGTTCAAAACCTCGTAGATAGAAACTGCCATTTCTTCCTAATTATATAAATATGACTATGTCCATTAGATATGAAGTTTCCTGGCCAAAACCTGTGCTGAAAACAGAATATGCCATGCTCACTACCTGCAGTTTAGTGACATACTTTGCTGCTCTTATCCCACCTTTCCAAGAGAAATTATTCAAGAATAGGGAAGGGGATTCAGATTCACAGTATAGCAATTAAAATAAATTTTATTCCTGGAACATGCAGGAGTCAGCAATATGGCAAACTGCTAATTTCTCCTGATAGCAACCAGCACAAGCACTAAAGTCTATGATGTTGTGTATTGTTCCTAACCATAAGTCAGGCCCTTTACCATAGAGCCATAATGCTTTACCAGCAGATTTAGAGTAACATGCCATCTTGTCTGACATGTCTGTGCTGCAGTGGTAGGGTGGAAACAGAAGGGTTTGTGGTTCTTTTGGGGTTTTTTACATTATTAGGTGGAAATAGAAAAATGAGTCAAAACTGAATATGGGTCACAAACTGCCAAAGTGGTGTTTCTGCTGGGAAGATATTATTATAGTCAAAAGTAAATTTCACTGTTATCACTGTCATCACTGTTTAGGTGAGATTCTGGTGGAACCCAGTGCGGACAAGAAAAGCAGGGGAAGGCCATGGCTCTGATCTTCCGTTCAGGTTTTCTGTGTTAACAACCCACAAAAAACTGAGATGTTTCTGTTTGTGGTTCTTGAGCAAACCAAAATGAAAGAGAAATCTTAACTGCAAAATTAGGGTTTGGAGGTTTGACCAATTTCCCACTGCCTTGCCATGTTGAGGTTGTCAGTATCAGTGATTAATGTCCATCTGGGTCCTGAGTCTGTACCTTATCAGGGACAGCATCAGAGCTCTGCATGCACTAAAGAAATACTGGGGTGTCAGACAGGTTTTGTGGTGTGAAGTAGTCACTTGTGATTAGGTTATGTTTTATTACACTCCAAAGATCTCAGCAAGCTTCTCCTTGTACCTTTACTCAGATGAAGCTTACTCCTTCCTGTGCAGATTGCCTCATTAGAGAACCTTTTCTCCCCTTGAGATCAATTAAAAGCGTCAGCTTTCTATTATGAGGGTTTTATGTATTTTATTCAGCTTTTTATAACTTCTTCCTTTTCTTTGCCCTGCAATCTGATAGAGAAAATTTCAAATGACAGGATAGCAGATCCAGTGTAGCTTGTTCTCTATGTAGAGCAAGGTTATCTTGCAATTCAACAGTAGACCTATGGAAAACAACATAATTAATTGCTTAACAAAGTAAATTTTCCTTTTCTTTAGTGGTATTGTAGCCCATGAATGAGAGGTTCTGGCTACTCTACAGAGTTGCCCCTCTATGGAGAAACCAGAACTGTTGATAGGGACCTTCTCTTGAAATATTCCTTAAATTCATGGGCTCATGTTTCAATGTTACTTCACAGTGATTCAGTCTTTCTGATTTTACACACACAAAATCTGACAACTCCAGTCCCCCCACAAGGTCTTGGTTTTAACAGTGAAGAACAGGAATAATTTTTAAAAGTTTTGTGCTAATCAAACCTAATTTTTCACTAAATTTATCCAATTCCCATAGGAGAGCCAAGGCCCTCCAAAAATTTACTCTGCATCTAACCACTTGTCCACATGGGAATTTGGATTCTGGATGACTAGAAATATATCAACAGATTTTTATGCACAGATAAGAGCTCTATCTTCTGCAAGAAGCTATATGCAGAGTATCCATGGGATAAGCTTTAGAAGCTATTTTACTATAAAAATACCGATTTATAAGTGCACACTTATAGTTACTAGAACATGTAAAAGGGTATTGGTGCAAAGTACTAGCTAATTTTCACAAAGCAGACATCATTGTGTTCAGTGTCTTTCTAGGCAAATCACTGGCTTTTAGCCAAGTAGATTTTTTTAAACACAAGCGAAATGAAATAACTTACTGAAACTAACCTACTGATTCATTTTTGGTCACTTTCACCACTCAGTCCAATGCCCAGGCAACAAATGACTCCTTTCCCTGAGCTAGTCAGAATTACAAGATGCCAGAAAAAGACAGGTTCTGCAGAGCTGTGTGAGAAGGGGACACAAGTGGTAGATGATGAGTTCACTGGGCAGTTGGGCTGGACCCTGCTGAAGGAAAGGCTCTTTATTTATCCCATCTCTCATCAAAATGCATAATCTTAGATACAGTGCTCAAACACACACAAAAGATTAACTAATTTTTTAAGCAACATTTACAGTACAAAATTTTAGTACAAAATAATTTTTTGCATACATTTCAGAAACCCTAAATATCTTCTTACTGTAAAAATTACTGCTAGACACAGCTAAGATAACCTGGTCTTTTTTTCTTTGGGTTTTTTAGGGTTTTTTGTGGGTTTTTTGTTCTGTTTGTTTGTTTGATTGGTTTTTTTCTTTTCTTGGAAAACAAAATCAAAGACCAGAATGCAACGTAAGGGTTAGTAGTATACACTACTATATAGTAAGTGCATGTCCTTTACAGAAAACTTGGATGTGGCTTCAAAAAGCACAGCAGTTGCAGCTTTACATCACACAGAAGGCGTAGGTGCCATGTCATGACTGCAGATTGGTCTGGGATATCTGGTTCTTCCTGTCACGATTTCAAGAGTCATTACACAAAATCTCTGCCTGCTGTGTAATGCTGTTCTTCCTCCTCCCTCCTAGTGAATTCACCAGTAACATTACACCAAGCATGGATTTAATCTGGTAACAAAACATTTATTAAGGGAGAATTTTGAATTGCTTTTTTTCTTTTTCTGTGGATTCAGAATTAGGCAGCTAAGATGCTGCAAACAATAATATTTGCCCCCTACAATTAGGCTATACTGCTAGCAGCTGCCCATCAATATGCTGATGTAATAAAAAAGTGCCAATTTCATTTTTTCTTAAATACAGAAATAATGCATAGTAAGTTACTCTTGTGACCACGTGGGAGAAGTGATTCATGGCTACATGACACCTAAATTTCTTGCAGTTTCTCCTTTCCATTTCTTTATGTTCACATTCACATTCTATTTTGAGGCTCCAGTTAACATTGTTGTGACTAAAAAAGGTCTAGTGTTTCCTATCTATGTACAAACCACTTTACATTAAAAAAGATGCATTTAATAAAGTATGTAAAGATCTTGTCTCTCACATTTTATTTAAAGTGCTTTGCTTTTGTTCCTGTTCAAAAACATATAATGCATTCTTGTTGTAAATGTCTCAAGGCTACATAGCAATTTTTTTGTAGATTTAAGGGTTTTTTCTGTAGATTGGAGGTTTGTAGATTTTGTGAGCTCCTTCACTACTACCTTGTGCATGAGCCTGCAAGCAAGAGCAGGGTAGGTAAGGTTCCAGGTGCTTCACCCACAACACCATCTTTCTAATGGAAATGTGGAGCAATGAATCAGCAAGATAGTTAAAGAAAACTTAGATTCCTTTGGTCAGGCTCTAATGTACTCATTTCGTGTTGATAGTAACCTGAACGCTGGGTGTTTTCCCAAATACCTTGCACCACTTAATCAGAACAGTGGTTTTGACCCTGTCCGCTGAATGATTTCTTTTAACCAGACAGTGGAGGGTCTGTGGGAGTGAGCAGCTCCTACACACGTTTTCCTCTTTGCAGCCAAAAGAAGGGGAAACAAGGAACAGCCATGATATGTTTTCAACCACAGCACTTGCTGCTTGCTATCATTACAACCATTAAATGACTCAGTGCTGGTTTCAGGTTGCTCTAAAAATGGCATCACAGAAGCATCAGTGGGTGTTTTACTGAGGCAGCATTGCACTGTTGATAATGAAGATCTGACCACTATTTTCCACATGATAGGGAAAACCAGATAAACTCTGCTCTGAAATGGAAATCAAATTCTCGTGATCACCTGAACATTTCTTCAGCCCCCTTCCCCTTCTCCTTTCTAAAGATGATTTTTTTCACAAGTACACTTTACATAAGTATTTTACAGATAGCTTTACCTGCATTTTGGTTTACAATCATGTCGTGCTTGCTGCTCCCCCTTTTCTGGTGCATGTGTGTGTGCTTTTGTTACTTGTATTGTATAAGGTGCCTTGGGATATTCGCATCCTGTGCATTGTGTTGCATTGTGTTGAATAGGAGGTACAGAAATTAAAAGCAGGTCTCCTCCTACCCACATATGCCTTTTCTTTGCAAGTTTTCCTGGAAGTTTTGTGTGGGGAGGGAAGGGAAGAGGTAAAATATGACTTGGCTGAGACTGCCGGATGCTGAATCAGCTGCAATTGCCTCACATTTTCCTTTCTTTTAACATAAGGGGTACAGTTTTTTAAAAATGCCCATCTGACTTCTTTACAGGCCCTACCCAGCCCGGCACCTCTCAGTAAGTCACTTTTTAAAAATGATGCATGTGTTTCTAAATCACACAGGCCTCTTTGGAGAACTTCTTTCTAATGTTTTCCTCCTAGGTCTAGAATCCAGATGTTCTGGGATCACAAGGACCTGGTGTAGCTGCTGCAGGTTACCACTGTGCTCACAGTCAGCCACAAATAGTTTTCCCCTCCCAAAAATGTTCTTTGCAGAAAACATAGGACACAGCCACACTCATTAACTCAAAAAAATGCACCACAGCCTAAACCCCAAACCACACAACCTCTTAAAGCATAATTTTGTTCCACCACACTGCTCTGGTTAAAGAAGCTGACGCCTAAAGTGCTGGCTCCTTGCTGCTCACACCTGCATACACTGGCATGGATTGCCCTGATGAGGTTGTTCAGTGATGGTGCCATGATGCAAAAGTCAGTGAACTGGGGAGCACTTCAGGAGTAGCAAACAAAGAGTGTGACATCAAAATCCTTCAAGCCCCTTTTTTTCAGAAGGCTTGTGCATCTTGAGGTTGCAGACAAATGAAATCAGGCATTAGTAAGAGGCCAAGAGCAACTCCCTGGCAGTGTGTAATTTTCTCTACCTTTTTTTTTTTTTTTTTTTTTAAAGTATTTTATTTTCCCAGCATCTTTATCATTTAAAAAATGAAGACTTTGATACCTTTTAGTTAAAAGACATATGGTCTTATAGCATCCAGCCACATATATGGTGTTCATCCTTCCCAAGGCTGGTTCCCTGTTGTGCACCATCTCATGCAGATAAAGTTCATCCAGTCCTGCTGTTAATGAGGGCTGTGCCCTCCAAGCTGTGCAAGAAAAAGGACTGGCACCTGACAAGCAAAGCTTTGCATTCAAAGGGGAGAAAAATTATTGTCAATTACTGTTTTTCTTTTTTCTCCCCTGCAGAAATGTGTATATATTGACCTGAGACAGCTAGCATTGGAGGTCTTGAGGGATGATTTTATACGCTTTCCCAAAGGTTATTAATTCTTCCTACACTGTTCCCAGTTAAACAGAGTACCTTATAATATAACTTCCTCATTAACATCAAGAGCTGTGATTATACAGTTGTGTTACCAAGGGCTTCAAAGACATGAAGCCTAAATATAATCCTACAGTACCTTGTTACAATACAAAGCACATCCTCTAATACATTTTTTTTTGTTTGCATAAAATTCAGCACAATAATGGTTCACTTGACCTTTGGCCCCCTGCATAGTTCATTTTAACATTGTTTGAGGAGCACAGAGTTTGCATTTTGCAGGGCACAGGTGCTCTGCCCCACGCCAGAGGCTGAGGCTCAGCCTGGTGGTGTGGTGCACCGCTGCTCCCCGCCAGCAGCTGGACTCAGGGGATTGCTTTTGTGGTCCACCAGGAATTTCCTGTGATAGAATATCAGAAACCTACTGGTGACTAGTAGGAGGTGACTTCACAGGGCAAAAGTTCTCTCCCTACAATAAACATTCTCAGTGCCACTGTGGAGATTTCCTACACAGACCTGACAGCCGCCAGAGACTTGTCATCTCGGCAGAGAATGGCTCAGGGAAGGGATCGTTGTTGTTTGCAAACGTTTGCCCCTTTAAAAGTGAAGCTGCACCCCCACTGCCATTTAATTGATGCCTCATGAGAAAAGGAAGAAATCAAACTACCCGTGCTAATTTCAAAACTCCAAAGAATATTGACTGAAAAGACTTATAAAAATATACAAATCCACAAAGACAGAGTATACTGATATCCATATACCCATATAGTCCATAAATATCCTGGTGTCTGAAGGTGCCATGACACACATACTGTCCATATATATACCGTACATCCTGGTATATACCATATGCCCTAGAAGCTACCACACATACTATATATATATATCCTGGTATGTATAGGCACACATGCTGTCAAGAGAACTAACACAACAATTAGGAAAATGCCATACTCTCTACATACACAAGGTTCCTTCCTTGGGGAAAAAACACAGGGATATTCCACCACCAGATCTTTGGTGGGGCACTGAAAGATTTGGAGGATCCAAGTAGTAAATCTGAGCCTGACACAATTCCCTTGGCTAACACTAATAACAGGACTGTTGGGGGCACTACATTCATTTGGCTGGCCAAAATATCATGCAACTGGGCAGACTGTACTGAAGTTTACAGACTGAAATAGCTTTGGGGAAACAAGACATTAATTTCCTGTGGAAAATACATCCATTAAATTGGAGACTAGCCTTGGTTGAGACCAACATGGTAAAAAAGCATGGAGTAAAGCTTAGAAGAAAGGACAGCTCGGTGTTGTCTTGGAAGTGGAAAAGTGATGAAGAGTAATGTTATACTCAGAATCAGGACTGTGAAAGGGTCCTCCTGGGTAGAGGAGTGAGTGAGAGCAAAGATTTTCAGATGGTACCTTTCAGCTGTCTCACCAACTCCTCTACATGCTCCACCACTTAGACACAAAGCCTGCAGCCGTGGACTTGCCCATGCACTTTCTGAGGCTTCCAGTTCACTGGGACAAAACTTGACCTAAAGCAATGCTGATTTATTTTGCTTCTGAGATCTCATCATCAGATAATGGTCCTCTCCACAGGTGAGTCTTCATAAGGATTGGATATAACATATCCATCTCATACCTCACCTTGCTTTGCAACTTGTACATCAGGAAGAAGAAAGGAGAAAAAGGCAGTAAGAAACGTGTAGGAATACTCAGCAACGCTGGAGTTGTTTGATGCTGGGCTCCTGGTTTGCTGTTCCTGAAGTGCTTCTATATTCATTGGCTCTTGCCCAGCCTGGTCATAGCAGTCTGTGCCTGTAGGCAGAGCTGAGACCAGGGGATCAGCACTTCAGCTCCTTTAAGCATTTCAGTGGCAGCGGGAACCAAAGCCTTCTTTTAAGAGTTGTTTCTCCTATATGGTCAGAGAAACTTTTCTTTTTCTCTGATCCATGTACAACCTATAAAACAGTGTGATTTCCATGACAGCTCTGACCATTCCCTCTTGGAGCAATTAATTCAAAGAAATAACATTCACTTTAACCCACATTTTGTTATTGATGCGCTGAGAGATGAGACCACAGTGCACTCACCAAACTTTTAGTGGCAAATAGATGTTCATGCTGAGGGAAGACTAAATCCATCTGCCAAGTACCTTTTTTTTTTTTTCTTTTTGTGATCAGGGCTGATAGTTTTTGTCTCAGGTACTGGATTTCAGTTGCTATGTACTCTGGAGGAAGAAACCAGTTTGGTTAGCTTTTTTTTCTGTTTCTCTGCAAGCAGAACACTGTATTCCATTTCTGTGGACCGTGACATCCCATGGCACATTAAAAGCCTTATTCAAACCACAAGACAGCCATATTTCACACTCAGCAGGAGACTCAAGGAAGAAGTGTGAGGCCAGGGTTATTCTGACTCTGGACACCTTGTCAAACTGGGAGTTAGCAACAAAGTTTAGGACATTCTCTAACAGTTCATGTGATCTTGAAATAAGTAGAAGATTGCCTCAGTAGGGATTTTCTTTATACTAAAGAGACTCAGCATAGAGGAAGGTTTAAATTCAGAAGTATTTGAACCTGCCTTTGTGCCTTTGTTCTAAACCTTCATCTATTGTGAAGTTTCACAAAACCTGTGGAAACATCGAGGACGATTCTGAAATAAACAGGATTTTATTTTCTTGTCCACACTTAAGCAGAGTAATCAAACTGTAAGATATCAGCTTAGTTCATCGACCAGGTTCATTGATATCTGGGAACTTCCCTTCTAACTTCGGCCATGTTTCATGTACTGATCTATACTTTTACCTCAAAACCATAAGAAATTCATCAGATAGTGGGAGAGCTTTATTAGTCTGCTCAACATTTTATTCTGATTGATCTTTTCAAAGAGATGACAGGAACCTGAGGAATCACTTACGCTTTCGGAAACAATAAACTGCATTTATTGAACTCTACAGCAAAACTCTCAGGCATCACCCACAACATAAATGCAGAGTACATCATATTTCCTATGGCTATCCAGTCATGAAAGGCTGGAGAAGAGATTTGTATCAGCAACAGAAATACATTGCTCTTGCTTTTTGTGATGACAGAATTGGTGACTTTGTGTTTGGGTCCACAGAATGATACATTACTTGATTTTAGGGTGAAAAGCATCCCTTTCTGTAGGATATTTAGAATGCCATGTTACAAACATGGACTGCATTGCACGTCAGAAAACTGGTTTCCATAACACTTTGATTATGTAAATGAACATGAATTCTGTGTATTTGTATTGTATCTGACTTCCTAAAGCTACGTGTTCCATTATTTGACTGCTTGGTGCTCCTTTCGTACATGGAAGACTAAATCTCAGCATACCTTCTTTAATTTGGAAGCAGAGTGCAAGAGGAATAAGTTTACTCCCACTAAACTGTGACTTCACAAGCAGCTCAGTCGGGCTGTTCGGAGAGTGATGCAGTTTAATGTAATTCTGAGCCCCTTGAAATCTAGTCCAAACAAACACATCATGCTTAATGAATGCTTTCCATCACCGTTTAAATCTATTAAGAGAAAGAAAAGATGTCTTTACAAGAGACCTTTGCTTATTGTATTGCTAATACCTCTTTTCCTGGAAATGTTAAAAGGTTCACCACCGCTTCATTATTTCAGTGTAATGAGAGTATTCATCTTACCATTGCTGACTTATAGATATCCTCCAGGATTGCAGCTTTTAACACCAGGAAATGTAAAGGTAATAGAGTGGCACCTTTCCCGTTTACTAACCACTATCTTTCAAAACTCTCCTTGCCTTTCCCCAAAAGCTGTTGTCTCGTTAATCTCCACGCGTGATTGAAAGCGTTAAAAGCTTTCACGAGCAATTCATTACAAGAAGACGTCTGGGGACATTTCCCATCGTTTTAACAGCTCGCTCTGCTGTGGTGCAAGACACTTTAGGAAGTGTTCCTGCTTCGGAGCACGCCGAGACCTCTGCTCTCAAATTAGAGACTGCTAATGCTGGTGCTGGAGCCAGGCAGGGATCCCGCAGCTCTCCCGGCGCCCGTAGCCGCGCCGGGGTGCCCGGGGACACATCTCCCCCCAGCGGCCGCTGCGCCGCCGTCCGTCTGCCGGGGGGTTGCGCGTTAATTCTGGGGCCAAAAGAAACCCTCAAAAAACAAACAACCCCACACTTCAGCCTTCATTGTAACTTCTTGTGCGGCGGTGGAGGTGATCGGTGTACCTTTCACTGTATACATGTGTGCACCTCACTGCAGATAGTGGTGGATGCCGCTGTACTTGCAAAGCTCTGCAGCTTACCTCCGTGACTGGCAAAGTTATTCCAAGTGAATTAAACACAAATTCAGTCCCGTAAATTGAATTGTTTCACCCTGCTTTGCTCCAGCTTTATACCTGTCTACACTCTGCATATTTTGTCGCTTGCCGTTCCTAAACAAGGACAACAGATTTTGTTAATCAGTATCAGAAAGAAACGCACAACGAACACCATATCCACCAATGGCACAAACCCCCTCAAGGGATGAAAAACATGTCTGCAAACTGGAGAGTGCTGCTGGTGCGCTTCTTAGCCCTGGACTTTGTGGCTGTGGGAGACAGCCTGCTCAGCCCCAGCCCTGCTCTCACAGGGCAGCTGGTGGTGGTGTTTTAGCAATAAGCATATTTTGGTGGCTAGATCCCCTTGGGAGATGCCAGGAAGTACCAGCCAGTCTCTTTCTTGAGTAGTGAAACATGTTGGACCTGATGTCCCCATGCGCAGCTGAGTTTTCCTCTGAGTCACACAGGCAGGTGCATTCTCCCAGTTCCAGCCAGAGCAGAAAACGAGCTGGTTCCTCTCCCAAAGTAGACTATTAAGCAAAGAAAGGAAGATATTCTTTATGCAATTTGAAAATTGTACACATCTGCAAAATTAGTTCTGCAAAAACATTAGTTTTATGGCTGGCTGAGTAATCAATAAAAGTAGCCACTGAGTTATGCATGGCATAAGTTAGGGAAAAGGATGAATGTTCATCTCACAGAAATTTAGGGAATTATCTTGTTGAGGAGAATATAGCTTCCAATATTTTTTATTCACCGCATTGTTTGTGCTTTACATCTATTTGTTCTGACACTGACCAACAAAATCTCTTTTCCTTGTTTAGAAGTAGCAAGTGGAAAAACAGATAGTAGTGTGTAAGTAGAGACAAAAACAAAATAAAGCAGCATATAAAAATTCAATTTACAGAGCTGAATTTGTGTTAAATGTACTTGGAATAGTTTTGAAAGTTTTAGGCCTGTTGATGTGAAAACAGAGGGTTATATTTCTAAGTTTTCCAGCCTTAATTTCTGTTAAGTTTGTATAAATCACACCAAAACTGAAAGGGCTGCTCTTACTATTGTTACAACCAGTATTGTAGCTGCTGTGACTGAAAAATACTTTAGTGGGTTTCTAATTTAGTTTTGATGGGATATTTTGTGCATTTGATTTCATCCTTTCCCCCTCCAGTCAGTACCTTTGTGTGTACCTTTCCAACAGTACCAAGGCCAGGAGCCACATGCCTTCACCCATGGCTTAGGAGCAGCACCCCATTGAAGCCTGGCTTCTTCAGCTGAATTCTGGGAGCTGTGTTTGCTGGTGCCTAGCGAGAAGAAAAGAATTCACTTTTAAGCTCCCATCTACTGGGGACACAAGTCTCCTCTCCCAGTCTACCTGCTTGTCTTCATGGGGTCTGTGGTACCTTGCCTTCTTTGACACTTCCACTCCTCCATAAAGCAGAGCTGAAACACTTCAAAAGAAATGTCAGTGGAGCCAAATGGATACATGGGCAGGCAAGTGTGTGCTGCTGCACAGCATTTCTTTCCTTAGGAAATCAGACTAAAACACAGGAAAACTTGACTGTAACATTCCCTGAACCTTTCTAAGGGTATCAGCTTCTGACTGCATGAGGATATTATAAGAAGCCATCATATTCTAGGAATGTCAGCTGGCACTAGTGTTAACTGCCAAAGCCTATTTCTGCTCCTTTCCAGCAGGGCCTGCAGCTGAGAGCTCTGCTACCTAGTGAAGTAGTGGCTATGCCAGCACGGCCAGCTCATGATCTACCTGTGCCTCCCAAACTGTGTGAGCAATGGAATACTAGTACCAGCCCCCCAGAAATTCTATAGACTGCCATGCATCCAGATCAAAGTTTTAGTTGAAAATTCTGTAAGACTATATACAGGGGCAGTGTATTTTTGACCGCCAGGCTGCAGTTTGATGAAATAAGTGGCTTATGTACACTATGATTTCTACCAAAACAAGGTAGTAGCCAGGGAGCAGCTTGCTGATTGGATTTTGATTATCAAGGGGCAACAAACTACCGTATTTCCATAGTAAATAAAGGACACTGGTGTAGATATGTTTTCAGACTGAATGTGAAAAAAAAAAAACCCAAAACAGATATGTAATTTAATTGATCTGAACAAATAAGTACAGACAGGTTAATCAGAACAGAAATGTGCCATGAGTCAGGATGACCTGTACCCCGTGGGACCCTCAGACTATTCTCTCATGTGGTCAGAGGCTTTAGCGTCCTAGGAAGGATGGCACAGAATAGGTTGAAATGGGCAAAGAGAAGAGAGAAAACATTTGAATCCCAAGAAAACTAAATAGAGTTTAAAGTATCTTCTATGTCATAATAACTTTCTTTTGTAATTGACCTTTGATTTATTTACTTTAGTAAGAATTTTCTGTTCATATTAATAATTTGGATAGGTTGGTCAGACATACAAAAAGAAATTCATTCATTCCTCAATGACCACAAAAGTTCCATCATTATTTAAATAACACTGTGTGGTATAGCTTAATGCATAAGTCTATCCCTTCACCATGATGTCTTTATTTGGACTAGTCAGTAAGCTCTTATAGGACAGTAAAATTAGCAGTTTCCAGAAATTCCTGCCTCAAAAAGGAGTCAATAACACCACAGGCAGAAATTATCACAAACAGTTAACTTCTGATAAAGAGTATTAGTGAATAGAGATACAAAACCAGTGTAGAATCATGTATTTCCTGATGGATTTCTGGGAAAAAAACAAACATCCAAACCAGCAAACAAACAATCTCAACAGTGTAAAGTCTTCTAAATAATGTTTTCTCAATTGGGATTTTTAGAACACAGCTGTGTAAAATTCAAGGGAATTTTACAAGTGGGGACACATCCTGTGTCACAAGAATGACTAAGATCAAATAGGTACACTGAGCTTTAACTTCCATTTAACTTTGTGAATGAAATTAGGAAATGCCTTTGTACTTCATATTTGCAAATGTATGATGAATTCAGTTGCCTTATGAATAAAACACAGGTAAAATCTGAGTGAAGTGGTAGTAAAGCTTGTAACATAAAAGGAAAATATATGTGTAAGTGGCCTGACTCCCTAGACAGTCAGAAGTATCAATAAACCTCTTGTGATTTTGGATACAATACAATCAGAAGAGTTGCAGAGCTACCTGCCTTACTTGTTGGTTCCTACATAACTCCATGCAAAGTTCTGACAAAGGCACATGAGTCTGAAAGACCCTGACTGGATTTGCCATTAGGCAAAGAAAGGAAGTACAATTCTTCCGGCATTGCCATGTGGCAGGTGACAGTGGGGGCTTGCAGGTGAGCTCTGTCAGAGGAGAAAAGAACCCATCCAAAGCCCTGCTTGGATGTGTTAGATTGGGAGGCATGTCACCTCTTTGGCTCCTAGCTCAGCAGCAAAGCAGTTCAATTCAGTGATCTGGGGGAGGAGGTCACAGTGCTGGAGAGGATGTGGGAATACCTGCCTGAGTCACAGGGCTGTGTGTGTGCCACCACCACCAGGCTGGTACACAGCTGGGGGACTGTAGCTATGACATGAGAGAGGTTTCGGAGGGAGTTTTGAGCACAGAGGGTTGATTTGAGTGATTTCCCTTGGCTCTGCCTGCACTGCTGAAGCTCCATACCACATGTTATTTTGGAGCAGGTATATGGACCTAGCTCCACCTGAGGGCACATGCTACTTGGGTACCGCTGCCACTAGTGCAAGTGGAACAGCACAGGATGGACACAAACTATACAAGTTGCCTGAGACTCTGAGTAATTTTTCCAGAAGTGATGTCTACCAGGACATAGAGATGGATCTGTAACAAAAGCTCTGCTTTTTTTGTGCCTACTTCTTTGGTACTAGAAAGCTTTATTTTTCCCCTTTGCTTTGAACAAAGGTAGGAATCTTGCACTTGTGGTCTGAAATAATGAAAACAATTAGTTTAATCTGACCAACTAACAAAACTTCTATCACTGGGGGGGGGGGGGGGGGGGGGGGGGGGGGGGAGAAAGAAAAAGAGAAAAGAAAAAAGAAAGAAAAGGAAAAAAAAGGGTAATCATTATTTACAGCAGTCCTCACAAACTCAAAGATCACATTCAAGGCTTTCAGGGTCCCCAGTAATTCTCTTTCAAATGTAATAATTTGAAGGCTATTACTTACACATCATCAGTCATGTTTACCTGTTTTGTGACTCTTGTTCATCTTTCTTTACAGCTCTTCAGTGTAAATTAAATTTAGAAGCCATATTTTGTGAATTTTAAAAACAATTATTCTAATTGACTATGCAAATTAACTACCCTATACACTTTTTTGTGAGAGACCTCAAGAATGGCTGCAAACGCAAGTGAGAAAACACAGCTTTTGCTTCAGGCAAAGATTACTTGGTGGTAGTTTTGAGATATGGAATTGCAACATCAGTTTTCAGACATGGAAAAAGAACTTCAGTGTATGTATGTGTTTGGGCAGTTTTGCTGTTCTCATTCCTAGTGTCATGGCACTGTGAAGGGGCAGCAGGGCATCCTGTCCTGTCCCACTGCAATAGGGCATCTCCCTAGGGATGGGAACAGGGCACTGGGTGGTGAGTCAGGCAGGATGGTCAGGCTTGGTTGTGCCCTTGCAGCTTCAGAACAGAACCAGGAAGGCTGTCATGATGGAAAATGTGTTGGCCATGATGATGAGGACTACCCTCCATTAAAAAAACAAAAAACAAACAATAGACTTTTGTGTACATAATGTCAGAGTCTCTGACTTAATCCCAGATTTATGGAAAGATGACAGCTATGATGGAGGCTCCTATTGCCCAGGGATTGGAATGTGCTACCTTTGACAGATATTTTTGCCTTGCAAATTTGCTAACCCTCTCTCCAGAGGTGCATCCTGTCAGCAATGGTTAGCAGATGAAAAATCAGTGTATTTTAAAAGAGAGAACCTTTGTGTTTTCATGGGCTAATTAGAAACATGCCACAGATACAGAATCAGACCTCTATGTAAGATATAAAAGATTATCTGAAGAAAAAAAAAGCTTGCCCTTTCCATTCAACAACACAGGACTTGTGCAAGTTCCTAGTTATTTCATGCAGGAAGAATCAAAGTTTCCTTTCAGCCACAGAAAAACACTGAGCTCTGACTCTTTGTGTAGTCAAACACAGTGCTAGTAGCAAACAGTCAGGCTGTATCAACTTTGTTTGCAATACTTGAAGAGACATTTAAATTATAATAGACATTTAAAAGACAAAAAATTCCTCCCATCCCAAGGACTGCTCCAAGAAGACTTTTTTTAGGGCTTCACTTTAGGGTTTTGTGCAAAACCCATTTGCATGGAGAACCTCTGCAGTCTACTTTTGGAGTCAACACTTAGACTTACAAAGGAGATGACTGCTTGGTTAACATTGCAGGGGCTGTTTCCCTAAATTTATGTGACTACTGCTTTTGGTAAAGGTCACAGACAATTCTCAGAAATACGTTATACTCTTGAAATGTTAACTGACATAACCAAAGCAAAGTTAGAAGCATTCTGGAAGAGTCTTTTAGCTAGGTTTTACTCTTTCTCTTTGATGCTCAATTTGGTAAGGCCCATAACTCAGAGCATTTCCACAAGGATCTGCAATGATGATAACGGAACAGCTAGTGTTTTCCAGGTGGCAGCATCATTGTAAGATGCTACCTCTGGTCAGCAGATATCTGTAGACAGAAAATTCTGCAACTCAGAGACTATCCCATTACATTTGATTTTGGATTCTTTAACAGAGGATGAGCAAAAAATAACACAAACACCACAGTCAGTCATGACTTTATTAAGAAAAACCACAGAAGGACCATATTCTGAATTTACTGTTGATTGCCATCAGCCATCTCAGTTTGCTCAGAGAAGCTGCCATGCACAACTCCCAGGAAACTGCACACAAAACCTTCATGGTTCCAACATGAGGCATGAAGGAGCTTGCAAGCTACCTGAACTCCATCTTTAGAAGAGTGCACTAGAAACAATGAATGAGAACAAAGTGATGATGAAATAAATTAACTATTCACTTTGAACACTTCCAAGTTTAAGCCTTCCAGATTTAGAGAAGACTGAGTAGCAACAATGAGAATTCTGTGAATTCCCACAGGAATAAATGTGTCTGGTCACTAGATGTCAGCCTTGCCTGTACCAGAAGGGCACTGAACCTTCTCCTTGTCGCCAGTAAGCAGACAGAACTCTCAGCACTACAAACGACCATAGCATCTCCTAATTCGGACAGAGGAGCGGAGTGGGAGGATGTTGGTGCGGGATGCTTATGTAGCTGGTAATATCGTACTGGTCACACTCAGGTTTGGATGTTGGAAACAACTACGTTTCTTTCATGCTGAGGAGGCGTGACTTGAGGTCAATTGCAGAGACAGCAGAGGAGTAATGCTCTCAAACAATGAAAATGCCAGTAGGGTATAACCAATGAATCAGTAACTATTTTGCAAGCCTCACAATATTTACTGTTTATCCTAAAGCACCAGTTCCTGGAAAAATGCCATCACATGAAAATGCTGGCTCCCACTTCTTAAATTTGCTTCTAGCCTAGCTGGATATGGGAACAATGCTTGGAAACAAGATCCCTGCAGGGCTGAAAGCTCTAAGGACAACAAAGAAAACCTAAACCCTACTCCTTAAGTAATTTCTTGAATACTTGCAGTTCTTAACTGTATAGTCAGCAAAAGCAAAGAGTAATTAAATGTGCAGGTGAGTTCCAGTGGTGTTTGAAGAATACACGTATGTTTCTGATTTTGGAATCTCCTCAGGTGGGCTTTCATATCTTGATTCTCACATTGCCAGGTCGGCAAGATTATCTTTTCCTTTGCTTGGGCTAGTATCAGTACCATAGCTGCATGTCAATGCCCACTGCTGTCTGCTGCCACTGCAGTTTCCCAGTAGGCTGTTAGTAAAGTAATCCAGCTCAGCCAAGATCAACAGTTGGAACTGGAAAAACATGCACTTTTCACAGGATGCAGCAAAAATGACTCGACAGCTTTTTACCTTCCATTTTCATCTTAGGTTCTCTTAACGGACAGATAAGCTTTTTCGCATCAAAGAAAAAATCAGAGCACTCCAATGGCTTAGATCCCCTCAGATACATATAAATGAATGCAACAAAACTGACCCAGGTAGAACTCTGCAACATGATCACATCCTCGCAGGTAATTAAATTCATGATTATTCCACAGTAAACACCTGTCTTTAATGATGAACCTAGAAGGGTTGGAACCTTCCAAAAATAACAATAAAACCCAACAACAAAGTCACAATTAGCCCAGACATTTTACCTAGAAGTCAGGGCAGCAGCAATGTCACCTCTGCCAAGTCCAACTTAAAAACAGTAGAATAATATTTTGTCTGGAACAGTCTCAAACTTAGTACATGACCCATACCCAGACTGCCTGCTGTGATAAATGCAATTGCCTTGCCAAGAAAAGGGAAGAAAAAAAGAAAATGAGGGGATAAATGATTGCCTGTGTGCAAAAAGCAAGCACATCTATGAGGTTTCAGGCACCCAGAAGTCATTGAAATCAGCAGAAATGGCAAGTTCAAATCTGCTGAAGGATCATCCCAAATCTGTGTTTTATATAAACACAATAAGCCACACCGTAGTTGTAGGGAGTACCGTATGAGACATGCTGGACTGCATCTTCTCAGATAGCAGTGACACAACATCTGTCTTTAAGCATCTCAGTCACCTTCTCTAACCATTACAAGCGGCACTTGCTGAAGCAGACACCTCAAGGGAAGCACCATCCTCATCTCCCATTTTTTCTTTTGTAAATGGAGGTGAGTTTAATTTCCATGCTTCCCTTACAGAGGAAACATCTACATTAGAGCTAGCACAAACATCAGCCATGTATTACAGAAGGGCCAAAGCAGGCAGGCAAATTTTGAGTGGCAATACCAGTGCAGGTCTGGGAACTGGGAGTCACCCACCTTGGAAGGCTTCCAGGTGAGAATGTATCCTGGAAAAGCTGCCATCTCCAATAGTTGTAAAATAACAGTCTGATGCCAGCATCTCACCTTTCATGGCACCAAAATGTCTTCTATCTTACTATTTTTTATTAAATCGTTAAAAAAGCATGCTATATTTTCAAAGACAAATACAACCTACAACATCAAGCTTCGTAAGTGCTCCCAGCAATATGTGGATCCTGAGGTGAACTTCCATCCATTAACTTCAAACACCTTGGGTCACTGAAAAGAGAGTGGGATTCAGCTCCAGATGCATAAGGTTTGGGTGCATGCAAGAGTGTTGTATGTTACAACTACTGTCACAGTCAGTGGAGCCTAACATGTAATTCAATTGCTCAGATGTCTGCTCCAGGTTCAGTGCAACGATTCTCCAGGCTCCACTGACTGGATCAATCACGTTACTGCTGCCTATGAAAGGAGCTTAAATTATTGTCTACGTGTGAACAATGTAAATTTAGACTTGCATTAATTTTGGAATTAAGACAACTCCTCATTATGCTAATTTTATAGGGAACTTAGGTTCCAACTTTGGAAGCCCTGAACTACAGCCTCATTCAACAAAGTAAAGAAAGTATCTCCCTTGTCAGATATGAATTTATTTTCTTAATTTAAGGTACTCCACATTGGGAGCAAACTACACCAACATTGCAAAAATCCTAGAAAACTAGTTTACTAAGAATTTGCACATCAATTTATTTTTCATAGACTGCTCTATGTCCACAAGCTTCCAGTTTTCATTACCTGCCCAAAGAATAACAAGAAAAATATTAACATCAAGAAACGGCAGGCTTTCAGTCTAAATATGGACTAATCTGTCCATATTTATAAATTCCAGCTCCGATAGGACAAACCTTCCAAGAGACAGAATGAATCTTACAGAGGCTGGAGAAATGTGCAAGGGGAGATGGATTTGGGCATCAGTGCATTGGATGCAAAATTCCTTATCTGTTTCAGATTTGTATTTAGTGTGTGCAATTCTGAATTAAGTGCACAGGCACTCTTCTAGGAGTATTCAGTGACTCTGATAAATGCTGAATCTATTGCTCAAAGGGTCTTCCCAGCTGCTCAGCATGTGTCTTGGAATCTACAAGGTTAACGAGTAAACAACATTGCTGTTGACATTTTTAACAACAAAAGCAACACCAGTCCAGGAAACCCGAGCCACTAAAAACCCCCTCATATAAACAGATGCAGGAATGATCAACACTTTTCCTGCTCCAGAGGCACATAAAACAACCAGATTTTCAAACCTAGAGTGGGCCAGACAGGATGACACTGTGAGAATGACTGAGCCCTGTAGTTCCCACCACTACAACGGAGAGAAGAGACCTCGGGAAGATGCAGATGCATCAGAGGGAATATTAAGTAAAGGAGACAGAATAGATCTGAGGATAGTTTGCTTCCATTGAGAAACCACACTTCTTCAGACAATGCCATATATTTCTGCTACAACCAAGATGAGTCACCTAGGAGCTTAAAACGTTTGTAATTTTCTTCTAATGCATAAGAACTCTCACACCTGGACCACTAACTACATCTTTTCATGGACAAAACAATAAGAATAAACTGAAGTACAGACTATGAGTTATGTAAAGCTACTGCCATGTGATCACCTCTCACAAAATTAAAAAAATTAAAGCTGCATATGGAATACTAAACTGGCCATTTTGAATAGACAGAGTATCTTTCTTATTTTAGTTACACGTAAATATAACAGTTAAATATTTAAAATATGGGACTTGTGCAACAATTTCTAATTATTTAGAGAACTTGTGAGTGTTCAACAGTGCAAAATTAGTTTTGCAATAGCATTTTTTAATCTAGAAAATAATAGAGAAATAATGGAATAATAGAAAATAATAAAATTGTTATGGGAAGCTATCTTCATAATTGATTACTTTTATATGACTTCCTGGAGCACTCACATCAATTATGCTTTTATGTCAAAACAATGTTGGCACACTGCCAGTGAAGATTCAGAGAGGGGCCACTGATTTACTAATTTATTCCTTTTTGCAGATCAGTGGATAGTACAGTCAACTTCTGATTGTTAAACATAAATTTGGTATGAAGTGCAATGAAGCCAGCGTGTCCTTACTGTATGTAAGAACAAAAGGGAAGACATATATTTTATTTCGAGTCTGCAGTCAGCCACCTGTAAGTATAGCATTGACTGGCTGCAGTCAGTAGTCTCTCTCCTAAGAAACAGGTGATTTGAAATTATCATAGTATAAAACAATAAGGTATGTACTTGTTTAAAGGCCTTTATTTTGATTCCAGTCTAACATAGGTAAATAGTTTTATCAAGGAACCATTCAACAGAATGATGTTGCTGATAAAAACCAACCCAGCTTTCAGCATTTAGTGACACAAATAAATTTCTTTCCCTCAGCTACCTGATAATGCTGTTCTGGCACAGGGTGCTTCTTGCTGTGGAACACGGTGTTGCATATGAAAAACCCCTACCAAAACAGGATATCCAAGGCAATCATTTATCTTAGGAAGATGACAACATGGTCCATATTCCTAAGTAAAGAGAATGGCTTAGATGGATGCCAGTCTTGCATCAGTGAGCCTGACCCTCATATAAACAACAGTCCATCAGGAGACTGTTTATAAAGGATTTATCAGAAACCTTGTCAATAACGTACTTGTACTTTTGATAATTCTGTATTTGGTTGCTAGGAGACTTGTGTTCCTGATGAGATAAAATGAAGAGGAAATCCTCTATAGCCTTGTCGCTTTTTTCACTAGTAAATAAAAACCCAAACAACTGATAAAAAATACTGGCTACTGTAAATAGAAGTGAGAAAAAAAGACAAGCATTGCATATTTTAAATAAAGAAACATACAGCCCTTTTTTGCCCTCTCCAATTATAAGACGATAAAAGATCACCTTTATAAAGTAGAATGACCGGATTTTGTGGAACGTGGCTGTTTTGGCTCCAAGGTATTTGTAGCGTTATAGTATCAGAGCCAGGATACAGCTGCCTTGTGACTAAGACATCGTTCACTGAATAAGTGCTATCCAATCCCTCAACGTCACCAGACATCTGTTTCCTGTTTTCATTCTTTCTTTCACTGTTATCATTTTATCCAAGTTACCCTTTCACCTGAAAACCATTTAGAAACCTACAGAACCAGCGCGTGCATGCGTGTGTGTATCAAAGAAGTTGACTTAGAAAAAAAATTGCTGAGAGCAATTTGTTCATTTTAATACAAAGAGCAGGAATGGAAACAAACCTGCCTTTCCCTCGTCTTCTCCTCCCCAAAATATACAATGATACATAAACACTTTTGTCTTCTGGTCTTCACTAATATGACTAACTTCCTTCTTCACTTCCAGTTAAGTAGCTTTCCTGTTAAGTACCACCACCTCCACAAAATACAATTGTGAATTGATTCATAAAAACAGAAACATTATGGCACAAATAAGGGAAGGCAATAAATACTCTTCCCCCCCCACTTCCCAAATGGAGGCAGTAGTAATATTGTTATTGTAAAGTTATTGTAATAACAAAAAAGTTAAAAAAAAAAAGTATTGCTTGTCATTTAAGGTTCTAAACCAACAATCATCAGGATGCAGAACAGGATACATCTAAAGTGAGAAAGTTATGTACTTCACATTCAAGTTAACACCAACGGTACTTTTTTTTGGCACACAGTATTATTCTTAACGTGCCAAAAGTGTTGGGCACCTTATAAAATATGAATGTTAATGCCACTAAACCCAAATTCCTGCTATTCATAATCCAATTTTATATTGCAGTTGTTTTGCTATGTTCTACTTATACTTAAACCACAAGTTGGGAGAACAACCACTACTGATAGCGTCTAACACATATTAACAATGAACAATAGAGGTTGAAGAGTAAGTTGTCAAAAACTAGTGACTCTCTATTCTTAATCTCTTGATTTCAGATTATTTAATCAGAATGAGAATAGAAGACTTGTTCTACTTTGTTTTGTGACTACAGATGCTCATATTAATTGACAAGGCAGGTTGTTGAGCGAAGGAAAAACCTGGGCTGGTTGACAAACACCAACAAAAATTCATCTGCTTCTTTTTATTCTCAGAAAGAAAAAGATTTTTTTAAAATCCTCACCCGTTGAGGCATACCAGTAAAATACAGGTGTTAAACAAGAGAAACAGGACATTCTGGCGCAGAGGGCTTTCCCTATGAGATAGGATGCTTTGGAGCTACAGGAAACTGAGTAGCATTTCCAAAGACTCATGAAAATTGGAAAGCAAGACAACTTGTATTCTGGTCTCCTGGACTGTTTCCTGCATTCTAATAACCAAATAATCCCTATTTTAAAGCCAAATTCAGCTTCCAGTAAACCATGTCATTATAAATCAGCTCATTAACTTCTAAGGAGTCAGAGCAAGTTCTGAAAGATTAACTTGGTCTCCTCTTTCATCCTTCTTTACTGTCTGTTTCACTGTTCCAAAGGCCCAATTCCTAAGCTTCCACATGAAATCTGGAATACTCTTGCACAGTAACAATGCAGTATTTATGGAGAGATAGATAAAACAAACATTTGTTGGAAAAATATTTTTCGAGACTGCATGAATTTGATGTGATTAAAATTCTGTTTTCCATAAAAGCATGACTTTTCACATTTAAATTTATTTGTCCACGGTCACAGATGCAATCTGTGATCAACCTGAAAACTGAATCCTAACTGTGTACTTTGTCCATCACATCCCCGTCCTTCATGATCTACTGTCACTGCCATTCACTGACTCTGGATTCTCCTACACATTTTTACTAATGACATTACGTTTGTGTCTGGACAAGTTTTAAATTCTGTTTGAATAACAAAAGTCATTGATTTAAGATAGCTATCTTTCTCTCCCCCCCAAATTTAGATAGAAAGTTATTTTAAACTGTACACCCTGATTTTATCAGTTGCATAATGAAGAAATAGGACAAAAATCAAGACTTAAGCTCTAGTGCTATTCACGACAATCACAAAATCCAAAACACAGCTATAGAATTGAAGAGGTTAATGAAATCTTCTGTACTTTGTCATTTCTGGTTGTTTTCATTTCTCTCCAACCAAAAACAGGTGGTCTGTCTCTTAGAGGTATTCAAGATGCATTTTCTAAAACGTATAATTTTATGCAAGTTGATTGCAAAATTAATATTAGTCTTGCACAGCCATGTTTCTGATTTTAAATTGAGGGGGGAAATATAAACTAATTACTAGGTCAAATTACTCTTTGGAATTATCCTCTGAAACAAAAGCAATATCAAAACCTTTTGTCTGAAAAAAACCCTGACAAACCATCACCAGAGAAAGGGCCCAAACCCACATTTTATGTCAGACTCTACATTGTTTTCAACTTTAAGACTTTTGATACACTGTACTATGAAAATAAAAAAGTTGAGAGCTACACCAGATTACATGAACAAAAATGTATGTTTGTCTAATATAAGTCTTAAAAAAACAAACAAACAACACACCACTTCTATCCATTATTTCATACCCAGATGTTTCCTGTACACCTGCAGTTGTCTCCAGTTCTGAATTCATGTGCTATAGTATTTCAACAGACTCTCATCAGTTGGTTTTAGAATTTTCTTGTCTGCCAGGTTTACAATCCATCCTGGAGCAAGACCAAAAAATATCTGTCTAGGATCCTTGCGTGCACTTAACATCTTAAAGAGTTCATCTTTAGTTATGTCTGGTAAGACATAGCCGTATTTCTTGGCAAGTTCAAGCCTGGCTTCTGCAACTTTGGATGGATCAGCCAGGTAACCCCGATTCCTGGCATCTGTGTAGTAACGAACTAGGTCTTCGGGCGGAAGCATTCGCTTGGGAATAGGCTTGCCACGCAGAAAAAACATTACGGGCTTGCATAAAATTTCTGTAGGCAAACAGGAGAGAAGATTAGTTACTCTACTTTATAATACATATTTAAAAACACTGAATGAATTCTTATTATACTAAATAATACTGTACTAAATGAATTATTAATCCCTTATTAAAGTAAGGATCAAGCAAAAAGCCAAATCTCAAGAATACTCTTGTTCAGAATGAGATAGAACTGCAAGTTTCAATTAACCAAATAAACAACTGTTTTACTTGATATTTATAGTGTCAATCTGGACAAGTAATTGATAAGCATAACTAAGCTAGATGTTGCCATCTATTGAAAGGCCTACATCCAGGTTTGGAGCAATGCTTTTGCATGGCTCTTTACACAGTGTACCCACAAATGTCAAATTTAGTGCTTCTCTAAGTATTTTAAATAAAGTATCAGTGGCACATGCACCTATTCACTCCTTTATGGGACTATTCTCTCCTCCTCAAGTTTTACTGATTTTGGCAAATTAAGTTCTAGAACATTTTGACCTTATTATTTTGATTATTTTCTGGATTGGAAATAAAAAGAACTTGTATCACTCTAGGGTAACATATTTTGCACACTAAAAATGTCTATTCCTCTTCTTCCCAGCCTCATTCACACATGAAAGCTCCATTACTGTCAACAAAAATTGCATGAATGAATGTTAGGCAGGATGTAGCCTCAAGCAAAGCAAAGCCTCATTCTTCAGTGAAAGTGTTCTAAAAACAATAGCCATTTTAACTGGAATAATTCTGAGCTTCTGCAACTTACTTACTTCCTCACTTTAACTGGAAAGCATTTTAAATTTAAAATTATAAATATCCACACTGGTTTTTAAATCTATTTTTTCTGAATTTTCTTAGTGTTATTAAACATGTGAAACAGAAAACAAAAATTCCAAGAAACAGTATTATTAGTTTCTCTATTTAAAAGGTTACTCAGATTTCTTTTGCTGGTTGATTGCTAAATGAACTACTAACACTGGAAGGACTAAACCAGTGAATGCTTAAAAAAAGTAAAATTGAGGATGCATCACCATTCATCATTAAGGCTGGAACTAGATGATCTTTAAGGTCCTTCCCAATCCAAAACATTCTAAGATTCTATAAATATTTGTGTAACTACGTGGTTTTGAAACTTTTAGAATGGAAAAAGTTGAGGACTTTCTATTAAGAACTGTTTTTGAAACTTTGATTTGGATCATTTAATCTTTCCATATTCAAACCAAAACCCAAAAAAGGCAAAAATTAAAAGAAATTCTTACCCAAGCTCCTTGGGTCATAGAATGATGTTGTTACAACTCCTCCGTTTTTTTCTATGGCTGCAATTGCTAATTCAGATGCCCTCTGCACTTCAATATTTACTTTTGCCGAAAAAATATCAGCACCCTGTAAATTTCAACACATATTAGAGAAATATCAAAATTTGTATTTTAAGACATACATTTACTCTTCCCTGAAAAGTTGTAAGAAATATGAAATCCTGCAAAATATCATAATTTGTATGCTCCCTGTCCCAAGATGGGTAACCAAATTGCTCTCAGTCACCTGGGTTGAACGAAAACAACTTTGCCTTTCCAAAATATTCATACATTACTTCCAGTACATTTTCTTCAGTCTTCTGTTGTAAAACATGTGTTCAACCTTTTGATAAGTACTCTTTAACTCTTGTTTTTGCAGCCTCTCAGGTATTTAAATCTACTGTTTTGGGGGTTTTTTTTGGCTGACACATAGTGCCCTCTAGTGGATTTATTATCCCTAAAAATTCCACAGCAAACTAATTCAGAAAAGCAAAGATGCTTCCAAAACATGGGAATGACTGATAGTCTAGGGTGGAAAACCTGAAAGTCTGAAGTAATAGGTGTGTTGTATCCATACCTCCTCCACCAGCTGGACACCGTAATCCCTCTTGAGAGGCTGCACTTTTACACCTCTGGCATTAGTGAGCTGTGTTAAGTCAATTGGTTGTGTGGGGTCAACTCTACCCAAATCAATCAGGTACTGCAGCCTCTGAAGACTGAGTGGTTGATACTGACGTCTGAAGCTGGGGAGAGGAAAAAAACAAAACAAAAAACAACCCAAACAAAACAATGAGAAATTTACAGATATGAAGCTTTGATAGCAACTGGTCAACTGAGGTATTCCATTTTCTATCTACTCCTAAAACTACCAAGTAAATGTTTAAAATACTCCCAACCATAGGTAAAAATTTTAATTTAATGCAAATACAAGCCATAGTTACAGTCCAAGACTCCACTATGCTTTCAGGTTTGCTCACACACTCCCATCTCCAATATGATACTAATTGTTTTGCTGTTACTGAGTTCAGTTTACTCAGTAATACCTCTCTACCTGATGACTGGTCTAAGGAAGCAAAAAATACTAAGAAGTTAAAGTGCCAACATTTCCTTGTAAACCAACAAGATTGTAAATAACTACTACCTTCAGTGTGTATCCAGTTTGGGAGCTTCACTGATACACAGTCAGAAAAGCAAATGTCCTCTCTTTTCCCACACAAATTTAATCAAAGACTATCAGCCAAATCCTGTATGTGCTTCTCCATAGCTTATATCCAGAGTTTTCAGTCCATTACCATTGTACCCAATATCTCAGAAGTATTGAATGGAATCTTCCTCAAAACCCCACCAAGGAAGAGAAATATTGAGAAAATATGCACTAACACACATCCCCAAAGGGAGCTGTAACCTCCTTCAACAGCCATCGGCTTCAGCAGAACCTCCTTTAGCATTTTCTGAAGTTCCAGTTCTACTAGACAAATCAGTCCCTAGACCAGTTTTCCCAATGCTGGTGTCTATGCCTGCTGCACACCACTTATGCTGGTGCTCAAAAGCTTTCTCCTACAATCAGTTTGACCGCTGCTATTGGAAATCTGTGCGTGGCAGCAGAAAAACAGGGAAGCAGCTGTTCTGTTATTGCCAGCCTACGTAAGAAACACAAGCAACAAAACTTGTGCTGTCAGACAGTTCCTAACAGAGCCAAAGTTCAAGAAGTGAAGCAACACCACTGCAGAGAGAGAGAGAGGAGTGAGCTGCAGATAAACAGGCAGAAACATTGTTCAGGGTGCCCCAACTGCCCCAAGTGCAGCTACCGTGTTCACTCCAGAAACACCTACAACAGCCTGATGCTGAAATTTTGCAAACAACTACACAGCACTTCTTTTGATTCCACATGCTGTCAGATGTGGTTAAAACCAGCAAGACCCTCAGAATTTCTTCTTACTGCAGTAGCCTTGATTTTTGCTGGTGGTTATTCATGAACTTGTGACCACTGTTAACATAAGAAGCCCAATGTCTGCATTCTGCAGCATTTCCTTTGTAGGACTGGGGGTCTACACTCTGTCTCAAGCCATTGAAAGTGCTTCTTGTTTACTCTTATAATAATCCAAGCAAACAGGAGGAGATGGCAGTATTTGGAAACAGAAACTGAATCACCCTTCAAAACTATTAAGAGTCACAGAAAACCTTTAAATATCAAGACAGGTTTGTAAGTTCTACTGCATGCATAAAGAATGGAAATACAAACATGCACAGCTCTTTGATGAAGTTATATCAGCAAATGGAAGATGTAATCAAACTGCAAGTGAACATGGCAAACAAATACATAGTCTTTTCATTCTTGAACTGTGTGACAGATGTGGTACATTTTAGTTACTACTGCCTGTGACACCATTGTACAGGCACAAAACTTTTCAAAGACCAGATATAAAAGCTCAGCTTTTCAAGTTAGGCCTGCTTTGGCATATTAGATTCTGGCTTCAGGAGAAAGGTCAAGAAAAGCATACAACGATTTATGTCCAACTAAATGTGAAGAAACATACCTATGTCCCTCATTGAAGCCATACTTTGGTATGACCAAGTAAAATGGAGTTTGACCTCCCTCAAAGCCCAGTCGGGGGCGATTTCCTCTTTGTCTCTCTCCTTTGTGACCTCGGCCACACTTCCTACCTCTGTATCTTCCACGGCCACGTCTTTTTTCCTTCAAAACAATCAATGATACATTTAGTCAACTACTTGAGAGATAAGTATCTATAAAACATAAGATTTCAGAGACATAAACAACTGAGCAAAATGTTGATTCTTGAGGAAAAATTAAGAGATAGATCCTTTCTGAGGGGAAAACCAGAAAAGTAGTTAATGTGAATTTTGCAGAGCACAGCTCTAGGCAGGCACCACAAACAGTTTGGGGATGAGTCAGCTTCCTTTGGTGGCAGGGATGATTGAGTCTAGCCCCAACCTGCACTTGAATTCCATACCATTTAGCAGCTCTAGGGAGTCCTGAGCACCTACAGAAGAGTGCTACTTGGTGCTCCCTGTCAGTGCTCTAGTCCTATGGTTTTAGCCCTGGAACCTCATCCCCCTGTTCACTGATATTCCTCCCAAACCAGGAGGATTTCTTCCTGGTTTCCTTTCTTCGTTTCTCTACCACTTTATATGGAGACAGGGAAGCCGACGTATAGTTCTGTTTTCGAGAAAGCAATAGTAACCAGAAGGCCAGTGAGCATCACATTCCTTTTCTCTGTAAGCCTTCACACCTTCCCCTTACAAACATATTACCCCATCCCATACCCACGTGGTGTTACAGTCCTTTTACTATTTCCACCCGCCCGCAGCGATTCCTCTAAGGTTTGGCCGGCACCACTCATGAGCCAGTTCTCTGCGGGGATGGCCACACACACAAGGCATGCAAAGGGCTGGGGCAGGTTCAACACACACAGCGGCGTCTCCCACTCCTCTGCCTCTTCCCTTCGCCCTTCTGCCCCCGGGAGGCAAACCACGCCGGGGTCGGCATGCTGCAGGCACTCACCGGCTTTCTGGAGCCGGGGCTTGGCCTGAGGTTGGCGAGGCTGACCCTGGGCAGGGCCCGCAGCAGCTCCAGGGCCCTGCTCCCGCCGCTCCCGCTCATGGCCGTTCCCTCACAAGGGCGAGCCCGCCCACACGGCCGCTTTGCGGCGCCGCCGTAAAACGCGCCCGCCGCGCCTTCGCAGCAGTGTCGCGCCGGCGGCGGGGCGGATCCCGGGGCCGGGGCCGGGAATTCCCATGGAGCGGGAAAAGGGAAAGGGCCCGTCCTCCGTGTCGCCTTCCAACGCCGACTGCCCTATTGCTCACACAGACCTCAGCCAAGTGTTTTACACCGCCAGGCCGCATGGAAACCTGGGTGGCTGAAGGTGCACTGAGCTCGGCTCAGGGTGCTCTGGGCCCTGCGCCTACACAGGTTTAGGGCGGACGCTTACTGGGAATATCCAGTTCGATTGGAGACTGTCGTGGTTTAACCCCAGCCATCAATCAAGCCCACAAAGCCGTTCGCTCACTCGCCCACCAGCGGGACTGGGGAGAGAATCGGAAGGGTAAAACTGGAAAACTCATGGATTGAGATAAAGACAGTTTAATAGGGAAAGCAAAAGGCTTGCACACAAGCAAAGCAAAGCAAGGAATTAATTCACTGCTTTCCGTGGGCAGGCAGGTGTTCAGCCATCCCCAGGAGAACAGAGCCCCATCACACATAACAGTGGCTTGGAAAGACAAACACCATCATTCTACGTGCCCTTCCCTTTCTCCTTCCTCCCCCCACTTTAGATACAGAGCTGATGTCACATGGTCTGGAATAGGCCTTGGGTCACCTGTTCCGGCTGTGCCCCCTCTCAGCCTGCCACACATGCCCAGCCTCCTCACCAGTGTGGCAGCACAAAAAGCAGAAAAGGCCTTGGCTCTGTGTAGAACAAAAATGTCTCAATATTACCAACCCTGTGTTCAGCACAAATCCAAAACACAGCTCCATACCAGCCACTGTGAAGAAAATTAACTCTACCCCAGCCAAGACCAGCTGACCAAGACACAGACTTTCCTAGTACTGTTGCAGTACTGGATACCATGTATTATTTCAGTCTTTTAAATTTAAAAGTGTATCTACTGGAAAACCATATAGCAGTTTCCATTGGTATACTGGTCCGGGTGGAAGGGTGGGAAGGGTGCAGGTTTACTGGAGTGAAGAACTGGATTGTAGAAGCTGCTGCTGAGGAGCTACAGAGCAGAAAGGCCACTTCCTGTTGTGAAAGCCAATACTCCTTGGTATAATATCCTGCTTTCCACCCTGAAACTTCTGTTTGACCAATACCTTCTTCCATGTTGAATGTCTGCTTCAGATTGGAGTAAATTAGAAAAATTACAGTGTAACAATAAACAAGATGCTGGAATGGAGAGCCATCCTATCTAAGCTCATTTTTGCCTTTAGGACAGGGAAAAATAGATAATTTAGTGAAGGTTTTGCCTCATAAAGTTCTCACTGCTTTAAACAGAAACTTGAAATAAGGTAGGAAAGGATAATTCCTATGATAGATATCTCATTTTAAAGAGACAGCCAACTCACCCGTCTTTGAACGGCTCACAGTTCAGAAGTTTTCAGCAATTCCTTCAGGATTCCAGCTTGACAGTTTCTCAAACACTTGTCTGTAACCAGCAGACTGCCCCATGCCCACACGGGCAATCCCACTGTGGTGTGACTGAGTGGCTTGTGCCCAACCCACGAACAGCTCACATTTCCCCAGTGACCCTGAGCCACGCCTGCAGCAACCAGGAATTCAAGTAACATCATTCCAGCTATACTGACTAAAAAGCTTGCTCTATTTGTGAGCAGACTATTGACTTCTTAGGCTGGAGGTTCAGCAGTAGCTCACCTTGTGGAAGTGACATTTGCTAGGTAAATAGCAGATTAGAGGGGGAAAACATAATTTTGTTTATGCCCCAAAGCATCTATCTACATCTATCTGCAGCAGGAGTCAGGTTCAGCATACTTGATAAGCACCTGACATAATGTGAAGTTCCTAAAGAATTTTTTATGCACAAGCTGTATTTTCTTAACATGTTTGGACTGGATACAGTACATGAGGCAAGAGCACACACTAAAGTAGAGACAAATCAAAAACTTACCTGTGAAAACAGTCCAATTTTAGCAATAACAAGGATGCCCTGGCTCCTTGTATCAAAGCAGCCTAACAATCATGGCAAAAGAGGACCCACGTTCAATATTACATAGTTGGCACAAAGGCTTCTTCAATATGTTTTCTGCAGCCGTGCTGGTAACGTTGTTGAGCAAAAGCTTTGTGAAGAATCACCCCCGTCTGGTATGGAACACACCAGTGGGAAGGATGTGAAAGAGCTACAGTGTGAATTCAGCTGCTGTTGGAGCTGCCAGAAAAGCATCCATATCAACCAGATTACCAACCACCAGGCAAAGACAATGAGTAGATTGACTTTCTGGCAGTAAATATCTGACAAAGATGTATGGAATGGAAGACAAAGAACAAAGTATTTCGTTTTGATAGAAATGTGCGTGCCATACATATTCAGAGTTGGTCTAAGTGTTTGGAATGGACTTGAACCATTCAGTAATTTCAATCAGAGTGCCTGAACAGCCGAGGAGGAATCAGTGACCCTTCGGCTGCAAGCCAAGGGATTAAAGTGGTGAAGGCATCCGCTCCGACGAGCAGAAGCGAGCCCGGTGTGACCCGCTGCAGGCGGTATTTGCCCTGGCTCTCCCGCCGCCCACCGAAGCCACACGCGGGGCCGCTTCGCGGGCTCTGCGTTACGGCACAACCCGCCCCGCCCTCCGGCCCCGGCCCCGGCCCCGGGCCCCGAACCGCCCTCGGCCCCGCCCCGCCCCGCTCCCCGGCCCCGGCACGGTGCATGTGCGGTAACAACATGTCGGCGCCGCTGCCCGCCATCGTCCCAGCCGCCAGGAAGGCCACGGCTGCCGTGAGTGCGGGGGGAGCCGGGCCGGGCCGGGCCCGCGGGGCATGGCGGAGCTGTCGCGGCGCTTCCCGGCCGGAGCGGGCTGGGATCAGCCGCTGGAATGTCAGCGGGGAGCGGCGCTGGGGGCGGAGGGGAAGGGAGCGGGGTTCTTGCTTCCGAGAAAGCGGTACCGCGCTCCGAACTGTGCCTGACCTTGTGTGGGCATCTGTGGCCCGTGGGTGAGGTGCCTGTGGGTGGCTACTGATCTTAAAACGCTACGTTTGTGTTTTTGTTTTGGTTTTGCTTTTGTTTCCCTCAGGTCATTTTTCTTCATGGATTGGGAGATACCGGGTGTGTATTCTGATCTGTTATATACTCAGTAGTTACTATCGTTTCGAATGTAATCTGCATGTTTTAAAGAGGTGACAGATTGAAAGTTACTTAAGCTTATTTTGCCCTTCACTGACTGCAGCGGCCAACCGCAGATGAAACTTCACGTGACCTTCAATGATGGTGACAGCTATTTATTTAAAACTTCCCAGCAAGTCCTCAAAAGCTTTTACTTCTTTCACTTACTTACCTAATTTGGTCTGAATGCGATCCCTCCTATGTTCTTGAGTCAAACTTGCTAGAAAAAGAAGTTTGGGGGTTTCTGATCTTTCTCTTTCCAGAGAGTGGGGTTTTGGTTGTTCCTGTGCTTGTCTAAATTTAAAGTTCTTTTTTATTCCGGACTTACTGACTGCTGGTTTGCCAATAGGTGCAGTTACTCCATGGTTTCTCCTTCAATATGTTGTACTTAGGAAAAAATCCAGATCTGTGTGATTTATCTAAGCAAACTCCAAAGTAGTCACCTGATATCTGCAGATTTCTCTCTCTGAAATGTGCTCTTTGGACTACAAAAAACTCACCTAAATAAAATGAGAAATACCCTGTTTACCTTGTTCCTGTTATTCCCACGGTTGAGTAGAAATGGAAAGAGTAGTAGGGAATTTCTGAGAGGCAATCTAGCCATGGTGTAATGTTTCCATTTGAAGCTTGTGTGTGCCCAGAAATAAGCATGCATTCATTAAAGCCACTGAATTAACAAGTTAGGAGAGCATTAAACCTTTTGAGTTGGCACTTAGATACTGAAAACAAGTAGCATGAATGCTTTGTCTATTGTTCTCCCATGTGGGCAAAACTGTGTACTTTTTTTTTTTTTTTTTAAAAGAACTCTGGTTTTGTTACCTGGAACTTCAGTGTTGCCAAAAGGTTGAAACTTGCCATGTTTAAGATGTAAATCTCTTTCTACAGAACTAAAAAAAGTCAACTATCAAAATTAAAACTTGAATAACCTGGACATTCAGTAAGTTAAAAAAAGAGTCAAGTCCAATGCACCTTGTTTGCATTATCCCTCTTCCTTTCTGCTGGTAGGATGCAGCTGAGGGAGCAGTACTGCCTGCATCTTGGCACCAAATGTTCAGTAAATGATTTCAGAATCTTTTGAGCTTTTGGAATTCGAGTCCTTGCAAATTGGATTGATGTTGGTTTTGGCAAGTGGTAAAAAACAGAGACTTGCTCTTTGACATAAACTGTATTCCTTAGACAAGGTGGTATTTCCATTTTGGTGTCCAAGCTAATGCACAGTCTCAAACTTGCAAATGAACTGAGTGTACTGGCAGGTCTGCTTAACAAGACATGACTCTTCTGGGGAAATACAGTGATTTAGTTGTGTTTGTTCCTCTAGTCTGTTGCAGATCAGATTAGATAAGCTGCCTTTAACATACTGCTGGTTTTTGTTGTTTTAAAGTAAAAGCTGCAGTAGTGACCAAAACAAAAGACTTTGAAGAGAACTTAGTAACAATTTTGTAACTTCCTGGACTTTAAACTGACCTGTTGCACTTCACATGAATTTTTAAATTGATCACTTCAGTTTACCAGCTGTATTTTTCTTACTCTGGGAAGTGTCTAACAGAGGTTGTGTTCTTTTTCTCTCTTAGTTACTGTAAAAATGGCACATAAAGATTGGTATATACTTGTCAAAATCTGAACAAAAAATACAACATAGAGAATTGTTCTAAGGAGTCTGCATAAATGTGTATACAGTATTGCTTTCAAATTTTGTCAAATTAGTCTTTATAATTGACTAAAAAATGCCTCCAAATTCTTATTTAACTATTTTTTTCTCAGTCATATTTCTCCTTTAGATTTTTATTTGGCCTTCTGTGATACTGCAAATGTTATGCAAGTCATTATTACCTGCAATTTGTTAAGAGTATATATAAAAGCATTGGAAGGAAGTAGGCTGAGATATACAGTCAGTGCTTCAAATGTCTGTGCAGTCTGTGTGTTGGAAATGCCTTTAACTTGGAGTAACATACATTAACATTTCAGAGTGATACTAAAATTGAAACTAAACTAAATGCTGTTGGTCTGATTAGTTCAGGTATGTTGCTGATGAATTTGTTAAATTGTTAAATGTGTTTTCTGCTTAGAATCAAATTTCCACTATCTAATTTAGTGGGTGAGTTAGGACTACTGAATGATGAGAAAAATCAGGAAATAAAGGTACTACTGAGTGTTCTGGAAAGCAAAGTGCAGGCACAGACAGTGGTTCTGCATGGGTTCAGATTTGGGTCAAGGTCAGTTCATGTCTAGATAAGCCCTAGAATGTGTCTTTAAATTACACTTTCCAGTGTCATGGATTGGAGGAAGCTTGTTAACTTGTCTGCTGTGCAGACCTTGCATTGTTATGGGCACTCATATACTGCACGTGCTTGAGATTAAAAAGCTACTGCCATCTGGAGTGGTGTTTAGGACTGCCTGAATCCAAAAGCATTCAACTGAGCTGAAGTTACTAGGTCTGATTGATTAGGTTGGCTTCATGAGGAGTTAGCTTAGATCTCAGTTTGCTACTCTTCCACATCAAGAAATGTGGTTCAGAAAGAGCAAAGTTGTCTGTGAAAGAAACTGCCTTAGGTCTACAGGAGCAGCAAAGCAGCCTCTGAGCTACCTGGAAGCAGGATACCTGCATTCATCTGTTGTGGCACACAGGTTAATAAAGCCATACAGATACAGAGCAGACTTTGCCTAGAGCCAAAGTGGTATTTCTGCAGCTGTGTCACAACTATGGTAGTCAAATGAGATAAAGTCTTCCTGGCTGTATATATGCCACAAGCATTCAGAGACTGAACAAACCTTCTAAGTCTAGTACTACATTCATAGTATACTACAGTTGATGTAAAAATTTTCTGAAAGTATGTTTATATTGATCTTATTCTGCATATTTCACACTTAGTCTGTGCTGATGCACCAGCATCGAAATAAGAGCTAAGCCAAAACATAAATGCAGTTTAATGTATTTTTTGTTAACAGGCATGGATGGTCAGAAGCGCTTGCAGGTATCAAAAGCCCCCATGTAAAATACATTTGTCCACATGCGTAAGTTTGTAACTTTTCTTGTTTTGTCTTATTCTGCAGAGTTTCATATTAAGACACTTGAACAGATGATGGAGTCAAATGGGATTTGGATGTCTCTGAATTTCAGGGGTTTTTATATAAAAATTCACTCTAAGATAATGTTGATGATACTAAATATTTTTGTGTTTTTAGAAATTGCTGTGTTATTTACCTTAGGGCAAAACTGCGTTTTTATTTGTTTTTTTTTTTTTCTTACTAATTCAGACTAAAAACATATTTGGGAGATTTTATGTACTAAGTTAGTTATTTTGACTTTGTTTTCACTGGATTGAGTTGATTGTTGCTTTTTTCCCCCAACAGTCATTTCTTAAAAACCAGTTTTATCAAGGAGTAATTTTTGTTTGTATTTTACTTACCTTTTAATATGATTTGTATTAGGTAGATGTACTTAAACTTGGGTGTGAGTATAGTATGTTGAAACTTGTAGGTTACAGAGAAATTTAAAGATTCATAGGATATTCATATTTTCAGCAAATAATGCAGTTTGAGCTTTGTGCAATTTGAGAAGTGAAATACTTCTGAGCAGGGTCAAGAATCAGTAAATAAAGCAATAACATCTATCTAATATCTATTCAATGGTAGAAAAATGAATTAAGTATAATTGTAATTTATTTTAACATAAAATTCAGATTGTCTTTTATCCTGATTGTCTTGGGAGATGTGGAACAGGGATGATAGGGAGAGAATGAAGCAATTTTTTGGTGTATTGCTGATTACTGGACTGTGATTTATTTATTTGTTTTACCACATGGCCATGCTTTCCTGAGCCATTTGAAAGGAGCTTAGTAAGATCTGCTGTTTTCTTTGCTTGCCCTTTGTCTTCTTTCAGTGTTTCCCTGCAGAACTTATGTTCCTCAATTTCCATAGATTAAAACTAAAGCCAGATTTGATCCATGGCATGGTCCACTGAAGTTGTTGTCTTGGGATGCCTGAAAAGATGAGCTACAGCAGCATAGTGGGGCGAAGGAGTCCTGCAGGGAAGGCAGGCCCTGCCTAAGCAAATTCAGCATGTGCGGCCAGACTCATATCCACCACTATGATGCATTTGTCTGCTTCCTTAGGTCTACTGATGCTGCTGTGTAAGGTGCCTTCATCCACTGAGGATGTGTGTGGAACTGTGATTAAAGGCTTCTACTTAGAAATAACTAAATAATATATGTATATATAAAATACGTATATGATATATGTGCAGTTGCACGCACACATTTAAAGCAGCTCATTAATGTTTTGCTTGCTCTCTATAGAGGGTGGTAATTCAACTCTGAATATTAAATGTGTTTGGGCTGGCAGGTTTCAAGAGTTTCCTTCAAAAGATGCTGCAAAGTAGCTCATGTTAATTACAGTTTAAAAGTAAGACAGAATTAGAGATATGTAATTTTAATGACGTATCTGCATTGTTGAATTTCAGTAGCTGTCATGTCAGTGATGTTCATTCTCATTTCTAGGCCAGTTATGCCAGTTTCTTTGAACATGAACATGGCTATGCCATCATGGTAGGTATTTATTCAATTGCAGATGATTCTAATCAAAATATATCTAGACGTATGAGCTCATTATTCTTAATTTAAAATCATGAACAACTTGAATGTCTGGGTTTAATCACATGCAAATATAAAACGCTTTTTGCTTTAGTTCCGTTCTTACAAAAGGGCTCTCGTGAGTACACTCTAATTATCCTTGTGTATCTGTGGTAATGATTGTTCCTCAGAACTAATCTGTATGTCATAAAATAGGAACCCCATTTTATTTTACAGGTATAGTCTGTAGTCTGCATTATGTGTGAATTCATAGCAGTAGTAGAGACATGGAGTAGAAATATTGCTACTAGTGAGTAATATTTGGTGAATCAGTAGGATATGTAAACTGTTCTTTAGAACATCCATTCTGAATAGAGAACCAGAAGAATATGGTAGATTTCAGTGGTCTTAAGCCAGTCTTCAGTTTTGTTTGGGGTTTGATTTTGTTCGGTTTTTTTTTTTCCCCTCAAGTAACTGTGTTTGGTTTTCCTATATTTCTTCAAACCATATTTTAATTTGTACATAGAACTGATAAATTGAAATTCCTATTCTTGGAATATTTTTGGAGCAAATATCAAAACTAAGCTGCTTAATCTGCAGTAAATTACAGAAGATACCAAAACTCAGAAAAGCCTTGTTTACTTGATCTAGCCTCTTAAACCACATTTACAGATTGTCCACTGTCTTGTAATCTATGGTACTAAACAGTATGTCAGCTAACATTTCTATCTGGAAAACATCCAAATTTTATTGTTTGTGTATTAAGGAAGTAGAATAGATGCTCTAATGAGTAATGCTCTTGTTGATGTTTTTGTAAGGTTTGATATCATTGGACTTTCACCAGATTCACAGGAAGATGAAGCTGGGATCAAGCAGGCGGCAGAGAATGGTATGCATAGAATATTTTTTGTGTCTTAGAAGTACTTCCATGTATTCTTAAAAATAAATTATCAGTCTGAAACAGGTTTTCCAAAGGCAACATTTTTAGGGATAATAGTATACTGTATTATAGCTGACCAAAGTTTAGCTAAATGCTTTGTTTGGTTGTGTTTTTTAACTTTATTAGTAAGTAGAGTAATCACCAATGTAAACACTTCATACTCTCAAATATGAAACGTACATAGGAACCAGTGTCTTTTTTTTTTAAGAGCTTATGGGTAGAACAGCAGGTTAGAACTGTATGTGCCTCCAGTTGTGTTGCTTTTATTTAGAAGAAGATACTGTCTTCCCAACAGAGGGGCTTTTGCAAGATTTAGTTGCATGTTTTTCTCTTTGAAAATGATACAGTGGCACTGAAATTTCTTACTGCTCTGTAGATATTTTGATACTTTTTAACATATAGCAGACTAGATTTTCCTTTCACTAGTTTTCTGTTGACAACAGGAAGAAGGTATCTTGCTAGAGGATGGAGTGGGGTTTAACTACTGGCCTTTATTTATGTTGCAGTTAAAGCACTGATAGATCAAGAAGTAAAAAATGGAATTCCTTCTAATCGAATTATTCTAGGAGGCTTTTCTCAGGTAAGATATGATTGGAAAGAACTGCATTTTTTTTCTAGGGAAGTAACTTAGCTTTCTTAATGTGGGAAGTCCAGACAATTGAATTGAAAAGAGCTGATGTTAGATGCTTATAAAATTTGAAGGTGTCAATTTTTCTTTGCTTTAACAAAAAAAGTGTAGTTTTATGCAAATAGTTTGTTTTCGCTGGAGAATGAACATACATGTGTAAAAAAGGTACTAAAATTAATAGTCTATTTAAAATCTTTATGCACATGACATAGATAGTTTTGCTTGAAAATCTTGCTAGCATTTTTAATTTAATTTGATAGATATTTGGTGGTCTGGATTTAGTTGGGAAGTCTTCCCTTTTTATTTGTAAGACATCTGTGGTAGGTAGGTTAGTAGATTAATTGGTCCATACATCAACTCCCCAGTCTGCATGCAAATAAATCAAAATATTAGTGATAATATTGTTGTGAGTAATAATGCTTTATTTTTTTTCATAGCTGTTAGTTGCAGTAAATTTGCGGGTTTACTTCTGAATTCATCACATGGTCTTGGAGGGGAGGAGAAAAAGCAATACAAATGTACATAAACACTGTTTTTGTTGTTGGTTATAAACAAGGATAGATTAGAATAGAAAAAACCCTTTTAAGGAGAAGTCAGAAGTCTTGAAACAAGCATTAAAAGGGATATGACTGTCACCATTCTAATACTTATATCTCTTTATCCTAGGGAGGTGCTTTATCATTGTATACAGCTCTTACAACACATCAAAAATTAGCAGGTGTTGTAGCCCTCAGCTGTTGGCTTCCTCTACGGGCCTCTTTTCCTCAGGTATTTGTACTTCTTTCCTAAGATAATTTGCACCTTTGGAGAAAGAGTATATCTGAAGATTGAATCTCCTGCAGGAAAGTAGTGGCTGTCATTATTACTAGATATTGACAGTTGTTTGATAACTTCAAAGTTTTTAAAACAGGGCCCTGGAGTTTCAGATTTTACTAAGTAGGAAGAATGAATAAATGCTCAGTAGTCATCTCTGCTTAAAATGACACTCCTAGAAAATTTAAAGGATATAACAAGTTTTCCATGAAGATTAATTTTGTATCTGCCATTTGTTCCATCTGCAAGGTACTGCCTTATTAGAGACTGGGTATTTGAACAAAGTATTGGGCTTTTTACTTGGCCAGAAATCATGTTCTTCTGAAGTTTTTTGCCGATATTTTATTTACAGGTCTTTGAACTTAGTGTGCTGTCAGATACAGAACTTCCTTCATAAGGAACTTGCAGACTATATGTTGTATTTTCCCCCCTCAGAATTCAACTTGTCATGCCAAAAAGGCATAATGCCATGGGGTTATTTTATTTCAGTGGTGTTAGCCTTATCTCCACTTAGTGTCCATTTCTTCTCTTCTCCTGTCTAATTCCACTGCAGCAGGGCCCTATCAGTGGTGTCAACAAGGACATTCCTGTTCTTCAGTGCCATGGGGACTGTGACCCACTGGTTCCTTTAATGTTCGGTTCCCTCACTGTTGAGAAGCTGAAGAGTATGATTAATCCAGCCAATGTAACCTTCAAGACTTACTCTGGCATGATGCATAGCTCATCCATTGCGGTAATTGTCTTAATATACAATGTTTTAGCTGGGTGTGGTTACTTCTTTTCCCTCAAAAGAAACATTTATCATTTTGGGAGGGGGGAGGGTTGGGGGTAGGAGTTAGTTGTTAGTTGGTTGGTTTTGGGTTTGTCTTGATTTTTTTCCAGTAACAAGTGCTTCATGCTTCTGACTTATTTTGGTGAGTAACTGAATGCTGGGCTAAAAAAAGCATCCAAAGCAAAAGTGTATATGACTAGTGAGAACTTCCTCATAAGGCTGTATTTTTGGGACTAGGGTACTTGGTCTATAAAACACTCTTTTTCTTTTTTTTCCGCCTCCACAAAAACCAACCTGAATTGGAAGGCAGATTCTCATAGCATAAATCCAGCATGGTATTTTGGAGAGAAGAATCCTGGTAGTTCTGTGGATGGAGACATCAAAGCAATAGGGGGGGAGGGTTAACACTATGGAAGAGCCACCCTCAGAACCTATATTTATGACTCTGGCTCAGCAGGCAGCTGAGCTGATGTAATAACTTGCTTCTGCCAGAAAGAGGTGGACTCATTCCCTCTGCTTGTGACCTTGTGGTGCTCTCTTCCTCCTTGCACTGGCTCTGGAGCTGATCAGAAACTTCCTTGAACCATTTGAACTTGCTAAAATGTCAAAAGCTGCTGGCTTCAATTTTGCAGCTGTAGTGAGTTGAAGCATCAGAACTTACACAAAGTAAGTGATAGGAGCAAGAAAGAGAAGGCGAGGAACAGATCTGCATTTATAGCATCCATAACTTTTTAAATTTGAATTGTTATATCTCGAGGGGACTGTACCTTTGAACAACCTCTTTTGGACACAAAGTGGTATAGTATTTAGACAGTAATATCGCTTAGTTGTTGCACAAACATATTAGTAGTATATTACACAAATATATTAGTAATGCACGCGTTCTTTACAACAGTGACTTAATTAAAATAGAAAAAATAATATGGTTTAGTTTCCCAGTCTAGTTCACTGCATTGCGTTTCCTTAAGGAAGGAAGCATCATGAAGATGAAATTAAGTGGTTAGGAGGAGGAGCTGCTGGCTTTTAACACTGCTGCTAACTCAAAAAATATACAGAAAGCTCTGGCCTTAGCTACATTCAGATCCTATCTACAGTCAGCCTTGGTGCTATTCAGATCGCTTGATGGCTAATATGTAGCTTGCCTGCTCAATGCCAGAGAGAGAAAAAGTAGTCTTTGCTCTTTCTCTTGTATTTTAGCCTCTTCTGACTGCATAGTGCCTTTAAAAGAGTTATCAGCCTTGACTTGTGTGCAAAGTGGTATGATTTTATAAAGTAACTAATTACTCAATATTTGTAGCCCAGATGCTCATTAAAACTGTAATGTTGAAACAAAATTTAGTGTAGCTGAATATATAGTAGAAGAGAACTTCAACTAATACATACTTTTATCTTTTAACAGGAGATGATGGATGTAAAACAGTTCATAGACAAACATCTACCTCCCATAGACTGAATTGATCTGTGAGAAGCCTTCTATATAAATACACCAGCATCAACTGTGGTAGAGTGTTAATCTTTTCATATGCCTGATAGGAAGCATTATTTCTATACCTGCAGTGTTACTACTGTGTTGCAAATTTATACTTAGGATGAGGATTTAATAATACAAATGTAAAAGAAATTATAATCTTTTTAGTATTCATCGCCCACTGGTGGGAACTATATGAATGAGGGAACTAGGTAACAGTGACAGAATGTAACCTAAACATACTGTTTTAAGATGTCTGATTTTTTTTTTTGATTGCAGAATTTAAAACTATTTGTACAATTAAAAACGAAATTTAAGTGAGCAACATAGATGTGACCAGTTTATTTATTGAGACATAGTTTGTTCTTAATACTCATTGAAAACATATGACAGCATTTAGGTAATGAATGCATAAAGTACACAACATGAAACAGAGTGGGTATAAAGTACACATGTAACGTAGTGGGCATATGATGGTAGAATAAATGCTACCAAGGATAAACTTTTAAAGATTATATGTTACTTTTTTAACCGATAAGGAGAGTTGTTCTATAATGGCTAGAAGTGAGCGAAGGTATTTCTTATTTTAAACCACCTCAATTTTAAACTGTTCATATAGGTAGATACTGTGGAAATTCTAAAGGGACTCATTCGTTGTTAGATTGTTCTTTGTCACTTACTGTCTGTCTTTTTTTTTTTGAACTTGTTGCAAATGTTGAGTTGGAACAGAATTCTGAAGAAGTGCATAGGATTAATTTGAGTTGCATTAAAAAATTCTTGTTTTCCTACTGAATATGCTTTAGTCATTGTAGCTTTCATTTGTTTAAGTATTTCACATGAACAGTTACAGAATATAGTTTTGATTTTTTTCTGTCTGCTTTGAAGTAACTAACTGAAAATAGTGCAGCTGCATAGTTCTGTGTATTTTTGAACTCTCATCTGTAACACACACATTGATTTATTTAATTATTTTTACTAGAAATATAAGTGCAATTTGGATATAACTTACCTAAACTTTAAATTGGTACCCTATAGTACTTTCTCTTATTGCATATTGAGACTTGATTTATTTTTTTTTCTGAAAAGGAACAAAGCATTTTGGTTTCAAATATATAATTCTACATTTCCCTAGATCAGTATAGTCTAGGAATGTGAAGATGTACCATGGGAAAAAAAAGTAAATCTACAAGATACAGAATGTTTCTTCTTTTAGAAGCTTAAAATTTTAGAATGCACTGGGTTACAGGAATTGATGCACACTCAATAGCTTTTTGCAGTTAAGAGCCATAATTTTTTTCTGGAAACTGCTCTTCTTCTGTAGAGCTCAGAGGCTGTCACCACACTAGGAATGTTTAAAATAACACACTACACTTTTTACTACATAATATGCTGCATAACAATGTTCTATACTATAATATGTTTTCAAAGAATATCCTATTTTGGATGCATCTGTCATTTCAGCAGTGTGCTTCATACCTGTGTTTAAGGTATTTTTTCCTCTCCCAGCTCAATCAAGGGGTCCTCTTACACTATATATGGGTTTGTCTGAGTTATCTGCCAGTGCAGATTCATAAGTGGGGAATTACACTTTTATATCCTTTCTTTAACATTGCTGGTGCCAGACATCTGACTTGTTTACCTAGTGTGAGTTCTGTTTTCAGTGCTTTTTTTTTTTTTGTATGTATGTATAGCACATCATTTTTCAGAAGCTGTTTTTCTTTTCTAACCCAGTTACTGTGGATTATTAAACATCTCTTGATTTGTAAAATTGAAAAGGAGTTTTTTCCAAAATTGTAATGAAGCAGTTTTAGATATTCCATCTGTGTAGTTAAGAGGGCATGTTTATTAACTTTGAAGTTTAATTAGTAATTTCTCTCAGTCACTCTCTTCTATAGATCTGCCAATTTGTCTTTCAATTAATTTAGTTCACAGAAGAAACCATAATATTCGTACTGTAGCTGTGCCAAAGTTCTCTTGAGAAAACAGTGTGTTCTAGCTTGGAGTCATTCCCAAATTGCATCAGCTAATTTTGCAGTCCTGCTGAATTGCAGTCTTGGTGAGCAAACTATATGTTATTTCTCCTAGTTTTTAGATTTATCTTCATTCCCCTGTTGTCTACATAATTCCCTGAATATTGGCGTGTTTCCAAAGTTCTTGGACAAGCTTGTAATTTTTACTTCATTACTTTCATGTTCTGTTTGTAGATCTGTTGATAATGCTGTTCAGCTCTCTGAACGTCTAATTGACTGTGTCTTTATTTCACATACTCCTCCTTCTCCAAGAACGAGTAAAAAAAGTATTTCTAGGATGTTAAAATGAGATCAGTCCTAGCTTCTTTCTGTGTGAGCTTCATAACACTTTGATAATGCTGTGTTTACAGCTTGTGGTCAGTTTCTAGTATTTATGCATTCTAATCCAAGTCACCTTCAACTGTCATCATTGTGATGCTTTCAGATGCTTTTCTATAAATACTTTTTATGTGTTAACTTTGTTCAAATACTCAGCTATCATAACAAGATTCTTTTGCACACTGATGTTTTGCTGCTTGCTATATCTGCAAAGAGCTGTTACCAAAGTAAATAAGTAAATGTTTCAACGTACTCTGAATTTCTGTATTCTAGGAAGAATTCTCCTCACTTTTTTTTTTCAGGATGTATGTTCATGTTGTTGTTGGAGGCTGTTAAAAAACCCAGAAGCTAGAGGAAACATCAAGTCTGTATCTTGTCTGCTCCCTTATTACAGTGTCTATCTTGAACTCCTGTCTTTTGTAACTTCCTGGCTGGTTTGAAAGCTTTCTGTATGATCTTGTAGCTGAACTTCTTCAGTACCTGAAGTTATTTGATGTTGGAATTGTTGTCATAATGCACATACATGAGGCAGAATATCTTGGTCTGGTGGAGGAGTTTTCATAGTATTCTATTAAAATGGTGAAGTTGGACTGTCAGTGTTCTAAATATGAATGTCCTATCAATTCATGTCTTACAGTTTGAAACAGTCCAATAATGAAGTTTATTTTTTGTAATGTTAGACTTAAAGGAGATGATGTCTGTCAAACATGTGAAAGCACTGATAGAAAAATACCTTGCTTGCAGATCAGCTTGTTTCAATGAGTATCTACTTTCTTAATGTGTTCTAAATTTCAAAATGGTACTTAAGTTTGACTGCAGTTTTGTGCAATCAGAAATCTGAACTCTTGTTGAAATATGTTGCCCATTTTTTAATAAACATGTTGAGTTATGTATTATAAGCCACATCTTCCAGCCATTCTTGAGGTAACCTGTACTGGGGTCTGTACTGTGGTGAGGGCTGTATGGTTTGATCTCTTCCTACTATCTTGTGTAATTACAACACAGTAGATTGGTAAAAGTACTGTGCACTGTAACTGGTATTAGAACTGTTAATTAAAAATGGTCTTTCTAATGGAGTATACTGGACTTCATTGAAATCATTTGGATTCATCTTTTATGTAGAGGTGCTATTTGGGTTGATGGATATGACTGAGAACAAACTGGAAGATGTTCATGAAGCCATATGTATAAGGCCTGTGTATCATAAATTTTATAAAGAAATACTGAATGTTTACTCTTTGTGCTATGAAGTATAAGTAATTTTTGTTTAATATAAACATCTAAGATGTAATTTATTTTATTAATTTTATTTATAATAAGAATTCTTTACTTCTGTAGTGGGAAAAATGTAAAAACTCCATTTTTTTATCATTGTGAAATAAATTTCAGTCAGCATTTGGGCAAGTACTAAAGGCTTTTTCCATACTCACCTGAAAGAAGTTGAGCCTTGCAGCAATGCAATGCAGCCTCTATGAGCTGTGAAACAGGCACTCTGGAGGCTTCTTGCAAATATGTTGCATGATAATGTATTTGTGCTAGAATGCAGAAGAATGATGATTTGTAGTTATTTAAAAGAAAATGGCTTACCAGCTTATGTTTTGGTACGCTGTTGCAAGAATGCCAAGTATGATTTATTTTTTCCTTCATTTAATGGGTTAATTTTATTTTAATTTGTTTTCTTGGAATTTGCAGTAATTTTGAAAGGTAGAAGAAATTAAGATATTTTCTAGGACACTAAGTCAAAGTTTTTTCACTGTGTATTGCCCCATCTTTCGGGGGGGGGGGGG
>JAWWEU010000081.1:113309275-113334801 GCA_035583155.1 Acropternis orthonyx | reverse complement strand
CCCCCCCCCCCCCCCCCCCCCCGCCCAAATAAACACAATAAAATGTTTCAGGTTAATCTAGAGAATAACTCGTGCCTCAGAACGGAGGTAGAATATTCGGTAGAATTCAGTTAATTTCTGAAGTGTAATTGTCATGTATGCTTTCATACAGAACTTACTTAGATAACATATCATGTTTATAGTATCTCTACAAACACATCAAGGTAAAATCAGAGGGTACAGCAACAGCCAAATAACTGATTACGGTTGCACACTAAAGAACATATAAGTGAATTGTAAACTCTGTTTAATACTTCTTTATCAGGTAGGTTGTTATTCTGTGGAAATTTGTGTATTTGTGATGGTTGTTCTTCCTGTAAGTAACTATTAGAATACGTGAAGTTAAGGGGATTTTTTCTGTACGTTGTGATAGTGCATTAAATGCTTAATAATAGTGATAGTTCTGAACTCAACGGTGTGGAATTCCACTTTATAGATATTGTTGTGTAATACTGGAAAGATTAAATAGCCTTTTTAATAAGATTTACATATTTATAGAAATACTGATTGCATTACACCAATGAAATTTGTTTAGTGTAGAATACCAACAAACATATTGCAAGTACGCACAAGCCATGTTTCAAAATCCTTGATGTTCCATAGTATTGCCTGATTTAGCTCTCATACACCTGAACCCTCTATTGACATATTGTGGCAGCAGTAGGAACCTTGTCTAGTGGAAAGAATTTTTTATGACCAACATTTATTAATTTTTTTTCCTTCTTTGTTGTATTTCTGTGCTCCATGCTTTTCAGCCCATAGGAGTTCACTGTCTCTAAAACTGAAGTAGTGGCTCTTGCCTGTGAGGTGTTGAAAGGGTGGAAATGTACTGACTGTGAAATGTTTAAATATTGTGGTAATGAGGATGAGCAGACAGTTCAATTTTATTTGTAAAACTTCTGACAGCATAAGGAAAATGAGAGTTCCCGAGTAATATGGGAACAACTGTTGATCCTGGGGAGCAGCAAGACTGGGGATGCTGCATGTGACGATGGGGTATTTCACTGTGATCTGGGAGGCTTAGGAGTTTGGATAAAATGTGTAGCAGCAGCTGGGGACATGTATTCACACTCTAGCATGTGGAGCCTAATTAACTTTCAAAGCGTTGGGGAGGGTGCAGTGACTTCACCAGGCCCAGTGTAGGTGTCATGTGGCCGAATGCAACAGGCACAGCTGGGCCTGGCTGGAGCCAGTGCTGGACCTTGATTTTTGCTTCTGTCCCAGGAGCGAGAGAGTGGGCAGCACCAGAGGCAGATGTGCTTTTGTACTCTGGGGGAACAGAGCTTGTTTACTCCGGCTCCTTACTGCACACGAGTAACAACTCTGGTGTTAGTTGACATAATCTGAAACCTTCTGAGGCCGAGGGCCTGAGCTGCTCCTGTGGCCAGGAGTGGAGATCTGACTGTTTGAAGCGCATGTATGTACCATGCTAAAACCCCTTAATTATATGGTAGGCAGGGACGTACATCAGTATTTAACACAGGAGATGTCTCTGTGTTTTTCTTACTAGTGTTTGTCAGTTATAAGGTGTTTCTTCTTTAATTGTGCAATGTGATTTCCTACCTAGTTCTGCCCTGGAGATAAAATACTAACTTTAGCAAAATTATTAAAGTAATTTCTATGGAGAGGTACTGTATTGTCTCATAAAAATGAAGAAGAATTGAGAAATGCAGTCTTACACAAGTACCCGCTGGATAATGATGCCCTTGACAAAATCAGGTATTCCTTTCTCCATTTTTACTCATAAGTATTTAGTCTGTGTCTCTGAATGAGAATGATTTGAAGAAACCCAACAATAATAAAAGAAAAAAAAAACTTTTTCACTCTGAAGTTGTCAAGACTCAGATGGCAAGAGGTGCTTCATGTCTCATACAAAAAGTGACTCTGTGGCTTGTGGCAGAACGCTCCTTGACATTCCTTCTGATGAGCTGAAGAGGCAGGCTGTGCAGACATCCTTCATGAGTCAGACTCTTGGTGATTGACTAAGGGTTTAATTGTAGCTGTGCAGATTTCATAACTATTTTAGTGAAGTGGTATATGTGGTTCTTTTGTTTTGAAGGGGTAAATAAGGTGATATAGTATTTAATGCACTGTGAGATACATATTTCTGCTATTTCTTCAAATAGAAATAGATGTTAGTCCTTCTTCAGAACATCTGCAGTTGGATTAAAAGCTGCAGTGTCTTCCTTATAGCTTTTGTTGTATGTAAGTACGCTTTTCTTTATTAAGCTGCTGTAATGAATAGGTATGAGAAAAAAGGCTGCACTCATGGATTAAAAAAATCAAGAATAGTTGAGTAAGTTTAGAGAAGAAAATGTAAAATTGTCCATGTTATTAAATGTTTACTCCCTTAAGTGGAATAGAATTGTAGCTGGATAGCTCTTCTGTCTTAAAAAAGGCACTCCATTTTCTGTTGCCTGAAGCTCAGCTTTAAAGTATGAATATAGACCACTATTGTGTGGTGGTGTGATCTGATCAACTGAGAGAAGCTGAGAGGAGTAATCTGCTAAATCTGCATGAAGCTGACTTGTGTTAATTTAAGTAACAAGGTAAACAGGAAACCAGCCAGCCTAGTACTATGGGGCATTGCCTTTCATTTTCAGTAAAATTATAGAGATGCCTTTAAAGAAAGATTTATAATAATGGTCTTAATGGTTGGCTTTTTTTATAGACAGAGAAGTCTTACATTAGAAAAAAAGGAATTGCAGGTTGTACTGTGCGACTTCCATTCTGGTTTTGAGAAAAAGAGCAAAAAAGAGAAAAAGAGAAAAAACACTTTTATGCTAATAAATGTAGTTATGAAAAACTTCTTAGTTGGTGTGAGTTTAAACTCCATTTAAATTTAATTTTAAAGCATCTAATTCTTGGTGCAGAGTATAATTGATTAGAGAAGTGTGAAGGCTTAGAAAGTATTAATTAATTAGAATTTTTGGTAAGTTGTTACAGAAGCTAATATAAAATGTAGTTAACATCTGTTATCTTTTTTTTTTTTTTTTTTTCACTTATTGGGTGGTTTGTTAACCTCCTATGTATCAAGTCTTAGAATATGTTTACTGTGGGAATAATAAACTTGGTCTGACATGTACAATTGGAAAGGGATATAACAGAGGTAAAGAAATTTTGTCTAGACTGTATTTCTAAGATGAGGTGAAGAGAATGCTACTTTGCATTATAGTGTCACATACTGAAGTTGCAGAATGCAATAACTGGTGTTTATTGAAATTAGTGTGTACAAGTTGCTAATAATTTAATTGGTTTGGAGGTCAGAGTTACTGAATTACATTTTTTTGAAATTTCCTTGAATGTGATTTTCTTTTGTAGAAGTGAAGATAATTAACTTGCTTTACCTGGATCTGTGTTTGCACCGAAGATACCACGCTTATGGCTGTTTAGAGAAAGCAGTGGTTTAGTATGCTAACTCAATTTAGAACCTGAAAAGAACATGCCATTTCTCAGTCTTGCATCATTGCTGCTAAAATTCTATGGTTAAAACTGGAGAAGTTTTATATATCGCAAATAAATAAGGCTTTTTGCTATCATGGCAAAATAGTAAAACTTTAGTTTTGTAAGTGAATTGAATTTGTGGAAGGTGGGATTTAGTGAAATGTTTGGGTTTGGAGGCTTCTTTGAGTCAGAAGTGTTTAAAAAACAGAGGTTGTAGCAGACATTTGAAGGTGTCTGAAGCTGTGTTTCTTTGGCTGTGACACAGAAGTTCCACTTTCATCTTTCTCAGCCTTGGTCATTATTTTATGTATTATCTTCAGTGGTTAAAGTGGAAGACGTGCAGATGCAGCAGAAGATTGCAAGTTTCCTTCCAACAGGTGTCATATTAGAAGTTGATTTGGGAGAATTTGGAAATAAAGGCAAGAAAACTTGCAAAACAAAATAGGATGAGTTGAGAGAGAGGTAAGGAAAGAAAAAGGGATCCAATTCCAATGATTTGCAAGATGGAAATTTTGTGGGGTTTATTTTCAAACCTCATGAATTAAGGAAAAAAAAAAAAAAAGTGGAAGGTAACGAACTGAACCTGAGTAGATTGGCTTCTTAGATGCAAAGGCAGTTGCCTTCTGGCTTTTCATAGCTCACAAGGTCAGCACCACATGCACTTGAATAACAGCCAAATCATCTCAGCGTTTAGGAGGTTTGTAGTCTGACAACCCACAGGCACAATAAGAAGTGGATGATGCAGAGCTTTGCTGAGGTAGAGGTGGTAAATCATCAAGGTTGTAGAGGTTAAAGAGAATTATGGAGCTCACATTTATGAAAACTTTTTTAAAGTAAGACCAACATCGCTAAGGAATGAGTTGTTAGTCAGAGTAGCTGCATATAAACTTTGTTAAGGCGTAATAGTACAGTCCCTGCATTTGACTCACCTATCTAGAAAGTTACTGCTTACACAGAATTAGTTGGTACCTTTTCTTATTTCTACTTAGCAGGGGAAAATAAAAACTCACAGCATATGGCTTTACCACACCACTGCAAATACAGTTAGGAATTTTGTCTATATATGTTTTATATATCTATGTTTTCACATTATTGATGGACTGTGCAGAGCTTCTCAATTCCAAGTTCGTGTGCTAAAACAGATAGGGTTGTTCTGAACTGAAAACTCCTGCTGTTGTCTGGGTTGTTTCTGAAGCTGTTAAGTGAAGTGGCCTTGAGGATGTTTGTTGGTTAGTAATTGTCGTGAATGCTTTTACTGGTATTTGAATTATATGCCATAAATCTTCCCTCATCTTTGAGTGAATACTTTGATTTCCGAGCTAAGGCCTGTTAATGCTTAGAGTTTGTGAAGCAGAACATTCCTTATCCTAGAGTTGTTCTGTGGATAAATTGAGAACTGATGGTTTGCATCCAATCTACGACCTTGAAGGCAGATAAGAGTATATTGTTAACATTGTACCTGAAGTTCCTGATTGCTACTAGCTTGACTTTTTGCTTTTAATTTTTCTTTTTTTCAGGCTGGAGCTCTTGATTTATTGAAGGAACTTAAGAATATTCCCATGACCCTTGAGTTATTACAGGTATGATTGTCTTATTGTTGTTATGTTGCAAATACTAACTCCGTAATGGTGAAGATGGAGCCAGCAAATTTGAAAGAAAGTTGTGCTATTAAAGTAGATTTCTAGGTAGAAAGTCCTTGGAAGCATCAGTTTTATTACATAGTAAAATAGTCTTTAATTCACTCTAATTTAGGACACTTCAGTGTTTTCTTCCACTAGCAAGCTATTAAAACTTATCTTTCAGTTAAGTTGAAAGTAGTGAATTTTGGCATGGACAAAGGGGAAGGGCTGCTTATGAATTTATCTTACATAGAATCTTGCGTTCTTACTCCAATGTGATGTGTTTCCTTCATCCTGAGGGAGAATGCACCTGATTGTGGCTCATACCATTTTTTCTTATGTAGTTAGTTCTAGTTTGGGATTTTAAGTGAGGAGAAGCATAGTTCATAGCTTCAGGCAAGTTGTACTTGATTCCATGCCCCCAACGCTCTATTACTGTATTTCTTAAGGTAATCACTTCTGCTCTTTTACTCTCCTGGGCTGGAGTGGTGGAGTGGTACAGTCTCTCCCAGCTGCATGCATGCTCTTGCGAATGTTGCTTATTTCTAACATAGTATTTAACATACATTTATAAATTCTTGAGAAAAGTACACTGAGTAAACTTTGTTTGCCTGTCAACTTTCAGAGTTTGTCACCTAATTCATCAATGAACTGCTTTTGTTCCAAAGTAAGGAGATATTCCCTATCTGTGAAGATTCTAAAATTGTAGAGGTAAATATAAGACTTGATTTGCTGTGGTAGCCATCTAAATTGGAGGAGACTAAAAAAGTAACTTTTTCTAGGTGACAATTAATGGTCACAGGTACAGAAATAGCCATAAAGTTTAAGTCTTAAAAGTGTCAAAGCAATACTTGATTCGTGCATCCTTAGTAATAACTTAGTAGGTTATTGCTAGTACCTTTTGTGACAGAAAATAGGAATTTTAAAATGTAACCTTCATGCATGAATGAACTTGGCTGATAGAACTGAGACCATCTCCCCCATGTTCAACCTCTTTCCTTAAAAAACCCCAAACTCATAACCCCACAGGAAAAACGTCCCACACAAAACAAGAACAAAACCAGAAAAACCCTCTGTTAATCTATTAACCTTTGGGAGTTTCTTTGTGCGGGTCTTAATGCAAAGTATTTGTGTAATAATGGAGCGTTTTGCCTTTGAAATGAAAAATTTCTCTGCAAGTGCTCTGGCAATTCTGTAAATGCTTCTGTGCAAACCTGTTCTGGTTAATGTGAAGAGTAAGACTAGAAGGGGATGCTTTACACAGAACACTAGAACAGTTTTATCCGAGAACCATAAGGATCTGAAGAATATACACATAGATAACTGATTCTTTTTTTAGTTACAATAACAACCCTAGTAATGTTATCAACAGCAGAGTACTCTTAGTCGGTCAAAACAAACTCAATTGTCTGCCTTTTAGAGTACTTGTGTGACCCTGACTTAATTTATGTAGGGCTGCATATTAACGCTCTCCAGGTTTTCGTTCTACTTGAAAGATGCTTATATATTCCCATCCATATGACAGGTACCTGTTTTTAGTGTGAAATAATATCTGCAGTAAAAGATTGTTTTTAATCTGCGTTAGAGCAGCAACATACAAGTTTGTAAGATCTCTTTGTGCTACAGTAGGTCTAAAGGGAGGGATCAAGTATTTTAGCATAGTGTGTTGATTGTGTTAGGACTTAGGAAGTTTTTCTTAAACATCTACCACTGTGTTCAAAACAGTTCTGCTGCATAAGATTGCATTTAGCAACATGTTTAGACTCTAATTTACATTAATTTTCTTAGGAGTTTTATAAGTACATAAAGTCTGACATAAACTTTCCGTGTTGGCCTCCCAGATTTGCTTAAGCAGTGAAGGACTTGGAGCAAGAGTTAAAATGCAAAGTAACCATATGCATTGTTCTGGTAATGGATTACTAGTGTGCTAGTGTCAGGAAGGGTGATGATCATGAGAAAGTGGGAGCACTAACTTCCTCTGTGTAGATGCAGGACAGAAGTAAAAAGTGTATTTCCACGCCTATTTTTAAGAAATTTTGAAAGCTTTGCTCCAGTGAGGAAAGCACTGCTACCTGATGTGATAGTTTTGTATTTGTCTATAATAAAAGAAGCAATGATTTTTCGTGTGACATGACTTCTGCTTCAGTCTGTATTGGTGAGTCCTCTGAACAGTTTAAAGATATGTGGAATAGAAAGGTGCATATTGGTAATCTGGACTTGTGCTTGTGTCTTGTGTCTTCCTTGCCACATATCTTTCCACAGAAAGCTGAAATGGCTATCGACAATAATACAGCTATGTCGTATCTAACAAGTTTTGTGTAAGAGAGCTGATCCTTGCTCAGCTAGGCAGGGAGCCAGTAGCCTTCTTCACACATGATCTATCCGGTGGTCTGAATTCCAAATCTGTTTAGCAGCTACACAGTATTAAAGGCATCTTGTCCCTGGTGCCAGCTGTGGATATTGTGCAGCTAAAGAGCAAGTACCACAGACAGGCTTTAACAAACAGGTTTTACTGGAAATTACACACACGTATGCACAATGAGGCTGTGATGTACAGTCCTTGTCAATGGCTTCGTGCCAGTTCACTGGCAAGCTGGGAGACCTGGGAACCTGGAGGTGGCTGTTCTTCAGCACTTCATTTGGCTCTGCTTTGGTCCATGTTGGTAACATCTCTGCTTGTTTCAGTGGTTGCTTTTCTTTCCTAGCTATGTTCCTTACATGTTCTCATTTTTTCTCCTTTAGAAAAGACTTGCTGCCATCATATGCTTTGGGTTGATTTCAGTCATAGGATACTTCTGCTCACTGTTGCTCATACCCACTGAAGGCTGCTTGTCTTACAGCTTGAATGCTTCAGGGGTGAAAACATCTGTCTTACGCCATTCTTGACCATCTTATGCCATCTTTGACTGTCTTTACTCCATAATCAGATGAAAAGTGCTCTAAAATTTGAAGTGGGGAAGAATGGAGTTTTTCACTTAAAAATGGCTCTCACAAGACCAGCTCCATAGACAGGAAGACTGAGGAAATTTCAAGTGCTGTCAGCTGGTGTGTCATTAAAACACAGTCATTTTGAGAATATAATGCTGATCTTTTGCAATTACCCGTGTAACTTAGCAGGCAAATAAAGTTAGTAATTCCCCTCTCTTCAGGCAGACCAGATGAAGTGCTGTATGAAAGCAAACAAATGAACTATCTTTATGTATTGCCTTAAGCAAGCTGGCCATTTAGACACTTACCATAATCTCTCTTGTATGATAGAAGAATAAACTGATTTATCCAAATTATATTATTTATTTTGAGTTTTACTTGAGTTTTTGGGTCTTATTTACCTAAGTAAGTCTGTAAGATTGTGTGTTTTCTCTTTGCTGATGGTAGGCTGTGCTTGTGCCCAGGTAGCAGTGGAGGATTGGGGGTTTTTTTGTAGATACCTTTTTCTCATTCAGATACAGTGTTTTATGAATTTTCAAGGACATGTTATTCTTTATTGTCTGAACATAATGTTGAGATTAAGTGTTCAAAGTTTCAAGAGAATTGGCCAGTACTGTTAATCTGAGTGAGCAGAGTCCATCTTGAAATACGTAGGTTACAGGTGAGTAACCATTGTTTTCTTTAATTCAAAATACGTGTTTAGAGCTGATGCTCAGACCTGAGGTTATTTGATGTGTTTTCTTGGCTGAAAGAGCTACTGAATATTTCAGTATGTTTCCAGTCATTTGGCACATCCGTGGTGCCTCAAAAAGTGTTGTGTGGGTTGTCAGAAGTAATTTACAGGAACAAATCTCTTCCATTTTTAGCAAGCCAGAAAGATTTAAATTTTCCTTTAAAGGAGAAGGAAATTTATGATGAACTATTGCAAAAGTAAGTAGAATAATTTATATTTACTGAGTCCTCTAGGTAGTAATGCAAGAAAACTGAGCATCTTAAGAACAACTGAAAAAATGTAGTCATTGATCAAAATATGAAATGATAATAAAATCCTTATTTGTCCTGTTAAATGCTTTTCTCCTCTGCAAGTGTGGAAATTTTCTACTTGTTACATGAACGTGTTAGTCATAACTCTTCTAAGATGTTGCTGTTGAGCTAAATTTATGTCCTCATCTTCCAAGACTTAAAGGGCGTGAATTGTAAATTACTCTTCTGTTCGCTCTGTAGATGGCAGTAGTGGCAAAGGCATAAAGCCTTTTGCTGTTGTGGCCTTTTCAGAGAGGGGTAGGCTAGGTCATTCTTTAAAATCTTAAACACAGAGAGTTCTGTTACTATCTAAAGGTAGAACTCTCTGTGCTAAACGTTTTTATGAATCTCAGTATTGCCAAAATTTTTAGGAAACTAAAATGTGCTCGCTCCCAATTGATATTACAACAGCCACTGCTAAATGGGACTTCTAAGAGTATGGTGTCAGTGAAGCAGTTGGCAAGCTTCTGATCATACCAAAACATAAATACAACCTTAAGCCTCTTGCCCACCACCAGCCCTTCCCCCCACTCTTCTGTGATGGAAACAAATGGTAATATTGTTGTATTTTTTTTTCACAATGTTTGTGTTGTTAAGGTAAGTTATATAAGGGCTTGCAGCATTTCACCTGATAATTTTAAACTAAAAAAATCACAAAAGAAGAAAAGATGCTTTAAAAAAAATTATGCTGAAGTACAACTTTATGTATGTTTGCATGTTAAAGTATCTTCATGTCACTTTCTGTAGTGTATATTTCTATTTCTTTTGTAGTCTACCAGAATTGGAATGTCAGTGAATGCAATACGCAAGCAAAGCACAGATGAAGAGGTTACATCTTTAGCAAAATCTCTTATCAAGTCTTGGAAGAAACTGTTAGGTATGGTGAAACAAACTTCTCTGCTCTTGCATGTTTTGACTGTACATAGTCTTGATGCACATCCTTGACACTGCCTTGCTTAAGATATATTTGTGCTCCAGTGTAAGTGTTGAAACTTTCTGCACTGATGTAACTGGTTTTTACTCTTTGACTGTCACCAGTGCATTACTGTGAGAGGGTATTGAGAGAAACAGTTAATATATTTTATTGAGGCTGCAAGCAGTAGGAAATCAACCTTTCTGTTGTGATTCATACCTGAAGTCTCGTTGCCTGCAGTTGTGAGTGACTATACTGCAGTTCTAAGCACTAACAAACCTGTTCTTGACTATTTCCTTTGTCAAATATAACAAGTACTCTGAAGAACCGTTGCTAAATCTCATAGAGGAGTGTGGAGGCTTTGAAGTTTGGTTATGAAGTGACTTGTGAAGAGGAATAAAAAAGTAAAAATGATGTTAAAAATCTGTTAGAACTTACAGGTAGTGAGAAATAGATCTGCATTTTATAAAACCTTCATAATTTTAAACAGCTTACTAATTAGTAAGTTAATACTTGTTGTTTAATTTCCCTTAAAGCAATTAATGCAGTTAAGGAAACCTTTCTGTTATTTTTTTTTTTTTTAAGGGTATTTGGTAGTACTTAATGTATTTGAAAGCATTCAAATCTCAAACTGTGTTCAGATATTTTTATTCATACACTGTGCTGCACAGTATTTTGTTTCTTTGTATCTAAGTTTAGGTAAACTAAGATTTAGGGAGCTGAAATTTTTGAAATAGAAAACAGTGTATGTTATTAATTAAATATTTACCATTCTGTCTAGAAAAATATGCCAAATACCAGGAGGTCTTGGTGTCCCCTGCCACTGAGCTCAGCCTTATTTTTTCATCAGTTATGAAGTATTTTATCAGATAATCTATTACTGTCTTATAAATGATGTAGAAAATATTCTGACTAGAAATGGATAATTTGTCACAACTTTCAACTTTTATGTTCTAGTAAGAGGGAAGAGTCTCTACAAACTTTTTCTAACCCACCTTAAAAAAACTAGGTAATACTAATTATGTTCGTTTTAGTAGTTAAATGTAGTTAATACTAGACATGCTGATAAAGTACCTTTAAAATCATAATTGTTTTTATTATAAATTATATAAAGGATCTTTGTATAGGATCTGATCAGAGTTAACTGGTAAATAGTGAAAATAATGTACCTTTTATTTTTAAATTTCCACTTCAAGATTAAAGTCCAACTTTATTATATCAGTGCATAAAAGTGGTAAGTTACATAAGTGAAGAAACGGACTTGCATTTTAACTTCGGTTACTTTAAAGACTTCTAAAGGTAGCAGCTGAATTGAGTGATCTAACTCTCAAGTTATTAATCTAAGTTTAAAAAAAAAAATCTATGTTTTGCAGTTTACTTTTTTTTTTCTCTCTGAAGTTTAAACTTTTGATACTGCAGCTTAGTTTAGGCAACAAAGTAGAGGAGATACTCTATTCCAACAGAATTCTCAGCTTTTGAGACTGTGCTTGGATGCTGCTCCTTTTGGGGAGTTGGGCACCTGCCTGGTTATTGCTGTTCTTTGACCTAAGAGTTTGCTATTTATTTGTTGAGACAGTAAAAATAGTTGTCTCAATTTTTTTTAACACTCAAGTATCTTAAGTCAGTCAAATTTATCTTAAAATATTGTTGCTTAAAGCTGACTGATGTGTAAGTGTTCAAACATTGTGAAACATGGCAAGTGTTACTCCTGCCTGAGGGCCAGAGGGTGTTCATACTGTACAAGTCTGGCACAAGAATGTGTTGCCTGATGGTCACAGCATGTCAATCTGGGTGTAGGCTGCTGCTGAAAGGGGTGGTCCTGGCTTCCCTTCTGCACAGGCACCTCTTTGCTCCTTGCTGTGCTACAGCTGAGTGGCTATCCAGGAGACCAGAGCTGGGAACTGAGAAGTTGGAAACTAATTGTTTTGTTTATTTCTTCTGGCTTAAATTTCAACTACCTTTTTTTTTTGGGTCCAACCTGTTTGCAGTTAGTGTTTCCTGTACAGGGATTGCATCAGTAACATAGAGCTGGGGTAAGACGGTCTTTCCGCTTTCATAGCCTACTAGACTCAGATTGTTTTAGCACAGTTGGGAGACTCTACCTAAGGCTTCTTGCAAGAGCTGAAGTCAAACGTGGGGAACTGGAAAGCAAATAGCAAGTATTTGGCATTAATCAGAACTGAGTACTTTTTGAGGCAGTGGGTATGTGACCTTTGTTCATGGACTAATTTTTGTTACAGGACAGATATTATTGTGTGTACATTATTGTGCCAGGTCTAGTATAGTTGTGGTAGTGCACTTATTACATAAAATCAAATTATTCCTGAAAATACAGCACTGCTTGCTTTCAAAACTTAAATAGTTAAATTCTCCTTGGTTGCAATGTAGATCTTATAATAAAGCACAGTAGGGCAAATGTTTTGCCTCCTGTATCATGCTCAATTATTAATTAGAACTTAAAATCTCGTAACTGTGAAAGGTAGGGTATAATATGGGTGGGAATCTTACAAAGTACTCTTATTCTGTTTTATCATTAGTTTTGACTTTCTCGGAAGAATACGAAATACCGTATGTTGAGCTGCTTGAGAAATCAGTTTCGATTATGCTGTTTATAGTGCATGTAAAATGGTATGGATCAAAGATGGCAGCAGAAGCGGACAGCTGTTAATCGTACCAGGCAATGTACTCAGAGGTCTGAAGTCTTTGTGAGTTATTTTTATAAATGACATTTTGAATTTAGGCAAGAATTGTTTACTGTTCAGACTGCATGTGCTGTTTCAGTTCAATGCCATCAGAAGTTAGTTTTTAGGAGTGCATGGGAAACATGAGAGGAAATCAAAGTGAGATGTGAATCACCAGATCTTTATGGCTTGACTAGAGCCTTGACAGGTTACCAATGGTTGTTCAGGGGGGTCAGGAGCTGCATACAGTGCTTGCAGGCCTTGTCTGCAGTGACTCACTGGGTGAGCCACACTGCAAGGTCACTTTCAGATATCGTTGTAAGAACGTTAAACCACACAGCCGAGGTGGTCACAATTTGCATAAGTAACCAAATTTGTCTCTCAGAATAAAATTCTGTTCACTTATAACATGGGATTTGCAAATAAGGATTGTTTTGCCAAGTAGCTGAGTATACAGAGTATGCCACGCAGATAATGAATCTATGCATACTTGTGTAGGTTGTGAGGAGTGTTTTTTTAATATTAAAAAAGCAACAAATTCCTTAAGGAATTTAACTGTCATCACAAATCATTACTTGCTGAACTGTAGGAGTATACAGTGAAAAAGAATGTACAGACCCGTAAGTAAACTTACCTCCAGTAATTTTATGTACTGAACTAAAAATGCAGAATCATTGGACAATAATCTTAAATGGTCATCTGTTGTCAGTATTGAAAAAAGGTGATGCCACAAACATTTTGAAATGCCTGTTGCAAAGAAGGGCATGCCTGACTAATTTTAAAAGAACGTTTAAGTGTTGATAATACCAGCCAGGCTTCACAGAATTGTTTTAGTTGGATGATTTTGTTCATAAAATCCTGTGTTATTTCAAACCTGGGTTTGATTCTGCTGGAGCAAGCAGGTACAGTCCAGGACTGTCTTACAGATTAATGGTGTCAGTAGGTGAAGTTGTTCAAGGACGTCTACAAACCTATTAGCTTTGATAAAAAAATATTACTGGCAAAACAAGTTCTTAAATTAGAGTCTAATAGTGTTTAAAAGTGTTGTTTACTATTGATAAGAAGAGTGCATGTCTTTATAAGGCATCAAGTAGAATCAAGTGCAAAAATAATTTCAGTAGTTTCATTTTCATATCAAGTATGAGCTGTGGAAATCACCTCCTGTCAAATGTGTATATGGAACTGTTCCTTTTACTGTTAGTAGATTTATAATTTTTTAGGATTATCATACTTATAATACGAAAACATATACAGTGAAGTCCATGTGTCATGCTCCTCTGTAACTGGTGATGAAAAAAGTATTTTCAAATAGCGGACAACTCATGATTCCATTGTTTATTTATAGGTCTTAGTTATTCTTCCCCCCAGTGCTACAACTAGGAAGAAACTTTACTGATCTTACCTTTATGTCTTGTAGAGGAATTGCTGACAAGTATAGCTGCTCATCCATCTCAAGATTTTTTTGGTCAGAGTCTGCAAAATGGAGCCTAAATAATTATTAAGTATGAAGGTCGTTGTTAAATTAATAACCATGTAATCTGATACATGTTCTTACATCTCTTGCCTTTAACTTACTTAATTTGAATATTCAGAAAACTTTCCACGTTCTAGTGGCACTTCTTAATCAGTAACATACAATATCCCACTAAATAAAATTCTCACGTGCTTCCAGGGAATAACTAGCCACCTTTCATTAAGGAAAAATTTATGGAAAAATTCTTACTTTAAAAATGGTCTTAATTTAAAGTTAGATTTATAAATAAATAACATTGCATCTTTATATTTTCTAATTTCTTTTTTGTTACTAGCAAATGTCTAGTGTGGCTTCTAACATTCAAATTGATTGTGTTATCTGTCTCTATAATGTTACATTGAAATTTTTGTTTTGGTATCAAAGCTCACTGTCATGTCATGTTTGACCCTGGAGAAATTATTTCACTGGAGAAGCTAGAAGTATCTTTCAACGTAGTTACAGGTACCAGATAGAAACTGCAATGCAGCCATCAAACTTTGATAGTCTTATTCCAATGGCTAATAGTAAATTCATGTTACTAGTGTGTTCTTTGGATTTTAAAGAAGTATTAATATAATATAAATATATTAATATAACCTAACTTCTCTTACAAACAACAAAGCCTTAAGGGTTTTTTTAATAGCTTGCTAAAACTGTGAAGTTATAGTTTTCAATCCTAAAAAAGTATTTTTTCTGAAAAAAAGATACTTTTAAGTTTGAATAGTGGTATGGAGTTGGAAAAAAGTCTCTTTAAAGCAACTTGTAATTTATATTATATAATTACTTAGGATGTTCTATAGACTTCTTGAGGTGAATCATATATTGGAATTTTTAAAGATGTTTCACAGAAGGGTAATTTTTTTTCCACCTTACTTTGTTAGAATTTCTGTGGCTTGTAGTTCCCGTTAGCTGTTATTCTTCCTTTCCATTAAGAGTCTGACCACTGAATGTAAAATAAGTTAATTAGTAGGAAATTTTAATTTGTCAAGAGCATTTCTTTCCTTTTCTCAGAGGATAGTTGAAATGCTGTCTAGCAGGCTGTTAATTGCATTCTGTGCTTTTGTCAATACAGTATTTCAGTAAAATGAGATATTAATGTGTGAGCATAAGAGCTAATACAACTTCAGCAGTGGATCTCCTCTCCTTGGTGCTTTCCAGTTTACAATCCATAAGACTGAACAACTTAAACACTTAGGATAATATTGTTAACTTTATTTTCAGGTTTCTTAAACTGGATTTAACAAAAATATCTATAGACTCTAAGTGATTAAAGGAATTGTAATTTTGAAGACATACTTGCTGAAGATGGTCCAGTTGTCTCTGCTGCTGAAGAAGTTAGACCTTGATTTGAGACATGCTTGCATAGACTGGTCTGCAGGTGTTAGGAGGAGCTGTGCTTTTACCTCTGGCTTTGTGCCACATATATACTCTGCCCCCCATAAGGGAAAGCCATTGGGTTATTGGCAGGTGTTCTCAGGTGCATGCCTTCTTTGATGAAATGGTGCTGGGCTAAATGGAAGTGTTTGATAAATGAAAACTGGGTGCCAGCTATATTGTACTGGTGTGTATGATGCAAAATAAGCAGGAGATACATAGGTCAGCTCAGAATTAGACAACTTGTGTGCCAGAAAAAAATGTAGAGGTGAATGGGTTGAAGTAGAGATACCTGTTTGATCCATTAGTTCATCTTAAAACCTCTGACAAGGATGATCATGTATGTACAACCTTATGAAGGTAAATGAGATTCTATGCGTATTTAGAACATTTTTAAAAATCATATATCATGTAAGCATTTGTTGCCATAGAGAGCAATCATGTGAGTGTGCATGTTAAAAATGGGACTTGTTTTCTTTTAGTATCATGCACTTCAGGTGTCATAGCATAGAGCTTGTGTGATCCATGTTTATAGCTTCATTTGCTTTCTTAGTGAAATTACTTTCTTATAAATAATAGTTGATAAATTTATTAGGATTTTTTTGAATAACATCTTTAGCTTATTAAAAACAAGCAGTCCAAGTACATCATCTACAGTGTTTAATTTTTCTTTTTTTTTCTTAAATGGAGACATTTGTCAGAGATTGAATACGTGTTACAAACAGTGGGTGAGCTCTTGAAGGCTGGGGAATTATTCTGGGGAAGTATCTTTACGTGCTTTGCTGGTTCCTATACTGTTTTGTAAAAAACATCTCTTTTTAGGGGCAGCTTTAGGGTAGTAGGTGGATGCCTCATCTCTGGTCTCCTTTTATGGTGATGATGATCCTTTAACAAAGTGATCTTTGATTGGGTAAATTCCTTAACTTGAAAGTTAAGGAAAATATCAAAATCATGTCAGTTTAGTGTTCCTATTAAAAAACACCAGTACAGTAATTTTCTACTCTAGGAAAATTAAAAACATAAGAAAAAAGCTTAGTGTTTGAATAGGAGACCTGAATTTTTGTGTTATGTTACCACCAAGTTCCTCTGAGAAGTGGGGAGAAGGCTCTTCTGGAAATAAGGATACTTTTAGATGCTTAAACAAGGATTTACATACCTAGTTCTGGACATCTTTGTGTGCAAGACTGAGCCTTAACAGATTTCCTTCCTTTTCTTGATCTGTTTTGAATGATTTTTAAAATTTTTTATATATGCTTATTCAAATAACATAGTCTGCGAATTTAGAAGTGTAATGGCAGCTTTATAAGGGCTCAGAAAGAAGAATTCACAACATCTGTCCGTGAGTGATACCAATCTCACTAGGCTTTCTCAGTAGGTAGTGGAGAGCCAGCCTTTCTAGAGAGCAAATCAAAGCAGGAACTCAATTTAGCTACTCTGAAATCCTCTTTACAGTAAAAGGGTTTATGTGTTCTTGCTCTGCTAGAGTTAAATATTTTGATTGCCCTTTTTAATAACAACTTACATCTTTTTTTGTTATAAAATCATAGTGAAACACAATGTGAAAGGCAAATTCAAATATATTTAAACACTAAGGCAAATAATTTAAGTCCTATCACAGAAAATACTGTCTGTGTGTCTGGAAAATCCTTAAAAAATATGGAAATCATCTATATACTTTGGAAACCCTGCTAGCTTTCACAATGTAATTAGAAAGAATAGCATGTATTTACTCGAGACTTGATGCGGTAACTGAGAAGTTATTATGTACCTACTGCAGCAGGGTTGGCAAAAATAAATCATAAAACTCTACGTTTTCATTGTGTCTTCACTGCCAATTTTAAGCAGATGCTGGACTTGACTCGAAGAATCTGAAGTGTTGTCATGTTTTCATTTTGCTGGGTTGGGAGGGTGTTGGGGAGTGGAAGGCTGTACTGAGAGAGAGGGTTGAAGCAGAGAGTGGGCGCTGATAGCGTTTCCAACTGGTATCAGGAGAAATTATGAAAGATATTTTACCACTGCTTTAAATCAGTTACTGTTTCTGGGTAGAAGAGAGTTTCTCATGTTTTGTATTTCCAGATGGACCTTCAACTGATAAAGAATCTGAAGAAAAGAAAAAGGAGCCGGCATCTTCCTCACAAAACAGCCCTGAAGCCAGAGAAGAAAGGTGCTTGCTACTTCATGATTGTGCAAATAATCTCACTAAGTATAAATTAACATTAAACTATTCGGTCCAAATTTGTCATATTAGAGACAGTTACCATGTTATTTTCTTAAAGACACAAAGTTTTCTACAAGAAATGGTGTGGTGTTAGGGAAGTAAATTGTGCTGCTGTTGACATGAAAAAAAAAAAAGAAAGCCCTAAGTCAAAATATGGCCAGATGAGTTTATTGTTTATTCCATCTGTCACATCAGTCAAATACTACGTCTTCTCTCAGTTCTAGCACCAACCTTTGAGAAGTATAAAACAACTTTCAGTTTCAGCTTTGTGGTAATTGCATGTGCTGGAGGTTTAGAATACTTCTTTTGTCTGTTAGCTTTTATGTTTAATAAACAATCTGCAGTTCTTTTGGTAAACACAAAATACATTATCAGAGTATACATTCCAGGTTTTAGTGAATCTGTTTTCAGCAGCCGTTTTCAAATTGAAATTTTGCCTCTAACTTTATGTCCAGATGGAACTTGAAAAGTCAGTTTACAGTTTGCAAAACTACATTAATTGGAAGGGGGAGGGATTGTGACCCTTCAGTAGAGTAAGCAGATTGTGTGCAATGCATTTGCTGCAGAGTGAATGTATCTTCAGTGTTCTTTGAAGTGAAGTTCTGTGGGAGGAAAAGAAAGATATCATGTTAATGTAAATAACTGAGAATTAAAGCTTATATGCCACGTAATGGAGTGAAATACCTGCTGTGACTCTATTGTGTGGAATACCCTAGTGAATAGTCTAAAGACATTTTAAAAATTGCATTGACTCTACAGCTGTAAATAACTTAAAAATGGTGGCCTGTGTTCTTATTTTGGAATACCGTCAAATGGATATAGCAAAAGACCTGTGTTTTGCCCAGAAAGAAAGTTATTTGAAGAAGGGAAAAAAACATTAATACTGGTTTTCTTTTTGCCTTTTTTTAGCAGTTCAAGTAGCAATTCCAGCAGCAGGAAGGAGGAGGGTAGTGCTCCCTCAAATTCTTTCATCCCTTCTTTTCCCCGAGCTCCAAGCACTTCAGACTCTGTACGAGTGAAATGTAGAGAAATGCTCTCTGCAGCTCTCAGAACAGGAGGTGAGCTTTGTAAACTATATTTTCAAGGTTGTCTGTTTTCTTCTTCTCTACTTCTGTCTTTCCCACTTCACTTTTCTCCTCCCCTGCAGGGTGGAAGAAACCCTCTTTATATGTGTTTGTTGCATATATCCATAGACCTGTGCATCCAGTTGCAAGTGATGAGTAACCTTGGCAGCATGGGCACGTATCAAAATACCTTTTTGTTGCTGATGATACAGGACAATTTGTGGCTCAGTTCATTTGATAACTTGCTGAGAGGGCAGCTTCTTTTCAGGAAGATTATTACCTCCTTTAATGCCTCATTTAAATATTTTTGTGGAAGCTGCTATTTTATTTGTCTCTCAGTTTTTTGACAGGGAGAGTGCCACTATACACATGACTGCCTTTCTTACACCAGAGGTTCTGGGGACCTTTAGGTTTGGTTTTTGAACACTGCCTTTCTGTTTTAATTTATTCTTGACATTTCTTCGAGATACTTGGAATGAGAGAGTCTTGCATTACTCTTCATGCCTTTTGGGCATCTGTAAATTCCTTGACTATTTTGATTTTTTTATGTTTTTTCATCTCTCATGTACACTTTGGGTGTCTTTAAACTGACAAATGGAATGATATACTAGATAAGGAGCAAACTGAAAATTGGACTTCTCAGAATTACCTAACTTTTTTCTGGTGGGTCATTCTCTTCTATGAAACTTATGACTCAGCTCCTGTTTCTCTGTTTTTCGCTTAGTGTAACTTGACCTAGTGTAGGTAGACTTCTGAATCATCCATGTTTACCCCTTTCACTCTTTTATTCTTTCTTTTAATTCATATAAATTCAGATAGAGACAACAATGAAAGCTGACTAAATTCCATGAATTTGTGGTCCTCTGCATATGTAGTTCATAGACTTCTAAAGCAATTTGTGACCAGAAAGTTGCATGTAGCATCTTAGTATTCATAATTCTATGTAGTCTTAATTTTAGCTAGTTTTCCAAGAACTCTTGTTTTGTTTTGCTTTCTACAGCACACATAAACTGATCATCCATGGTCAAAAAATAAGATTATTTTCTGGTTTTATGGCCTTCGGCATGAGATCAAAGGAGAAATGGTGTTTGAATTACTCATTGAAGTATGCCCATGTTGAAATGAGGAGGAAAACACTGTCTCTAATTTGTCCTTAAGGTATCTTAGAAAGGCAGCTGTCTTTTTAAGAGTTTTGGTCAGAAACAGTGAACAATTATCTTGAGACATTTTAGTTCAAGTGTTGCTTTGTCTTCAAGAGTACCATGGTTCATTTCTTCTAATTTATGTGTTTTAGAACACATTTCTGCTTTGAACTTTTTAAAAAAATAATACTGTTTAAGTTACTTTATTACTATGTTTCTAATAAAATCTTGTTTGCGTGCAGAACATTTATTTGCTTATTCTTGTATTGTGTGGACTGAAACAATTGATTAAGCACAATATAAAATGTTTCCTTTTTATAATAGTCTAGTCTATGCACAGATATGCTATGGAGATGGGCATTTGCCAAGCCTATTAGAATATTTTAAATTTTTGTGTATGGCAACTTTCTTTTGTTTCTGCTTATGTTTACAACTAGATGTCTGGTTTTGTGGAAGGTTTTTAACCGTTTTAAACTTCCATTGTGCTTCTTTTCACTTACTTTTGTTCTTCCAGTTAGGAAGTTTTGAAAGGATAAATATGCAGTAAATTAAATTTACCTACACAGAAAGAAGACTCACTGCAGGTGTTTCATAATTTGCTGAGTTTCAGAATGCTGAATAGGCTCTCAGAAATATAGAACACTGAGAATGTCAGGTTGCTAATATTTTAGTATGTGCTTTCCTCAGATGATTACATTGCTATTGGTGCTGATGAAGAAGAGCTGGGTTCTCAGATTGAAGAAGATATCCTTTTTTGTGTATCTGTGTGCTCTAGAGCAGGAGTGTTTTTTAAACATGCTGATACTTTTAAAATTAATTAACTTGATCTGTATTTTGAGTATTTTTTAGTTTAATGTAAAATAAAAATAGCAAACTGTGTTCAACACATCAGTACATAAATTTTGTGTTTAAAAAAAGAGCCCAGCTGAAACGATTTGCCTTAAAACATGTAGCAGTGTGTGTAGGTGAGTGTGTGGGGTCCTTTTTCAGCTCAGTATGTTTTCCTTGTAGCAGCAATCTTACATCTTACTGAAGTATTCTTACGTAAAATGCTGGGCTCTTCTATGTTATTTAAAAATCTTTCCTTGTTAACAGTCCTAATCTTTTTCTAATATCTTAATTTAATTTTCTACAAGGTTATTTCTAAATGAATTTGGAGTTTTTAAAAGAGTAATTCTGGTAGCAGTGTTTGAATAGTTCCAGAACAAAGGTCTAGGTTTTTTGTTGGTTTATTTTTTGGTTGGTTGGTTTGGTTTTTTTCCTTTTTTTTTTTTTTTTTTTTTAAATGTGTTAGTGAGTTGTCATTGTTTGAGTGGTTTAGAAATCAGTTAATTCTCAGTATGAGGTCCAATAAACTGGACATAAGCCTGTGGGTGATTTTTCACAATTTCAGTTGAGATCCTGCTACTGAAAAATTCAAGTTTCACTGACCATATGCTAAACCATGATTAGGTTTCAGAAGGACATGAAGTCTGCTGTGTTGAACAGGAAAGTTACTGCTGGTTGGGGTGGAGGGGAGGACTTGATGAAGAGCAGAGAAGTACATTACTTTAGCAAAGTTGCCCCCAAAGTGAATCCTTTATAGTGCTGTGTTGTACTTGTTAATGTTTTGTTCCTTAAATCCAAAGCACCTATTTTTCAAGAATTAAAAAACACTGATATGAAATACAAAAACAGAGTACGAAGTAGAATAGCGAATCTCAAGGATGCAAAGAACCCTAACCTAAGGAAAAATGTATTATGTGGGAACATTCCTCCTGACAAGTTTGCCAAAATGACAGCAGAGGTAAGTAAAGCACAGATCTTGAACTATTTCCCTATTGGACTTGCATTCTGGCCTGTATTTACTAGCCATAAAAGTAATTTATGTAAGCTGCCCACACTTCTGAAAGACTGGCTTGTTTGTGGCTTGCAGAGTGAGAATTACAGGGCTTTGTTGGGGCAAAGGCCATCCAAGTGGTGTCTGTTATTGGATCCTAAATGTCTGATTTTTGTCTGTAAGTCAGGAGCCAGGTAAGCTGTCACTCTTAAATTTCCTGAATCGTGACATGTTGTGCTGTTTTTAAAAGGCTACATGTTATACTGGTGGTATTGTTTTAAGTGCAGGAAGATGTAAATATGCCTGGCTAGTGACTCCAAGCTGCTTATCCATTCATGTTTCTGGATATCTCTTAACATGCCTTGCCATTTGTTTTTCAAATGCTAACCTCTGCTGTTACACTCCTGTGCATGGTGTCTCTCTGTGGTTTTAAGGATCTGTCCATTCTCCTGTAGGCATTTTCAGTGTTTATTTAAAACTTACCTATATCTTGAATACTCCAAGTGATTTTGAAGGAAACTCATAATAATAAATAGAAAAAGCCATAAATTACAGGGGAGAGAAGCTAAGAGAATTGTCCTTTAATTCAAAGTAAATTTAAGTTATTGAAAGAACATTTTGGACACTTGAATAAAAATTCCCATTCAGATGATTGCTGTCTTTGCAAATCAAAGTAAATCTAGAAAGTCAAATGAAGAATTAGATTTTATGGGAGAGAAAAATGAAAGTGCAGTTAACATCATGTTTCAGTTTGGTAGTTCTGGTTCTCTGTGTTGGATTCTAGCCCCCCAAATCAACTACAAAGGAAACTGGAAGAAATTAAATTTATGATCAACTAATGAAAATCATGATTATTCTGAAAGAATTTTTTTTGTGGTGGTTTTTTTTTGGTTGGTTGGGGGTTTTTTGAGAAAAATGAAACAAATTGTTTTCTGCATTACTAGACATTGTGGAGATCCTGCACACTAGAAGTGTTTTAAAGGAAAAAGAAAATTGGTCATTCTGAGCTCTTTGGTTAGCGTTTTGAAACTTAAGTGTATATGAGTTCTGGTTACATACGGTAAATTGTGGCTGTACTGTATTTCTCAGTACAAATATGGAAATAGTCAAAACAGTGTAGATTTTTTTCCTGTAATAATTGTATGTTGGCCAATGAGATAATTATCCAAGGATCTAACCTAGAGACAGGATCTTTTTTGCCTCTCTGGAGAACTTCTAAGTCCTCTACCTTGTCTGAACTTCAGAAATGCATTTGCATAGAAGTGTTTAGATATTTGACGTTGTAACTTCTACAGATTTTTTTTCCCAACTGCATTTAATAAAGGAACATTTTTAACTTCTTGTAGCTTCTGTGCTGTGAAATATCCTAACTTAAGTCTTGTAAAATTAAAAATGTGTAGAAATCATTGCCTTTCAGTAGAGTTGTTGTTTATGGATTCTCAATAAAAAATGATACTGGCTCACACAGTGGTAACTTGTTTTAAAGATAAAACTCTCAACTAAACTCTGCCTGCTCTTTGTCCTTAACAGGAAATGGCAAGTGATGAGCTGAAAGAAATGCGCAAAAATCTGACCAAAGAAGCTATCAGAGAGCACCAGATGGCTAAAACAGGAGGTACCCAAACTGATCTGTTTACATGCAGCAAATGCAAAAAGAAGAACTGTACATACACCCAGGTGTGTGGTTATTCTTCCTTTTCCTTTTTAAAGCTTAAGTCCTATATAAAAGACTGTCAGTGAAAAAAAAAAATTGGAATTACAAAATGAACTTTTAACAAAATGCTGGCAAATTACAAGATGTGAAGGTAGCTGGATGTACTTCGGTGTGCTTACATAAAGAGTGTTTGTTTTAGTTATTTGCCAAAGATTTTATGTAAATCCAAGCAGAGCATTTATACAGACTGAAACTTCTGTTTCTTTGCAATGCTGAGTTTTTGCTAATTCTTCTTATCACATCTTATTAATGCATTTTTATGTGGAGGAGAGATAACTTACTGTTTATAATGCATGTAAACTGAGGGACTAAATAGAAGAAAATTATATATATGTATGTACACATGTATATTTTTACATATACTTAATGTACCATTTGATTAACCCTGGACCCTGATTTACAGTCATTCCTACAAGTGCAAAAAGCATTTTAGGGGCTTTAATTTGTTTAACAGTGATTCAGGGAATGTAATTTTTGTCATAGGATGAGATGCATTTATAATTTAGTAGTGTTTGAGATACTTTAAGGAGAAAGCTGTTTTTTGATCATTAGGCTTCTAAGCCTTTACATTGGTAAACATACATAAAGCTGTACTGAACATGCAGTCTTAGTGCACAGTCTTTTCCTCGAAATAAGTGCACAATTTCAATGCCAAAATTGGTATTTTAGTGCTACTAAATCACAAAATCTAAGTTTATGATGGCTTTATAGTTAGGAAAAAAAAGCCAGTTTCCATTGATACAGAAAGTTAACTTGTATTTTTATCAAAATTTGCTTCCTTAATGTTAAACTTTGATTTAAACACTTGCATTGAACACACACTAACAGAAGTTGAAGATACTAATTTTTCTTTTCCGCTCTGGCTCTTGCCTTTGCCAAAGGTTCAAACCCGCAGTGCTGATGAACCCATGACAACATTTGTTGTCTGTAATGAATGTGGAAACAGATGGAAGGTAAGACTGTTAGACTGCTCTGCATATTTGATAGCAGGCAGCCGCGCTCTGTGGTTAATTTTGGTTTACAGGAAATGTGACAAATGACTTTCTGTTGACTTTTAGTTATTTCATAGCCCATTAATGATATTACATGTTGATATTGCAAAATACCTTTAAATTAAAAATGTATTTTTGACTGAAGGTGTGAAAGCACACAAATGGGGCGATGGCAAAGGGGGAGAGAAGTCGGGATGTTGACCTAGTCCTTGCAAGATTTGCCATACGAAGTAGTGACAAGTTAGTCACTATTTGTTTTCTCTTCACCTAAAGATCTTCTAACTGGTTTTAATCGTTGTTGTTGTCATTTTCTCTGGTTTTTGCTACTCTGAAAAGAAGAGGGGGGAATTAAAAGAGATGACTCCTACCATATCCCTGTGTCAGCATAAGTGTAGGGCAGCGATAATGTGATTTAATTTTTTTTAAGTTCAGGAAGTAGGAATTTGTAAAGCTTCTGAGGAACTCCGGTAGTTCAATTAAAGTGGAGAAACATTGAAATGAAGGCCTGTAATATTTACAATTTAAGATGTGATAGCATGCACTAGGAAGCATGATGCCCTCATTCTGTTTTTTCTGTGTTAAGAATGCTGTAGCTCTGAAGAGCCATGGCATGGCACACATTAAGATTGCCACATAAAAAATTACTTTGTTCATCTTGGCTTACATATCTTATTATTGGATATTGTTCAAATCTATTCCAAGGTACCCAAACAATATATAAAGCTTAGGAATCATTAGGTGCAGTACCTGGAAAAGTTTGTTTGTCCTTAAAACCTCCCATAATGTGGCAGTTACAGAAGTGTCTGTATACAGATGCCTGAGTGAAGGAATGGTTACAATATAAGCAAATGCTTTAAACTAGTAATTTCCGTATCCTAAGTATGGTGTCGTATTTCTGTTTCTTCTTGCAAAGATTTAGAACTAAGCTGTATGAAGATCTCATTAAAAATTCTTTTCTTTTGACAGTTCTGTTAGAAGAAGAAATTGTCAAGACATCTGGACCAGTATGAAAGAGGATTTTGTAATTAGCTTTAAAAACTAGG
>JAWWEU010000081.1:113251553-113309175 GCA_035583155.1 Acropternis orthonyx | reverse complement strand
CTGGACCAGTATGACAGCGGATTTTGTAATTAGCTTTAAAAACTAGGCTAAGCATCTAGCTTCCTGCAAATGAGAGGGGGTTTTGGTTTTGTTTTTTTTTTTTTTAAGCAGCATACATGCCTGAAGTTAGCCTTTGTTTTGACACAACCATCATTTCCTTAAATGCCTTCCTATAGCTGACAGTCACTAGGGCCAGGTTGCTCAATTGTATGGTGAATTTTAAAATATTTTTTCATTTTTATAAGTAAGTTGACATTAAACTTTTACCAATTAAACATTTTGGTAATTGTCTTGGGTTTTTTTCTAACTCTGCGAATAATGTACTGTATTTTTGTGTTCTGAAATATACATGCTCCTCCCAGGTGTATTTTACCTCTCCACATTTGTTCAGTTGTAAGAATGGAATTTGTTTATTGTTGCAGTGTTCGCTAGCTTTGCAATGAGAAAAGTTATATAAGTTCCTCGTTACGTTAAACTCAGTTGTTACCTAAATCACAGTTTAGTTAATGCTCTAGCTTGTATGTCCTGTTTCTGGGGTAGGACTAAATTTGTGGTCATGGGGTTTGAAAATTTCTTAGTGGATATGATGACCTCTTTTGCAGTGGTTGGTTAAGCTTGTTTATGTAACCAGCTTCGATCAATGCAACATATTTAATTGCCCAAAGCATGTATTTTACATTCTATCAGTAGGTATTATTTCTAGAAATGTCTTAAAATAGTCAAATCTGATTTGAGTATTCCGTCTTGCTTAATGTACTTGACAACCAGATCGGGTTTAGACTTTGTAAATAAGCAAAGGCATTGTGTTGTAGGCTGTCCTAATAACATCAGCTAACCAATTAATTACCTTATAAACTGGCTGGGAAGGTAATACTATATTTCCTTTATATAAATGACATTGATTTTGTTCATGAACTGGATTTTGAGATGTAGGGTATCTGATGTAAGCCATAGACCTGCAGGTGGAAATAAATTATTAAAGTTATGGTGTTTTCCATATGTGGAATTACATAAATACTGCTTTTTTAGAATTTAATTTTTAACAGCGCACATGTTTAAAGTACTTTCAAATGTGTTTGGAGGAGGGAAAAGAAGGAAAAACATGTTAACATCTTTGCAAGAGATTAACTTCTTTTATTATACCCAATTTTATATTACTTAATTTATCGAGGAGGTCTATTCTGGCAACGTATAAAGTATTCATGGGGGAATGGGAAGAGTACGTGCGGATCCTGGAGAATAAATCCCTTAACTGTAAAGGGAAAACAAGGTTTTCTATGTTGAATACTTTTTGTGTGATGGTGGCAATTGTAATGAATGAGTTGGAAACACTATGATGACATTTGAGCTTTGTGAGATAGGAGCTGTTTGGTAAAGACTTTTTTAGAGCAAGCTTTTCCAGTAAGCTTGTTCAAGGAAGGAAACACAGCCTTTCTGTTGAAGGGAAAAATGATTAAAATAGGAGTTCTGTTACAAACCTTTTTCCAGGCAGAAAATTGCTAAGCATTTAAAGTTTTTTCCATAACTTTTTATATAGAAACATTTTAATTCAACTTATAGTAATGCCCTTCAGAAAACTTTTTTTTTTTTCCTACTTAACAGCAGGAGTTTATTTTTAGCCTGTGTGTAGATCCTTTGGCAGGATTGTTTCCTACGAATTGCTTAAAGATGCACAATTGATTTTTTTTTTTTCAAGTTGTTTAGAACTACAAACTAATGACAGACATTTACTATCAGGTAGAGTGCTTTGTTTGGGGACCTTTTTGAAGGAAAAAGTAAAAGAAATTGTGTTAAAATGATTGCAGATTGGATGCCAAGTAGACGTAAATTTCCACAGCTGTTCACAACACATGTACACAGGGCAGGCACAAGTTGTTCGCATAACCTTCCTTATGCTACATGCCCTTTAATCTTTATGCCTGACTGTAACACTAGGAGGAATATCTTTTGAGAAAACGTAATAATTGTATTTCTGTACTCACCTAGTTGTATGTGGACTTTATTAAAAGAACTAGAACTGCGGTAGCGCTTTCTGTGATGTAGGTGTATCCAAGCAGGAGTTGAAAAAAAACGTTTCAACTTACATTAGCTTATGGTTGAGCAGCAACCTTCACCCTTCCCTCTTCTGTCCCCAGGGTAAAAAGAACAGTTTCTTTTGCCCAGTGAAAGATGAAGTCCAAGAACTAGATCCAAAAATACACCTACACTGTTCATGCTTTATTTTGGTTAACCAAATCCAAAAATAAAACCCTCCAATAGTGAACTGTGGATGCACCTCTGTTCAACAGTTGCTGCAGTTTTCCCAGCTGTCTCAAGTTGCCCTCTGTTGGTGAGGATGCAAAGTCTGAAGTATGTGTAGGAGAAGGATGCAGAGGTGGGGACTGGGACTGTGTCTCTTTTCTCCAGCTGGCTGGCTTGTCTACTGAGCTGCAGTTGTGCTCTGACTGACCCAGTACATTTGGATACTTTATGCAGTGAAACATGCCAGCAGAACTGGTGATGAACCTCTCCCATCTGAAAATAGCAGGTCATTACCTTTATGAATACTTGAATTCTCTCAGATGGAACATAGTTAGCCTATAATTTAAGCTATTTTTTACACTAATCTAGTAGAGAGAAAGAGAGGTTCACATTCCTTTTAAAGTGTGTGTGTGTAGTTCTTTAAGGATTCAGTCTTAGTTCTATAAGCAAGGCTAGAGGAATCCTGCTGCTCAGAAGACACAGCTTCTGTATCCTTCATCAGAAGACATTTCCTCGTATATAATACATTTCTTCATGTATTCTGTCATCTCCTTCAGGAGAAAGTATGGGTTTTAAAATACCTTGTACTGAGTGATTCTTTTTGACTACCACTAATAGAAGGTAAGTATCTACCCAGTGATCTTGACCTTTGTGAATCCCACTTTGCAGCCCTATTGTACTTTCCAAGCATTGTGAAGGAAGTACCCAGTTTTAATCCAGGGTGCAGGATTCCACTTGTGGTCACATATCTCAATTTTAAATTGCAACTTACAACCTGTACTAGCCTGGGCAGAACTTAAATTCATAAGCGTGAAGTCTTCATTCTGCAAAATGTGGTTGTACTACCTTTCAAACACATGTCTTTGGAAATAGATCTTGAAAATAGTAGTCATTCATATAAAGAAACATGAGGAGCTTCAACTCTTTTAAGTACTATTTCATACAGCTGTATATTAGCTTTCCAGTTTCACTAGATCATCACTAGTCTTGAATTGTTTCACCATTTTAAAAGGTTTGGGATTAATTTAGTTACAACATTAGTAGAGAAAATCTTTTATTAATGCCATTGAAACAATACTCATACCTTTTATGGCAGAAGACATCTTCTTAAGTACTGCTTAGAGCAAAGTTCAAAAATTACTTCACATTGTGATAGTCTTTCTCATCACTGTCTCTTTTTTCAGGTATCCGCTATAATTAGAAACTGCTTAAGTACATGATGCTTGTGTGATAAATTTTAATCTAATATAGTCAAGGTCTTCAGAATACACATATGTATGATTTTTTTGTTCTTTGTTTGTATTGTGCTAATGACTTTGGAATTTAAAGGTCACTGTAAAGCACAGTATGTTGGCTGAAGGAGCCCACACAATTTTAATAGTGCTTAGCAGGCTGGTGAAAAGAGCAATCTTTAACAGTGGGCATGTTCTGTCGGAGTTACTGCTTTGTGATGTGCAGACATTGAAGGAAGAATGCCAGTGTACTGGAAAGTTGTTAGAGCTTAATGATATCCTGCAGTTAGATAAATGCCAAGGCAAACCAAGCGTGCTCATTTTCAAGCTGGGATAAATTGATTTTGTGATAAGTTCTTCCTTCATTAATTATAAATAATATGTCAATAAAATTATTTTCTCCTGCTATTCACGTAACAGCTTGTCTATGGTAACCTCTCCTTTTCCATGCACCTCTGAGAACTTTGTGCATCATGAACAAGTATATAGTAATGAAATGCAGTTAAAAACCTGTCTCCTCTGTGGGTGGGTTTTTTGTTTTCCTCTTCCCCCTCCTCCTACCACTGCCATGCCTTCAAATAAATCCAGCATTAACCACCCTCTAAATAGCAAGATGTTTAGGGGAGTGGTTGTTTGGGTTTTTAGGAAATACTCTCAGGAAATCTAATGATCATTCTGCCATTGGTGCTGGGTGCACACTTAAGCCTAAAACACAGCATTAAAATTTAAGATATTTCAGGAAAAATACACATTGCAAATGTCAACATATTGTAATGGAGAAATAATGTGAAAATTGCCTAGATAATTTTAATTGCTTAGAAGTTGTGGCACATGAAAAATAAGCTTAGAAATTATTACTTTCTTATTTTAATAATTTAATGTTAACCCTAGAACTGCCCAAGCCAATATAGTTTTCTCTCCCCTCTAATTTCATTGCATCATTTTTCTTTCTTTTTCTTGCTGAATAATAGAATTTATTGTTTGATATGAAGTGTGAGTGTTTGGTCTGTCTGTCAGCTTTTAATGACGTAGCTTTGCAGGGAAGAGAGATAACTTAAAGGAAATTAAATCTGCCATTTCATGAGATGACATGCTTTGAAGTTTTTATGATGTAGGCATGTGATTTTTCCAACAAGCTGAATTTGACCTAGTTAAACTTAATTTGTCAACTTAGAGCTTTAGAGCACTCTTACCCACCCTGATTAAAACTACACCATCGTCAGTTTGGCGGCAAGCTCCCCATGAATGCTGCCTTATGAAGATATCTACTTTGTTTTGCTGAAGTTACTACTTATCCTGTTATACTTCATGTAAACTGAAATTGTATTGATAGTGCTTTGGGTGTGTTTAATAAAAATTCAGCTGAAAGAATCAGCATTGATAGGTTAGTCAGTGGCAAACACTAACTGAACTGTGTCTTAAGTTGTATATGGAAGGGTTTCCTCTTCATTTAGTCAGCCAGCATTGTGCTACAGAGGGCAAAAGCTCTTTGATTTGATCTTTCTGTAGGGGTCTTTTTGTTTACTTTTTGTGCTGACACGTTGAACAGTGTTTTGTTGTTTGAAGATAATGAAAACTGGTCATGAAATCATAGACTGATTTGAGTTGCAATGAACCTTAACCTAGTACCAACCCCACTGCCATGGGCAGGAACACCTCCCGCTAGCCGAGGTTGCTTAGTGTCCCATCCAACCCAACCTTGAACCAGCCCATAGTATTGTTAACTTACCATGTGTGGGGTCCTCTCCTGTGGTGCTGTGTAATGAAAAATCTTATTGTTACTTGTTTAATAATGCGAATGCAGGAAGGGAAGACATGTCTCCTGCCAAGTGCATTGAGGAAACAATTACATTGATCTCTTAAATTCTATTTTGTTATTCCCATTTGTGTTTTTTAGAGAAAGTCCCCATTTTATACTTCCCATAGTGCTGGAATAAGGCAAAGAGTAAATTACAGTACACATTATTGAACTATGCCTGTCTGGTTCTCCCTTTCTAGGGTTTGTTTTTTTCTTTATGTTTCCCATATGTATTTTCCTAACTCTGTGTGTCATTTGGTTCATTTAAATAAATATGCAGGGAAAAAATACAATTCATTGGAAATCCACTATAAACTCCAGGGTTTAATATAGTGGAATTGTAGTGAATCTTGTAATTTAAAAGAAAAAAGACATTCGAATAACAGATTATGGGGATTCAGCTTACTTCCTAGTATTTCTAGTGATTACTAATTTAGAGATATGAGAAATCAAGTGTAATGCTTTGGGGATACTGTAAATGAACATGGTTTATTACTGGATAGAGCTGATGCTGTCAGACAGTCTGAAATAGTGCTGTATCAGAACACTATAGTTCAGGCTTCCTGCTTTTATTAATTACATTGTGTGTGTATCTGTAATAGAAACCTTACAAGATCTGTCAGATGATGGGAGAATTTAAAATGTACAAAACCAAGATGGCTGATACTGCCATCCCCTCAGGAGTGAACAGTGAAGGATTTTACATATACCTACTGAGGGAAGAGAAAAATATGTGACAATTCTTGTGCTTTATTTTGGAATTTGAATGCCCAGACATGTCTTTCTCTGAAGTAAATAATTTAACTTTATAAACATCAACAAGATGAACTTAATGGTTTCAGCAGATTCTAGTAGTAAATTAACAAAAGATTTTTTATAGGCAGTATTATTTCAACCAGTAACTTTCATAAACTTGAGATTGCCGTGCCGATTTCCATTAGCACATCATGCGCGCATTAAATACACCAAAACAAGTGGAGTGTACCTATGCCAGATATGACTGTATGAGTAACCCAGTATTGACAGTAATCTTTTTACTTTGGTCACAGTGTGGATGGGGCAACTGGTTTGGTTTTCAAGACAATTCTAACGCTCCATTTAGAAATTAATTTTAGTTTTCATGCTCAGTTGGCATTTGTACCTCAGACATACACTGTAATTCATACATTTTGCATCTGAATTGTGTGCTCTGTTTGAAAAAATACTGCATTTTTTTTGAACAACAGCATTTTGTCTTCATTCTCTTAATTTCCTTTTGCAAAATAACACTGAATTTGATCAGAAACTGTATTTAGCTAATTGTGACAGAGCCTGCCAGTGCAGATTTAAATTATTCAGTCTGTAGTAAAACTTGCCTGAGTTATTTTCAGGTAGATATCTGATTAATTCTAAATTCCCTGTGGATTTGTGTAGCCCAGAGTTCTGTTTGTTTTAAAATAAATACATTTAAGAAAAAATCCTATGCTTCAATGGGTTTTTCAGATAAGGACCGAAGCAAGTCCTTATAAATAGCAGAGTTCATAAACCGTGGGTAAGAGTCTCTGTGCATTAAGGTATAGATTTGAAGCTGTGCATCATCAAAGGTGTGTTGTGAGGGTTCCAGCATGTTTCGGTTAATAACTTCTCTTACTCTGGAGTCCAGACTGACCTGTGTATTAAAATAGAAAATCATGTAAATAATAGTGGTGAATAGTACAGGTGGGGGTTTAAGTTTCTTTTATTGGTTGAAAAAGCCATCTTTTTTAACCACTTCAGCTGGTGTCCTCCAAGAGTGTGAAAACTGCTAAATGTACTTAGGCAAAAAAAGACTGGGTTAAAATTTGAAAGTAGTAATATCTTGAGTATGGATAAACAAATGTCCTTACTGAGGTATTATTTGAACAAGGCTGCCTGCAGTCCCATTATTACTGAAACCTGAGAGAGCGGTGGGTTATTTCCAGACCAACTTCCTGCTCTGTGGTAGAGAGGATTGGTAATTTTTTGTGACGGTTCATTTCCTGGAGAGTTAGGGCTGTTGTAAAGAGACTGAATTTGGAATAAGCAGTATGACGCAGGCGGAAACCGTAACCTGGGAAGCTGTTACTTAATCAAATTCCTGTTAAAAAGCAGGGTGAATTGACGCAAACCACAGGTATGGCTGTGTAATGATTCCATACAACATACAAGTAATGTAATTTTTTTTTTCTACAAGGCTCTAGTGTCTGTAGGAAGACATTACAGGAATAGACTGACTAGATTTAAATAGCATTTTTACAAGTACGAAAGTATAGCTTGCACCACAAACAATTGCTTTGCAAGGATATTGGAGCGTTTATAATTCTAGCCTGCTTGGCAGGATTATATTCAAAGCAAACTGAGGTGTCTTTGAAACTTGACATATTTGCTAACAGCAAAGTGACAAGTAGTTTTGAAAAATTTCAGGAAGTCATTGTGTTTGTTCTATGTCGTATTTTGTCAGCTGCTCTTTGAACAATTTGTGCTTTGCAAATAACATTTTATTTGTGGTTACTGTGCTTTTGGAGAGAAGCATACACCCCCTTCCTAGTGGAACGAGAAAAGAAACTGATTTGTCCAACAAGTAAAATTTAAGCTGAGCAAAGGATAACATGATCATCTGTGTATTTGTTCCTCAAACTAAAAATTCCACGTCAGCATGCTAGGGAAGCATAGGAAGTGCTTTCTTACAATCAAGGAATGTGGTTCTGACTGTTTCACCTTACCTCATTTCACCTCCCTTAAATCTTTAGTTGATGGAACTGGAATGTGGGGATTACTCGTGTAGCTTTAAACAAGTTAAAACTAGCTGTGCAAAGTAACATCAAAGAATGTATTAGGGAAAGTAAGATACCTCTTTTGGAGAAAGGATAGAAATATAATCTTCATAAATTAGTCTTGCTTTTTCTTCAATGACACTTTTGTTGGATTCTTGCTTTAGTTCCTCACAGGCCATCCAGAAAAGCATGTTTTCCTCACTGAATTCGGTTCGTAGAAATTCACGAAAAGCATTTCTGCCAGCTGGTGTAAGCATCAACTTGTCAAATGACTGAGCCCAGGCATTTACTTCTTCGAGAGTAGGAGCAGGGCTTGAAGAGGAAGAAGAGCACAAGAAGAGAGAAATGAATGATTGTTTCTCAAGCTATTTGCAGCTGGCAGGAAGCATCTGCCATCATGATGAAACACAATTGTAATGTTCAGGGGCTCTGATTCCTCACTGGAACTACCTAAGTGCAAATTCTAGTAAATACTTTTATAAGGTGTTTTTTGAAAGTGTATTTATCAAAAGCTCTGATGCAGATGATTGCTAGTGCTTTGATGCAGAAATTGCAGTTTACTGCTCAAAGTAATTGCAGCAAAGAAATACCTCTGCAACAGCTAATCATTTTTTCTAATAGTCCGTGTTTTTGTTAAAAATTGAATGAAAATATATATAAAGAAGCATTGATTCAAACTCTATAAAAGGTACCACCCTGTATATTACCATTTTGCAGGTGTTTTTACCTGTTTGAGCAATTCAGAAGAGACTTGCCTGACTCTTGGGAGGATCTGAGCTCTTTTTTATACTTACTATTTTTGTAAGGCTGAGCACTGCCAGTTAGCCTCATTACATAGTTGCTGGGTGGGAACAAGATATATTTTCAAGTTATTTCAGAAAAAAAGGGAAACTGTTTACAGTGCTGGTTTTGAATTGGTGTGGTTACGTGCTGCATATAAACAAAATAAAATAATATAGATCAGACCTTTGGAGGTAAAAAACAGTTGACAAGAAGATAATACTTATTTTGATATTTCAGGTAATTCAATGTAATTACTTAGTATGGTTTGTTTCATTTTAGCTTGACAGAACACTTAATAAAGACCATACCTTTCCTCACAGTTTGGAATACCCTCTTCTTGGAGTTCATGAGATGTTCTCCTTGCTCTCTCTTCCTCTTGATTCCTAACAGTAAGACTGCAAGGTAGCAAACAAAGTTTTAGTCAACTTTTTGGAGAAAAAGGCTAAACATACACCAGATGCTTTTCCTTCAATATTTTAAAATACAAAAGTTATATGGTCAGAAGCTAATGATAGCCACATTACCCATATTTATACTCTGACCTTAATTTTACAGTTGTATAAACCTGGCAGACTTGAATGTAGCTGAATGCTGTTCGATGTTGTATCACATAGACTTTCTACAAAAGGAACATAGGTCTATAGAATATTTCAAGTTGTAAGGGACCCATAAGGATCATTAGGTACAATTCCCTATATATATGTATACACGAGTATATATGTATATGGGATACATATGTATACATGCGTACCGGTGATCACATACCAAATCTATTTTCCATTGGTGGTTATTATACTGTGTATGCTCAGTGCAATGTTTTTACTTAAGTTAAACTTGATGCACTGGTTTTATGTGAGTGTGGTTTTGGATTTGTTTGTTTGGAGTTTTTTTTCTCCTTGGCTATTTTTTTTTTTTAATCCATATGTGGCACAATGAGGGCCGAGACTCTGGTTTGGAGTGGTGATACCGTGTCACAATAAAGCCAGAGTTCAGAAGCTGGATGTAAGTTTTAAGTAAGCTAGAGACTTCTATATGTGATATTGGAAAGGTAAGCATCTTTCAGAGTTCAGATGTAGGTATAGCCAGACTGTGTGGTAATTGATTGCAGCTTTGAGAAAATCCTAGTGTGTGCTTCAAAGTGTGACACCTGGAGCACAAAGAGTCGATCTGTTGTTGCTGAATACAGTTTTGAGGAGTTCTGGCTGGAAGCACTTGTTCGTAGCATTACCAAAAAAAAAAGGTTTGCTGTAATTGGTATTATGACTGAGAGTTTTTGATGTTCCATGGAAGGATAGCTGTCAAATCCTGCTGCTTTCATCAAATGTTAATTTAGATGCCTCTAGTTTGTAAAAATTCCTTTTGTAGTTGTCGATGATTCTTTTTCATTTGAAACTAGATTTGAGAAAATACATATTACTTTTTAAGGAATGGAGATGGCATTCCAGTACATCTAGACCGTAACTTTGTAAGAAGTGTATGTGCCTGCACACATCTGTAAAGCTGCTTTAATATATGTCCAAGAGAAAAGGTCCCAGTGAATTTATATGAAATGAGTCCTTCAGCTGAAATATAGCAATACAGTTGTTATAACTTCTAGGAAACTATATAACTTATTTTCTTCATTTGTATCTTAACTTTCATCCATGCTAATGTTCTAAGTTTTTTGCCTTAATCTTTAAGAATCTCATTTATCTGTAATAACATTTTTCTGTTAAACCAGTTGATTTTTCTGCCCTTTCTGCCTTCTAAACTCTTGCCTAAGCCTTACTATTTACTGGGTATTGTCTCCCACTTTGTCTGCTGTTAGTCCATAATCTGCAGATACCTGCTTTTTTCTTTGCCAAGGCAGTCCATGCATTGAAGAAGTAGGAAAGGTTTCCTATTGGAGAGCAGATATTGCAAACACTTTTTTTCAGAAACATCTGAACCATACATTCAAACCAATGAACTATTTCAATTTACCATTTCAGAAAAAAAGAAAGAAGTAAGTAGTAAAGCTAATTCTCTATTCTTTTGAGTTACATAAGTCTCAAGCATTTACTACCCTTTTTGCTGGCCTTTTTTGATTCTGTGAAGTGATACAGTATGTATTCCTCACATACAATAAGAACTGATATCCTTGTCAGAGCTGTTTTTGGGTTGAGGGGAACCAACAGATCCAAAAGAAAGGATTAAGCCTTCATAGGATAATGCACAGAAGGAGAAAAAGACAAAAGAAATAACAAAAGCTTCCCTGAGAGAACACACCATGCCTCAGAAAATGACTTACAGGCAGCCTTTTTCCCTAGAAATGTACAAGTAAACAATTAAGAGACTAGTGCAATACTGCGTCCTCTCAGGATTTGGAAGAGTAACAGCCTGGAGGCTTGAGTTTTGGCTGTAGGAATGAACACAGGCTCTGAGCATCCAGCTGAGGAACTCATTTAACTTCATTCTAAATCTACTATTAAGAGTATGCTGAATATTGGATGTTCAGCAGCTCAGCTGCATGACTCATGTAGACTGTTATTTTTATTCTTATTCATAATTTTTCTGTTCCAAGTGCATGGGCTATTTTGAGGAAAGGGTCTATGAATAGGGACTATAAATAGCTTAATTACGTTTTGTTTTGCATTTCTTGCTACTAGAAAACAATTGTTCTCAGAAAAAACAAATAAAGATCAGGAATTATTTTAAAGCTAAAGCAAGCTGCTCTGTTTTGGAGCCTGTATTGGTTTCCCAGATGATTCTGAAATGCAAATAGGAATTTTAAGCATCATGAAATTTGGATATTTTCATACAACCTATTGAGCAAATTGCTTTCTTTAAATTGTTGGAATAGTGCACAGAAAATGAGCATCCTGGAAAATATCAGATAAAATGGCAAAAAAAGCACTTTATCAACAATTTAAAAGGTAAAATGCAAATTTTATGTACTCTGACTTAGTAGGTAAATGTGTCATATTTTTTCCTTTTATGGAAACACATTTGTGTAATGAAGCTCTGGACTGAGCCACTTGCAATTGCACTGGACAGCTGTTGAGATGGCACTGGAATTTGTATGGGATGCTTTAACATAGATGTCATTCTACAAGGTAGCAAACTCTGGTCCTGCACAGGCACAGTACTTTATTTTTCTTTAAACTCTACCTTCGTTTACCTCTGAGCACCTGCTGAAAAGCTTTTTTAGGATCAGAGCCAGACTACTTGGCATTTTGCAAAAGAAAACCTCCAAGCAGCCTTTTGTCCTTGCAAAATATGCACTGTTTGAATTAGGGAGTGCAGAATTTTGGGTGTCTTTGCTTCTGCTGATCTGACTACCAATAACAAAGAAACAATCAGCTTGCTCTTCCCTTGCCTTCTAATGGTGTTCTCTAAAGCATTTGCCAGGAGGTGCTATTGGAAAACAATATTGGTGGAATAGATTCCTAGCCGGGCCTCTAAGATTAGTTATGGCTTCTTCCCTTCACCTCAGTGCCAGGTTTGCTTGTTCTGAAGTGGTCGTGTGATGGACAGTGAATTTATAAGAAGCACTCTGCTTGCTGTCAGTGTTTTGATTGAACTCCTGTGGCTCTTTAAGGCTTCATGTTAGTGCAAGTTCTGTCTCACCCATTAAATAGATACAGGACTTTTGAGTATGGGAAGATTTACTTCATTTTTGAATTAAATCACTTGGATCTGGAGGAGCTGGTAAGAAAGTGAAGGTGAACGCATTAAGGAATCAAGTGATTCCTTCTCTTTTGCTTTGATTCCCTGATAAATTTTCTTCCTTAACACCCTGTAATGGGAGTTCTGAATTATTTCTGTTTAACTCCTCATCTTCAGCAAGTACCTGCAGTGTTTAGAGTCTCTGATCCCAAGGATTCTCTTCATATGAGTTGCAGGTGCCATGAGTTGGCAGCACTAATTAATGACAACAGATCCAGTTGCCTTTGGGGGGAAACAGAACAGTGTTGGGCACGTGGTTATTCATTTTCTGACCTACAAATTCTTCCACCTTCTCCTAACTCCATTTAACACTGTCAGTGCTGCTTGTTAAGTCCCAATTCTAAATCTAAAGCTGTGATATATTTTGCTCTCAGTTTTTAGTGGAAGCCTTGGTGAATCTCAATGCTGGGGAGAACCAGTCCTGCACAAAACAGACCTTCCATTACACAGTATCGACAACAAAAGTGTGGCAGAGATACAGTGCAGATATTTTTTAAAAAAATATCTGTTATTTCAGTGGCAGGGAAAAGAAAGAGTAGACTGGAGTAGAAGGTTGTGTCCGGTAGTAGAACACAGTCATCTCTTCTAGACCCAGATTTGCAGAATTATACTGGTGTTTTGTTTGGCATATGTAGTCCTGTACAGTAGCTATGCGTTCCTTCCCTGCTATTCTGTTCTCCAGAGGCTTTAAGGAGAGGGGTTACCATGAGCAGCTGCAGCAACAGCACCAACAAAAGCAGCAGGCATTGGACCCTCGATTTCCTGTGCTGAGCTGAGCCTGTGCAGCACCTGGGGTCTCTTGAGTCGTAGCCATCTGCCGTTTGCGCATCTCCGTCCTCTCTGAGCCCATGGGCTGCAAGACAGCAAAAAAAGCGGGAAGTAAGAAATCTTTCTCTTTTTTTTTTTTCTGTTTGCTTTAGAAGTCTTACCAAGAAGGCCACAGCTCCAAAGGAACTGAAAAGCTAAATGCCTGATTTTCACCCATGGAAGCTCTTAGGTGTTGAATCCTTTGGAAGATTCACTCATTTAAGTGCTGTGCTGGAAGGCAAAGGGCTGATGAATTCTGCACATGGGTGGGAATACAATGAGAGGGGAGTGGTGATGCAGATAACAAAACATACAAGTGAGGGATCTCAAAGAGCTCTTGGCACAGTGGTATATAAGCCTAGGAGTTGAAAAGGTATTCCTGAAGTTTTGATTGTAAGGCCAGTCCTAAGGAAAATGGTACAGAATAGAGGTAGTTAAGGCCTTTCTATTTTTTTTCCTCTCTTTTTTTTTTTCTTTTACATGATTAGCCAATGCACAGGCTTGAGTATGCTTGAGTGAGACACCTGAGCTCTCCTGAAAGTGTGGCCTTTGGTGAGTATTGAGGATGTCTCAAACCTGCTGGTTGCCCTTGTACCAAGGAGGAAGGGCCAATGCTCATTTGTCCATTGTAGGTCTGACTGCCACAGTTTTTTTAAACATATTTCTCTCAAGAAGGAATCAAGTGCTTCTGTGAATATGAGGAGAACACACACAACTAGATGATAATAATTGCAGTTGATCCCCAACTGAAGACAGCATGAAATAATTTTTAGTGCATGCACTGGTTGGATTTTTTGCAGATTGTGCAGAGAATTGGTGTTGATGAAATGACAAGTCCCCTTGAAGCCCCTGTCCCCTTCTGACCTATTTGTCTTTGAGCTTCACATTTGCTCTACAGCATTTAATAATGCTCTCCATTATGCTGAGGGTTGTGCCATATGTAAGTGACAGATGTCTTTTATAGATGAAATGCCAGCTTGTACAGAGATGAGTATGTCTTCACTTTATTTGTATTTAATTTGTGAATACATAATTAGTCATCTTCCTATGTCACGAGATTCCTTTCTGTGTAGGTTTGTTTCAGGATGCTAAACGTTCTTTTGAGGCCATGACAGTTGTAAGGGAATTAAAATTAGCTGCCACCAATTTTGAGTTCTTTTTTAAATTGATAATTGAATATCAGACTTGAATCTAATGAGATGAATACTAGGGACTTAAAAGTTGCCTTTCTTTCTAAAATGTTCAGCCAGGTTTAGGGAATATTGTTGTAACTTGAGGGGGAATGTACAGACGTTGTCATGGACTTGACAAAAGTGTCAGGAGAAGAAAGGAGGTTATTTTAGCAGAGTGCAGCATTACATTTTGCTGCACTTTGGCTACTGGATGTGTTTTTTTAATGCTGAATTTCTTTCTGTCTTATAAAGCTTAATAGTTTTTGTATTTGTGAGAACCACCCACTCTCCCAAGAGACAAATGCATGACTTGGTGAGCAGAAGATGCACCTGTTTTGCAGGAGGAATAAAATATAAGAACAACAATACCAATAGAAATAAAAACCCACTTTGAAACTCTGTAGACCCAATATGACAATCAAAGCCTAAATGGCCAAAAATACAAAATCACGAAAACAATGTAGCTGCCAACACCTTCCCCCAACACGCCCCCCCCCCCCAAAAAAAAAAAGAAAAAAAAAGAAAAAAAGTGAAATGTAGAATGAATTTGTAGATTCAGATTTCTTTCCTTCAGAGTTTCAGATTCACAGGAATAGAATGAAACTCTTAAGTATTAATTTCCTTTCAGATACCTATACTTTTTTCAATAGGGCATTTTCACATGTCAATTAGAAAGTGATAGCATAATAAAGCATTATTGGAAAGATAATATATCTAACAATATTTCAGACTGCTTTGGACAGTAAACAATTATTATTGATTGGAAAAATGTAACTTGGATGCAGATGTACTGTTTATATAACCTAATCCTTACACTCTTACTTTTGACATGTTTTATGTAGGTAGTTCACACATTCATATCTCTAATCCATAATTGAACTGACGGTGGTCTGAGTAGAAAATGTAATTCATCTAATTGAACTGGTGATGGTCTGAGTAGAAAATTTGGTTCCTGTTGTCTGCTTGTTTTCCCAAGAAGAAAGGTAAAGGAACGGGAAAATAGGAAGAATACATTCTTTCTCCCTACCTCATTCCACTGTGACTTAATTCAAGAGATCTTTCTGGATCCATTCTTATCATTTCAGGTGGTTTTTTGGAATTTTCTTTGATGTCTTTAATGAAAGGGAAGAATGTGTAAGTACCTGTATGGCAAAAACTGCCCAGCAGCATTATGTCTTTGTTTCACTTCTGAATCATAGAGCATCTAACTATGACTTGTGCAGGACAATTGTAGGATTTTTTGCTGTTAATCTAGAAAGAGAAACTGAGAAGTGTATTCATCTTCTGATCAGTAGAAGCTTATGATGTTTTAATGCCCTCTCTTTCATTCACAGATAAATAATGAGTTAGCCTGGGCAAAATACAATCTAGGCTCAATGTTATATAACAGCAGGGTAGAGAGCTGAGCAGTGGTGCAGATTATTACAGAGGTTTAGAAACTCTTTTGGAGCAAATAGTATTAAGACCCTTAAGACAAAACTGTGTCAACCGGTTCAGGTTCACAGAACAAGCAGTAAATGATCCATCCCAGCATTATTTTTTTAGCTTCATTCTTCCCTGCTTTTATCTTTTTTATTTTTCAAATGCAACTCTGGCTCTATCCTCGAGAACATTGTTCTATATACACCATTTTCTATGTGGACCAGCTCCCATTGGGCACATAAGAGTGATTAATCTGCAGGAGAAGTGGATGTCTTGCATCAAGTGTAGGGTTTTTTGGTTCATCCTCTAACTAGAGTTGCAAAATAAAGTTGTGCTTATGTTTGCAGCATGATTTGTTGCAAATGTATAGTCTAGTTTTGTAATGCCAGACATGAGGCCTGAATGCACAGTAAGACGTAGACTTTGCCTAAGGATATGTCAAAATTTCTTACCTATATTTATGGATATACACTGGTTTTCATGATTTCTTTTCATTAAAAAAAAAAAAAAAGAAAAAAAAAGAAAGATGTAATTAAAGAAAAAAAAAAGGGAAAAGGTAAACCAAGGAAACCCAAAACCCTGCATTTTTGCAGCTGTGCACGGTAATACAACTCCCTGTCTGCTGCTTTTGCTCCTTGGCTGCAATAGAGACAAAGGCAAAGGCACAGACACTGAGTTTGTGTAAGTCATCTAAGGATTCGTTTCAAAGGAGAGTACTAAGTATTAAGGCTATCAGAGTATGACTGGACACAGTGAAGTATAATGGTCCTGGAAGGTGTACGGAAAAAAGTCACAGAGATGAAGCAAATTGTCTGAGATGCAGGGAGCTAATGACAGAGCCATTAGTAGGACACAAACAGAAGAGCCTTATTTTATGCATATAGATGTGTCTCTGCTACTTCTAGTATATCCTGAATGTCACTATGGGACATGGAGGTTTTCCATCATGCTTTGCTGCTTCTTGCTGCAACCACCATAGCTGTGTAATGACCTCGAACTACTGAGTTGTGCCGCCTGCAGGAGTGGGTAATAGATTTATCAACAACTCCAGTGAATATTATTTGTAGGAATTAACAAAATTCCCTGCTCCTTTATAATGCAACCCACATTAGCAACAGTTTAAACAATTGCTTAACTGACTCGTGGATCTGTGGGAATTGAGGTTTGAATTGTCAACAGTATTTTGATTTCACAGTTTACCTTAGAGTTGCTAAAGGAATAACATATATTGATACATATATTTAGCTAAAAAATTTTCTTTTCTTATCCTGTCTGAGAATACCTTCAGCAGAGCCACAAATGGTAGAGTGGGGAAGTAGCATGAGGCACATGGCTGTTGTTCCCCCCTGCCAGCTGCTGCATTTCATAAGGAGTGTAAGAGGTGGCCTAAACTTCTCTCTACAACCTGACTGTGATGCTTAAATAACTACCTCTGTTTACTTTAAACAGTAGTGCAATGTTGTAAAGAAATGCATGTATGGAGCTGATCAGGGAGAACATTAATTGCAGCAATCAGTAGGAAGACTTTGGAACTTGAGGAGCCCCAAGAACTGAAGTTCATTCAAGGGCGAAGAAGGGTTTAGAGCAATTATTTGTCTGTAGAACAAAACAGTGCATTTGTGAAGAAACCAAGGTGTACAGCCATCCTCCTACACCCAGCACTGTCAGGTAGATCACTCAAATCTGATATATGACTGGTTTTTAGTCAATGTGGCATTGAAGGGGGAAAAAACCTGTGATTGAACAGACTTTACCTTGTAGAGAAATTTTATAATACAGTTAGAAAAGAATTAATTAACTAGGTCCATTTTTTGTAAACATCAGTGCAAATGTTCTTCTATCACCTTATTAGCAGATGTGTTCTTTGAAAGTGGCAATTGGTAAATATAGCTTGTTGTCACAGCAGCCTCCCAGGACAGTTGCTTATTTGGTCAGCTGACAATCTGAGATAAAAACCAAGATAGAGGTGTTCTTTCTAAAGCTTTCAGTTTGCCTGGCATGCAATCGGTATTTAGTTTTAAATACATTTTTTAATGACCACTGTCAAGTATTTTCAGTTTCCTTTCCCTGGACAATCAAATATAAACATGTACATCAACAAGAGGGTGTTTTCTTTGGACCATCAAGACAAGAGAAAATGTCATCCTAGTTTTTAGTCATTCAGTTTTGAAGTATGCTAACTACATATAATGTGGGTTAATGCTAATTACATGTACATGCATGAAAAATTACATTTTTCAGCTGCTGAAAAATTGTATCACTTCACTATGGCCAGTGAAGACAAGGGAATTTATACCAGATACCAGGTGAGGATCTGATCTGGTACTTGTATTTATGCTGCAGAGAAAACAGACTTCGATTGGACTTAATACCAGGTAGTGCTAAGCAGGGGTGTTCTGAACCCTCCTTTTCCTTCCTGAATGCATTTAAACAGCTGGTTACAGTGACAGTTTTACCGTATTACTGAAAGTGACTTTTTCCGTCTTACTAAGGGAATGCAGAGAATCAATGTGTATCGGTGTGCATAAACTATTGTTCTGTTTCTGGTCTCACTGAATAATTCTACATTTATTCTTTGAAAGAACTGTTATGTTTCAACTACAAAATAAATTTTAGAGGTGGATATTTTTATTTCCTCTAAGGTAGTTTAAGAATGTTTAGATTTGTAAATACATCTATTTAAATAGTTAGAGATACAGGCCTATGAGATGCTGTTCTTGTGATCCTTGCAAGTTCAGGTTCAAGCTCAAATCACTGCTCTGCTTTTGTTTGGGTATTGATCCTTTGGTTTTCTGGGTTTTTTTTAAGCCAGTAGAGTAATTACACTGAACTCTAGTGCTTTCCCTTGTTGGGACTGAGGCAAGGTTATATTTCTGCTTCAAGGTAAGTGAGGAAGGTCTAGCAGCAGAACTTACCTCTGAGCCCCAATTAAGGGTTTCAGCAACCTATTTTGTGACAGGCTTATCCCCTAATACACCTGTCTTTCCAAAACTTCGGATGCTCCTTGATCTCTTGCTCTTGTTTAATTCCCTGTTACCTTTAACTCCCTTACTAGACTGCTGTACTACAGGAGAGATCCATAGCCTAAAATTTGCCTCAGTGGGGATGAATAAATCAATCAAATATTGCTTGTCTTTTTTTAGGTTATCTCCTTCTTGCCAAACTAGACATTTCACTGCTCTAAACTCCCTATACCTCCTTTATCCTCTCAGATTTCCAGACCTCTCAGAAGGTGCTGTGAGAATGAACAAATTGTATGAGAACCCTCTGTGCTGGATGTTCTCTGCACTTTGAGAACTGGGGTCTGCCTTCTCTGTTCCCACCATCTGGAGCAGCTACATGCCTTGTTTGAAAATGGGTTAGAGAAGAAAAAGAGGATTAGAAAACTAGAGATGGACCGCTGCCTTATACGTGTTTTGTAGGGAACCCAAAAGTACTTTTAGACTACTGATGGAATGAGGTGAGATAACTTTAATCAAAGGGCTTCAACCTCTACCACCTCATGCTGTTTGAACTCAGCCTGGGTACGGTTTTAGGCAATAGCTGGGTATAACATGAAATGTTACCTTTTTGTTCAATTATCAGTTTGCCCAAAGTAATGACAGCACTCTCAAAGACACCTGTGTCTGCTTGCTGAGGGCTTGGGTAGCCATAATTTAATAAAAAAAAATATTTTCTGGTTCATAGGGAAGGGCTAAAAGGTGCTTTTCTGATGGTTCTCGGGTAGTCAGTGGGGTCTGATATCACTAATATTGAGTCACTGTGAGGAACTAAATCCTTGAATGGGACAGTCAGTCAGTGTCCAGATGGCAAGAGGAGTTCCCATTGCAAAGGTCCCCATAGTGTGGTGTTGGCTGGACCAGATGAGAATGAATCATGAGTTGCTGCACAGTTTGTACATCCTGTGTACAAACTTGTGCTCCGTGGGACTGCTCCAGAACATGCATGATCCATCCCTAGTGATTATCTTGAGCTACATACAAAACATCTTTTATCTAACTAAATTGTGTACACAAATCTGTCCTACGTTGTCATTTCTGTGTCTGCAGGAAGTTTCTTTTGGCTAGTTACGAGTCTCCTCTGGCTGCCTGCAATCTATGCAGAACTGGACTGGTTTTGTAGCCGTGGAGTCTCTGGATATTCTCCACCCTGGGTGTTAATCAGCACCTTGAAACATAAAGAAACTTGTCTAGGCAGAGTGGGTCCTACCTGGAGAAATGCACAGAACAGTCCAAATTCTGCATGGAAAGCACCAATTAGTCAAATGCTTAAATGAGAAAGGGGAGTAGGAGTTGAGTTGATCAGCTTGTCTCCAGTTGGTTCACTGTTTCAAGTCAATCTAATGCAGGATCTATGCAGATGCCTAGGTGCAGAGTTTCTCCCAAGGAAAGAAATGTCCTTCTCTATGTAATGAGAATAACAAATTTAGTCCCTTCTAAAATTGTCCCTGAAGAACAATGAAACAAAAATAGAGTAAAATTAATGGCACATGCTCTTGCTTCTTATTCAGCAAGATAGCATCTATGAATCATATAAAAAAGTACATGCTCTTAGTATTGAATGCTAACAAGTAATTCAAAAAAAAAAAAAAAAAAAGGCCAAAGGTTTAAGAAAGCATCTGAAACACTACTTTTGACATTAGTGGATAAACCACTGTATGCCTTAAGAATAATATTGAGGTTGTAAAATAAATATGTCTGTCATACCTTTTCCATTCCAAAGCATGTCTATCTAAGATTCAGATTATGGAACATTTCTGTATGCAACTTTATAAACACAAAGGAGTGTAAAGGTTAGGAGTGAAAATTATTTCCCTGGTTAAAAACAGCTCAGATGATATTTGGCTTAGTTGTAAAATTTATAGTGTTTGCTAATCTCTCAACAAAAAGGTGGGCTACCAAGAAAATAGCATTCCCAAGGGAGGAATATTTAAAATATAAGCCACAAATGTCAAATTTAAAACAAAACCTCAAAGAAATAATAATAAAACCCTCAAAAACATGAACACAAGAATACGCAGAAGATTGTAGTCAACTTTACACTTTTATCCCCATTTTATGCTAAAGCATAAAATGACAATGACATTTTCTCAGCTCAAAGTGCAGAGATTCTATTATTTAAACATAATTACTTAGACATAATGTTTCCTTCTTGTACATGTTACAATCAGGCAGGTGTGCAAGCTTTTAACTTGTCCCCAGGGCTTATTTGCATGGCCACAGCATGAAGCTTTTGCAGTAACTCCACAGCCTGAGAAGCCCTGTGCTATTATGTGAGCTGACAGCCACTCGGAGTGAGTGCACAGATCCAAGCTCCATTAAAGCAATGGAAACCACCTATTGGTGTCAGTAAGCTTTAGGTAAGGTTATGTAACTCTCTCAATTGCTGCTTTGTCTTCGGACCCTCCCAATAATGATAACCAGTGAGTTGGAGGAGAGATTCAGTCCTTATCTACTGATGTCATATGAGTCTTGCAACTGGGGTCAAGCTCCAAGTAAATCTCTGAATCTATATTTTAACAATTCATATATATGTGGGGCTGTAACATACTCCCACTGAAGCCTGTGGCAGTTGGTTGTCAACTAAAATATGAACAGGAAACTTGATGCTCGTGCTTCTTCCTTTTCATTGACAAATGTGACAAGCAGGCTTTCTGCATCAAGCAGTGTGCTATTTTAGATACAGAAGAATTCTAATATATGTTAATGAACTCGCCCACACATATGCACATGCTTTAGGCATAGTTGTTGGATTACCCACTTAGTAAGTTAAGAGCAAGAGCTTTTTGGAAGTTATTTTCTATTGCTGGAGATTTGGTGGGGTGACTGGGATGGCTGAGAGTCTGTGAATGCAAGACAGAGGTTAGCAGAAAGGAGACTGGCAGCCACATGGAATAAACCAGCTTTTTATGTCACTGCTGTGCTCAAGTCTGTCAAAGTCTTAAGTGGATAAACTTGCAAAAGTGTTATCCTTCTATGAGTTTAACTAAAAATTCTGGGATGCTTTTCTGTCAAATATCCAGAAATTGAATATCTTTACCTGTTTTACTTAATTTATTTTTCCAGAGGAGCAGCAGCTCAGAGGAGCTGAGTTTATCTATCCAACTTAGAGCATCACTTTACATTTCAAACTGAATGGCTGAAAGTGTATCACACCCACATAGTAACAGGTAATGGTGTCTTGATCATGTGACCTCTAACTGAGGTATTTTTCTACCAATGGCTGAGACCTCTTCTGCTCCTTTTTCTTTGGTATTCCGTGCTGCCCAATTGGCCACTACATGAGCCCACTATGTGCAAAAAACTCCCTGCACTGAAGTCTTTCTCTGAGTAAAATCTGACTTTCTTGTTAAGAAACCTAGTTACCTGATGTTTCAATGGGTTTTTTGTGTTTTTTGTTTGTTTGTTTGTTTGTTTGATTTTTTTTCCTTAGAGGGATGCCCTATATCTCCTCTGGGTAAAGAATTTCTTTACTTTATATTTTATCATAAGAGACTTCATTGAAAACGTTACTCTAACATGTAATTAGCAGGGTCACTCTCTGCCGTTATTTTTCCTGTAATATAGGAAAGACATGAGAGAATTCTTTACCAGTTGCATAGAAAAAGCAACCTGTTGTTCCAGCCCAGCCAATTATGTGAATGCTATGACAGTGGAGAAGTATGAATATAAGTACAGATGTAACTTTGTCCCATGCTGAATCCCTTCACAAACTAGGTCATTGCAAATGGCAATTAAGGTAAATCAGTGTCAAGTCCTTCTCCTCTGCACAGCACAGGCTGTTGGCATCCCTTGCCTTGTTTTCTGTGGCATTTGGAGTCTGCCTCAGTGTATGTATGTCAGTCACACTGGCTGATCAGCTCTCTTGAAAGCAAAAACAAACAATAAAACCCCCTAGGCTTCTCTAGTGTTGGGAGTTTTACCACTGCTTCAACCCTGCTTTTTCTGATGTCAGAGAAAGTTTATGCTTCTAGTTATTTTTATGCAGCTTGCTTTAAAAAAAGAAAAAAAAAATTAAAAAAAATCATTCATCCCAGTACTTTACAAACCTGTCTACTATGCAATGAAACTGGTGCATGTAGCAGATTACTCTTCTCACTCCCATCATCTCCTACTGAGCACTTGGTTGCATTGTGCTTAATTATGAATGGTCTCCAAAAAGCCCATTTTACTGTACTATGAAGTGACTCATATCACACAGAAGCTCTGACAACTCGCACCGGGTACTGGAGGCACATGGCGCTGTATTAGTTGGTGACTCATTTCATGTACTCGGTGCTGAGATCTGACTCATATTGAACTGTGTGAGGAGCTGACTGACATTGTACTGGTCTGAAAGCTGGTTTGAATTGGGATGACTCACCCTGGGGTGCATTAAACGGTGATTCACATACTGTTTCTTATTGATTCCGATTGTCGCGATTCACTTCAGATTGTACTACACTGGCATCTGGCTGCTCTGGAAGGGCAGGCAGTCATAGTGTCCCTCTGCCTGTGAGCTCAACTGTAGTGCCAAATGGGCATAGTGTCAGCCAGGAGGGAGTGTTACCATGGTCTATTTAAAGCTGAAGTAAGATTGGAATTTGGCTTAGCACACCATCCCTTTGACCATGACACTTTATGGATGTCTTTGCTTCACCTGGCTCTGACAAGCTTTGAAACATGCCTACAAACAGCAAGTGAGGAGTCATGAACCTCTAGCTAAGAACTCTTCCTACTTCTGAATGCCAGGAGATCTCCAGAGTATTTTCAAAACATGCTGTCTCCTTTGTCACTTTTCTTAGTGACATAAAAATGGGGTGAATTTTTATAAGTGACTGAGTACTGGTAGTTGCTTAAACACTTCAAGTTCATCAACTTTTGACCTGGAACCACAGGCACCTTATACTCTGAAAACTCCTTCCTGGTACTTTTAGCTCAGCCATCAGACATCACTACTCACTCTAAAATATGTCCAGTGTTCTATCGAAGGGGTAAAGAGATGTGTAACAGCCGAGGTGATGCTTCCATGGTTAACTATTTGGGACCCAGAGTAAAAACATCAAAGTAGGTACTGATGTGGAGTAGAGAAGAAACTAAAGGGGAAATAAAGTAACTCACCTTTGAGCATTTCATAAAACATAGTGCTAGTTTTACATTCAGTTGGCTTGAATGTGCTCTGAGTTTAGAAAGACTCTCCTAATTTTAAGCTGACCACAACAAGGATTCTGAGCTGATACCAATTCTGACACTCCGTTTAGTTGAACTAGTGTTTACTGCTTTTTGGTCCCATAGTATAGCAAGGGGGTAACTAGCACCACAGAGCAGGGGATCTGATGTTGGTGCAATGGGCACAGAGGTACAAGGAGACTCCTCACTATGGATGGTGAGGTATGAAAAGTTTTGATTTTACATTTTTCAACAGCAAAAAGGAAATAATGGAACAGTTGCATCAAGTAAATTACATCAGTATTAAATTACTGTAACTCTTACTGCAATGTACAAGGATAATCTTATTTCACTTTCTGCATCTGTGTCCAATTTTCATTACCTGCTTTTTCTTACCCACCGACATTACCTAATGACTCAGGAAGAGCTCTTTCTCTCCCCTGAGGATGCATGATGAAGCAGGCTGATACTGGAAGAGGCGCTATGGAAGCACTCGCCTGTTGCTGCTCATCTAACTTTGCAGAGGAGCCCAGGGCGCCGAGAACGGACGCACCGCGGGACTTCCTTCGCGGCGGGGCGCGGGGGGATGGATGCTGCTTTATCTTTGGTCGCACTCGTGAGAACAGGTAGGAGAGCCCCTGAGCGCGTAGCGGGGCCCGAGCCGAGGTGTCACCTGTGCTGAGGCCGGGGAGATGACGCGGTGCGGGGTGCGATCCCGCCCCGGGGAGGGGTCCTTCCCCGCTGCCGGAGCCGCGGTCAGCCGGGTGCCACCGGGAGCCCGTGGGGTGGGACGGCTGGGACGGGACAGGACGGGACAGGGTGGGGTGGGGCAGTGCGAGCCTGAGCGCCGGGCGCTCGCGTCTTGCAGCTCCCGGCCCTTCGGGAGACCAGAGAAGCGGCTTTTGCGGCGGGCCCCTCCGGTTCCTCCCGGGGAGGGTGGCCGCAACCTCCCCCGCCCTCTTCGCTGTCGCCACCGCCGGCAGAGCTGCCCGTCCCGTCCCGTCCTGTCCCGCTCCACCCGGGCGGACCCAGCTACGGAGAGGAGCCGGCGCCTGCCCGGAGCGCGGCACTTACGAGCTCTACTTACGGTGTCGGCGGCGGGGCCTGGCCGGGCGTCCTCGCCCGCTGCCCCTCCGGTCCCGGTGGGATCGCCGGCCCCCCGCATGAGCCCGGCCCACGCGGGATTGTCTCACGGTGCCGGCCACGGGTGGGCTCCGCTGGCCGGGGCCGAGGCCGGCACTCCGCGCTCCCCGGCCCGGCCCGGCCCGACGGGACAAGCACCGAGAGCCGCTGCAGCTCAGGGCCGGCTTGAAGGGGGATTAAACGCGGCAGCGGCCGCAGCGCGGCGGCGAGCGAAGAGGGGCGCGGGGGTAGCCATGGGGCCGGCGCCGCGGGGAGAAATGCCGGAGAAACCGGCGTGGGAGCGTGTGAGGGGAGTGTGCGTGAGAGTGTGTGTGCGTGTGTGTGTGTGTGCGTGTGTGCGCCGAGGGGAGGGGGTGGGAAGGGCTTGAAGAGGTGGCGGTGCCGCCGCGGGGCTCAGTGCTGGTGCTTCAATGTTCACAGGTGCCTTGCAGGAGAGCCCCGGGCTTGTCAGCCCGGGGCTGGAACACAGTCGCATTTTAAGTGACTGCAGGGATACACATCCTCCCATCCCCCCGCTGCCTCCTGCCTTCCAAAAGCTCACAGCTCGCCGCCGCCGCGCTCTCCCGGGCCGGCTCTCCCGTTCCAGCGGGGCAAGTCTGACCCGGCAGCGGCGGCCGCGCAGCGAGACTCCGGGCAAGGCGTGTGCCAGGTGCCGCCGGGCTCGCCGCTCCTCCGGGCCGGCCCTCCCATCAGCGGCGCCCTTACCAACATCGCCACGTTTTGGGGATTAGCTCACCGATAACGATCCGCCGCGTCCACCCCCCGGGCAGTCCCGCATGCCGTCTGCCGGGACAAGGGCTAACGGAACGACTGCGGCTGGCTAGTGCCACCGCCGTCCCCGGGCAGGGCGACACTGTCTTCCCGTGATACCCAGACTGAGCCGGTGCTGAACGCTCTGCGCGTTCCCGGTTCCCGGAGCGGGACTCCCGGTTGCCGTCGGGGCTGTTCGCTTCCCGCCCGCGCACCGGGTGCGGAGCCGCCTCGCTGGAGCCAGCGGGCCTGGGAAGCGCTGGGGATGGCAGATGGGGAGCAGCGGGCTTCGCCTGTACCGCCCGGGGCTCTCAGCCGCGGAGCTCGTCCCGCACCCCCGCGACTCCCACGCTGGTGGCGGCTGGGGGCAGGTGGGCGGACAGCGGCTTCCCGGTGCGGGAAGCGGCAGGAGGAGAAGGAAGGGGCGGACGCGGCCCCAGGAGCGGTACTCACGGCGCCGGGAGGCTCGGGGGCAGTGCGGGGCTGCGGCTGGGCGGCTCCGTGGCACGCTGGGCATCTCCGGCGCTCCGTGGGGAGGCGGCGGGGCGGCGGCGGGGCTGGGGCGGGGGCCGGCGAAGGCTCAGCCCAGCGGCCCCGCAGCAGCGCGGCCAGCGGGCACGGAGCGGCCGCCCCGGGTCCCGCCAGCAGCGCCGCCAACCCCGCGGGGCAGAAGCGGCGTCTCGGGGCGGCTCGACGGGGCGCCGAGACGAAGCGCGGGCAGGGCCGGCGGGCGGGGAGCTGCGGCCGCAGGAAGGGGCTGGAGAGTAGCACTGACAGCGGGGCGAGGGGCCTGGCAGGCCTCGGAGTCTACGGCGTGCGGGGGAGGCGTGGGAGCGGCGGTACGGGGCGGGAAGAGAGAGAGAGAGAGAGAGAGAGAGAAACACAAAGTGAGCGTCACCTGGGAGGCAGACGGGGACCCTGCACACCCCAGCAGAGCCTCCCTACTGCGGTGCTAATCCGAGGGCTGGAGGGGTGGCAGCCTTGAACCCCCACCGCCTACCCCCGCATCCTCCGCATGCACGCTCTGTCTTTAAGCTTCCTAAGCGGGCCCTTTAGGTGGGGGCTGGAGGAGACCCCTCATACCCAGGCAGTGTCCCTTGGGGTTCGGGGCTGGCCACAGTGTCAGAGGAGCACGAGGAAGATGTTGGCTACTTACTGCTTACACGGAAAGAGCACTCCCTAAAAAAATCCCTTCCCCCAAAGCCACCCGCAGATGACGGACGGAGCTGCGGCAGCGGCAGGAGGGCGAGGCGGAGGGCAGCGGAACGGAGCAGAGCCCCTGCCCTGCCGCCGGCCCTGTCCAGGGTCCTGGCCCGGCCCCGCCGCTTCCCGCACTCTCCGGGCAGCTCAGCGAGCCCGCCCCGGTCTGCGGGCGGCAGGGCAGCGTGACCTTGCCCTTGTTTGCTGAGTGCCGCTGTCCTGCAGAGTGGGAGCCGCCTTGCAGGAGCCCTGAGTAGAAACGGACAGAAATCATCGCCATGTGCGCTCTGCCTCTCTTTTTTTCTGGCAGTGGTTTCTACCCGTTCCTGTTCAGGGCTTCATTTTTTTTTCAATCACGGTTCAGCCCTTCCCAAAACATAGTCCCTATTTCTGGCCTGCAACCAGGCATCAAAGAGACAGGGAAGAATTGAAGTCTGCACAGTGTGAAGAAAGTCCTTCCCACAGTGATGGCACTGCCCTTGAAGGCCAAAGGCACTGCTACTGCAGTGGGATAACACGGCTATGGTGCCATTGATGCCAGGGGAAGATGCTTGTTAGAGCTGAGACTAGTAGGAAAAGCTGCCATTCCAGCACAGAAGGGGAGTTTGCTGTTGCTTAGCAGCAGAGAGTTCCCCTAGGTCTCTTTGGAGAGGTGAACTAGGTAGAAATTGGACAATGTTCCCAGGAGAATGGAAAAAGTAGAAAGGTTTATTCCCACACCACAGCCTCTCCATCCTGGTGGTAAGGAGCCCTTATGCAAATCTCTGCCGTTTTGGTCATGGCAGAAAGCACACAACTGGGATGTTAAATAGACTTCTGTGCTGAACTACAATTGCCAAGGCCCAGACAAGACCTATAGGGGTACTACAGGAATGATAATTAGGATTAAATGATGCTGCCTCACTCCTTGACAGAGAAAAAGGAAGAAAGTCTCAGTAAGTGTACCAAGGTGGTTGTTCATGTGATCTAAGACCAAGTTCAAAACACGTGTTAACTCCAGTGGCCTTTGAATTCAGCTCTTAGTTGCTCTGCCAGGAAAGGCAATCATTTCATTCATCCTGGTGAGTAAATGTGAGTCATCTCAGACCTCTCTAGACTACTGTCCTAGATGGCTTTCTAAATCTTAGCAGGAATGCTTGAACATATTCAGGTTTAAAATGCTGCCATAGTGTAACCTCTTTGGAAGGTGTGTTCTTGGTCCATCATCCTTTGCATTTCTCTCAGGAGAGTCATGATCTGTTGTCCCTGCCCTGACTGGGGCTTTGGAACAAGATGTTCTTTGAGGTCCCTTTCAACCCAACCATTCTATGGTTCTGACTAACACCTTATTAAAGAAGGCTACTTTTTTCAAAATTAATGATGCATAGTGATGGTGCACAGTATTGTATAAAAATATAGTACTTCTGCTCCCTAGCATAAATGGTGTTATATAAACAAAGCCACCTAAGCTAACTGCCTTCCAGTGATTGGTCTTTGTAGGAAATCTGTCTAGCTCTGTAGGCACTTACCTCTGCCTCACTGCATGTGTACACAACCACCTAAATCCTGAAACAGCTGAGTGGTGTGGAGGCCTAATAACCTTATAAAATTGGTAACATAGTCATCTTCTCTTTTCTCCCTGAATGATGGATGCAGGCTGATGTCCAGCTGCCTAAGACAGAACTGCATAAACAAGTGCTTGGACTTCAGTGACATGGGATTTAAATTTGAGGGAGTGGAGAGACACAGATGGAAACCCTTTCTCTCTCTAAAAGGAGTGTGACCATGCATTTCTCATGTACAAAAGAAAATTCCCTCAGACATCAGAGTAGCTTGCTCTGCATGTGCTTCTCTGTGACCTTACTCTTGGTCCCCACTACTGCTCTGCTTTGGTCAGGTTAATTCAACTTCACTAGGACAGAGAGAAGGAAAAATGTGAACATCTTGACAATCCAGCTAGGCATGGGAGTATTTGACCTGGCTCTTTCTTCTGTTCCAAACAATATATTATGGAAAATGGAGAGTTTACATGTGAACCGTGTATTTAATAAAATTGTCCCATATAGTGGCACCTCTGTTTGTACCATACAAGGTAAACAATACATCAGGACTCAATTTCAATATTGATGTTATCTACTCTTATATGAGGCATCAGACAACCCACTTCCACAATTTACTAGACTTTCCTGAACATTTCACATTAGTCTGCATAGGCTATTTATAGACTTTTAGGAGGGAGCAATCAGTACTTTTATTTTATTCTCTATCAGAAAGGAATGTTTTTATCTGAAGGTCTCCTTGCTATTTAATATTGTTCCTTTGTATGTTTCTTAGACTTTACCCTCCCTCTTTCTGCAAACTTGTCCTGTTAATATATTTTCCTAATTTTGCCTTTGTGGAAATGAAGAAACCTGTTATTGGCTTTATTTATTTTATTTTTTTCTGAAAACTTGCATGGCATCTTTTCTTCCCCTAATTTGTTCTCATGTTACAAGAAAGGTAGTATGTATCTCTATTTTAACAACATTGTATCCCAACATTCTTGCAGTCACACTTCAGTGGGCAACATAATGCACGTATTAGCTCTTTTGGGGCCTGTTTGGCTTTAAGGTGTTAGGGCAGATTGCGGGCACTCACACCTGAACTTCTGCTCCTTGCCCAAGGGGAGGTCATGCACATTTGTATGGCGGCTTATGGGTACTAGTCTATTTCAGTGTTTCCTGCTCACTTAAATTGTTAAATACAGAGTTTCTAGAGTGTTGAATGGAGCTGATTCATAGTGAATTAAGGAGCAGTTAAAACAGAGTAAGAAGCCATTTTTTACTTTTTTCATTGACATGAAAGTGCACTTGTTACAAATCATTTTGAAGACTGATAGGCTTTTCTGGGAGAGGAGATATTTTCAGAAGGAGAATGAGTTTCCAGGGACTTTACCTGAACTTCAATTTTCCTTATATATCAGCAGTATTCTAGTATTTGCTTTCTTTTATCCCTTAATAAAAACTAAAAGTGCAAAAAAGAAAATTACATAAAAGATGCATTTAAATAACCATATTTTGAAGTGAACATAATACCAGTGATATTATGGGAATCAGCTTTGTTGAACTTTTAAATATTTGCATTTTTTTTCAACATCACTTTCTTACAGGCAAAGATAACTTTTCTTCATGGATCTATTAGTAATTGCTTTCAAACAGAAGATGTATGTTCAATGTTGATGCAAGGCAGAACAAACCAGAGCCTTCAAACATGTAAGACCAACCACAGGGTAGCACAGTTCCACAGAACATTAACTAAGTTCTCCTACATGAAGGAATGCCTGTTAGTACTTAATTTTTCATCTGCATTAATAGCAATGGAATTTATTTTGTGTAAGCCCAAGTGTGAAAGTCCCACTGTGAAGTTCCTCCCAATGCCGTGTCATTCATAATGTCACAGCGTGTCTTAGCCTTTTGCTGGAGGATTAAGTTGCCTCAAGATCTGTTGCTAACACCTGTGATTGCATTAGGACTAACACTTAAAAAGTTATCATAACAAGTTTGACTCGGTTTAGATCTCAGTGCAGGCAGAATCTTTTGCAACTGGTGGCTCTGCTTAGTGCTTTGATAATTATTTCAGCACCATCAGGTTATTTTCTAGGGTGATGTATTTTCTCAGGGTTGCCCAGTCCCATATGTATGTTCCGGCCAAACTCTTAGCTTCACTATTTCTGTCAGCCAGTCTCTGCTCCGAAGCCGTGGAAAGTCTGGGAAGTAGCCTCGGCTGTCTCCACTCACAATTCTGTTTCTGTTCCACTCCTACATACCACATCTTTGTTACTTCTATGGCAGAGGAAACTTAAAGAGAAATAACATTTGAGATGGAATTAAATATTAGAAATAAGGGTATATTTTATAGTAATAGGACTGAATGCTGGGTTTCAGAGTATCAGACTCATCTCAGAGACAGTTCTACTCCCCATTCTGTCCTCAGTCCAGCTGATGGGTGCAGATTCCATAGGGTTTGTGAGCCCTTGGATGGAGCTCTGTGGCCCAACTTGTGCTTAAAATCCTTGGTGACTCAGTCTCTGGCAGACTGACAGACTACCCAGGAAGCTGGTGGCTTGGGCAAAGAAGGTCTAATTAGAAATTGCAATATGACACATACAGAAAATGAAATATTTGTTGAAGTGTGACTGCATTAAGAAACTCTGGTTTTCATTTAATTTGTCATGTTTGGCAAATTGAAGCTTCACTATATTCTGTCTGACCCTCTCACCTGATGTGTGAAAATAAATAATTAAAACTGCAATGCTATCTAAATTTTTTTAAAATCATGACGTTAACATACATCTCTAGTTCTATTGTCTTTTTTTCCCTCCCCCCCGAGAAACCTTCAGATTATTTAGAATAATTAAAAAAAAAATACATGTTAGGCTTGCTTTAAGAAGAAATATATCTTCCATCACGACAACTTTCCATCAGTGTATGTCCCGATGACATATCAGACCCTGTGCCAAATGTCTGGCAAAATGTTGACCAGAAAAAGTTAGCTTCTACATGCTTCTACATCTCCGTTTCCAGACGACGGAGGAAGCTGCTCAATAACGCTCATTACAAGCTTCCAGAAGGTGTCACTGTACACCTACAATTTGAATGGGGAATCTCAACACTTAAGGATTAGTGCCAAAGCACTATTCCTCTTTGTGCTATTAGGGCTCCTCTTCTCCATCCCTAATGGAAATTAAATGAACAATGGAGGAAAATATTTTTCTTTTTTTTTTCATGATTAGAAAAGTAAAAATATCTTCATGGTACCACTGTCACTGAAGAGTACCTATCCAACCATGACCTACAGGAATATTCATGATATTCTGGGTCGGACATAACCTAACTATTATCAGGATCCTTTACACACATGTTCTTGGTAAGTAATAAATACAGTAAAACTATAGAAGAAATCAAAACTGACAGGACTGCAATTTTTAGGTCTATAAAGCAGTTTGTAGTTACATTCCAGAGCTGATTCAGAAAAGAAGATTAATGGAGCCATTTGGAACCAATGTTCCTGAACAGATCAAGGTTTCAGAGTAGCTGAGTAGTTCAAAGTGAGTCTGAAAGTCTGGTTGCACAATGTGGCTGCACAGTAAAATTCCAGCTTGACAAGATTTGTGAGGGAGACACTGTGACTTCTGCCATTAATTTTCATAATGTTTTGGACCTTATAAAATACAGATGAATTTGGAAAATTATTCAGCCATGTTAAAAGCCTGATGGGAGAAAATATAGCTCATTTATAGAATGTGGTGGAGAACATGAAAAGAGAAATGCACTACAATTCCTTTGAAAGAAAGAAGAACAAAAGAATAAAGAACAGGCAATGAGAAACTGCTAAAGAGTACAAGGTTAAAAGGTGGTATCAGAAACGAAGATGTTGTAGGCTGAGAGATGCTGCCATGAAGAGAAAACGCTGTATTTGTCTCATTGCAGACTAGATTGAGGTGGTGACGAGAACTATTTATCCAGCACCATAAAAACACATATCAATGATGATGAGGGGAAAAGGAGCTGATTTGATAAGGCTGACAGTAGGAGAAGGTGTGACTATATTTTGGAAACAGGAAAACTTCAGGTGATATCTATCCCGGTGTACTTACTGATTTATCAGTGGTACTGAACTCTTTTAAAGAGGTCAGGTTATCCCTGTTGTGTAGATATCCCTGTGGATGTGAATGGAAAGGCCTGAGGCTTCCTTGCAGAATCTCTTACTAATATTTTTTTCAGAGATGCCTTATGTGATCTTGTTCATATAGGAGTACCCACCTGGATTAGAGAGACTGTGATTGCAGACAGCACAAATTATTGGCTGAATGTCATGTTTGCTTTAGGCTTAGAAGTAGACTTACAAATGGTATCAGTTCCCAGGTCTCCCTCAACACCACAAATACTCAGCTACAAGTTAAAGACAGAGAGAATCTCAAGTAGACCAAAAGAAAAAAAAAGAAGACTCAGACTCACTGAGTTTTTAGGGGAGGCACTTGATATATTCCATGAAACCACGTTCCTTCTATTTGATGCACATAGAGACTGACACTCTCTTCTGCAGGCTGGGCTTTCCCTCTGTCCACACAGGCTGTCTATCATGTTTCCCTGCACTGCACTTTTTTGTTGATTCTAGAATTGTCCTGAGAAAGGGAAAACAGCACTCCAGAGGCATGGAATTTTGAACATATCTATTTTAATATCCCATCTTTATGCATTGCTGTTCAAAAAAACTCACTGACAGGCCACACTTGTGGTCGTTTCCCTCCATTACATGACTGTTTTGAAAAAACATATCTTTCTCCTGGATGGACAAAACAGCCCTTCTAACCTCCTTTCTGCAGTTCATTGCAAACACACCTTCTCATCAAACACAGAAAAGACCTAAAGTCTCCTGTCTGCAATAGCCTATACCTTTTTCTCTGATCTGTAACCCTCTGACTAATTTATTCTGATTATTTGGAAAGGCTGGTAAGAATCCAGTACAGGTTGACTTTTTGTTTAAAATGTACCGGCTTAGTATGATACTTGAAAATTCAAGCTTTTTTATGAGTCTGAAACAATTTTATAGTCTGAGCATGCCATTGTTCTCCAGGTAAATCATTCAAGAAGGTGCTATTCTTGTACCTAAATGAAGGGCATGCATTTATCTGCACAGGGTCTGTAAGAACAGAATAAATGCAGTGCAGTGAGGAAGACTAGTCTGTCATAAAAATAGCAACTATCTTTCAGAATCAAACATTTCAGTGAACATTAAGAAAGCCAGTTTGCAGAAAAGTCCTTGGCATTTAAGGGCTATGACTCACTTTGTAAGTCTTCTGACTGTAGAACTATTCCATGCCAAACCATCCAGAAGATCTGGATGTAAACTGAAAAACACCCTTTAACCCTCTTAGTTAGACCATATTCAATATAAATGTTATTGACATGCAGAATTCGGGGTCATGTGAATCAGTAAATGAAGCAAGAATTTGCAAATGAAAAACAGAACAAAAGGTCAGAGAGGAGCAACCCAGCTGCTTCTCCAGAACACCTGTGCAAATCTGTGCACAAGGTCCAAGCACCAAAAGGCACAAAGGGTGTGAGTGTCAAAGCTTATTTGGGATACTAAACTCCATCATGGGCAAGGAATCCCTAAAAGGAGATTCTCTTCCCCAAAAACATCTGCCTTAGAAGAATCTCTGTGTTTCAACAAATTAGTTTGGTAATAAAAAGAGCACGGATTTTACAAAATCAAGCACTGCAATGCAAGAAAATGAATACTTAAAAATATTATAATCTGCCTACCTCTCATAATAAATGACAACTGTTATACAGTTTAAGAACAAAGAATTCATCCTATTTTGGTCTAAGTTTGACCCACTGTTTTTGCTCTTAACTTGGTTACCCTCAAAGGAAATGGTGAAATTGACAGAAGAGTAAGAACTGTTTTCTTCTTTACCTAGTCCTAAAGGAAATCACAGAGGATGTCACAGAAAAAAAATCACACCTACTTCCTGAAATCAAGCTGTGTTCACAACTGGAACTGGATGTATAATGAAAAAAAGTCGAGCCTTTACTCTTTTTCTGTATGAATTTCTCAGCACAGAACTGACATGTTGAAAGTGTCCTCTGACCTTTGCTGCTAGGATCAACCCAAACATCCCTGCCTGCTGTTTGAAATCATTACTTCTTGCTGTATATGTAGCGAGCATGAAGAATATTTAATACTCCTGAAAATAATTTTCATCCTTCTTGAGAGAGTAATTAAGTGCTTGCAACAGTGAACCAAGAAAAATGATGCAACATTTTGTAAGAGAATCAGCTGCTGCTTCGCAAGCACCACCCTGCATGTCCTGATTTATTGCAGCCTGTTCTTACCTTTAACAGTTCATAATGGTATTTCAGATGGGTTTTATTTGGAGAATGACACTATAATATTGAGGGCAATTAGCCTCCTGACCTTTTTCCAACCACATCTGGTGGTAGAATGAAGATCTATTAAGTTGAAGATCTATTAAGTTAAAAATCTCAACATCTAATTTTCTGAAAGCTTCATTGGGATCAGCATTAGAACAGGGAGGGGCTGTGGGAAAGGTGAAGCCTTCTCAGACATCCAGAAGAGTCAGTAAGCAGGCACAGACCCTCTGTGAGCCAGGCTTCACCAGTTCATCTGCACACAGATCCTTGCCATTTCCCAAGTGCTACCCTTCAGTCCACTTTTTGGATGTGGCTGATGGAAAAAAAAACATTCTGCCTGCCTTAGTTTTAAGTTTTACTGCTTGTGAAGACGCATACAGTTACTTATATTGTACATTAATAAGGTGGTTTCATCCCCCATTTGGCCTCTAGGCCATGATTGCCCTTGCATTTCCTGGCTCGGCAGGGCTTTGATCTGCTTTCGGAAGGATGCACCTAGCTGTCACCTAGCAACATGGAGCTGGATTTTGAAATTAAGATATTTGTGATAGGATATTCTGATCTCTTTTTGCATCTTTCTTTTGACTGGATGAAGCCGATTTCTAAAAAGATGCAAACAAATGAGCATAAAATACTGTCCTGTTATTGCACAGAAGGGGCCATCAAAATGTAGCACTGAGTAAGCATTAAAGGGCTTGAAAGAAACATTTCTTTCCTTTTGAGTCTTCGAAGGTTTTGTGGAAAGAAATTACTCTGAGAAAGCATATGTGGAATTAATGATTTTTGTGTCTTTGCACCACTCATGGGAAATGCATACCAATTAGCATGCATGCACTGTATACAAAATCGGCAAGGAGAAGGATTAAATTACTCTTCATGCTCACTACATATACAGCAAGAAGTAATGAATTTAAACAGCAGGCAGGGATGTTTGGGTTGATCCTAGCAGAAAGGTCAGAAGACACTGTCAAACTCCCACCCAGAACTGTCTTTGATAATCTTAATTCATAAAACTGTTTGGGTTTGAAGGGACCTTAAAGATAATCTATTTCCAATTCCTTTACAAGCAGGGACACCTTCACTAGATCGGGTAGCTCAGAGCTCCATCCAGCCTGGCCTTGAGCATTTCCAGGAATGGGGCATCCACAACTTCTCTGGGCAACTTGTTCCAGTGCCTCACTACCCTCACAGTAAAGAATTTCTTCTTTACATCTTATCTAAACCTATCATGTTTCAGTTTAAAGCCATTCCCCCTTGTCCTGTCATTACATGCCCCTATAAAAAGTCCCTCTCCAGCCTTCTTGTAGGTTCCTTTTAGGTATTGGAAGTCTGCACTAAGGTCTCTCTGGAGGCTTCTCTTCTCCAGGCAGAATAACCCCAATTCTCTTAGCCTGTCTTTATAGGAGAGCTGTTCTAGCCCTCTGATTACCATGATACTGAACCCCACATCGTTATTCTGGTCATTGGAAGGATTTTCTAATTAGAGCAGACTGGCTGATACCTGCAACTTCTCCTGGTACTTCAGAATTCCACTAGCACCCAGAAATCCCTGAGAAATCTGAGCTGAAAAACCCCATATCCCAATTCCTCTTTCAATTTGACATGAGGTGCATTGGAAATGAAGCAGAGTGTAATGGGAACTCTGCTCAGGTGATCTCTAACACAGCATGGCATCTAGGTAAAACCATAAGTCAAAGCAACACCAACTGTGTTATGTTGGGCTAGTGATGCAGAGATGTAAGTCATTTTAATGTTGTATTTTACTGGAAAAAATTTAATTTTATCAGTCTGGGTGTGAGACACATATCATGGAGTAAAGGTAAATTCCTTCTGACTCCCAGACCCAAACTAGATGCCTTTTTAAGAAAGTGTCCATGGTCTTCCAGAGAAATGCTGCTTTTCCCCAGTGTCCTTTATCTAAACTGTTAATTCTTGATGCTGAAAGGATATCCTAAATTAATATATTTGTAAATCTGAAGTTACCCATATCTCAAATGAGTTGATTTAGATTTAGGCTAAGCAGGTTATTTATTAACCAGCATGACATTTGGTTCCACTTAAAGAAGGTCATTGTATATTATTAAAACCAATCTCTGTAATTCAGGTCAATCTAGGATTGTTTTGCTGAAAAACTTCCAGAACTAGTGTAGAAACAGTTTGCCTTTTGGTTTTCATATTCATTAAATTATTTCTGACAGTAATATCCTAATTAGCCCAGGAACCTGCATTTTTCTTATTTCAAAGGTGCATACCTGAAAAGGAAGCTTTAGGACTTCAATAGTAAAATATGTAAATCCCTAAATTGGAAAAACACATGATTGCAAATTAGTACAAATTATCTCTGAGGACTAGAAAATTTGCACACCATTAACATGCAGGTAATCCACCCATTAATGTGTAGTACATTATTATTTTGACAACTTTTACAAAGGAATGCCCTCTGATTGCTTTCTTCTTGCTATTATTGGTTCATAGACAATGCTGAGCAATACAGCCAGCTATTCTCTGAACAGTGTTTCTTGGATGTAAAACAAAATTTTTTTATGAATTAAAAATATTATGGTGACATATAATTACAGAACAGTTAAAAAATAAAGACTCTTTGAAGAGCTCCTTGTTTCAGAGAATAGTTGAGATTGGAAGGGGCCTCTGCGTATTGTCTGGTCCTGCCTCCGGTTCCTCAGGCTTCTTAGATCTGTGCTGAGCAGGGTTGAATACCTCTGAAGACAAGGATTTCACAAACTCTCTGGGCAACCTCTCCCACTGTTCCACCAACTCCACAGTAAAAAAGCACACAATTTTTTCTGTTTGATAGAACAACTTCTGAAAAAGGCACATTCATCTGTTCTTACTTTCATGTATAATGCTAAAGATTAAAACATACTGTTTTTAAAGGAGTTATATTTAGAGGTTTGAGCTCCCTGGGGACATTCAGAGGAAATACGAGAAGAAGAAAACCCCAAATTCAATATTAAAGGTCTCTGAAAGGCTGCCCAGGGGTAGCAAGTGAAAATGAGTCCTATCCACTGAGATCAGATAAGCCAGTGGCTTATTGCATGTCTTTCAAGGCTAGGTCTGCTGAAGGGTGCCCATTTCACAGTATATTGTGTTTCTCCACTGCTCCCAGCAGGACCCACAGAGCTGAATCTGCTTCTTCTGGCCAGCTGTCCCCAGTTTATATACTGTGTATGACACCCTATGGTATGGAATATCTTTTTGGCCAGTTCAGGTCAGCTGTCCTGGCCATGGTCCCTCCCAGCTTCTTGTGCACCTGCTCACTGACAGAGTGGGGGAAATTGAAAGGTCCTTGACTTAAGGCAAGCACTGCTTAGCAACAACTAAAATTTCAGTATGTTATTAACGTTAGTCTCCTACTGAATCCAAAACACAACTCTGTACCAGCTACTAGGAAGAAAATTAACCTTATCTCAGCTGAAACCAAGACAACATTGCAGGTCTCAAAAGGATTGGTATAGTCTGCAAAAATGTGCTGGAGCAGCCCTTTCTTAACTAGTGAAAACCCTTCAGGGACAGTATATACCTTTGGATACATGCCAAGAAAACAAAATTAACCACCACCAAAGATCACAGAGAGATAATGTTCTCCAGCTTATCCTAAATATAAGTTTGCTTACCTTTAAAACTAAGTGCATATGATTTTATCTTATATTAATGTATACCTATTCAGCAAAATATCCACTCTTTACCAAAAAGTATACTGTAGCATCAAAGAAGTTGTCAATTAGACTAGTTGTTCATAATTTGGTGGTCTTAGATGTCCTGTAATACTTCTATTTCTCTCCCAGAATAGTCTCCCTTTGAAGCATTGCTCCTCAATAAAACAGAGCATCAAACACATCTCAAATTTTACATCTGCTATGCAAGAATAACTATTTTGGCACAGACAAAGAATGCTAGCTGCCAAGTGATTCAATCCATAGCCATACAATTTGCATCCCCTGCCCATCTCAAACATAAGAATTAGATAAAATGTGACTGTTAAATTATGTTTCAGCTGTTTAACTATGCACAGCACCTGTTCAAAAGAACAGAAGAAATATGCTCTTGGTATAAGTTACTGCTTGGTTTGTTCATAACACCTTATGACACAGTCACAAGCTTTCAGACTTACAAGTGCTACCATGACTAAGTATGAAAAACAGACTTCACTAAACAAACACTCTTAACATGAAAATGTACTTGGTAGGGATTATACTGACTAAGGAGGGTGAATATATTTACTAGTATCAGGAGTTTTTCTACTTTTATAAAACATAAAGACAATATCTGACTTCAGAGGGACTGTTAAGAGTAATAGCAATTACTGACTGACAGCACTCATCACCTGAGGTTAACCTGTAGTTAGCAAGGCAGTGCAATTATTCAACTAACATGTCTACCTTTGAAAATAACATCTTTTATGATTTTTTACTTTTCTGGAGTTGTTTGTGAATGGATTTCTATTTTATCCAAGAAATAATGATTCATAGCTATTGCTGAATAATTTAGATGAGTTACACATGGTCATGAGTGACTTCCACATCACAAGGAGTTCACAGAACAATGTTTGACATCTCCAGACCCAAAGGATTCCTGCAGAACGGAGATTAGCTAGATGAAGGAAAAAGGATACCATACTTCCCTTGGGCTGCTCCTTCAGACAGCATGATGGTTGCCATTTCTATTTCTTCCTGACCTTCCCACACAGAATTGAACTTGGCAAGCAGAAAGGCCATGCTGGCATAACCATCACTATACCTCATTTAAAAAGGCTTAATACTTGCTCTCTGCCACTGCTTGGCACACACCTTTTCACTTAACACTATGCTTTTCTTCACCTCTCTGCTCTATACCTTGAGGAGGAAAAAAAGCCCATTAAAATGAGGTAAATCTTAACAGGAGTTGGAAAGTACTCTGCTTGAATACCCAGCAAGAACTAGGCTGCTCCCTCAGCGTAGGTGAGGTGGAAGCAAGGGGATCCTCCATTCCATACTGCAGTACTTGAGCAAGGCAAACTGGACAGACACAGGGACAATCCAAGAAACATCCAGATCATAAGACAGTATCACAGCAAGGTGGAAGTGAACTCCTCAGATCCAATCCCACAACCACCGGGCAAGCCCACACTGACAGGAAACAGCCAGGGTCAAGTCAGAAATTCAGTTCAGGGTGGGGATTAAAGGCTCAACCAGGTGGCTCCACCACATGGCTCTCACTTGACTGGAGGCTATCACTCCTTCAGACCAGCTCAAGGGAACAAGCCCTCAGGGCTATAAACTTAAATAGAGTTGCTGGCTCCATGACTGAGGGTGGGGGTTTCAGCTGAGGCTGGACAGGGTCATTAACACTTTTTAGTGCCTTCAGAGCCAGACACTGCTGTCCTATCTGCACTTGCCCAGTCACTTACTGTCTGTAGGTGTATTGTTCATGTAAACCCAACCAAATCTGTAGACTCTATACTTAGAAATCATAACTGTGTTATAGAAGTGAAACAGGTTCTATCCAAGTGTAATCTGGACATGAACTGAAATATGGCAGCTCTGTGGTGAACATTCTCACCCTCTTCTGAGGAAGTGATAGCAATGAGCTCTGTGGGATGGGACTTTGGCCGAATTTTATCAATAGGAGAAAACTGGTATATTTGAAACCTTGCACTATCTCCTTGTGCAGTTTAATGTTTCTGGGATGTTTGTTTTGTTAACTTGCAAAAAGTTCATTGGGAGCACAAAAGAACGTGTTCATGTTAGGTCTGGGTTAAGAAAGTTCTTGCATCTTTGTGTTGAGACTGGTAAAATGCAGTTTATTCACTCTTGCTTTTTAACAATTCTATAAATCAAGATGCAAATGTGTCAGAGGGAAAGGCTTTTTAAGCAATGCAAATGGAGATTAGAAACAAACAACTCGTTGAGTTAATGTAAATGTCATGAAGAGTATTTAAGAGTCCTTTAAGCTCTGCCTACCACCTTTCAAAAACATTTCGCTGGTAATTCAGTTTCACTTTGAAAGCACATTCATGAATAAATAAACTTAATTCAAGTTTTCTGCTAAGTAATTTTTTAAAGACTAATTTATTTAATACTTTTTTACTCTTTGGCATGTTGAATTAGATGCCAACTTTCTCTCAGAAGCAGCCACCACTCACATTCAGAAGCATCAAATTCAAAATCTCATCTAAAGTGAGAGGGAACATGGGAATTAATGAGAACTGTGGAATCAGTCTGATCAAGGACACTGCCAGTCACACACATTACAGTTCTAGGAACGTAGTCTGTCTATAGCAACCAGTGTCACATATAGACATTTTTTACCAGAAAGAATCTGAACTTTCTGTATACTTTAATGCCACAAGGGAAAAAAAAAAAGTTTTATTCTGGAAGTGTAAGTAGCAAACTAGTCTTGAACCAAATGTCTGGTTGTTTTCCTAAATACCACTAGGAAATCATGCAAACCTGTTGTGCACTGCTTCCCTATCAGTAAAAAAGAGGCATTTATTTCACATATTAAGTAAAGCTTGCCATTTATTTTAGTTCCCCAGCCTTAGGGCTACACACATTTCTAGATGGGTAAGTTTTCTAACTTTCTGTCACTAACAATCCTTGTAGACTCATTAACTGTCAGTAACATTGCTTACTTTACCTATGTGAAAGGATCACTTGCTGATACGGTTTATGAAGTTTTGGACATGTTCCCCCAGAGCATGCAGCTTCATACATGAGCTTCCACATGACAGCAACTTCAACTCAGCTGAGCTCAAGAAGTGGTTACAGAGCATCTCCTGGGCAGTCCCTGCAGACTGTCCCTGCTTCCAGAGACAAGAGCCACACCAGCAGAGCTGCAGCATTTAGAAACAAAAAAATTGAACAAAGTAAATGGGACAGATAGCCAGCAGGAGAAGGGAAGCTGGCAGCACTGTTAAAGCATTGTTTAAGTAGGTGCTCTGAACCTTTTGGTGGTATTTAGGTCTCTCTGTAGATAAATCCCTTTGCCAAACAGAGGAGTAACAAGCAGCCCTCTGTGAGGTCCCTGACCCAGTCCTGTGCACCATGTTCTCAGAGACTCAGCAACAAACTACGATTTCAGGCGACATCCATAAAACTGTCACCAAGCTGAAGGGAACAATTCACCTGGGATGAATTAAAGGATGGGTAAATGAGAAATGACTGGGGACATGAGCTGGGAAGAACTCAGTATATGGGTTTCAGAAACTATGACTGACAAGGGTTAAATTCAGGAGCCATTGTGGGTGTGAAAAAAACCCCTTTGCCTTCAAGAGGCCAAGAAGTCCCCAGGCTCTTGTGCTAAATGGACAGATAATGAGACAGAATGACATGAAATTCTGAAAGGACTGTGCTTTGTTCATTATGAGAGTTTCCTGATAGCAGCAAAGCAGGCTGAGCATTTCCTCTCAGCAACAACAATGAAAGTAATTTAGGATGAGTGCATTCCTAATTCAAATGAAATGACCTTCTGGAAATGGGCACGCATTGGCTAAAGAGATGGGATGGAGAAGTCAATTCTAGCTTTATCTTGAATCTCTGTAGGGCAGATGTGGAATGGAGAATGGCTTCTTCCTGTCTTGCCTTTCACCAACCCTGCCAACAACTTCAGCAGGCTGCCTTAGTCCCTCTCTACTTGTTCTAAGTCTGAAAAAATGCCAAACTTTGTGGTTCCAAGAGTGCACCAAAGCTTTAATACGATACAGTTTCTTGTACCTGTCTCTCCTGCTCTGCTGAGCTGCACAGAAGCGTGCTTCTCAGCATAAATAATATCCACTTACCCCTTTGGCAGCTTTCAGGCTTTTGACAAAATCTAGAGGACACACGACTGTTGTCTTTAATTAAGGAAAACAACTGAGCTCTACACATTCACTAAAGGGGATTTACTGTAACACACTAATAGATTTTAGTATTATGCTGTGTTTGACTTCTTTGGCATATCTTCTCTTCTTGAATCCCAATAAAAATCAACTGACATGGCATCAGAAAAAAATGCAGACCTCTTCATTGCCTAAATGCCATGAAGCATCTTTTCCCTCAACCCTTTAACAACAGATTAGCTTCATAAAGTATGAATCATTTTTATGAGTTAGATGGATGTGTTTAATATGTTCTTTGAAAGCAGACACTTAACAGGAAGGCAGATCACCATCTCCTTTTTTATTGTGGTTGCTGCACACTGAGGAACAGAAGGCAGAGGATGAGGCTTAGGAGTAAAGGAAAATTACATGAATATCTTGGTGATAAAAAAGTCTATGGCTGTTAATTCTTGACATTAACACTTTCTTTCTCCTTCTTTCCAGGTATACCACTTCACCCCCTTCTTCAGGATATTTGGATAACCCAGTATTTTTTCTTACCTTGAAAATCCATTGTGCTGCTTTAAACTCTGTTTTGTCTTCATTTTGTAGGGTGTCCTTTGCTTGACAGTTGTCTGCATGGTAACTGTGAGTCCTGAAGTAGAGCAAAACTTGCCTCCACATCGAGAAATAAAAAGGCTGTTCCTGAATCAAATTTTTCAATGATCTTTTTTGGAGAAACACCACTTTTATTTAATGATGAAACTAAACCAAATCCCAGACATTGGGCTGAATGACAACAACATAAAGATTGCTCGTCCTTACACTGATGGACAAATGTCAGGGCCTCTTGCAGCTTGCCAGTTCTTCCTGCAGCCTCCACAGCTCTGGAGAAAAACAGGATTATCTGCGCTCAGATATCTGCAGTGTCTCATCCCCTCAGCATGTGCCAGCTTAGAGATTAGATTTACAACTTTACAGGTTGAAAAGGAGAAAGACAGGCATGTAGTGGTTGAATACATGTCAGAGAAACAAGCTGTAACAATTGTGAGACACATTTTGTCACCTCAGAGTGAATGTATTTAATTTACAACTTGAAGGAAGAAGCAACTCAGCACACATACCCATACTCTGCAGGAGACACCAAATGGAGATGTCTGTCTTAGGTCAGTGGCACCTGTCAATCACATTTTTTTCCCCAGCGACTGAACAGATGGTCTACCGGTAATCCTTCCAGCGCCAGTGAAAACAGCACACGATCCACATCCATGTCTGAGGGCGGAGACAAACTAAATAAAAAGACTAAGGCTCCAGGTAGATTATTAATAGATTATTTCTCCCAGCTATATAGAGGGCTGCCAGGCTTTTGCTTTCTCTTTGCCAGAATTCACTTGCTAGTGCTTACATATTTTTTCAAGTTGAAAAATATGTCTAACGCAATGTGTTTTTCTGCCAAAAGTCCAAAGTTTTGACAATTCAGAATTTTAGATACAAGGTAGATATAGTGTTATCTGCCCTCATGGCATCTCTTGTGAGAAGAGCTGCCTTGGTCACACCTCTGCCTTTTTTTCAGAGAAACCCAGTAGGTGCTGAGGAGAAAAACTATGAACAATGAGGCTTGACAAGCTGAATTGCACTAGAAGGCATTGTACAGTAAGAAAGCTGTGGTATAAGCTCTGGTAATAAATCTGACTTTGGCAGAGTTGCTGCTAAGGTCTAGGAAACCAACTTTTACTTTTTTATTTTACTTTTTTTTTTTTGTTCTGTCCTCTAGCTAGGCTTATTATCAGCAGCACCAGGTAGTTCAGCATTTCCCTTTTTTTCCCCTGAAAAACTACTGCTCTGACCTTGCCTTTTCCTGTGAGAGAGGATGAAGTTAGTGGATCTATGACTTCTTTTTTAACACAGAAGTGGGCTTAATTTAATCTGGTACTGCACCAATTTCCCAGAGAAGAGTACTCCTTCTACACATCCAGGTGTAGACCCCTTTGTACAGACAAAAGCTGTTGGCACAAAGCAGAAGAGACTCATGGTGAGAGGAGGAGATGCTGTTGGCTGCAAAGAGGGGCTGGAGACTCTGAGACCACTTAGCTTTCAATACAGAGAGGTGCATGTTCATGAGACAGAAACACTTGTCCCTATTCCCTGAAGTAATATCCTCTAGTATTTTAACCCCAGATACATTATTTCTCAAGGCTATAAATAGTATTGCACTGGCCTTTCTGTTCCTGTTTCTGCATGGCACTTCACTTCCAATTTTCTGGCAATACAGCATTGTTCCATTCCACCAGGGGGGAAAAATAGAAGATGTATCTACTACAATAAAATGTTTATTTTTCTTTTAAAACCACTGCTCCTATTAAGATACCTATGGTCCTTCACTGAGCAGGCAAATCTTAATTTCAAAGTGGTGGTGGAGCAAGCAGAAGATTGCCTGATACGACTTATGCACAATTGTGGAATATTAGCTTTGCCAGATCCTTTGGGCCAAGATCTAATTAATTTAAAAGGAAAAATGATCCAAGTTCTATGACCTAGAAGTCATAAAAAGTCTACACTGGTTGTAGGAAGCAGGATTTACTTGTTAAAAGAGATACTCACAAAATAGTGTTCTCCCACCGTGATACAGACATTAAAATGAAGATAAAATAAGAGGAGAAACCAAAGACAGATGAAGTAGGAAAAATCCAGTTACAAGCAGGCCAATCTTGCTATAATTACTCTGGAAAAATGTCCAGTGAAGTACTCCATATCTCCTCACATGGAAAAATCTCTTCTGTTTCTGTGCAAGCAAGTCTCTTCCATGACAACCCTCCACACTTATATAGGAGAGAAAATAATATTTATATTTTGAGAATTAGAGAAGCATGTTCACTTTTCCTGACCTAATAAGTATGTTTTGCTTGGATAAACTTTCTAAGCGTTTTCTTTTATACATATTAAATACTTGTACAGACATGCAGGAGACAGCCAGGTGATGTATGGAATGCTGAAGCGTTAAATGGCTGGTGTGCATAACACTTCTGTAATTTGCAGAATATGTGACAGACAATGATACATCGTTCTTATTACAAGAAGGAAAGGAGAACAGAAAAATACTCTCATGATCCAACCGTCTGTAGTCTTACTATGAGGGTGACTCATCTGCATTAATTTTCTAGTATTAAACCATTGAGCATTTTTATTCTTTGTCATCCAGGCAATTGATGACTTTTGCTCCTGCATGCTGTTATACTTTTCATTTTTCACTCTGTTTCACACATCAATAAAGTCCTCTAAATATAGCAACTTGAAGTGAAGTTGCGTTGCCAGGAGTTAATGGACAAGCATTAATGTGACCAAAAATAGGAAAATGAGAATAGTTTTGCACACCTGAACCCCAAAGGATAGATGCTTGCCAAAAAATAGGAGCACAGCACTTTTAAAGCCAGTTACCTTTAGCAAGATCTAGAGAATCAACCAGCATGAATAAGGTGCCATGAGGTGCTGTCCCAGGCTGATGACACAGGATGGGTTTGTAGTGGTTGCTGAGAATTGCCTCTTGCTGTCATAGTGATGACACCCACACATGCAACAGGCTGCTGTAATAATCATTCAATGCTTTTCTTTCTCAAAGCCTACCCATGCAATGCAATGAAGCTCCTTAATACAGAGAATGCCTCATGGGACTTGCACTGAGTGAAAATTTTCAGACATGCCCAAGTGTTTGACAGATGAGGGATGAGAGGGCATGTGAATCTGCAGCTCACTCACCATCCTCTGGCAAGGTGGTTCAAAATTTCACTGCGCACTTGTCAAGGGAGTAATGCTGTCATCAGCAAAGTTTTCACTACACTATTTACCTCCTTTCTCAAACATTGGGAAGCCTTGGCACCGTGCAAGTCCTTTCTGCAGAAATGGAAACATCCCTGTTTTCAGCACAAATCGAAAAGGTAGCCTCATACTAGCTACCGTAAAGAAAACTAACTCTACCCCAGCAAAAAACACCACCTGCCTTCATTATCAAATTGCATTAAAGAAAGCTTCAAACCTTGTCAGTTTATCTTGCAAGACCTTTGTGCTTTGGTTTCTCTATAAAATGGGTAGAGCCATACTTATCATCAGTAGCGTGGTTTGAAATGACTGTGGAAAAGGTGAATATGTTTATTGCAGATGCCTGATGTTGGACTCAAAATAAGAGTGGCCAGTGAGACATGTCATAAAAAGGCAGAGCAGAAGCAGGAAATACAGAATGCCACAGGACAGAAGTTACAAACAGTGTTTTAACAGAAGTTAAAATAAGGCCAACTTCTATCTCTCAGCTACGAAGTAAAAATCAAATCCAAATAATCTTTAAAAGTAACAGATTTTTATTGAAGATGGTGTGGGTATTTCGATGCTGGAGATCAGGAGTTGTGCCAGCTTTTCTTATCACTGTATTTAGGCAACCTGCAAGAACTCAAATTTGTTAGATTAAATCTCCAAGTCCCACATGTTGGGTAATCCACAGAATCACATTAATGGATGTGATTATTAAAACTAGATGACACAGTGAGTGCTCAGGGCTTAAGGAGCTTTCTTCTGGTGAAGCATAAAGAAATGCAAATGCTGTTACTTGGACTGCGCCTGGGATTTAAGTCCATGTTATCTAGAAACCAATAGTTTTATTGTGGTGTGAAGAAAGATCCATTTTAAAATAAAAATTCTATGGAGGAAGTATAAATCAGAGGCACAGTAATGACAACTCTCCTTGAGTTAAAAAAAACCATTTATAGCAATCCTGGCCAGGCATAATTTAAAGAACAGTGTAATCTCTAAGTGGAAAATACAGAAAGCCTAGAAAAATTAACTAGACCAGTTCTAGGCCAGCTCTACATTGACTGTCTTGATCTGCTTACACACAACCCCCTGATTATTTTTTTGTTTTCTCTGCTTTTCCTCCTGATATGATAGCAGAATGACCCTTCGGGATAATTTCTGACTAGGACTGATACGTCTATGCACTTCATCACAGTGTGACTGGAAAACTTCACTCAGCAACTGAATGCAACGAGAAGTTTTTTCTCACAGACATAGAAGTTTAAGCCCATAGCTGCTGAAACACTGAAGAGTTTCCCACATCTTTTGCTTGCCGAGGCAAAGCCCCACATACACAGGCCAGCTTTAAAAAAAATAACAAAGGAGTTGTGCAGGGTGTATTTTCCACTGATATTCGACTTCGGAGGAAGGAACTGGTGTGATGCTGATGCACACCCTGGAGTGGCTCACGAGGCGAGGGAGAGCTGTCACACAGTGGATTGCAGGCTGGCACAGCACAGCCAGCACAGGCACAGGGGCCCAGGAACACCTCCCAGCTGTGGGAAAGAGCAAGCTTTGCATTTCCATTGCACCATGAGAGGCTGAAAGCAAGGAAATGAAAACTGGAAAAACAATGCAGAGCCCAAAGAGGCATGTCGGGGTGCCAGGGGTATTGCTTGCATTATCCCCTGCCTATCCACCTCCTGTGGCTCCATCCCGAGCCTGGTGGGCCCTCGCCTCTGTGGGGTGCAGGTGAGAGCCACAGGGACCTTCTGGGGGCCAGGAGGAACTTGACCTGTGGGACAGCACTGAGGATACTTTTGGTAGGGGCATGTAGTGATGGTGTAATGAAATGTAACAGAAATAATTTTTTAAGTTCATAATCAAGTGTAACATTTAAGAAGAATCATTAGAAATAAAGTAGCAATCACAGATGTGATTAAAAAGTAAAATACAGGATTATTAAAGGAATGCTGTGTTAGTGGAATATAGGGAACAGCATGGGTTGGAATGCAGTGTTTTGTGGGGTGTTAAGCATGCAACCAAAACTACCTCACAAAACAGCACCGAAAAGTTACAGGAAAACCCGAATGTTTTGGCGTGCTGCTTGGAAAGCCTCCTGTGAAACCATCACACCCCTTTATCCATCCCTTTGGTCTGGGCACCGCGGGTTCCAACCAGCAGGTGAGCGGGCAATGACCATCTTTAATAGAGAAGTGTGTAAGCTGTGAGCCCAATCATCGTGAAGGTAAACTTGCACAGAGAGTTCTGCCGTGTAACTGGAGCTACACAAACCACATACAAACCTTTGCACGCTCGTTGCCAAGCAGAACACGTATGGGGAGCTGTTCCTCCGGGCTCCCCAGCGCTGCAAGTAAAGGAGCGTCGCACTGGCGTCCAATGAGTTCTTCTGTCCCGTGTTGGTGACGACGGGACACGCGGCAGCGGCTTCGCAAGGGAAGGCGGCAGGTTCGGGTAAGGCATTGCGGGGCGGGGAAACTCCTTACCGGGAGGGCGGTGAGGCCCAGGACGGCTGCGGGAGCCTCGCGGAGGGCAGGGCTCGGAGCGGCCCGGCCTGGCGGGAGCCGCCCCCGCCCGCACGGGGCGGCTGGAGGGGGGATGGTGTGCAATGTCGGCTCAGCCCCGACCGCTCCGCGGCTCTGCGGGCCGCGTCTGCCGGTACCGGGGCGCGGATACCCGTGCGGGCCCGCCCCCCCCAGCGCGCACGCGCCGCCGCCTCGCGCTCTCCCTCGCGGGCCGCCGTCGCGCTCACGTGAGCGGCGTCACATGACGGCGGGGCCGGGGCCGGGCCGGGCCGGGTAGGTACGCGGAGCTCCCGGCGCTGTGAGGGCCGATCCCGGTCGGCCTGCCCTGCCCTGCCCTGCCCTGCTCGCCTCCCTGCCTTCCCTACATGCTTCCTGCCCTCCCTGCCTGCCTCCCTGCCTTCCACGGTGAGTGGGTGAGAGCTGTGCCGGGGCTGCCGTCTCTGTGGTTGTCTAGGCATACAAGCGCTTCCACAGGGAGGACAGTTTTGTTCCGCCGTTTCTCCGTGTGGTAGTTCCGTTTTTTTATTATTGTTTTTTTTTAAATTTCGTTTTATCACAATCGCGTTTTCCTTCAGTCGCACGAACGAGCTGTGCTCTCTGCGGACGGGGCAGAATGTGCCGGTTTGCTCTTGCTCTGTGAAGGGGGGTCAGAACAGTCCAGAAACAGCCTGCATGGAGAGGCTCGGCACCGTTTAGGGTGTAAGGAATTCCAGCTCCAGCTGGGTCTGAAGGCTCTGCAAACACACTTCTTGTTTTGGCATCAAAGTCATGTGGCAATTAAATCCATAAAGGAAGGAGAAGGAACTGGTGAAGGTCACTGTCTGTGGTAATGTGTACCCTGATGAAGAGCTTCTGTTCGTATTTATTTTTCAGTTTGCTTTCTGCACAGTAATGATCTTAATTTTCTTGTTGGTCTGTATAGCATGAGGTTTGATTTATATACTTGTGAGGCTTTTTCCCCTGAAGTTGTAGTTCCGAGTGTTTGTAATGTTTAAATATTCTTAGACAAATTGCTGAAGTGGATTAGTCCTAATATATGGGAGTGGGGAGGGTATGTGCTCAGTTTTAACCCTGATTTGGGAGGAAGATAACTTCTGTTAGCTGTAGGGCTACTGAGATGTTGCAGAGGAGTAGCCTTTATTCAAATTACTTCCTTTCATTTTTTGAAGATCTACAGTTCTGGCAGTTATTTAGTAACGGTATTTGTCTTTTATCAAACTTATGATTGGCTACAGTTTAGTGTGTAGGTATGGCTTTTTTTTGTTTCAAGTAATCCACATTTTAAATACTTAATAGAACTTTCTCAGAAAATAGTACAATTTTAGGGAGTGGGACCCCTGAAAACAGATTTTTATTTTTATTTCTTTAAAATATTGGACAGATACTCTACTCTTTAGTACTTTAATAAGAGGTCTCAAATCTGACCTGCATTTCTAGGTGCATTTTAATTATCAGTCAAGATGGATATCCGAGGTGCTGTAGATGCTGCTGTCCCAACAAACATCATTGCTGCCAAAGCTGCTGAAGTTCGAGCAAACAAAGTAAACTGGCAGTCGTATCTCCAGTAAGTAAAAACTTGCCAAGTTTTTTTCCCTCTTAATGTTAGACTTTTTGAGATTGCAGGCTGCATTGGAACATTAGGTTCAGTGAAGAAGATTCTGTCTTAGTCCCATGGAAGTAGTTGTTAAAAGTCTACATTAAATGGAAATGGTTGTGGAAAATTTTCTTATTACTTATTACCAGAAGAGGAACTCTGCTTTTGTCAACTGAATGCTGCAATATCAAATAATAAGTTTGCACAAAAGGGTGGTATAACTGTCCATTTTTTTCCTTCTCATTCAACACCATTTTCAATTTTAGCCTTATTGGATGAGTACTGAATTAAGAAAAGTTTACAGTAATAATTGTCTTATATCTAGGTATGTTATCTTTATTGCTGAAGTGCTTTTTGTAGGAATACAAATTGTACTGGCAAAACTGGACTGGTAGTCCAGGAGAATAGGCGGTACCTTAAGTAAAGGAAGAACAGTACTGGAGAGCAGTTGAAGTGAGTAAATTGGGGAGCGCGCTGAACCAAATGCTTCAGTCTGGGGAGAGCTGTACTGGTGTTTCATGTGAGGTCAGAGTTCACTTTGACATGGATAGGATGGCACTAGGAGTAGCAAGAGAAATATTGTCCTAAGAGGATGTAAGGACAAGCTGAGGAAGATAGATTTATGCATGAAGTAGGGAACAGAAACAGACTTTCACTAGTCCTCTATACTGCAAAGTGAAATGAAACATTTTTGCCGCCCTGCCTTCCTCATGAGAGGTACCTATAAAAATACTGACATAGTATGAATTGCCATTATCTTGTGAGGGTCCACGTATATTAACAAAATACTTCATAGTTTATTGCTTTGTAACTAAAGTGGCAGAAATCTTCATGATTGTAGAAGTACAAACCGTACTGTTGATGCTTTGTGATTATCAACATTACACTGCTTAGAAAAAAAGTTCAGATTTCTGTCATACATATGTAAATAAATGTTATGTATTAAAATAACCTTTCAAAACTGTACATACACATGCTAGGTGAGAAATGCTAACTCAGTAGAAGCTTTGCCTACCTGCTTTGCCCTGTCCTGTGTATCTCAGACTTGCTTATTCCATTCATTGAATTGTATTATTTTGTAACTCTTTGTGATTGTATATCTACATTATAAATCTGGATAAAAGGAACTGGTCTACTGAGGAAACTTCTCTTTTTTCGGCAATTTTTAGGATGCATCAGTTCCTGGTTCAGTTTATACTGTGGTACTCCAGTGGCTTTGCAGGCAAAAGAGGAAGGTTAGTGTGGTAACTTGACAGTGGCAACTATCAAGCACTTTTCAAACTACCTAAGTGACTTTTGCTGTTACTGTGTGCTCTGTTATCCATCTGATAGGAAGCGTGTCCTAAGGAAGCCTGAGTGGCTGTTCCTGTGCTGTCCTAGTGGCAAGTTTGCAGTTACTTGGGATGAAAGCGAGAGTACAGTTGTTCACCGTTAGTGTAAGTGAATATGAAACTCTTTCACCAATTCTTTGGTTATTCTGACTGTAGAGCTGGTGAGATTAATCTGTTGCTTTTGTTAGTATAAGGCTCCATTTGAAAAGGAGTTGTATTTTGAATATTATGTAGTATTATTTGTTTGACTATGCTTTACAGGCTTTGCTGTTTATAATTTTCATTCATTCTTGGGATTCTCTTTCTCTGATGCTGCATAAGGATGGGGGAGTTTTGTTTATAAATCTGTCACCAAGTTTTTATATAGCTTCTTTTGACCAGGAGACAGCGTTCTTTTTCAGGATTCTACCTGTAGAATTTGACTTTGTTTTGTTCTGGAAGCTATGAAAGAAGAATATACTAGCTATTTCCTCTCTTTGAATCAGCCAAGTTTTGGAGGCTGTTGTAGTCATCTGGGTGGTGTTTGTGATCCTGCTGTGAGACTGTTTGATGCTTGGTGCTTTGTGTGTCAGTGACAGTGTGTCCTCTGTATTTTTGCTCTGAAATGAATGTAATCTTTATGTCATGTATTTTCTGATAAAAGCCTGACTGTCTGGCTGAGGTAGCTTCAAGGATTGACTTGAAATGGTGCCAGAGGGATTGTGGAGCATCTTGAAGCAATCCTTGACTGACAAGTTTCCTTATAATTAGTTATTGAAAAATGTGAGTAGAACTTCTGGTGCTTTTAAAGAGGAAATAAAATCATAGCTTGTTTTTTACAATTGCCAGATTTGGATGTGATGGTGTCTTTGAGGCTGACTTTTTAGGGATTTCTTGAAATGTCAATCAGTGCAGCTATATTGACTCATTTGTAAAACAAAGCACATTATTAAATGAGTGAAAACTACTTTATTTTGATGCACCTATTGGAGGCAGCTCAGATTGGTTTGTTTTGGTCTGTAGAGCAGAAGGAAAATAGGGTGCTGGTGACTTGGAAGGACACTTCTCTCTCTTTTGAGCTCCTTGTTCTGACAGTCAGTGCAGAACAGAATGTGGTGAACTTGCATATGAACTTGCATACTGAAGTCTTTGTATAGTTTTAGATTAGAGGAAATATTTTTGTTTTCCCTTAGTTAACACATCAACTGAGGTGTGACATAATTAGTGCTCCTTAAGCTATGGATAGTATTTATGTAGTTGAAATCAAAGAATTTCACAAGAAATTCTGATGAAATTTTTTTTCCCCTCTGGCTATGGCAGTTGCATGGTTATAAAGATACTTTAAAGATTGCATCAGTTACAACAGTTTTGGAGTCTGGGTCACACAAAAAGGTGTTCTGAAGTTCTTTTCTTCTCACTCTGTTCTTCAGTGCAAAAGTAAAATGGCTTACTAGTAGTGGGTCAGACTCTAGTAGCCTGACTTCTCTTGCAGAGTCAGTTCAAGCTAAAGATTAACTGACATAGTGTTTATTCCACGTCTCAAGGTTGTAACTGTAAACTAAGTGTCAAACCATGCTAATACACAATTGCTTGGTTTTAATGGTTTTTTTCTGTATACTGTTGGCACAGAAGTGAGGTATTTAGGTATGGCAACTGTACATATTACCAGTTTGCTGCTGTGTTCACTGCTCCCTACAAAATTAGGCTGTGGAAAAAGGATAATTTGTTTTCTGGTGCTAAAATTTACCCTTTCTTTGTGTTGAATTCCAGCTAGGACCTGTGTCTGATGGAGAAGAATGTAGCAAAACTTAGAACAATGGAGGTGATGTATAGGTCTACCTGCCTTCTGGAAACTAAATGTAGTTGAAGGCATTAGTTCTGTATGGACTTTCCTGCCATTGGATCTTGAGACTTGCAGAAGTTCAGAGATGTGGATGCCCCCCGTGAGTTGCAAATATATTAGGTTGCTGTTCTGTACTGTGGGTTTGCTTTCAGTGTTTGCCTGAGGGTATCAGAATGCCCTTTGGGAAGGGTGTGTTGGCTTGCTTGAAGCAGGCTTGGTTTTGCTTTCTAAGGGTAGGAAATGAGTTCTGTAGAAAAATGAACTTGTTTCAGGATTTAACTTGTATCTTACTGCACTGTAGGTTTTCTAGATATACAGCATTTGCCAATACTTTGTTTTTAATCAGGTGAGATACTTGATGTCTAATTTGTAAATAGCTTTCCATGTATCTTCCAGTACTTCACATACTTGTTTGTGCATTTTGATGTTAAAATATCTGTTCTATCTTCGTGGGTGTGGAGGAACCTTCTAAAGTGGTTAAATATCTCAGACATTAAATGCCAGTCTTGTCTTAGAGGAAATATAGAAGTTTCCAAATTTGTAGTGTGTGGGGGTTTTTTTGTTTTTCAAACCTGATCCAGTCTTGTAGAGTACATTCTGCGTTACTCTCTAAGTTTGTATATGTTAAAACTTTTGAGCAATTGAATAAAATGAGTGTCTCTTGGTACATGCAAAGTACTATAGAAACCTGGAAAAAAGAAATTATACTTTGACATTATGGCTTCATATGACTTTCATATTTGCTGCAGATATAGAGTAAATTTTTTTTATATTAACAACAACAACAAAATCAAGCAAACAAAAACCCATGAAATCTAGAATAAAAACCAAACAAAAATACTCTAGCCTTCAGAGTGTCTTTTGTTAAATCATTCAAACAAAAAAAGGAACAAGAGGCTGCTGGAGGAAATGCATAATTAAAAGAAGGAATCACAAGTTTCTGAATCATATTGAGAGACCAAGAGGTTTTAAAAACGGTGGTCTTGCAAATTCACGCTTTGTAAATTTTAGTTTACTCTCCTGTAGCTAATGCTCTCAAAGGCAGGCCTTGGTATCTCAAGCACAGAGCTTTGAAATGTGGTTACATGGCCCCTGGTCTAAACCTGATATGCTCCGACAGCCTGTTGTCATGCAACCTGACAGGCAGTTAAACACCACACAGCTGTTTGCTCACTCCTAACCCACCACAGGGGCATGGGGAGAGAACTGGCAGGGGGAGGGGTGAAAGGAAAATTCATGTGTTGAGATAGATGTTTTAATAGGACAGAAAAGGCAGGGGAAATACTACTAATATAAAATAACAACAACAAAAGTATTTGTATTAAAATTGGAACACAGCACTGTACCTGCCACTGGGAAGAATATTAACTCTATCCCAGTTGAAACCAAGACACAGCTGAAACTCAAAGTGACTTCTGTCTGTTGCCAAAAGACTTCTGGAAAGTAACAAATATAATGCCTTTTAGGAAGGGGGATAGAGGGAAACTTTGGGTACTTGTTTTCGTAAGTGCAGGGAAATTCATGTCTCTTTGAAGAGGGGATGAGGAAAATGTGTAATAGGATCGTGGGAGCTGATACCAGCTGTGTTAGGCTGCTCTGTATTTTGTCATGGCTGGTTGGTTTGGGTTTTTTTCCCTCCACTGGTTGCTGAGGTTTACTACATAATCAATTATTTCAATATTTAAAAGAGATGAATGGAAATAGATGCACTTGAAATTACTGGAACTATTAATCAGATGTATGAGTTCCCTGATAAAATATTAACAGCTTGTTTACGAAGGTCTCAGATCCCTTGTAATGTTTTGTATGGGTTGGAAGGTGTCTTTTTGAATGGCGCTAGTAAAGCAATAAATAGTAAATCCTAATGTCTTTTTTTCTCAAGACAATATCAATCCCCACATCTTTTTTTCTTTTTTCCCCCTGTGGTCTAATGTAGGATAAAAGCAAAAACTTGAAAGCTTTTTTTGCTTCGCAGTTGGCAGACCTTTTCTAATAGCTTGGCTATGAAGAAGCATCTCTCTTCATGGGCAGAGACTTTTTCCAGCATTAAAGCTGATAATTAAAGGTTCATCTTTTGTTGTCTTTGAAGTGTTTTGTAAATGGCAATATTCTTATGAGCAAGCAGCTTATCTGGTTGCTTTTATGTCAATATGATCCATCTATCTCTGGTTTGGCCAGCATTTTTGGAGCATAAGAACCTTCTAGTTATGGGTTGTATTTGTGGCAGATGAATTGTCCTCATTTTTCCACAACTGCTCAAATCCATCCTTATTAGGCAAAAAGAACATAGGTCCATCTAAAAGGCATGTGGTAGCAGCATGGTCATCATCCAGCTAATCATACATAATTAGTCTAAAATTAGTTAAGCTTTAGTAGATATTAGTCAAGGACTACCCTACCACTGACTTTATGAGTCTTCCATCTGGTAAATCTTAATTGCCTTTCCTCAGTGCCTATGAGGATATTTCTAACAAAGCAGCTGGAATGCAGGAATAGCACACATGGTACTAGGCTACTTATATTCTTTGCTTGAATGGTAGATAGGTAAATGATGGCTTTGTGGTGAAGCCATACTCAAGATGTAACCATTTAAGTAAGAGGAAAGATAAGAACGTATTGTAGGTCTTGTTGTTGCACTTCAAGAATCCAGGTGAACCAATTGGAAAAAATCCCAAAAGTTAACATTTCCTGTAAGTTTATAAGGATTTTAATGTAACCTCTAGTCATGGAATGTCTGAAAACTGACCTTGAATGTGGAAAAGATGAGTTAAGAGTCCATGCTACATCGCTTTGCAAAGTGGATGAGGCATTTGATTCAGTGGAAATGTTAAGGGCAGATGAGTCTTGGAAATAACTAAAACAGAACAATGTCTGCTGTAGAGACAGCTGCTGGAATCGGAGGGGCTGTAGGCATCTGGTTATTTTTTTCTTGTATTTCAAGTATTGCTAGTATATGTGTCCAAGCAAGGCTGGCATGAAGAGCCGCCTTATTATTTCGCTGGGCTGCAATCCAGACTTTTTTTGCCTAGAATGTCCCATTCTTTAGTTGTTAAGCAGAAGGGCAGTTTATGGCTGTCTTCTGTTGTGAACTTAGAGAGTCATTTTAAAGCTGCTTTATTTGGTAACTGTCCCTTAGAAGTCACGATGTTTTTTAAGTTTTTGTAATGTTCTTTCTCTCTCTTGGAGAGAGATGTGCCCATATTGTATTTTATAGGCATTGGGGTTTCTCTGAAGTCAGCTTACCTCTGATCAGCGAGATAAGTGACGGGTACTGGAACAAGCTGCTTCCTTGCTGGAATGATGGTTCTCTGACCGATGCTGAACTTGTTCCACACTCCAGAAACGCTGAGACTCCAGGCTGCTACAGGAACGTGGGTTTCTCCAAAAAAAATCCACGCTTGAGCCTTCTGTTTCTTCACAGAAGGAACCAGTCTGTAATTTCCTCACATGGTGGCACCATTTATAGTGGTGGTTGGATTCCCCCCAGCACAGGCACTGCATTCATTACCAGCGGGGAACACTCTCTGCCCTTCCCCCCACCCCCCCCAACCCCAACACGTGGTTCCCCAGGGACAAGGCAGCAGAACAGAACTCACGGAGAGTTTATTTCTGCTGGTACAGAGCTTTAGAGGGAGGGGTCATTTTACTATGAAAGGGGACCCAGGTTAGGACCAATGGGGTGAGATTTAACAAGGGCCAATGGGGT
>JAWWEU010000081.1:113188546-113251453 GCA_035583155.1 Acropternis orthonyx | reverse complement strand
CTCCCCACTCTTGGGGAAGTACTGGGCACTCCCACCTGAGCCTAAGCATATATAAACTGAGGTTTTGGGACTGGGGATGACTGGTTGGATCCAGAGGAGGACCAGAGCCTCAGCAGGACTGTGACTGCCACTCTTGAGCGGACCGAGACCATCATCCTCACCGACAGGTTTTCCTTCTTTCCTCTTACTTTGTAACTCAGGAGGGCCAGGTGGTGCTCAGCACAGGGGCTGATGATCACCATTCTGTTTGTGCCCCAGGGTGCTGGGTTACACACTTGTTTTTGTGGGTTAAACGGAATTTCTCCTCTGTACCCTTGTACTTATTGTGATCTTTTTACTAAACTGTAATTCTGACTTGTAGTCTGTTTGTGAGTTGGATTCATTCCTCCTGCTGGTTTACTTTTAAACCAGCACAATGATTTGAAATTAGTTTTCTTAGCTGAAGAGTACCTTCTTCTGCTATTCTGACAAGTTTGTTGTTTCTTGTGATGTGAAGTTTTGTATTATAACAAAAACCCATTAAGGTTCTGCAAGTCTGCCTGACTCTTCAGCTGAGTCAACAGCTTTCTGAAATAGCACTGATGGTGGCAGTAACCACTTGAATATTAAGTTTAAGAGAAGATCAGGTAGACACCTCTTAGCTTATAGGTGTCTGTAGCAATTCACTGTATCAAGCCCCCTTTGCTATGTGTTTGGGTGAACTTGCATGCATATATGTTTGAAACACTGAAATGTTTCAAACTTGTTTTGAAACAAAAATGTTTCAAAATTAGTGAAAGATAAAAATAAATTAGCAACTGTGTTTTCTGTCTTCCTTCCAATTCTCTTCAGTGCTTATGGCAAACTTAAAATAACAATTAATTTTGTTTTTCAGCACTTATTTCAAGTTGGAGTAGACTGTTTTTCATATTATGTGTTATATTTATAGCATAATATGCTAGCTGTGTGTATTTCAGTTCTTACCACTATTACCACTGATCAGCTCCTGGAAGTTTAAGAATTATTTAGAGAATGTGGTTGATCAGAGGCAATGCATAGGGAAGGATTTGGAGAGGTTATTCCATCATTAAATTCTTTGTACGTGAGACCTTTTGCAGAAAGGAGCTGTTTGTGTTTGCTGTGGCATACAGCACTGGTAAAGCAATACAGTTACAGATACTGTGACTGCTCTCTACCCTCGCAAGACCCCACCTGGAGTGCTGCATTAACTCTGGGGTCCTCAGCACAAGAAAGACATGGACCTCTTGGAGCAGGTCCAGACGAGACCCACAAAGACGATCAAAGGGCTAGAGCACCTCTCTCAAGAAAATCAGGCTGAGAGAACTCTGTGGAGACCTTGCAGTACTTAACAGGGTTTATTAAAAAGGAGGGAGAGGAACTTTTTATATGTGCAGGTCGTGACACTACAAACAGCAATGGTTTTAAAATGAAACAGGGCAGGTTTAGATTAGATGTTAGGAAGAAATTCTTTACTGTGAGGTTGGTGAGACACTGGAACAGGCCGCCCAGAGAGGTTGCAGTTGCCCCATCCCTGGAAGTGTTCAAGGCCAGGTTGGATGGGGCCCTGAGCAACCTGATCTCATGAGTGACATCCCTGCCCATGGCAGAGGGGTTGGAACCAGATGATCTCCAAGGTCCCTTTACAAACTCCTCCACCATGGAACCTTTCCACAGGATACAGTCTTCCAGGGATGGACTTTTACAGCATAGGTCCTCCAAGAAAACCTGCTCTAGCATGGGCTTCCCATGGCCTGCAGCTTCCTCCAAGGCATATCTGCAGGCTCCATCATGGGGTCCTCCATCTCTGCTCCATGGTGGACCTCTGTGGGCTGCAGGGGTACATCCTGACTCACCTTGGTCTTCACTATGGGCTAGAGGGGTATCTCTGCTCCGGTGCCTGAAGCACTGCCTCCCTCTCCTTCTTCATTGACCTGGTCTGCACTGTTGTTTCTTCTGCAGTCCTGTCTTCATGGCTGGTGTTGCACAGCAGTTTTTACTCCTTACATATATTATCACAGAAATGCTAGTTGTCACTGAGTGGCTCAGCTTTGGCCCGTGGTGGGTCTGTCCAGCTGGCTGGAACTGGCTCTGTCTGACATGGGGGCCACTTGTGCAGCCCCGTGCTACCAAAACTTTGCCACGTGAACCCAATACAGTTATTTCAAACTTATTGTTCATATTCAAACTTATGGTTTCATATTTTGTTTTTCAGAGGGCAGATGATTTCAGGTGAAGACTGTGAATTTATTCAAAGATTTGAACAGAAAAGGAGTCCAGAAGAAAAACAAGAGTTGTTGCAAACAGAAGGCAATCAAGTAACTTTCCTTTCTTTTAGTGGTCTCTCTTTTGGGGAGGAAGATGGAAGGAAATTTTCATACTAACTGTTATTTTATTGTTGGCTCTATACAGTTGTTATGGAATAAGTATAAAGCTTGCTATCATGATTCTTTTTTTTTTTTTCCTTAGATATAGGTTGGCTGTTATTTTTAAAACTCGTTAAATAATTATTGTCATCTGACTTTGACTCTGTTGTGGGACAAGGCAGTTCAAGTCTTTCCTCATCCCACTTTACTTAATCATGCACACTTGTACTTGAGTCACTTTTTTCCTTGTAGTTTATTGATGATGGCTGCTACCAGTGAGATTTCTGTGTAGTTAGCTAAGCAATTATAATTTAGTTCCAGCAATAGAGTCCACTGACTGCTAAGGTGGATTTAGTTAAACACGGGTGTTCAACTGTGTCATTTTTAGCATGGTAAGATATGGGACATCTGCATTGGATAGAACAGGTTCAGGATTGAATCAGCCCTTTGCCATTATGGAGTCCAGGCAGGATGTGCAAAGACACTTCAATGATATTTGAATTAGTAGACTCTCAGCCTTGAAACCTGAGGTTTTAGGACATGATATCAGACATCAAGAGGATTGGGAGAGGCAGACAGAAAGGTGAAGAGTAGATGCATTTAAGACACAAAACTTTCCAGCTGTTTTTTTTTTTTTTTTTAATTTTCCCTCCAAACTGTATTGTGTGACTGTTATGTAATGGAGCATAATTTTCGTAGTAATAAACACATATATGGTGTATACTATATGCCACTATATAATTATGATGTAGCAGTTCAGAGTTTCATTTCTCTCTCAGTTTTAGTTAAATGTGGTGAAGGAGAAGGAGGAAGTAGTGTTGTAACTATTTTAGCCTGTAATATCTGTTGCTGAAATTGTAAAATTCAGGAGGCACAGCTCAAATACAAATACAGATTTGTCTACAAGGTATATAGTAAGTGAACAGATAAGAGTGACCTCTCTTCCTCCCTCCTGTTCAAGTTGCTGAAGCCTTCTAGTACTATGTCTAAGTTTGTTTTGTCAATTTACGTGGAGCTTCTCACTGCCATAGAAAAGGACACTGAGGAATACTTTTCTAATCTGACTTTCAACAAAGCGTCTTGGTGATTTACACACGCGAGTAGTTACTTAATTGAAAGCCATAAAACAATTTGTAAAGGTAACAATGTGACAGAAAATTTTCTTTTTGAAATGAGATAACGTCAAAAGTATTCATCTCTTAGTGCAATTAAGGAAGATGTTGGGATGCTCAATGCTTATGTCAGACTTAACTGTGAATTAATGAGGTCCTTTTTTATATTATCAAAAGGAATGGAGACAATTGCTAATACTAATTTTAGTGTTTCTCTTATTTTTCTAGTGTGCTAAAACATTTATAAACTTGATGACTCATATCTCCAAGGAACAGACTGTTCAGTACATTCTGACTATGGTTGATGATATGCTGCAAGTAGGTCAATAACCTGTATTATTTTTAAGTCTTTAAATGCATGCTTGAATGTTTCCTTAGCCTAATTCTTTTCTCTTCAGGTGTTTGTCATACTGTGTTAAAAATACTCTTTTAAATTTTCAGGACTTGTCTTCAGAGATTAAATGCTGAATCTAAAGTTGTAAGGGTAATTTAGTCTTGTGTATACATACATATATATATGTGTGTGTGTGTGTGTGTGTGTGTTCAAATTCTGGAAATAAAACATACCTGTATGCTTGTCTGTCAGTTCTCAACCTTGTTTAATGTGGAGCTTGGATGTTAAGGCTAGTATTGCATAGTGGTTTCATCTTAGGTGATCTTAATTTGCAGAATGTTCTTTTTTTTAATAACTTTTGCACTTAATGCATTGGCTTATATTATGGTGGACTTGACAGTGTTAGGTTACTAGTTGGATTTGGGGATCATAAAGATCTTTCCCAAACTAAATTATAATAAGATTGTGTGATTTGTGACCTCAGCCCTTCCCTCTTGTGTAGGGAGGACATGACTTCTAACTTGAAGTTGTTGAAGTTTTTCCAGTGAAGGTGTTAATTTGTCCACCCTCAGCAAGAAGGTGTAGGTTCTGCAGCTTCAGGTTTCCAACGTATGTTAGGTTAGTTATAAACCAGGGACTTTTGAATCAATGTAATTTTAGAGTTCTTCGTAGCTATGAGATACAGTGGCTCATAAGAGTAGGCTATGAAATTTGGTCTCAGGACTGCTGAGCTGACTCGGACAATTCAAGAGGAGGCTTTACTCAGTTGGATAATCCCGCTTGTACATTTGGTTGCTTTGAAGTAGGCTAAGAGAAGTATTTGGAGTGATGATGTAAAAAGATGGGTTGAGTTGTGTGAGGTTTTCTCCTGGTATTCACATGAACTACCTGTTTTTGGCAGTTTCTCTTCTGTTTCATATTGTATTTGGTACAAGGTTACAGTGAATTGTATATAGTGATGTTGGTTTAGGGCATCACCCTAGGAGGTGAACCATGTGAGTTCTAATTCCAGCTCTGAGTATTCAGTATTTCAACAGGCAAGTTGAAAAGTGTGAACCTCACCACAATATGTATAACATGGGGATTATGGTGTTTTCCTGCACAGGAAAGCCCTAACTGAGTGCCGTGACATCTGGGATAATAGGATAATAGCTAGTGGTGGTGGCAGCAGGTTATTCATCTGTAGCTTTGTCAGTCTAACCCTCTTCCTCTTTACTTTAGATTTACTTTTTTTCAAGTGTGACACAAACATCAAGAAGCAGAGAAGACAAAATGGAGCCTCAGTGTCATTCTTTGATTGTGGCATTGAGTTGGGAGTACTTTGTTTTGGTTTATGTTTGGTACTTAATGATAAGACTTTCAGTGTGTGAGAACTCAGTTTATTATAGCTACTTTTTTGAGGAATGGGTCTCACTTTCTGTACAAGACATCACTAGCCACAGAAGTAATTATTTCACTTATCCTTCTTCAGAACTTCTTGTGAGTGTTAGTAGATCTTGTTATGCTCATGCACTTTGACATTTGCACATAGCCTATAGCTATGGTATAGGATAGCCCATATCATCTCCTGTGCTGTGGAATCAATCTCCCACAGGTAAAGGCTTTTACTGGCCCAATCTTGAACAATTTCACTAGCTCTAGATGGTCACAGAAAGTAGTTTTGAGTATTCTCTTATTCACTGTATTGTTTCTGCCATAGACCCTGAGATTAGCTCAGATGATCAGAGCATGGTGCTAATAAAACCAAGGTCATGGGTTTTATCCCTGCATGGGCCATTCACTTAAGAGTTAGACTTGATGATCCCTCTGGGTCTCTTTCAACTCAGGATATTCTGTGATTCTGATGAGTGGCTAGATGAATGTGTTTTCTTGACTTTATTGGCACTGCTGTGTTCAGGGCCTTACCCTGCCACAGAATTGGCATGTGTGGAATTCTTAATATTAAATGTAATGGCTTTAAATTATCTGGGCTTTATAGTGATGCAGGCGAATAGAGATACTGGTCCGCATTATATATTTGCTTTTGTTTGAAGTTGGATGCCTTTTCCAGTTTAGAAATTCTGCTTCAGTTTCTGAAAGGCTGCACTGACTTTTGTAATGCTGTGTGAATGCGTTATTCAGGGATGTCTTGATGCTGACATAGAGGGCTTGTGTGCAGGCGTTCGCATGGCTTCATCCCAGGGTTTCCTAACCTGCCACATCTCTACTCAACAAGGCTGAAACAGAACTTCTGGTTTGGTCATGTTCAGGTGGTAGAGCACCCTGGCAGTGATGCCTTATGGACCTCTGGTTGCACGTTTTCAAGGTGTAAGATTCTTGTCAGAAAGCAGCATATTGGTGAATGACTCTGTGACTGTGAGTTTAAGGCAGGGCCTCTGCAGACTGTATGGGCACAAGAACCCACAGTATCATAGAATGGTTTGGGTTGGATGCGCTGGGACACCTTCAACTAGACCAGGTTGTGCAGAGCCCCATCCAACCTGTCACTGAAGATCTTCAGGGATGGGGCATCCACAACTTTCCTTGGCAACCTGTTCCAGTGCCTCACCACCCTCAGAATAAAGAATTTTTAACTAATAATATCTAATCTAAACCTACTCTCTTTCAATTTGATCCCGTTTCCCCTTGTCCTGTCACTACATGCTTCTGTAAATAGTCTTGCCCCATCTTCCCTGCAGTGGATATGAAGTCTCCTGTCTTTGCCCAAGTAGTCTTAGCTCAGTACATTCAAAGATTTTAAGCAAGAAATCGTTCAAGGACGTGCCCTGTCATGGTGCCATTGACTCTTTGAGCAAAATTTGCCTTGAGCAAGGATGTTCACTGCAGTTTCATGAGATGAACAAGTAATATTTGAAAGCTGCTTTGGAAGCTGAAACTTCTGGAAACTATCACAGTTAACAGTATCTGGCTTTTGTCTGTGTTGATAATAACTGACTGTGGTTCTTCTGTTACCTTTCTGTGCTTTTGTTGTGAGGTGGTAAAAGTTACATCAGCTGTATTTTGAGCGCACCAAAGGCCTACCCGAGTGTCTAGGATTGTTGCAGCAGATCTACTTGTAGATTTGATGGTGTTTCTAAGAAAGATTTATTTTGAACGCTGGCAAATACGAAATTAATGTGGTGTTTGGCAATATTCTCATAAGGTATTCTGCTTATTTCTGAAAGTGGAGAGTGTTAACAGACTGAAGTCCTTGAGGAAACATTTCCTATTCTATTCATCTGATAAATTCTTGGAACAATTTCTTTGGTTTAGTGACCCCATCACACTGCACAGTCTGTTACTTATGAAATCTTTAAGAATCTACACTGTAGCTGGTACAGGTAGCAGTACCACCCAAGTGAACTTCATTATGCTTTTTCAGAAATGACAGATGCTAAATTATTCAACTCATGATGTGAGAGCTTCAGGATTTCCTTTTTATCAGTGTAGTCAGTAGCTGCCTAGGAAGGTGCAACACTACATATGTCAGGGCTGTAGGCAGTTTTGCACTCCTTCCCTCCTGTCTTTAATTCTGCACCTTAATAGCAAACCAAATGAGTCTTCTGATTGACAGCATGTTGAAGTTTTTTCAGCATTTCTACTTTCAGACCTGTCTGTCTCCTCCTCAGTTATGTTGTAAACTGAACTCATTGATCTAGTTGTTTTTGATCTTTTTTAGCTAGACTGTGTAGCACAAGCGTAGATGCTAACAGTGATTTATTTGATCAAACTGCCATTTTTTATCAGACTATCCCTCACAGAGTGAGAACTCTCCACCAAGGCACTGTGTTTCTGACATCTTACTTCTTTATTTATTTTACAGTTTGAACAACAAATTTTGAGACCATTTCTCTGTGCTTTTTGACACTGCCATGTAGAGCATCGATCACCATAAGGGTGATAAATGGCAGATAACTAGTGACACCTGAGCTTCCCCAGTTAGTGGTCAGGACGGCAATTTGCAGCCCATGTGTCACAGTACTGTTGTGGTTTAACGCCAGCTGACCACGAAGCACCACTTGCTCACAGCCACTTGCTCACTCACCACCAGCAGGAAGGGAAAGAGAATCAGAAGAGTAAAAGTGAGAAAACTTACGGCTGAGGTAAAGATAGGTACTTTCAGCGAAGGTTTGGTTGCAACTCTGATGCTTAGTAAGATGCCAGTGTTTGGATCATGGCTACATTCAGGTTATCTTCTGTTTAGCTGATCTTAGATGGATATTCCAACAAGGAGGCTTTCCTGATTTTGGTCCATAGAGTTAGCAATAGGGTGCAGAATTGATGGAGGAAAGCCTTTCTAGCTAGGGGACTTTGAAAATTAAAATCTTTAGATAGTGGAGATTCAGCTACTGTTCTCATGTGAGTTTCCCAATTACAGTGTTTCAAGCAGTTTTTCTTTCCTCGATAGTAGTTTCATACTTGGTTGTAGTAGCTTGACTTCAGTGGGGAAACATCTCTTCAGAAGGGAAGCTTACTATCCACAAGGCTGGAAATATATGGAAGTGCTTGAGGAAAAGCAAGAATTCAAATATTAGATTTTTTTGGGAGACTGTATGTATTCTAGGCTACTAGGAAATAGAGCTTCTCTTTCTCCTTCATGTTTGTATGGCCTGTTCACTGGCCTGCTTTAAGGAGAACTGTGATATCTGTTTTGTATAGTGATTATTAGGTGAAATACTTAGGAGCTTTACACTGTGCTCAGGTTCAGATACTTGTGGTCTCTTGTAGTTCAGCACAGAAGCCCTGGGGAACAGACTTCTGGTGGCTGCGTCCTCTCTTAGGTATGCGAGTTGCCTGAGAATTGCTGAATTAGCTGCAGCCTCATCTGGGTGAGAAGACCTCACTTCCCATTGAGAGGAACAGAGAGGCAGGACTACTTGACACCTCCGAAGTTTCACTTGTAGCATGTGGAGCCAAGCTGTGTGGAAGTAGCAATACATGGAAAACTTTGCATGGACTTTAATCAAGCATATTTGATTGGATGAAGAGTAGTGTTCCTCTTAAAAAATGACAATATTTAGCTTGTTTCTCTCCTTCTGCTTGCTTGTTCAAATATATATATCCGTTTTTGTTCAAGCAGGTGTTTGAGTACTGAGATATAACTAGGGTTTCAAGGTTTGTTTCCCCTGCCCTAGATCTCTACCCTTAATGTTGAAGTGCTGAAATGAACTGTATCCGCAAATAATTGTCAAACTGAAAAATTTCCATGGGCTGTTACAAGCCAGGATGTGCCTTGATAATGTGTGCCAACATAATGAGGAGTAAATAACTTCTTTAATGCTGAATGCTTTTACAAATCTGTCATCTTTTCCCCTCTCTCAATTTTTACAGGAAAATCATCAACGTGTTTGCATCTTCTTTGATTATGCAAAACGTGGTAAAAACACTGCATGGTCCTATTTTCTGCCGATGTTGAATCGACAAGATCTCTTCACTGTGCATATGGTAAGTTTTAAATGAACCTGTCTCTGAAGATGGTAGAGAAAAATGCTGGTTCTATTTTTCTTCAGGAGATTTTGGATTTTGAAGCTAAACTTCTGCTTGGACTGGAAAGTTTTCCTCTTACAGTCTAGATGAGTCATGCTTAATACATTCTTCATTTAGCCACATTTTAGAAAGAAAAGTTACATTGTTTACTGACCTTTTTTTTTTTTTTTTCCTGGGAGATTAGGACAGCTTTTAAAATCTCAGAAAAGCAAGGATTTTAGAATTGATTAAGTACAGCAAGACATACCTGAAAAACTGACTTTTATCAGAACTGCCAGTCAGTGCTCCTCATACTGAACAAATACTAGAATTTAAGTTCTCATCCTGTGCAAGGGAAGTATCTTTATGCTGCTGAACCTTATTCTCTCTTATGGTCAAATTACCGGCCAATTCACTGAAAGTGTAGAGTGAGAAATGGAGAAGTCCTTGATGTTGTGCAAGTGCTGCTCAGAACCAGCCAAAACACTGATATGTTATCAGCACTGTTTTGGACACCACTCTGAACCACAGCATCATACGGACTGCTGTGAAGAAAATTAAGTCTGTCCCAACCAAACTCAGTGCAACCATGTGCCGTGTATGGTTTTTGCTGTGCTTTGACCTACTGAGTGCTGCTCATGTATATGGACTAACTTTTCTGAAATTCTTCATATTCTTCTGTCATCAGTGGTGAGAACTGACCATTTCATCTTGGCAGGTTTTTTTCCTTGTGGGGCAAAAATATGGCTGTATTACTGTAAATTCCTAGTGGAGACCATAATTTCCACTAGTGAAACTTACATTATGGCTTGAAGAGGAGAAAGCTGCATGGCTGTGAATTGTTCTTCACTGCATGTGTTTATGCTGGCATGATGTGGTAGAATCAAATCAGAGGCTCAAACTACAAAACCACATACCTGGCCTGCATTAGGCTGTAGTGGCTGTAGTGGTGAAAGGATTCCACCAGGAAGTCACTCTGTTTGTCCTCAGGAGTGGCAAGTGTGACTGTGTTTGGGTCCATGCTCCAACTCGAACAGTGAGCTGGCCTGTTCTCAAGGAAAATGTCAGGCTTGTTTTTTTTTCTTTTTTAAATCTAACTGTTTGACTCCATGGATGTGAATCACATTTCCTGGTGCAGCTGAGGGAGGAGGTGGCTGGGTTTTTAGTGTGCTTTGTTTCTTGGTTTATTTGGTAGTAATGCTGCTGAAGACCCAGCCTGCAAAATGACAGTTTGAGCAAGCTCAGATAATACTGACTTCCCAAGTGTGCAGGTAAAGTATAATTCCTGGACCCTTGCAGTGCAAACTAGTTAGTCTCTGGAATGGTGGCTTTTAAATGGGTGGTACAGAAATTTCAGTCTTCAGCATTTCTCTACTCAGAGATGTGTTATTCAAATACTGTTTTCTTTAGGTACTGCAAAAATAGACAAATAATTTAACAACTCACAGAGAACCTCATGTGAAGTAAATCCACTTTAAAACACCAAGCTTACTGCCTTATTATGCTTTGTACCCTTTGTATGTATTTTTTTAAAGCACATGAATGTTTTCAAAACCAAGTTTTAGAATTGTGTAATTTTGGTTGGTTTTATGTTATTTTTCTCCTTATGCATACTGGAAGACTTGTTGCTACTTCAATGCATCTGCCCAGCCAGATAAAATTACTTATTCTCTGTCTGGGTTCAAATTCTGCTAAGCATAAATGGTCACTTGTGGGCCAGGTAGGAGTTTTAACTGAGGAGCGTGGTAGACTAGAGTGCTAATATCTTGTGTTGTAAAGCTGGAGGGATTTTACAGGATTATTTGATTGCATTCAGAAGGGGATATGATGCATTTTAGTGTAGAGGTTGTTCCAGAGTTTCACTGGTAATGCCTCTAGAAATCAGTGGTGGTGGCACTGCACATGTGAGTGCAGTAAAGTGGAAAGGTACCTGGAATAGTCTCCTCACTGCATCATGGAGCTGTATGCAGGCAAATTAACCCCTACTTCAGTAGTGTCTTGGTTACACTGCTTCTTTATATATAAGCTGACTCAAATGTTTTTTCAAATAAGCTGCAGGTTGCAATATAGGTTTACTTCAAATATAATTTGAAGATGCTGACACAGAAATACACTGTTGTTTTAAATATTCGTGGGCCACAGGCATCCTCTAAATTTTTAACCTGACTACATTTTTACTCAATTTCATTCTTAAATTCTGCCTTCTGTTTGGTTTTCTGCTCTTCTTTCTCTGGGCTTGAAACTTTTCAATTCTTGAAGGTGACTTGCTTCAGTTTAAGTACAAAAAACCTTCCACATTATGTTATCATTTGCATTGGCATATGCCATAGTTGCTTAAATGAAGCCTGCTCACATATTTGTTAGGCCATTAAGTGTCTTACTGTTGATTGATTTCTGACTCTAGTGGTGCCCTATAGCAGTAGCCCATTGACAGCTTCCATCCATCCTCTTCTGAGTTCTTCTTTGGTACCCTGTGAACTTCAGCAGGTAGAGGTAACTGATAACATTGTGAAAATAAACCAGTTACTGGAAGTAGAAGCAGCAGAAAGCTGAAAAGAAACAAAATTACTAGGCATGAAGAGTTCCCTACCTAGAAAACAGATTTTTGTATGAGGCCATCTTTTCCCTAAACTTGCTTTCCAAAGCTCATAGGGCTTCTCATTGAATTCTGAAATGGCTGTGTTTGAAAAATCTGTTTATTGCATTGTTTTTCAGGCAGCAAGAATTATTGCCAAACTGGCTGCTTGGGGGAGGGAGCTTATGGAAGGCAGTGACCTGAATTACTATTTCAACTGGATTAAAACTCAGCTCAGTTCACAGGTAAAAAGCTACCTTTGTTTAAACATTACAGTGACTTTGGAAACTTTTTTCAAGAATATAAATGTGTAGATGTGCAAACGAGGTATAGTTTTGGTTTTGTTTCTTAAAATGAAATTTTGCTTTGTAATTTTTAAAGCTAAATATCCTTTACTCAAGAACGTAGTTTTTAACTTAGTAGTTTACATTTTCTACTCTGGTCCGTGAATTGTAAATTAAAAATAAATAAAGTCTTTACCTTTTCTGCTGGTTAACACTGATTTTGCTTCTGGACACTGAGAAAATATGCGATGAGGGGTTTTTGTCTTGCCTCTGTTGTTTTGGTTATCAGAGCTTTTTGCTTGGAAGAAAAATCACATGGCAGCAGGAATTGAATATCAAAACTTCTTTTCAGTTTACTGTAGTACAAAACTTTTATTTTTAGTCCTATGTCTTGAAACTAAATAAATTCTGACTTATTTGGACAGTATTTTTATGCTATTAACTCAGTATGAATGGCTTGTTTTTGGCTTGTCCTTCAAAGATAAATCATTCTCCTTTGTATTCATTTTTGGAGGTTTTTCCTTCAAAATTTAGTGATGTGTCATTCTGCAAGGTGGTGTTGCAGCAGAAGTGTGCTCTGGAGAGCAGAGAAACATTTAGTAGGTTTAGTAATGGTGTATTTCTTACAGTTTTCCAAACTGTATTTATTAAAAAGGAGTTTTATTTTTTTCCTTTGTAAGAAGAATCTTAAAGTTGGAATTTCCTGCAGAAAGACTCAAGAGAACAGTTTTCAAATTTCAAGTTGAATAAAAGTCTTGAGTAAATCCACCCTTAAATAAATAAAAAATTAAATCTTGATATATTAGAATTAGGTCCAAGCATATTTTTCTAAGCATGAAGTGTGTGTGTGTGTAGGAAATAAGTACAATATATTATGATAATATATTGAGCAGGAAAAGTATCTAATGGATTCTAAATATTTTCTTTTTGTAACTGGAGAGACTGGAGAACCAAAAGAAACTTGGTAGCAACTGTTCCTTGAGGGTGAAGACCAGCTCTGACTTTTAAACTTTTTAATTTTTTTGCTAGAAACTACGTGGTACAGGGGGTTCTGTGGAAACAGGAGCAGTCTCCACAACTGATGTGAGTATGTCTTTGAAATCTGTCAATTTGCTATTTTGGGACAGTGATATGCACTCCTTGGATTTAGGTGCAGATCTGTTCTGGTGTCAGTGATAAGAAGTACTTGGAATCAGAACTGTACAACAGAGTGCCAGGTGATGGCGCCAAGAAACAGAAGTATTTTTAAACACTGATTTCACATAGAATGTTGGCAGTGAAAGTATGTATTTTGCAAGTTAGTTTGAGTTGTTAAAACTGTAGATGTACCTAGCATTCTCTTTGTTAAGACTTGAAAAAAGTATGTAAAATTATTATTATAAACAATTTTAAGTCACTGGCAAGGTGATCTTAGAGGTCTTCCCAGTCTAAATGATTCTGTGATTCAATACTGTCTGTTTAGGACTGAACTGTCAAACTTGTAGAAGGAAACCTAAGTCTACAAAGTTTTTGGCTGTCGTGTTGTGCAGAACTTAGAAAGAGCACATCAGATATTAAAGCTAATGTTGCCCCTTTTAACCACTGTAGCATGAAATTGCAAGAGTGCTTTCAAAGCTGTAAGCTTTTCGCATTTGAATAGCTTGAATTCAAAGGAAAATGGATTGTCCTTTTCGCATCAGTATTTTTTTAATACCAAATTTCATGTAGCTGTAATGACTACTGAGACTGTAGATGACCTGCAGGAGTATAACAAGTGCAGATGATTGTCCTGCCTGGATTTTCTGTGGTGGTGTGGCATCATGAGGTGATTTATCATAGTTCTTGAATGGGGAGTAGAATTCAGTTTGGTCTCTTGTTCCTTTTGCAGCCTGAAAGTATTTATAGCTTTTCAGAAGACTTAACCTGGAATTTGTTGTTCTTCTAAGTGTAATCATTGCTTTAAAGTGTTAGCATCCTGTAGAGGAGAGCCTCTTAAATTGCCATCTGTCTGGGGTTTAAAGCAGAGAAGATGAAAGACTGTTATACATGACCATGGGTAGGGGGTAAAATTATGGCTTGAGCATAGAAGTGGAAGTGTTTCATGTGCAAATCTGTGTGCTGCACTGTTAGGTTTTGTTAGACTGACAGCCCTCTGTCATAGCCTCAGAAGAGGTGCTCTACAGCGCAAACAGCACTTGTTATGGAGCTTCTCTGACTTGTGTAGAAAGCTGTATTCATTGTACAGTAGCACTGCATGGATGTGCCGTGCCATGGTACGGTCCCAGAGCAGCACAACTGATTGTGCAAATACGTTCTTGGATAATTAAATTGGCTAGGTATTGTCTTACCTTTGTTAGTGTTCTGATTTCGCATCTAGCTTATACAGGATTTTGAAGCAGGTCCTGACTAATTTATTTCAGAAAAAATTAGAGATGCAGTTGTAGCATTTTATACAGGACATGAGAGCTGGGATTTATTATGAAATTTCAATAATAATAGTGTTGGAAGAGAGTGCTTTTGTGAAAGCAAATTCCAAGTTCAGTAGTACAGGGGTTGGTGATGCAGATAAATTAATGTTTTATTTGAGGTGGGAGAGCTGTCTGTGTGTTTATAGCTGTTTTATTTACATGGGGTGTGAAAGTGAATACTTTCCCAGGGAAATGTATGATGATTTGGGCCTAGATGTTCAGACTTCTTTTTACATGAAGGTCTTAAATTTCTCATGAGAGAGAAACAGAATTTTAAATTCTGTTTATTGTCTCCTGTCCTTTCATATGGGATTGCCTTACCTCTTCATTAAATGTTTAAAAGGTTTGACCTTATATTATGTGAGTGAGCTACCATAAGCCTTTCAAGAAACTTAGCAAAGAAAAGAAGCTTATAGGAGAAAAAACCCAAACAACATTTTATCAGCAGCATATCTGAGTGTTAGTGAAGATAATGCTGACAATTGATTAAGAAGAGAGGAAAACATGCTATTTCTGTTGTACCTTTGGATTTTTCAGTTATTGTAGTGGGAGGGACAATGTGTTGACCAAAACCCGTTTTTGAACTGCAGTCCATCCTGTGTGTTACTACATAGAAAATACATGCTTTTGCAGATGAAAAACTGTTTAATGTGACTGTTTATGCATGAAAATAGAATTCAGTGGTGCATCTCATCGTTTTTCTGATGGGAAAGATTTAGTCTTATTCTTTTCCTAGCACAGCATACTTGTTTTGCTAGGGGTATTGTTTTTGTCTAAATTCACATTTCATTATGATAAGTATGGTGCTTACTGTGTGGGAAATGCAAAATGTAGAATTGTAATGACACCACTGCTGTTTTGAGTTGGAGTGGGAAGAACCTAAGCTCAGGATTCCTGTTTCTACAGTGATCTCTAGCAAACTTCTTCAAACTTGGTAACCAGTTTGCTGATTTATTTTCCAAAATTTGCTCAGTGGAATAACAATTGACCCTGTGGATGAAGGGCTCTGGCAAGTACAATCAAGAGAAGACAGCTTTCGTTCATGGATCTGGAAGGAAGGCATGTTCACATGTTCTAGTAATGTAAAGTGGTATCATTTGCATAACACTTTTGTAGTATTCAGAGCTCTTCTCCGTTTATGCCAGTAAAGCCTAATTTGGAAAAACTGAACTTCAGCACTTAGTACCTAACTCTTCTTGTAAGAAATGTTGTGTTGTTCTTTTCACCCAGAGTTCCCAGTATGTACAGTGTGTTGCTGGATGTCTGCAGCTGATGCTCAGGGTCAATGAATATCGCTTTGCGTGGGTAGAAGCAGATGGAGTAAATTGGTGAGCATCTAGTTCAATTTGTACGGATATACTTGTACTTACAATAGCACATTCCCCACTGACCTTTTTTTGGAGTAGAACTCTCTTGCAATGGACAGCTGTTCTGAATACAAAGAGGTTTGTTTTCAAACATTACCATAGTCAAATAGACAAATTAAACTTGCAATGTTGAGGTTTTAATGCTACTTTCCTTTTCAAGAAGAACTACTTTAAATATGTATCTGAAGGGGAATATAGCCATTTGTCTTCAGCTGAAGATGCACTTTTATTATTTAATAGACAGAGGACTAATGAAATGAGTTTCTGCTAATCATCCTAGACTTTGAGTTTGAAATTGTTCAGGCTGAAAATATGAGTGAAAGGAGAAACATTTTCTAGAGCTAAACTCAGTTTTTTTCCACATGCTGTTTGAAGTCGGTAATTCTTTTATCCAGATTCTCTTACTAAATAGCTGTGCATGAGGCTAGGATGTTGGCATTAAGCTTATTTAAAAAAATGCTTGTCTATAAATAATTTTTCTGCCATGCATGCCTCTGTTGGGTATTGTTGCTGTATGATTTGCACATTAATGAAAAATACCCATGTACTCTGAAAAGTCAAAGTTGCCAGTGAAGTAAAATTTTGCATGATCATGTGTCAAAATGACACTATTGAAACAGTCTTTTTCACAAAGGAAGCTTTTTAACCAAGTATTAAAGCATTACAATAAGCCTGTGTTTCAACAAGATTGAATTTGTCTTAAAAAATAATCTACATTGAAGTTCACTGCTATTGAGTTTAAGTTTTAAATTGAGTTAGCTATCTCAGAATGGATCTGTAAATTGCTTATTAAAAACTTCAGCTGAGCAAAGCTTCAACATGATTTCTTCTTGGAGATGTTGTGGTATTCTTTCTTTTCTAGTAGTACTTTGTATATTTGTGTCTATGAGACATTTTCTGTGAGCTCACTGATAAATAATGAGTAGTTCAGCTCATTTCAGACACCCCTGTAGAGAGATACACTTAAGAAAACAAGTTCAGTTTGTGTAGATTCTGTTCTGCCTGTTTACTCATTCTTAACTCTGAAGGAGTAGCTGTGTGTTTCTCTGTTTCTTTTAGAGTGACAAATAATGCTCTAAACATGCCAAGAGAAAAAGTGTCTTGGTGTACCTGAAGATGGATACAGTACCACATCAGTTCACATGGGAAAAGCTACTTTATGGCTCTAAGGCTAAGGAGAAAATAACTGTATCTTTAAAAGATGGCTTTCTGAGCAAGCTGCTTGTACAGTGATAAATATTGATGCAGGATACTGTGAAGTGTGCATTGTATGCTCATCCTCAGCATCTCTTTCCAATAAATTCCCGTTAACCATTTCTTTTAGTGTTTTGGAGTGGAAATCTGCAATCTATGCAGTCATTTAAAAATTAAATGTGTATTATGTCAATTTTTCAGCATCATGGGTGTCTTGAGCAACAAATGCGGTTTCCAGCTCCAGTATCAGATGATTTTCTGTGTGTGGCTGCTGGCATTTAGCCCTCAAATGTGTGAATATCTTCGTCGGTATAATATTGTCCCGGTGCTGTCAGATATTCTTCAGGAATCTGTCAAAGAGAAAGTAACTAGAATCATCCTTGCAGCATTTCGGGTAAGTATGTGTTGATTGCAATCAGGCTGTGCTTCTCTCATAAATTCCTAGGTCTCAAATGTTGCTGATGCACAGCTGTTTCTGCTGGACCACATCAGTAGACTGGATTGAAAGCTTAATTCTCTCTACCTTATTTTTTTTTTTTTTGGCAAACTGAGTTTTGCTACAGGTAATAGATATCCTATTACAAGTAATAGGTGTCTGCTATTCAATGCCTTCTTAACATAAGGGTGACTAAAAAAACAAACTGTGTTAACACAGGCACTAGTGATTTCTCTTTTTAAATTCAAGATTTTTTTTTTAACTGGTACTAGTGTAAAACACTCTAGTTACTTATATCTGGTAAATTTTGCCTTAGGAAGCATTAATTAACAAAATACTACTTTGAACACATACATGTTTGTCCAACAGAGAAATTATGTTTATATACCTGTCCAAAAATCTTTTTTTGGTGACTGTGCCAAGAGGAATGAGAATACCCATGTAAGAGCGATTAGTTGACTTACTGTGTCTGCAATACTTGAAAATCACTGGTCCTATTTAATAATAATACGTAATAACTGAGTACCTAGGCTTGATGTTTTCCATGTGAGAATACTATTTTATGTTCATGGATACTAATAGTTTTATGTGCTTGCTTGTTAAATGTGTTGTGAATAATACAGGAATGCTGTAATGACTTGTAATTCTATTTTAAAACAACACTTGTATCCTGAGCGCTTAGATTTAGTGTGTTTTACAAGAGGAGAAAGAAATGAAGCCAAGGTGGTTTTTTGTGGGTGGGGTTTTTTTTTTTTTTTGTTTTTGTTTGTTTGTTTGTTGTTGTTGTTGTTTTTTTTTTTTTTTAATAAATAAAGGCGAAGAACAAATTAAGGTGTTCTGTTACATGCTTTGGGACATATAATTTAGCTATTTCCTTTGTCCAACATTAAAGACTCGTGTTGGCATGAAAATGAGTTGTAAACTGGCAGCCAGGAAAATAATAGATGAGAAATTAGACATCAGAGCTGGGAGTTCTGAAGCAAAATTCAAATAGGTAGAGGAGGCGAAATAGCCCTTTTTCTGTGTGATATGCCACAGTGTCAGTTTATGGGGAGAGGGGAAAAAAAGGTGAACTGCATAAAAGACTAGGCTTGATGATTCCTCAAATCTGCCTGTGCATTCCTGAAGATGTACTGTGAGTCTTGACAGCTTGTATGTCTTCTCTGCTACTTGAGTTCTCCTAATTTGACCTATTTCACCTGTCAGTTGCCTGAAGTATATAATTGTAATGTAATAATTCTTTTTATAAGCAGCACATATTGAATACTTCTGTCGTTTTTGAATCAATTACTTTCTTTGCCTATTAAATTTTTTTCCTCATTTTTCCTCATTTTTCCTCATTTTCTTGTCTGTCATATCTGTTTTCTGCCTGTGTAACTACCTTTGTACCTTAAGATTTTGGTTTTTATCACTGAGTAGTTTACTGATCCATTCTATTTAGCCACATGTTCGTGTTTGTACTTTTTTATATTCTTGCAATTTTACTATGAAAAGCTTGACTATCTCACTATTGCATGAGATTGATAATATTTGGGGTAGCTTCCATGTCTGCCTGCAATTCTGTTAGCTAGGAGTTCTTTGGAAACTTTATCTACCTTCTCCTTGAACCTGAATTGTCTTTTAAGATTAGTTATTTGTTCTTTTGCTCTTGTTAACACTTTTAACTCTAAGTATTTTTGCATTATGTGCTGTGTATTGCCTTTTAGTTCTCTTACTGAAGTAGAAACGAGTGGGTTGTTCTTTTTTTTGCACATTAAAGCTAATTGTATGTGACCATTAAAAGCAGTAATAAGCTTACTTTTAGTTTGCAAGTTTTAATATTGGTTTGTAATGTTCTGTCTTACTAACTAATAGAATGATATCTAAGATGTCTTAAGTGTAATAGTTCTGTGACATGATAGTGATGCAGTCAAATTCCTTCTATATAGTTGCATTGCTTATTTCTGGTAGATGTTAAGTCTTATTTATAGGAACACATGTTCTGTTTGTGAAGAACTTCATCTTTATATGAGATTCATGTTTTCAGCTTTATCAAAAAGTGCAGGTGGTCAGCTGTGATTGAACAACATAATTGGAAGCTGGTTAAATTTAATGGAAATGTAATGAATAAATTACATTGGAACTTGACTATTACATTCTGTGCTTTTGTAATTCCAGTCTTACCAACCTGCTTCTGTTTGAATAGAAGCGTCTGTTTAGAATATTCCCAAATCTGAAAGGAGCTGATGTAATCCAGATGGTAACTGTTCAATTGGAAATATGACTTCAGGCTGGGCTTTTCTTCTGGTGTTGTGTTTTTTTTTTTTTTTTTTTTTTTTTTTTTGTTTTTTTTTTTTTTAAGGTTTTCTGCTTTGTGCTATTGCTGCACAGAAAGCTAATATGATAATTCAACATATAAGTAGTTATTTATGGCAGAGATTCTGGTATTTGGGATATAAGCCTGCTCTTTTTCTTTGAATGATCTTTGTAATCACTCTGATTTGATGTGGAAAATGTTCAAAGAAGGTGAATTAATGCTTTCTGGTCTTGAAGAGAGAGATAATTTCAGGAAGTGATCAATTCTGTCACTTACTAAATTAAAAAGTGCCAGTAAGAATTTCTCTAAAAGTGCCACTTTGTTTCAAAGTAATGTATTCTTTAAAAAATCAAAAATAAATAAATCTTGACTTCTCTAGAATTTGTTAGAGAAATCGACAGAGAGAGAAACTCGCCAAGAATATGCCCTTGCCATGATTCAATGTAAAGTTTTAAAGCAGTTGGAGAATTTGGATCAGCAGAAATATGATGATGAAGACATAAGTGAAGATATCAAATTTCTACTGGACAAGCTTGGTGAGAGCGTGCAAGACCTTAGGTACGCTTTGCAGCGTGAACTTTTAAAAAAAAGCAATTATATGGGCATTGGTGAAACTTTCTTCTTTTGTAAGGCTAAATAATTACAGAATTATGATATGTAAATACTAGTTGGCACAGTGGAGCATACAGAGATGCTGGTTGTATATAATAGCTTTCTGTTGTGAATAGAGGCTGAATAGAAAGTAAATCTTCACTTAGATGTATGAATTTGCTGCTTACCTAGTTCTTGCTCTTCTATTGAAGTGCATATTGTAGTTCATGTCAAAAGTTTCATTGGATGGAAGGCAAAGACTGGGGTCCTTGGCTGAGAAAATTAAAGCCTAAAAAAACAGGCAAAACAGCTAATTAAATTCCAAAATGTCACATTTGTGTGGCTTGAGGTTTTCTTGTTTTCTTTTTTCTTTGTTCCTCTTTTTTTTTTCCTTCCTTCTCTCGTTCTCTTTTTCTTTTTTCTCTTTTTTTGTTTTGTTTCCTTAGGAATAGTGTTCTGCAGTGGGGTCGAGAAGTGTTTGAAAACCAATTTTTCATCTTGCCCTTCATGGGTTTTCTTATTTATAAAATGTTGAGACAGAAAACAGTTCTCATTCTCTGCAGAGCACTGACTTCTAAATGTGTCATAGCAATTTTGTTAGAGACAGACTTGGGCATGTGATTCTAACTGGAAGCTTAGTCAGTATTTCATTTAGATCTTGTGTTGCAGCTCCTTTGATGAATACAGTTCTGAGCTCAAGTCAGGAAGACTGGAGTGGAGTCCTGTGCACAAGTCTGAGAAGTTTTGGCGGGAGAATGCTGTACGACTAAATGAGAAGAATTATGAACTACTCAAGTAAGTTTTCAAGTGTTGAATCACATAATTCTTTAATATTTTTCTGTGTTTAAATGAACCTGTAACTACTACAGATTTTACATTTCAAGGGGAAATAATGTCTAGAATGAAAGCAAGTCAGAGCATCTTACATATTTTAGAATGTATGGTGCTTACGTATGGTTTGTTCTCTTCAAAAGCAGAATTGTTTATTTGCTTTTACTGGTCAAAGTGTATTGATGATAGAGGGAATATCTCTAGATTAACCTGTGTGCAGATTTATGCTGTTGACTCTTCTCATGCTTTCATTTGAAAAACAGCTATACTAAGTGATGTAAATAAAACTGTTTTTACTATACCTTAGTTTTAGTTTTGTGTTGTGTGGTGATGTTGGTCTGAGTAATGAACTCCTGTCTTCAATATTTAGGGGTTGAAAGTTTTGGCACTGTTCTGTGGAAAATCTGACTTGCTGCATTACATTCCAGTCTCTCTATTTTGTCTTAGGATTGTGTTAGGAGTGCATAGATTGCTAGATGAAGTGAAGCAGAAGCTCATATTTTCTTTTGGAGTCAAAGACTGACTTGCTGGCTTATGAAATTATGTACTGAAAAGATATCTAGGTCTTAAGCAGCTTGTAAGAGCTCTTAGTTTTTTAACTGCACTGTCATTAACTGATAGTATGTGATGTTCTCTCAGTTCAGGGTTTGCCAATAAGTGCCAGACCTAACAGGAATCAGAAAGTTGAGTGGAGCATGTGAGATGGTAGAAGGCATGGCAAGAGCAAGCTGATCCTGAGCTTTATATGCATTTCAATCTGCCCTGTCACCTCCTTGAAAAAATTGATAAAAAAAATCTGATAAATTCCTCCCTGCAGGCATATTGCTAAATATGTAGGATTATGGACTTAAAAATTTTAGATGCTGACAACAGCAGCTTGAGGTTGATGATGTGACTTAATGTTTCCTCTAGTGATCGCAATGTTTTTCTGTATTTCTCTCTCCTGGTTCTGGGACTGCTAGATAAATTTATTGTGCTTGTGCTGCTACAAAGATGATGATTTTTTACAGTTCATTTAACATCACTCAAAAAAGCCCACCAAAACCCAAAACCACCACCACAACAAAACCCACAAAAACCCCAGCCACATTCCCACACAAAGTGGTGGGGAGATTCTTGCACCTCAGAACTTCTCTTTTGCATTGTAAGGCATTTGCTTTAGACCACGTAATACTATTTTCCCTCATCTACCTGCTTATTAGTTTTCTATATCTAATATATTTATGCTACTGTTAAACTTATTTTTTTCATACCTACCACCTTATTGTCTACTTTGATGCTAGACTTGTATTTTGTTCAGCAATATTGTTCAGATCTTTAGTGCCTTCTGACTAATGCTATGGTTCAAGCTTTTGCTTCTACTTCCTGTCCAAATTAGGAGGTTTTTTTTTAATTTAAAAAGTGCTTCATCTGTCATTTCTGGCCTCTAGGGAGGCAGTAGTTGTGATAATTTAATTTTACCAGAACGTTCTATTACCTACCTGTTTAAACTTGTTACCAACTTTCTGTGATTAGAACACATTTTTTACCTCACTAAGTGTAATCTAATTTTCCAGTGATCTGTATGTTTAACCTTTTCAACTTATTAATGCGTAACCTTCATAATCTGTGTCATTTTTCCCCCCTCCTCATTACTGGCTAGAGAACAGTGTTACTGGTAGCTGTTTTCTACCAAAGGTGATTTAACTACTTAATTAAAAAATACAGACAATATTAAGAGCTGAGAAGCCATTTTCTACTTCTTAGAGCTCTATATTTCTGTGCATCCTAAGAAAATAACTAATATATGGCAGCAGAGTAATTTGAGGTATAACTTTCATCATCTCAGTCTTTGAGTTAGGAAGAACTGCTTATTAGTTCAGTTTATCTTGATCTCAGAACTGTTGGTCTTGAAGCCAATGTATAAAACAAGGAGAGATTTTGTAAACTTTGGTTACAGTTATTTGTAGATGTAGTTCACTAAAGCTCATTAAAACGTTTTAATGCTGTTAAATAGGGCAGGATCTCAGTTGCTTTAAGTGGAACTGCATATTTAGAAAAAGTTCTATTCTAGCTTTGCTGTTTGGGTGACTTGTAAAGCATTTTTATGGTTATGGACTTTGTTATTTTAAGTTATCACTGATGTGAAAATAAACAACAATACAGAAAACCCAAAACAACAAATGAAAACAAACCCAATCAACAAACTTGATGGTTTCAAATACTTTCCTAGAATCCTGACAAAACTTCTGGAGGTTTCTGATGATCCACAAGTGCTGGCTGTAGCTGCTCATGATGTGGGAGAATATGTACGACACTATCCCCGAGGGAAACGGTAAGAAACATTCTTTAAGTGTCTAGCTAGAGTATGTACTTTGCCTGTGGCTTGTTTTGCTTATTTATATTAAAATATTCTCCAAAGGGATTGCAGGTTATGCTTAAGTTTAATTCACTGAGAAGGTGAGAAAGCACAAACTGGGTCAGATTAGAAAATGCAAACTGAATTTTTTAACAGTGAAGGGAACCAATGTTTGAAGAACTATTTAATATGTTGTTTAGACTAAACAGAAGACAGGCACCAGAAGAAATTGGAAGAGGTACCAAGAATTTAATGAACATGGAACTTTTGCCCTCTATTATGACTATTGGACTATAATTATTTGACTTACAGAAGGAATGGACTATTCCAACAAAGATTGAGAGTGTTTTGTGACTTAAGGCTACTGAGAAGATTTTTTTCACAAACTATTGCTATTTTAATTTCAGTGACATTAATACAGATTCAGTTGTCACTCTTCTATTTTGGCATGTTTTCTTTTAACTACACAAATATACATTGCAGTGAAAATGTTAATGTTCATTGTAGACCTGAATTCCTGTTGAAATACACAGATATTGCTATGTTTCCCTGCTTTGTTTAGTTTTAAAAACCTGTGAGCAAAGATGTTTCCTGAATAATGGCACCTCTAAGGTAGAGACCACTGAAGTAGAAAGGAGCTTTTGTTTTTTTTCAAGAATTTGTCTCATAAGTCTCACAGAAGGACATGTGACTTAATTCTTGTAGCAAAGAAACGGTCTGTTTCTTGTTTCTGCCTGGGGTTTAAGGGTGTCATGTTTAATCCTAGCTGGCAGCTTGGGTCCATACAGCCACTTGCTTGTTCCCCACAGCAGGATGGGGGAGAAAAACAGAAGAGTAAAAGTGAGAAAAGTTGTGGGTTGAGATAAGGACAATTTAATAGGTAAAGCAAAACAAGGAATTAATTCACTGCTTCCCATGGGCCAGCAGGTGTTCAGGCATCTTGAGGAAAGCTGCATTCTATCAAGTATAATGGGTACTTTGGAAAGACAAACACCATCACTTTGAATGCTCTCCACTTCCTCCTCCTTCCCCCAGCTCTATATGCTGAGTGTGGTGTCATATGGAATGGAATATCCCTTTGGTCAGTTGGGGTCAGCTGCCATGGCTGCATCCGCTCCCAACTCCTTGTCCACCCCCAGCCCCCTTGCTGGTGGGCTGGATTGAGGGACAGAAAAGGCCTTGATGCAGTGCAAGCGCTGCTCAGCAATAATGAAATCATCCTTGTGTTGTCAACACTGCTTTTAGTACAAAGAAGAAATTAGCTATCTCAGCTAAAACCAGTACAATAGGGCAGATGAGAAGGGCCTTCCAACCTTGCTGGGAATTTCATGAATACTTCTTGTGCAGACGGCTGTCACAGACAAGAGACTGAAACTTTGTACTATATGTATGCTAGAAAGAATTGTTCACTCTAGAAGGACTCAAAGCTCTTGTAATCTTGTAAGCAGCTTTAACTGAAGATACTTTTAGATTATTGGAAGAAATCAAGTAAGTGTTTTGTAGGTCCACTAAGAAAGGTCAGAGGTGTTCAGTGTGTGCCACTTGTACTGGGCAGTGCTGTGTATTTGCTAGTTTTCGCCTGTGTCTTTCAAAAGATTTGTGACAACTAGTATTTGGAGGAGAAGCAAGATATCCTCTCATAAGGTGTAAAATAATAGTACTGCTTGCAAGTGGCAAAGATCAATGACTGACTGATACTGGTTGCTCTTGTTTTGAGTTGCTCTTTGTCTGAAACCATTTTTTTACACATTTGCCATAATCTTTAAAACAGCTTGTATGCATCTACCTGAATATGCCATAACATTTGGGCTAGTATGGCCATACAGTTGCTGGACCTAAGCTGTGAAGTCAGAAGAGTGGATAAAACAGGACCTGTATCTCTGTCTGTAGCTGGGAAAATGTATTGCCGTTGGGACCACAGCTCCACTCAGCTTCCAGGCTGTTAAACCTATTCAGAAGTGCATCAACCTTCAAGGCAGTGGTCATCAGCAAATAAGAAGTGTCCTAGATACTGTTCTAACCTATGTTCTTATCTCAAATTCTATTATTTTAGCTGCTTTCTGCTTACAGACTTGGCTTATTTAGCTTTCTGTTCCAATGAACAAACTAAAATGCCTCAATTTCTTTCTTTTAAATTTAATTTATAATCCAGCATATTCTTACTAAGTATGACTTCAGCAATTTTGGGATTAATTAAAATCTTAAAATACCTAAGGATTATGTGTCAGTTCCAGCATAATAGTCCATTTCTTACCATGATGTTTTTGGATATATAGTCGTTTACTGCTCCCATGCTTAATTGGTATTTCCCACTCTCGTTGCATGACTCACTTTGAGAATGGATACTGTTCCTTGGTTTAGAAGAGTAGAAGAATTCGGATGTCTTATACTTTTGTTTTCTGTAAGTGTTTATCTTCAGCTCTTAACTGGATCATCCTTTAGCCTTTGAAGGTTGCAGAAAAGAATTGGAACCTAAAACTTCTTGACTTCACCTGCTGCACACAGTGGAGACCTTGAGTTACACTTCTGGCTAACCTTTCCATTTTTCTGACAAAAGAAAATATTTGTTAAACTAAACACTGGTTTTGGCCATTCGCCAATGCTGTCAGCTTAAATAATTTTAAGTTGCCTTTAAAATTAAACATTGTTGACCAAGTTGTTAAGACAATAGCACTGCAGGCTTCTAATGAGGCTCACCAAGATGCATTTTCTGACAATGTAACAGTAGAAATTAAGTATGGCACTGGTGTTTCCGGTCACTGAAAATAAATTCAGGTCTCCAGCACAGCTTCTATGTTGCCCAAGGGTTAGTGCTATGTACTATCTATCAACAATTTCAATCTCTTGAGTGCTGTGAACATGGGCTTTGTGTTTTACAAGAGATGGACAATTAGAACCGTTTCTTTCCTAAGCTCACAATTCAGAAACAACTTGCATTCTCTTTTTCACCTTGGTCTGCTTTTAGATATATAGTGTGGATTTTATATTTGTTTTCTGCTGTAAGTCTAACTTGTTCTCATTTGCCTTTTCCTTTTGTTTCCTCTTTCTCCCTTTAAATGGGTCATATTAAAAGGTCTATCTTCAGCATCCAGAAGCTTCTTTGAAATGCCGGTCTTTTGGCTTAGTACACTGGTGTTACAGGGAACAGTCCCTGCAGAAGATGTGCACCTATTGTTACTGTTGCACTGGGCTCTGTTACTGCTGTAAAGTAAGCAGAAGTTGAGGGGAGAGGAAACAGAACTAAATGTAATGTTTTGGGCACATTTGGGGCTTGAAGGAACAGGATTCACTGTGAACCTTCCTCACAGTTTAGACCTTTGGCTGAGCAGAGATTTGTACCAGTAAGCAGCATTATGCAAGAATGATACTACTGTTCTTTGACTCTTCATATTGTCAACCATAATTTCAGTGATGTATTGTCATCTGAAAGAGACTATTACCATTTGTGATTATAGGCTTTTAACTTTTCATTTTGGTTCTTGTGTTCTCCTAGCATAAGAAAGCTTTCGATTTTAATACCTTTTTTACATCCTTTCAGTTCCTGAAAATCCAGTGGTTTAAGTCAGTCCTGTCACAAAGAAAAAGGTCTTATGTTTTGTAGTCTTGTCTTTGTGTGCAGTGTTTTCATATTTAACTCAGTAAAAATGCGAAGCAGCCTAAAGCAGGCATAAAGGTTTTTTGACTGTTGCAGTACTAATAACTTCTTGAAATCTTGGCAAGGATTTTCCAGCTTTAAACAATTGCACTTTCCTGAATGCATTCCTGCTTTATGAAACGTACTTAAATGTTTTAATATTGTTGGGAAATAATATTCCCTATGGTCTTAAGGACGGTTTTGACTGCGTTACAGCATGAAATTGGAAATCCTTTTTCACCTCTTCGCTATGTCTTCATACCCATACTGCAGTTTACAATAATTCATTGTGTTGTGCAGCAGCAGAGCATGAATTTGGCAATGAAAAGAGCAGTACTAAATTCAGGTAGTAGCTAATGCAAGCTTAGAATGGCAGGACAGCATCAGGTTAAAACTCATGCAAATGATAGCCTCTTCACAGGTGATGTTGAAAACTGATGTAAAAAAACATATGGAAGTCAGTGAGCAATCAGCTTATATATTCCCAGCCAATTTTCTCTGAACTTACTTTATTATGACAGACCAAAATGCTGCATGTGGAGTCCTCTGGATGGTGAAACTTTTCCAGGTTTTAAGTGTGTTGCCTTCCATTTTTTTTTAATTAAGAACTCATATGTTAATGACATGCAATACAAGGTTTCATCGGTATTTCACGGGGGATTTGGTGTAGCTGTTAAACAGCTGTGGCTGACTATGGTGGTGAAGTTCGTACTGAAAGATGTAGCTGAAACATGATTTTTTTGGAAATGGTACCTTAGGAGCCAGTTCTGCCTCTTGTGCAGGAGTAGCTCTGGGTCTAGTACAGTTTGAATGTCAAAAGGCACTATATGTACAAGGTGGGTGATTTAATAGGTGTTGGTGTGATTACAGGCATTTTTCTGTGCTGGACTAGATTGGGGTTTTAGTCTTACAAAAAATGGAGTGACCTGGTTGTCATCCATTTGTGGAGGGGAGGACTCTGCCTTCTGCCTAGTAATTGATAGTGCTGTACCCTGCCAACTTTTCCAAGCTGATACTGAGCTCTTTAGTGATCTGGATAAAGTAAATAACCCCCTCTGAAAAAGGTTATTTCCTTGATTATTTATTTCAAAGTTTATGGAAGTTGGTAGTGGGTAGCAAAGAGGACCTCAATATAAAAACTTTCTGTCCTTCTGAATTCTTAAAAAAAATTTTAAAAAATTCCGCAGGTAGTAGAAGATAGTCTGCATTCATAAACATGTCAAATGAGATGTGTATGTTAGGAAATAAATATTTTTAATAAAATAAATATTATGTAACTTAACCTCTTAATGCCTTGAATATGAAGTGGTTGGATAGTATAGCTACCCAGAACTTAGACTAATGTCAAAAAATCCTGCTCCCCTTCTCTCTTTCAGAGTGATTGAACAGCTTGGTGGTAAGCAGCTGGTAATGAACCACATGCATCACGAAGACCAACAAGTTCGTTATAATGCACTACTGGCTGTGCAGAAGCTGATGGTTCACAACTGGTGTGTAAAGATTATTTACCATACTACTAACAGTGAGAAATCTCGGGCATGGAAAGAGGATTCAAGATGGTAGATTTCTATATTTCTTTAAAGGGGAATAGCATTTTTATGTGGTAAGAAAGCAATTTTTAAACAATAATATGTTGATTATAAAAGCTTAGCTTTTCTGTTTATTTTGGAAGCAGTTGAATTGAGTAGCTTCATCTTACATGGTTGAATGTCATATGAGTAATTCACTTGAACAATATATTTTAACTTAGGTTGAATATTAGGGAAAGTTATTTCACTCAAAGGGTGGTTGGGCACTGGAATAGGCTCCCCAGGGAAGTGGTCACAGTCCCAAGCCTGACAGAGTTCAAGAAGCATTGTTACAATGCTTTCAGGTACATGGTATGATTCTTGGGCTGGTCCTGCACAGGGCCAGGAGCTGCCCTCAACAGTCTTTGCAGTTCCCGTCCAACTCAGGATATTCCTTATTGCTTTTATTTGAACTGCTTAATATTCAATACAAGCTGTAATTTAGGCTTGCACTTGTTCAAGTATTTAACTGGCAGTTGCTTGCAAAGTGCATACCTGACCATTCCTTTGCATTGTCGTTCTTTGCTCTAGTCCTTTCTTCCATTCTACACTGTTTTTTTTCTGTTGCCATTTTAAGGGGTGCGAGTACAACTTTTTTGCACTCTCTAGATGTTTATGGGCCGGTTGGTTACATGAAGTCAAAAATCTCATGCTGGTACCTTTTTTGTCAGTCACGGAGAATAACGTTTGAAGTGAGGTTTTTCTTTCATTGTTGGTTGACTAGTTCTCTAATAACCCCAAAGTCTTGTGTGTTCCGCCACAGAACTTGGTGGTGGGTGACGCTGCCTTTGCAACAGAGCATGGGAAGTTTATGGGGAAGCACTGAAGGGCTGAAGTTCTGAAAAACTTCAGCATTCATGTAACAACTTGGTATAACTTGCCAAACTGATTAGTGATGCTAAGCATAAAGCATGGAGAGTTAAAATACTAATTAGAAGTTCTTAATCTGAGTATTAATTATGATTACACCAGAGCTCTTATTTTCAATTTGGCGTTGCCTGAAAGGAAGCTAAAATGCAACACTATATTTGGGTACATTTGGGGCATAGATGTTGGGATACAAACAACTAATTTAATTTTGAACTTAAACAACCTTGTATTTCTGAAAAAACTTAGTGCTTGGAAGTATCTACAACTTCTGTCAGTTTTCTCGCTTCTGAGACAATGAACCTTTTTAAAAGGCTGAGTGGTGATGATACTAGCAGCATGAAAGTGGTAGGGGAGCAAGGTCTATTGAGTGCCTTCTGAGAAGTGAAGTCGCCTATTTGCTGTGACACGCTGGCAAGGCTGACAAAGCTCCTGTCATCTCTCCCTGCAGTGTATCTTAGGTAAAACTAAACCTAGTTTTCTCCCTTTCCTTCTGAAGAATATGGGGTTTAGCTCTCATGTGTGTTACATTAATTTTATCTTACTCCGTCCCTCACACATACTGTGGGAACTTTCTGTAACAGAGAAACACATGTTTAAATATCCTACCATGAAAAATCTGGAGGTAATATTCTCCACCTGAGGAGTACTTTGGTAAATAATATGGAATTTCTGTGTGTGTGAAGATGGATACTAAATGCATGGTCGTGTACAAACTAATTTTTGGTCATTATTGTATGTCATATTGCATCCTCCTCAGTTTGATACATTTCTTTTCTCATTATGCTATTCTCATATATTTGAAACATTCTGAGTGTTATAAACCAGTTGTAACTAAATAGAGATTATGGCATGGGAAGTTAAGTTACTGAATTTTCCTTCTACAGTAGGGACAGGTCTTATTTCATGTGGTTCTGATGTCTTGAAATGCTGGTAATAAATATATGAAATGGTCTTTCTCCAGCACAAACCTCACTGGTAGTAAAAGTTTTCCTGAATGCCTAACCTGCCTTTTTCTCACTTTCATCTTGAGAATAATACTCGTAAAAATATCATATCTGGTCTTCTAGATTTATCTTGGGTTTTTATGACATGAGCATTCTGTGCCTGCTTTTCACAATTTTTGAACCTTTAGACTTGAGACTGAGGGATAGGTGGCAAATACATCTAGTTTCAGATCTTCAGAGGTGTCACTAAAAGGATCTGTGTTAGTGCCATTTTCAGATCCATATTGTCATCTCTGTAAGGAATATTTTCTTTCTTAATTCTTATTGGAACAAACCTCTGAGACACATTGTCCTTGGCTCGTATTGGGCAAAGTAGTGTTCCCCCTGGCATGGATATCAGATAGTTTTAGCTAAGTCAATTACTAACTGTTTATATATGGGAAGCTATATCTCTGTTTAGATCTGGCTTTTGATGAGTGTCAGAAGCTCTTCTGTTTCATTGCTGTCTCTTCTCCCCACACAAGCTGAGTCCTCTGAGTGCTGCATAGTGCAGTTAAGTGCCTACTTACTTAGCTTTGCTTTGTCATAAATGGATTGATTATTCAGAAACTTCAAGGTTTTGCTTACTTTGCTCTTCAGAGCTGGAGAAACAATAAACATTTTTCCTTGTGTCCACATATTCTGGAATTCCAGTTATTTCACTCAAAGCAATTGTCTTTTTTCCTTGAGTTTAATTAGCATGGAACAACTCTGCACTACTGCCTGTGACACGTGTGACAGAGGTAATCAGGCATTTCCTAGATCTGGAGGCTGACTGAGAGAAGGATTAGAAAATAACAGGTTTACTCTGCCAGGATGGAGGCTTGCTGCAAGTGCTGTGTCTGGAGCAGCAGAGTAAGGAAAACTTGTGGTACCTGAATCGAGAGAGTGTCATGGGGCAGCTGAAGTAGCATTCTGCTTAAAATGCAGCTGTATCATTAGGCTGATAACTTAGAGACAGTTAACTGCTATGTAATTTGAGTAGTTCCATTACAGAATGCTCAACTAGGTTTCCCTTAGGGGTTTTTAAGTCACGGATAAATGAGGGGAAATCAGACTGTCAGGCATTCTGTTAAATGGTGAAGCTATGCTGGCAAAAGCAGTAACTGCTGTCAGCTTTTCAGATGCGATAAGTTCAGGTGAAATACTCCAGTTAGATTCGCATGTTAAATGATCGTGCACTTGAAGCAGGGAGCAAAATTATCTTTTTAGCATCACTTAATGCCTATACATGGTAATTAATCCTGAGTTTCATTCTGATTTGAACTGTGTTAGTCATGGCACCCCATGCTGATGGTAAAAAGCTGTTATTGGCAAATGGGAGAGTTTGGCCTGGCAGTGATAGCACAAATTTTTTTGTGTGTCGTGTTCAATCTGTGCTTTAAATGTACATGAGAAACATCATCTCCTTATTCCTTGTCTTTGCTGGTGTTCAGAGGCAATACCCAACTTGTCATTTTAAGTATTAGGAACTTGTTTTGGGAACTTACTGCTGTTGGGATGCAAACTTTAAAGGAAACAAATAACTAAGTTCTAACAGCACTTACTTGTGTCACTTTAAAGAAACACAGTATGTTAATCGCTATAGATGAAGCAGGTACCTTTTATGTGCTTCATGGGACAACGTTTTACTGAACTTCAGGGATGGGTTTTTGTGACTCAAAGCACCTTCCAGTTCCTTCGAGAGAAGCAGGTTTTCAGAGCAGTGCAGAGCAGCTTCGGTGTCTGAAGTTGAGCAGAGGGAATAATCTTTTGTTTTTCAGATTTGTGAACCTAGAGTCTCTTGGGTTCATTTTAAAGGGGTTAATTCCAACCTTCTATTATTTCACTAAAATAAGATCTAGGTGAATTCTAGATAGTCTGCATTTAATGTGTATTTTATTTGTGACCTTACTCGTCACCTAAAACATAGTGCATTAGTTTCCACTGATTGCTTATCTTCTAGACAGGTTAGGCCTGGGAAAATTTACTCATCACTCATGTGATTAGAGCAGCATATTATTTTTTCTTGCTCTGTTAGCAGCAGTGCTGCTGGGAGTTGGGGACCAGAGGTCTTGAATAGAAGAGAACGGTTGCAATATCCAGTCTAGCTGACATGCAGAGAAGGATCATGTGTGTTCTTTGTTCATACAAATGTAAAGTAAAATGCAGTAGTTTAACCTCTGTAGCTCAAATGTTCTTCAGTATTCATACAAGTGCTACTGAAACTGTAGTGGATCTGATTGCAAACTTGTTTGTTTCCTCTGGCTGGTTCAGAGTAATGGAAGAACTGAACTCCACCATTTGGCAGTGGCTCCCATTGAGTAAACCAGTGGACTGTGCTGCCCCATCTCTCTGCTTATGCCGTAGTAGTGAACTGCTGTCAGGGAGGGATGGCATTTCCTACCTGTGGGGTCAGGTGTGATGCCTCATCTCCCAGGTTCCTTTCACCTGTGCAGGCTCTGACCTATAAGTTTCCTTTCAACAGGCCAGACTTTTGGAATGAAGTGCTCTTCAATGAATTTATACTGATGTGAAGAGTATAAGTATGTTGGCAGACACTGAACAGTGGGAATTAGAATGTGTCACTTAAGCATGGTCAAGTTTGGTTTGGGAAGTGGAATTAATAAATGGCAGACTGATTGAAGCAACAAATTCACATAATCTTTGAATATGCAACAGTGTCAGATACGATTTTCTAAGTGCACATGTTCCAGACAAAATTACTTGCTTTCCATCTTGTAAAAGGGGGAGTTCTGCAGAAACATTAGAGAAATTTGAAACTTCCTAGGATTTGCAGTATGCTATGTATATAAACTTATTCTATAGATAGCTTCAGTACCATGCTTGCATTTGGCAGGGAGAAGTGCAAGGTGTAGTGAGAGTAAGTTGACAGCCACAAATTTTGCAGCCCCTGCCCCCTATTTTTCCCTCATCCCAACACTAAGGAGTAGAATGCTTAGTAGAGTGGTAGGCTTAAAACTGGGAAACAGTGCTTACAAGATAATGCACTCCACAGTATTTCTTTATCCTGTTTCTTAGCTTTCATCATCAGTGCAATTCCCTTTTAGTAGTTAACTGAAGTTAACTAACTAAAAAGTTTTTTTTTTTTTGTTTTTTTTTTTTCAGAGAACAGTTCCTAGCAAGAATGAGAAGTTAGGCAGAAACCCAATTAGTTATAGGCACACTTGGCATCTAATGGAGTGCTCTGTCTTTTTATTTCTAAAACTTAATTCCATACAGGTAGGGGGTGTGGCTTTTATTGTGTGTATGCTCTCTGGTATTCACACTGTGATCATGTTTTCTGTCATAAGATCTCTACACGTTGCAAAAACACACTTCAATATTTCTAAAGCTTATGTTAATGTGGAGCAAATATTTTGCAAATATCAAACATCCTGCTCAGTTTGCATTTTCTTTCTTCAAAGAAATTGCTCATTTTCATGTGTAATGCTGAAAAACATGTCACCAAATAAGTAACTTTTCGATAGTTTTACTTCTGATTTGTATTAAAGATTTGATTTCTTGATAGGAGAATTCAGTTAAACATTATTTATGTTAGTCATTCTGAATAGACCGGGCAAACATTAAAGCTCATGTGTGGAAAGCAACAAAATGCTTTGTGGCAACTTACTCTTCTGTTTAAATATAAAACTGCTTTCATACCATGTTGCATGGTTCAGTCAGGTGAGATTTTTAATTCACAGGATGGCTCTGTGTGTTAGCTTGTAGTGCATAGGTGAAAAATTACTTATACCTTATCTCCCTAATAGAAAGGCTTATATTGAATTGAATTTCATAGTTTATTTTCTTTCAAAAACTAATAAAATGCTTAAGTAATGGGCCTGTTATTAGAGCTCATTGATCTGCTGTTTCTTCATGTGTGAAGATGTAAAGTTGTGAACTACAAGTCTGTAATAACTCTTTCAAAAAAGGGAAAAACCCTCACTGAAAGGAAACTGCTTAATGAAAAGGAGGTTCTTGCAGTGTCTCAGTTTAAAGACACATTAATTTTGCATTTCATGTTGTAAGGAGAGCTTTAAACTATGCTATTAGTAAAGTTTTCAGTAATCAGGAGACTTCTGTAGGTTTTCTATTAATGTTACTGCATTCAGCTGAAGACGGGCTCCATTTGGAGAAAAAACACCTTTCAAGTAATGTTTATAATCCTGCACAATCATTCAGGCTGTTTAGTTTTAATGTGCACATCAGAATGTTGAATGTCTTTATTTTGAATAATTAAAGTGAAACAATGTCCTACGTGGTGTTCATCTTAACAGTTGGCTTTTGTTCTACTTGGGTTTATGAAGCAGAATCTGTTAAGCTACAGACTGAGAACTGCAGAGAATTTTGCAGTATCTCCTCTCTCTTGAGATCTACAGCCATATGTATGTATAGGTCAAGGAAATACATAGTAGAAGTTCACGATGGTTCCACTGAAGTAAGATAATTTAAAAAACTTCAACTTGATATGGTGAAGTCCCAGACTGTTTGGTCAAAGTAGCTTTGATTCTGTTGCCTATACATTTGTTTCTTATTTGCTTTTGTTGTTGGTTTGTGTTGGCTTGCCTTCAGCACTGCTTATAGTCTGCACTGATATAATAAACATATATTTTATAATCTTTAATACTTTTATTGAAATATTTCACATTGCATTAGTCCACTGGGAGAAGAAGAAAATTGTGTTCAGCAAACAAGTAACAGAAGGGGACTGCAGATTTCCTGTGGTAGCACTCCAGCTTTGGCAGTCTTCCCAGACCAGCTCTCTAGGAAGATGTCTCCTTGTTTTTCAGTTTACTGCTTTCATAGTTGTACAATTTCTGTTTACTTCTGTGAAGAACATGATGAGGAGCATAAAATGATATATAAAAATATGCAGTACTATAACTTTAGATCCAGCAGTATGATATGTTAATACTTCATTTCAGGAACCAAATATTACCATCACTCCAGGTTTGATTTGAGCCCTGGCTTCTTTATTTTTTTTCCTGGCTTCTGTGATCATGGCTCTGTGGCAAAGCAAGTGCACTTGTGTTGGCCCCTCCCCAGCTCCACCCATCTGTCCCAGCCAGCACTGGCATTAGTGACACTGCAATTCACTGGAGAGTTAAATGAGCAAAAAAAAAAGTACTGTCTCACCAGAATGCCTTAAATGCCCCGTGACAAAGCCAGGCATACACAGCTGGAATGGGTTAAAGGGGTGACTGTTCCAGCTTTTCATCCCACTGGATTAGATGGAGATTTGACAGATGGTTGCAACCTTGTCCTGTGTTGTCACTTCACATCTGATGCTCAGAAGTTCCAGAGAGTGTTAGTCTGTGGAGTTGTTTTTGCAGCAGTGTTACACTTAAAAGAGCAGTGCTTTCAAGGGACAGTTTAGCCTTCTTAGAATTGGGAATACATCAGTTGTTTAATTCAAATACCTCTTTGTAAACTCACTGTAAATTACTAAAACTGGTCCATCTCTCTACACAGGTCTAATAACCTCTATCCATGTTATTAGACCCCTACCAGAAATGAAACATAAAGATGGCAAAACTGTTCAATCTGTTCAAACTATTCTATCTGCTGCCTGTCCTGTGAACTTGTTTGTTTTAACTGTTTGTCATATATTTCTGATTTGTCTGTAAACAGTGTATGTTGGCAATGTCTTTTGAATGTGTTGCACCAAGTGGCAGACTTTCTACTATAACTTTATTAGGCTTCTTTACGCTTTCATAAGGGGAAGGATTTCTTTAGAATTAGCCTTTCAATTTCACTCTCAGAAGTATGGGACTCTAGGTTTATATTTAGATAGAGAAAAATAATATCAATACTTTTATTTTGTCCTTTGTCACAGAAAGGCATCCTGTCTGTTGGGAACCTCAGTCTGTTAAACCAAACTAGAAATTGCAGGTGTTCAAGACTATCAAATATTTTTTTGGGTAACTTGGTTCTTTAATAAATGGGAAGCAAGATTTAAAATAAATGTTTGAAGAAAGAAAATACAAAAATTTTACCTCTTCTTTCTTCTGTGCTTCATCTACTTTCCTTCACTTGCTATTAAAAAAAAGATAAATTTCAGTGTTCTTTTATGGACAGGTAAATCTGACTGCATTGGAATTTGGAGTATAACACTAAAAGTAATACTCCCTAAACTTCAAGACTTGTTCCTTTTAGCACATCGCCTCTAGAAATCTGTTGTATGTATCTAAAAATTTTCCCTTCTATCATCAATTGTTGTTGACAATGGTCTTTTAGTACATAGTATATATTAGTATGAAAAGGTGCCAGTTTGCAATTATCTCCTTATTCCATACTCACTGAGTTTGGTGGCTTACATGTTGGATCAGTTCCATGTGCCTTTTGTTAAATGACCTTTAAGCATCTGTTGCAATTACCATGACGCTTGAGTATATCTCAGCTTGAAGGCATCGGTGTCTCATGTGAAACAAAACCAATTAAATTACATGAAATGAAACAACAAATTGGTATAAGAATTCGAGATACAACAAATTCATTTACCTCCAAGCTTCCTTTTCTTCTTCAAAACACTGGAAACAACAGAAAATGTGTGTTTAAAGAGACCTGAAAAAGGGGAAATTACTAGTGTGGAAGGAATCTCAGTTACTCTAATAAGAATGAAAAGATTAATTTGCAAATGCAAATTACTTATGCCTCACCATCAGGCTTCTGAATGACCAGGGAAGTGAAAATGTTTCAAATTTTGTTGATCTTGAGTTTTAATTGAAAAAGGGAAGATTCTTATGAGTGACGTACTACAGTTGCATGTTTGAAGCTTTTCTGCAGTGCAGAGGGAATATTTTGTATTCTTGTAAATTTATACTGAATTACTTGTTTTACATTTGAATGTTATTATCTGTAAATGCAAACTTGTTTGGACCAGCTTCATCTGGTTTGTTATAAGGATAGTTTTATGATGAAGGAAGTCAGAAGGTGGCTAAAAAGGACCTTTTTACAAAGACCTTTCTATTCCAGTGTGAGAAAAATGGTTTTAAATGGGTCGAAGTGGTCCAATTCATGGACTTAGAGCTTGTAATTAAAAAAAAAAAAATCTAAGTCTAATAGCTCATTACTTTATGTTGTAGCATGCATCACAAATCTCAGATACTATTTGGAATATCTGAAACAGTGTAAGCTGTGCAATAGCTGTAGTGCTATGGATTGTTAACTTGATTGATTTTTCTCACTTCTGAGTAACAATGTAGAAATTTCACATTGAATATGCTTCGTCTGTGCTTTAAGAATAAGTAATGTCGCAGACTTGTAATACGGTGAGCAGAGCCATGTATGCAGCAAGTGTGAAGGCTTTCAAGGCTCAGTGTCAGAGAAGAAACACTAGAGCCAGTACATGCATATAGGCATGAAACAAATGAAAAAATCCTTTGAGGGAGCCAGAGGAAGTTTGGTGAGTTTGGAAGCCCTTTCATAGTTGTTGGCTGTGTTTTTGGAAGACTGCCAAATTTTATTTGTTTTGGTGATACAGTTTTGAGTCCTGTAAAACCACAAGAGAGCAGCTTAGTTCCTTCTTTGCCATCAGCAGTCTCTGCTTTGAGGATGGTAACCTGCCTGTTATGATCAAGAGTCGTATCTGTTCAGTGCAGCCCAAGCATTCTACAGCAACACCTGATGAAGCTGTGAAGGAAGGTGCTAAATCATAGCGTATGGTTCAGAAGACATATTATGTGTTATTTTCTTTGCTAGTGGTGTTTGAAGTTAATGTTGTATCTTATAGGAATTTTGCTTCACTGTATGCTTAATATTAAAACTGAGAAAAGTGGTGTTGGGTGGTGCAGTTGAGGTGCTAAACTTCATTGCGTGATAGGAGTTGTAATGCTGTTCAACCGGACACTAAGCTGAAAACTAGTTTTTGAAATACACAAAATGAATTTATCTTGCTTAATTTTTTTTAGTGAAGGAGAAGCACGTGCTCTTGAGTTAGGACTCTTTTTTTTTTTTTTTTTTTTTTAAAAACTTCATTCTGAACATAATTTCTTTAAGCTGCTTCTACCTGTGTAGGTTGAAATATCTGTGTAGTGAGAAAAAACATATGATCAGCAATGGAGAAAACCACCTACATTTCATGAGTCCTGAAACCTCTCTTTCAGCTGATACAGTGGTACAATTATTGTATTTTCTGTAACAGGCAGCAACCCAGGCATTATTATTAAAGACCTCTTTCAGCTTTTTTTGTGGTTCTGTGAAGTGTTGATCTGCTTTCACAGGAGAGCTTGAAGGACTGAAACATTCAGAAGAATTGTGCAGTTATTTTTCCATGGAATTTAGATATTTTTACTCAAGGCAAATACAAGTAATTTGGGGAGTGTTTGTTCCGGTGTTGAGAGGAGAGGTAGAAAATAATTGTCATAGTGCACTTCAAAATGCAGGTGAAGAAAATATTTCAAAGAAGTTTTGATACACAGTGGTCCTGAATTGATTCTCTCCTTTTTACTGTTTTGTTAGCCTATGGGTTGTATTGCCAGTATGTCATTGTTATTGCTTGTGCTCATGTAGCTGGTTATGGGAAGAATTACTTCCAAATGTTTTGCCACAGCCTCTGAAATGTATATTCAACAAGCAAAATCTGTGGGCTTCATATGGCTGTCCTGTATCAGTTGTCAGGGCTTCTAAATGTTCCAGTTGTGCTTTCTCCTCTTCTAGACAGCTTTGTTGATGTTTGATTTGTACTTTATTTTCATATGGATAGATAAAGGATACCTAAAGCTTGGGGACTGTCATTGTAGCTCCAGTTGATTTTTGACAGTAGACATTATTTGCAGAAAAAATTCTGAATTTAAAGGTTTTTCTTTTTTATCTACTTCATACTTCCCACCACTATCCCACTCCCCAATCTCCAGGACTTTTCTCAATCTAATTTTTTGTTGTATTTCAGGGAATACCTTGGAAAACAGTTGCAGTCAGAACAACCTCAAACGGCCACGGCACGGAGCTAAACACTTCTGTCGGTTCATGCAGTTCATGCTTACAACTACAATATGTTTGTCATAAAATTAAGATAAAGGAAATACTGAAATCACATGTTCTCTGTCTGCTACTGATGCATAAACATTCCAACTTTCCTCTAGTGTTGTTGGCTTAGTAAAAATTTGTTTGTTCGACTGGTTCTGATGCTTATGCCTATTAGCTTCTTGTTCTATTCTGAATGTATATGAAGAAATGTGGCTAATATATTGCATTTGTTTTATGTATTTATTCTCATAATAAAGAATATTAATAAAGGATGTCCCTTCCATAATGGATATTATAATTAGCCTAGAAAAATTGTTTTCTTTTTTTTGTGGGTCATCAGTGTTGTCATTCTCCAAGGAAAGCAAGTAGTCCCTATATGTATCCAGTAATAAACCTTTGATTTGGTGTTTCAAAGAAAGTGCAATAGCCTCAGAAATGTTGATTATTGATACAGAAATATATACCAAGTCTCTAAACTGTTAAAATTGTATATAAAAGCAAATGTATGGGTGGGGCTTTTTTGGGTCTGGAGTACTTCTCTTGTTAGATACTGCATTAACAAATCTGGACATGAAAAGAGGAAAAAAAATGAACACTCTTCCATCCGTGAAGACTGGTACACTCAAGATTATTAGTCCAGCAGTATAAGACCGTTGTTAAGGCTGTAGATGAGAGATCAAGTTGAGGTTTTTTTTTTTTTAATAACAAATGTCCAGTAACTTCTGAATTTGGAATTTAATGGATTTTTTTGTTACTGAAAAGACTTGAAAATGTTAGGGCTCCGGTTTCATTCTAAAATCTCTCGTCTTTTTTTTCTTTTATATTAAGCCAAACAATTTGGCTATCAGTCTTTTCTGTGTTTTGCAACTTCTGACAATATAAAATACGTAATCATCTATAAATCTAGGATGACCTTGTATTAGCATGTGAAAGCAGTTTTATTGCATAGATGCCTGGCTCCAGGCACCTGTACCACTAAGTAGTTAATATTCTTGCAATTCATTTTTAGAATTAAAAAAAAAAAAAGGGTGAGCATAACCTAATCTTGTTGGTAGTCTTGTGTGGTGCAAGTCTCTGGGGAAGCTTAGGGCACTTTGTCATCAAGTGAAAAGACAAATAGGGAAAACTTGTTTTTTTTCATCACAGGTAATTAAAATTTGACCACTGTTGCAGTGGAGAGAGAGGACAGTTAGGGGATTACAGCTGGATGATTTCTTGGCCTGCTTAATTAAAATTGGATTGTGTAGCTTAATGACTGTTGCTTACTTTTCCGTATAGGAGGCAAAGGCTTTGATATTGCAGTCAGTATCATGAGGATAGATGCCGAAGCCTGAAAAGAATTAACCCACACTTGGACTAGTCAGTTTACCTGAGTGGATCTTAACTCAGTGCTGCATATTCACACAGTGATGGGGGATACTGGTGGTGTGGGAAGCTGTTGGGAGAAAAAGGGTGCACCTACACTGCCATTTTTATATTGGGTCGTTGAATGCTCTTGAAATGCATCTCTGAGTCTTCCCTGCATTTCACACTTCAGTTTGCATTGCATGATGGTGTCAGTGCATGAATGGGGTTCTTCTCTCAGTAATGCTAAGGCCCAGGACATACATTTTGTGTGTTTTGACTACTTGGCAAGTGGTCAGTCCACCGGAACATGTAACATTTTATTTGAAATATGGCCTTTTGAGATGTGTGTGGAGTGAAAGCTGAATTCTTCATGCCAAGTGCCTTGCTCTACAAGTCAGATTCTCATGTCACACTTGTTGTCAATGTAAGGAGAGCCTAAGAGTTACCTTGAAAATGCTATAAAAGATTGGTCCTGAGGTCACACCTGTATTTTTGGGCCCAAGAACCATGATGGGGCATTCATGGCAAAGGAATATACTCCCACGTTCAAAACCAGGGGGTGTGTTGTTTATTTTCTGAAGGGAACACTGAAACACTGGTAAGGAGATTTGGGGTTGAATCGTATGGGTAAACATGCTGAATGCTACCACTGGCAATGCTTGCAATTTCTGGAGGAGCTAGAAATCACCAAGCTAATCATAACATGAAACAAAATTGCTTACAGGGATTGTCCTGAAATACCTTAGTATTATGTTCGTGTATTACACAAATAAATTCTCCTCTCTTGCTTTGCTGTTATTACTCTTGTGCATAGTTTAGTTCTTCATTCTGTGGTCTGTTTCTAAGCTATATGATACCTGGCATTCTCCACCATTTAGTCACCATCTTTTGCCTCCAACAGATTTCTAATTAAAGAAATGGTTGTGATGTTTCACTTATATCCCTGTGCAGCGTTGATACTCTAGTGCCTGTGAAACCTGAAAGGCCTGAGATTTCCAACCCCCAGTGGTAACATTCAGGTGGCTCAAGGCTTATGGTCTGAGTGAGTTCATGCCAACAACTGTACCTTAGGAAGCCTGGAAACCTGTGGGGAAGGGTGTTAACAGAGGGCTTTCCTGTGCAGCCAGTAATTTGGACTGAAGTTGCCAGAGCTGGGGTTTCTGCAGGAGTCAGAGTGTTGGCTGTGTCCTACAGTTTCTGGGGAATCTTGGCACAGCAGGGAGCTGAAGAGGAGATTCTTCATATCCCATCTGATGGCAGGCCTAGACCTGTGGGCACTAGAAGGCCTTGGATCCACGGTCCCAAGACACAAAACAGGGCAGAACTGTCCTAGAGCTTTTAACCTTTGCAATCAAGAAACTCAACAAAAAGTTTGTACTCAATTTTAACTAATTCATAACTTTCTATTGCATCTGTTTTGTGTCTGAACAGTTAAACTCAGTGTTAGCTTTGCTACTGAGCACTATTTTTACTATTCACCTGTTTGCATTAGCTCACTTAACTTGGTCAGCCTCATTCTCCCAAAGGCTGGCTGGCATGGTGCAGGCAGGCAGATGCCACGGTGGCAGCTTGATTGCTTCAGGGCTATGTCATGATAGTGCTGGTAGAGCTTGATGTTAGGAAGAGAGGTGTGTGCCAGGAGGTTCCTTGCTTCCCTCTGGTGACATGAAGATTTAGAGATGACTGGAGATGAGCTGCCATGGACCAGATGACTAACTTGCTTCTAAAGTGAGGAGAACCTCTAAATTAGGCTAATCAGTCTTCTCTTTGTGAAATTCACCATTTCTCTAACTTTTTGTTTCATTCTTATGTTTCATCCAATGGAGTTCAGTTTTCCTGTAATGAAAGTGACAGTCTTTGAAATCTTTATAAATTGACTTTTAAGTTTTGCATTTGAGATTTCTTTTGCTTTTCCACTTAAATGATTTTCTTTAAACTTTGGTTTTGGTCTGAAATCTAAATGGTAAATAAATGTAAGTTTTCAAGATGCTGCAACTGTGAAAAGAATTTAAGCCTGTAATAATTCTCTGTAGAAGGGATGCATGATGAACAGTACTGACACCTAGAAAGAAGGCAGGAAAATGCTTTTAGTCATATGCTTAGTGAATGTTTATTATTCCCACAAGTAATTTGAGATCTTAAGGCCTGCAGTCAGATGAAGAGGAGGCCGGATTTTGCTCTTGGCTGCTGTGATCTACCCTGCTGGAAGCAAACTAGGGCTGAGCAGTAGAAGGGCTGCCCAAGTCCTGGGTGTACCATGCTACATCAGACCTCTTCAGTATCTCATCTGAGTTTCAGAAACATCTTTGTGCACCTGCATGAACAAATGAAGACAGTCAACGGTTTCTAATACTCAGACCTGCTCGGTCAATATTGTTTTCATAAACATGGCATGCTGGTTTTAGCCCAGTAAGTGACAAGGAGTCAGATGGAATTTGGTTGACTCATCTCTATCCAAAACCTTTTGCTTCTCCCTGTGGAAGCTTCTGCAGAGTAGCTGAGAGTTGTCTTTTTAGGACCACGTGTTGTCAGATCTGAAAACAGAGCTCTGCTCTCATGATGATCAGTATGTTATTAATTTTATTTGCTTCCTCTTAGACTCCAATATGATAATTAAAAAATTCAAACTGCTGTTCAGATTTTCAAATGGCCAAGGGTATCATCATTAACATACCAGAGGAAGCAGCAACCTGTTTTGCAAATGGCAGGTGCAGCATATAGGCTGTTACCTGGGTTTACATCTTATCTTGGGATGTGCATATTTCATTGCTAAAGCTGATTCTGAGATATATCAGACATTGATGTACAAAAATCATGTGCTAAAAGCTATCAATATCCTTTGTTTAAAAATGTTTTTCATTACCTGCCCCTGGGCCTTACGGCTGCATGTAAGCTAAATTATTTTGTAGTAAGGAGTCAAATAATAATAATGATAAAGGGAATAACGGCTGATTATTATGCAGAGTGTTTTGTTTCTGTATCCAAGAACATTTCTGTGCTATGGGAGTATAATTTTTCTTGGAGGCAAAACTTGGAAAAAAAACCAACTCTTCATATAAAAATGAACAGAAAGGCAATATATGTATTTTTCTAGCCTGGTGATCTCAGAGATTTTTCCAGAAGTGCAAAATGTGCCCCTCTGCATGAAAACTAAATCTGCAGAAGGGAAAATTAAGTTTTTCAAGAGTCATCCTCGGTGCCCTTATGTGCATATTCATAATGTAATTTTTTCAAGGCTCTTGACGAACTGTCAAGTTGAAAATATAAATAACTTTTTCAGTGTCATCATTAACTATTTTTAAAAGGCTGCACACATCCAGCTCTACCAAAAAATGGGCAAAGAAATTGGATAGCTGATGGTGGCAGTGACAGTTAAAACCTATTAATTTAGAAATCACAGAAATATCAGATTATTTTGTAGCAAGAAAACATGATAAATTGTGAACTTAAAGGTCATATTCTCTAGGCAATTTCCATGGTCAGGAAGTGTGCAAAACAAGCCTATTCTGTCAGGTTTCGGTGACTAAAATAAAACTTTGGATTATGAGTCTGCCAGTGTGGCCATCATAACAACACTTTTCCCCTAGAAGATCACAGGGTAGCTTAATATTTGAGACTTACAAAGATTACAATGCATTTACAAAGAATTGCTTTTTGTCTGGCTTCCCCAGCTGGTGCACTTAAACAGAGTGTATAGGCATGAGACTACTGGTGAGATACTAAAATCCATCTGGGATATCTTCAATTGGAGAAGTCCTTTTACAGGAAGTTCATAAATTGTATCTTCTGTTGTGTTTCTGAATGCCACATCTCTCTTAATATTTCAGTTAGATGTCATCTAGTTCTTAGTATATTATAACCTGATTTCTCTTAGAATTGGTAGACTTTCATAGTTTAAATACATTGTGTTGCTATGTCAAGCAGATGCTGGATGAGACTTAGAATAAGGCAAATGTTTCAGAAAAAAATAGTTACTTTTCTCTGTTAAAAAAGGCTATTTTTATGCCTTTTCTGTCTTCTTGTATTTTACTTGTTTTTCTTATACATTCCAGTTTAAATTCCGTCAAATACTATTTCTAAAGAGTCGAGATTTTTATCTTATTGCGCTTAATCTGGCAAATCTGTTTTCTTTTTTTTCTTTTTTTCCCCCTCCCCACTTAGACACACTAAGTGTCCTAACTTTTATCACCCCGACTTAATATGCATTGTGCTGATTTTTTCCCCCCTCTAAAGTGTTTGGAATGGAATGAAATATTTCCTTAAAGAGAATGCATTAAGCTCCCTATATTTCCACTTCCTTATCTTAATTTTATTAGTCCATCTGAATAGCCTTTAACCTGAGGCAACCTTCATGATTTTGACTGCCTTGCAGGGATTGGGCACAGTAGCTTCTTTATGGTAGTCTGTTTGTCATGTTGTCCCCCTGGGCCCTTTCTGGAGATGAAAGGAGTTCTGTTGAAGATTGCTTTAATCTTCTTTTTTTAATCTTTGTTTCTTAATCCAGTAGAGCAATTGATGTGACCCTGAGATTAGCTCAGTTGATCAGAGCATGGTGTTAATAACATTGAGGTCATGAGTTTGATCCCTCATGGGACATTCACCTAAAAGTTGAACTTGGTGATCCTTGTGGGTCCCTTCCAACCTAGAATATTATGGGATTCTGTGAAATAGCTTTGATGAAATCTTGTGATGTTGCAAGTCAGCATGGAGGATAAGTGGTGGATTATTCCATCCAACCACTAGCATATTTTTCATCTTCTGTTATCCATCGTGTGTCCCTGTTCTCAACACACAGTCTCAATTTCGTGTTGGCTGGTTTGTGGCACATGAAACAACTTTACATAACTGAGAACATTTATCTCTTGTACTGGGGTGACCTCTGGTCTTCTCTGGCTTTCCTTTCTGTTACATAATCTCTGGCACTTTTTTCCCCTCACCCCAACCCTTCTTTCTTTCTGGCTCTTTCTTCCTTGTTCTGAAGTATTGCAAGACTCTCGTTTTTCCTTCACTGGCTGCCATTTTCCTCAGGTGTTTTTATTTAACCTGTTGACACTGAATTAACTCTTGGCCACTTCTTCAAAATTGCATATGAGTTTGATTTCCAGATCCAGTTTTAGTCTCCATCTACTCAATGCTTTACGCAGGTAAAATTCTGGAGTACCTGAAACTATTAAGCAGAACTTCTCCCTATACTTTCACCTTTATTGGGTCTTTTTCGGTCCTGCCAAAGTTGCCATCCCTATCCATGCTCTTCTTTTTTATTTAGGAATTAGGACTGTGAATTCCTGGTTGTGTGAAGTCACTTGCAAGTTTTTGTTTATGAAAATTTGGGTTTCTAAGTTTGTATTTTGAAGAAATAGAGATTTTTTTCTGCAGCAATGGGGAGGTAAACATCTCGCTGGCTGTGAGACTACAGCTTAAATTTTTGTTGTAGGCAGATACGGAAAATCAAAATTTTGATTAAAAAAGCCAATTCATACTATGGAGTCATCCTAGATCACTGGACACAATAAATATAATACATGAAATCAATACATTTTTAAAAGGTTCCTCTTCACCTTCTTCCCCAAGACAACCTGAGAAACACATTCTTGAAGATCCTTTTCATGCAGTGCTTATAACAGAATTATTTTGCATTCAGTATGGTCATATCTCACAAAATCCAGGCTCTGCAGTATCAGCAACATGATACTTGAAATCTAATCTGCATGCCCTGAACTCAGCAGCCTTGAGAGAATTAGGTAATGTATTATCAATTTAAAATAAAATTCTGTACTAATAATAAAAAGGTAACTTTTTTCTCATAATTTTTCCTATTTACCATAAATCAGTAACAGTGAAGCGTAAACCGCTTTTTGAGGAACACTGAAAGGAACTCCATTGCAGCTTCTGTAGGTGTTGGTAATAACTTAAGCAAAAGCAAGTTAAATCTGAGTCTTTGTTAAAGTAGACTGCTTTGTGCCGTCTAATCCTTTCTCTGCTCCGTGTCTCAAACCATGTTTAATTTGAAACAACATCTCTAGCTCTTTGCTTCTCCCTTGTCCCCAGCTGAGGACATTTGCCAAGTAAATGCATGCCAAAAGAGATCAGCAAGTGGAGGATCTCAAGCTGCCCTTCAGCTGTCAGCAGTTAGTATGGCTTTGCAAAGCTTGTAAAATAATTTATACTGTTGGTTTTTTTTCCCCGCTGTAGACAAACAGCTACCACCTTGCTTACCTTAGGAAAATCCAACCAAACCAACCCCTTCAGGATACGTGCTCAGGCTTCAGCGTAGCTGTTTCCGTGTCCTCCTGAATGTGGCCAGGTTAGCTGTCTAGTTCAGGGCTGTGTCTGGACTCAAGTGCTGAGGGCAGCGAGGAACTGCTTTGCATTCCCACTTAACCTTCTGGCTTTCTGGGAGCCTGCCAAAGCAGCAGAAGGGGTTGTGTGGCTTGTCTGAATGTATTTCATAGCTGCCAATTTGTTTCCTTCCATAAGCAGACCTAGAGCTTCCTTTTCCTCTCTTCTGTCATGACCACAGGAAAAACTACTCCCCCTGAGGCATAAACACCTGGTAAGCCAAGAGAGGTAATACTTCCTCCTGGTGTAATTATGGGTAAAGAGCTCCATGTAGCTTTTTCAGGGGTGAGAGTTGTTTGTATTTCCTTTAAAGCTACTTTTTTTTAGTCTTGATTATATTATTTTTCTATTAGGTGAAGCTGTTAGAAACTGCAGATAAAACTTGTCATTTTATGAAGTGGTAGGCAAGCTATTTCCTTTTGAAGTGCCCAGAGAGTGAGTGAAATAGAGTCAGACCTGATCAAATTATGCTTCTGAGACTTACTTCAAAGGGCTGATAATAGTATTGTGGCTTTCTGCCTTCAGGTTGATATGTGTACCATGCCCTAGAGGTCATCATTCACCAAGTGGGGGAAGGTTGGGTTGTGTGGGTAAATATAGCTGGCAGCAAAGTCTCTGTGCTTCTAAAGGATTCTGCTGTGTTTCTGTAGCTTGGCTGGGGAATTGTAGCAGGGAGACACAGTCTGAAGGGCCATTGGTAGCTACCCAGTTCATAATAAGAAGGGGTTTGAGCACTGGGAGGTGGTACTGGGTGGAAGTGGGCAGCTGCCTCTATCTTTTACCTGGATTCCAGTTTGGGCACATTCACCTTTCCTAAGCTGCAGTATCCTGGTATTGGTCTTTGACAAGTTAAACTGATGCCTTATATACCTGAAGAAATGTGTATTCATTCCTGTTTTACTTTCGGAGGGCATTCTCACTGATGTCCAAACACTAAACCCTTAATGGTTTTGTTGGCTTTTCTGAGCTTTAAGAAACTGCTTCCAGATCAGGTAGTAGCTTGTCTGCTTTTAAAGTACCTTTTGGTCATTGTATTTTGAATACAATAATTGCCATGAAAGACCTCTACAATGGGGTCTGCATAAAGCTTCTCTGAATGTTTGGGAATTTGCTTATAGTAAACGTTACTTTAGCAGAAATGCATGCCCTTCTCCTAGCATTTTTGAAAATGAGTGGCTGGTGAGTACTAAGGGGTGACCAAAGTAGAGGACAGTGCTTTTTCTCAGCACAACTTCACAGTAAACGAGTTAAAAATAAAGGTTGTAATATTATCAGGAGCTCCTGAGTAGCATAAATAATTTAGTGATGCTGCTTACTTAAAGCAGTGCTTGGGAATGCTGTTTAATCACCACTGTTGCAGCCCAGGATTTGTAATAAGTTAAAGAGGCTAAACAAAACAAAACAATCTATGTTCCAATGCAACGTGTTATGGAAATAGTTGGGTTTATGCCACCAGACTCCACAGCCTAACTTGCTGTGTAACCTCCCTTCCAAGCTGCAGAATCAAGATGTAACTGGTTTGTATTAAAGAAGAAGGTTTTCATGAGAAGTGCCCAACTCTTTTAACAGACATCATGGGCAGTGCAGGGCATTGCTCGTGTTCTGGTTTAGGAATGGTATTCCCCAGTTTAGTGCTCCCACTGAGACTCTCCAAAACCACACTGCCACTTGCTCACTCCCTACCCCCCTCCTCCTCTCTGTGGCAGGACGGAGAGGAGAATTGGAGGGACAAAAGATAAAGATTATGGATTGAGGTAAGAACGGTTTACTGGAAACAGCAATGACATAAGAAAAGCAACAGGAACAGCACAAGTGCTAATGACAGAGGGTATGAAAAGAAAAAGTTATTACTCACTGTCAAAACCCCAACACTAGATAATACCCAACTGCTCCCTCTGCCACACTATCCCCACCACTGCCTCTGGCTCAGAACTGGCATTAGCCAACTCCTCCCTCCAACTCAGAAGTGGGAACACCCAACCGCTCTCTCCTCCATGCTTACTTGACTGGAAGGAACCCCCTCTCCTTGGAAGAGACTCACTTCCCCCTGCCTCCAGCAATGATGTGTGATGCTATAGAGTAACTTCCATGTCCTGGCCATGCTCCCTCCTGGCTGCTGTAAAAATTAGCCCTGTCCTGGCTGGAAACAGGACAGCTTGGGAACTCCATGCTCCTGAGACCGCTATGGCAGCTTGAGCAGAGTATCAGTAGGGACTTGCTGTGTTTAGCTGCTCTAGTGCATTGCTCCAGCATAAAAGTGATTCTTGATTTCATCGGTTTTAAAGGCTAATTCAGTGATCTGGTTTTCCTGGTAAGATCCTTGCAGACATCTCTCCTGAACCTGAGGATTTGGGCTAATGCAAGTGTCTGTACACAAAGTGATAATGCATCAGGGATGGAGGAGGTTTGTGCTGGTAGATGGGAGGGTTCTGAAGCCAAGTCATTCCCCAGGTATCTCTGAAGTACCATAAATGCTTGAATTTATAGAAGCAGAGCACTGTCTCATGATTACAGGAAAGATTAATGAAAGATTAGGAAAGGCTTGGATTGTTCATTTTGGATCCCCATTCTCAGAGACTGCAGTATAAGCTGTCTGTCTCAGTGTCACCTCTTTCTCCTAATTTTCCTGTTGGGAGCTTGGACCAGAAACCCACACCTCTGGTAGTTTTAAACCTTCCTGCTTCCAGACCCACTGAAGCTATGGTAAGGATCACAGAATCACAGGGTGGCTGGGATTAGGAGAGACCTCTGAAGACCGTCTAGTCCAAGCCCCTTGCTAAAGCAGGTTCACCTACGTCAAGTTACACACGAATGCATTCAGGTGCGTTTTGAATACATCCCGAGGAGACTCCACAACCTCTCTGGGCAGCCTGTTACTGTGCTCTGCCACACTCCAAGCAAATAAGTTTTCCCTTATATTCAGGAGAAACTCCCTGTATTTCAGTTTTTGCGCATTGCCCATGGGCCTGTTACGCTCCTGGGTATTATAACTTATTTTGTGCTGGAATTTTCTATGGCTGTTGAACGTTTGGTGACAACTCTCTCTCAGATAGTTCCCAAAGTAATTTAGAGAGAAATCATTTAGAAACACTGTTATCTCTGTTTTTAATGGGTCCTGATAGTATCACAAACTCTTCTTTTTTGAATCAGACTGCAGAAATTAAAAGGATCACAGAGGAGATGTATTAAAGTTATCAGAAAGTCCTGACACAAACCTCATATCTGTATTAGAAGGAGCCAGCTTATGAGACATGGGTTGTATTCTCTTATCTGTACATGATGCCTCCTTCCACAAGAAATATCTTAAGCATGAGGACTGCAGGCAGAACTAATGAGGTGGTGAATAACTGGAGTCTTAATTACCACACTGATATACTCTGTTTTTATTGTCTTTTCCAGGTTAGACTCATGGCTTTCTGGGAAAGGTTGCAGTATTAGATCTACATTTTAAAATGTCTTAATTAAGTTGTTTACTCACACAACTATTTTTTGTTTGATTCTGTAGGACAGCAAAACAACTTTTGCAAATGTAGTACTTCACAATTATCTTGTGTCTGAGTCTGTTGGCTTGACTTGTTTTTCACTCAGAATAAACCACCCTTGATACAACAATAGACCTGAGTGCTGTTACCTGAATTGTTTTTTTCTCTCACATCCGAGGAACTCTGTGGTGAAATATGTCAATCTTCACTTTCCTCTTAACCATCCTGAGTCACTCAGGTATTGTTTACTATTGCATTGTTCCATTCCCATGGTAATGTTCTTTTGAAAGGAATAAGGAAAGTCACTTCTGTTGTCTGTTTTCCTTCTTTGAACACTTTCTTTTTGATATAAGTGCAATGATGTTCTGTTAAAATCACACAGGTATTCTTGTATCACCAGTGCCTTCACAGTGGCCTCATAATTTATTTGATACATAGCAAGATTAACAGATGAGGGGAAGATATGTAACATTAAATAGGTGTTCAGAGATAATTCCATGCTACCTGATTAATCTGATGGTCCTTCATAGCAGTACTACTGCCTTTCCTGTGCTGACCCACTTCATGTAAGTATGAAAATGGTACAACAGTATTTGGGTTCTACCTGTCCTCCCCCATTTCTGTCATTCATTCTGTTTGTCCTCCACTGCCTTACAGTGAGGGCCAATGTGACCTCATCTGTGTTCCTGATGAATATAACTAGTATAATTCTATAAAAGCTTGTAAGGCTTTGGTAGACTATTGAAAGTAAGGGTAGATTTTTTTATTTTTTCTTTTAAAAATATATGTGTATGTGTATGTGTGTGTTCCTAACTGTGTTAGCAGAGAGGATGAAGCTTTCCTCCTTTCTCTAGTTCTGGAGCTAAGAAAAGGTTAACTCCCACTTTGACCTGCAAGACTTAGAAGTCTTTTAACATGTTCTCTTGAAATGCAGGACTGTTTATGCATGTGTGTAGATTCATAACAAGCTCTAATTAGGAGGATTTTCAGTTTTCTTCCAGAGCTGAATTGCTGTTTTCAAAATTGAACAGGGTCATTTTTAATGCAGCATGATTTTCTTTTTTTCTATTTTTACAAAACTTGTTGAGGTGTTGAGCTGTTAGTGATTTGTTTACCTTAAATAAATTGCTTAAGTAAAATGGTATTAGTGACTACTCTGAGTATGATTCCATCTCTCCTGTACAGTTACCTTAAAAGGAGATAATTAATGTTGAATTAATTTAGCTTTGGTGATAACATATTTAAGAAGGAGAAAAAAGTTGTTATGCAGATAAAAATCTCAGTGAAAGAAGAGCGGAATGAGAACATGTGAACAACAAAGTGGACAGGTCAGTGGAGAAGATGAGCTAGGAGGTGCTCCAGACATTGGAGCTGAGGTTCCCCTGCAGTTCATCATACAGACCATGGTGAAGCAGCTGTGCCACTGCAGCCAATGGAGGTTCGTGGGAGTGCAGAGATCCACCTGAAGGCTGTGGAGGAGACCCATATCAGAGCAGGTGGATGCCTGAAGGAGGCTGTGACCCTGTGGGAGGCCCATGCTGGATCAGGATCCTGGCAAGGACCTGCTGACTGGTGGGGAGAGGAGCCCACGCTGGAGCAGGTTTTCCTGGTAGGATTTATGGCCTTGCCAGGGACCCACGCTGGAGCAGGCTGTGCCTGAAGGACTGCACCCACACGGGAGTGACCCACACTGCAGCAGTTTGTGAAAAACTGTTACCCATGGGATGGACACACACTGGAAAAGTTTGTGAAGGACTGTCTCCCTTGGGAAGGACCCCACAGGGAGCAGGGGAAGGACTCCTCTTTCTTATAAGTGGCAGAAACAACCTGTGATGAACTGACCATAACCCCCATTCCCATCCCCCTGCACTGCTGGCAGGGGAGGAGGTAGAACTTGGAAAGAGGGAGCAGTGGGGGGAATTTTTTTTGAGATTTCTTTTGCTTCTCATTCTTCTGCTGATTCTGCTAATAATACATTTAATTAATATCCCCACTTTGAGTCTGTTTCGCCCGTGATGGTGATCAGTGAATGATTTCTCGTGGTCCTCACTTCAACTCATGAATCCTTCGTTATATTTTCTGTCCTCTGTCCAGTTGCAGAGGGGGGTTGCAAGAATAGCTTTTGTGGGTACCTGCATCCAGCCAGGGTCAACTTGCTACAGGGTCTCCAAGAGCTGGGACCTGGAGGGTCCCCACTGAAATCAGTATCTTTAAATGGTTGTAGTTTGTATCCAGCTCCAAGTGGACAGTGGAACTGATGCTGGACACCAGTTGTCCCTTCATGCATTATGCTCTACCTTACATAGAAAGTTAAATATTGGGGCAGAGAATGGGATGAAGTAGTCTGAGCACTTGTTATAGGCACAAAAGACAGTGGTTATGTCTGAATCAGTGGCTCAGCTACACAAAATGAATCTGCTTCAGCAAAGCAAATGGAGATACTTTCCGAGAACGCTGGACTGGTGGTCACACCATTGGTCTGGAGAGAGAGAGCTGGTTTAAAAGTGCTTGTTCAAATTAGATGGATGAGGTATTTGAATGTGAGTATTCACAACCTGAATGAGCAGTCAAACTGTTTTTCTGAGGCTTGCAGATGTTTCCATTTAGATTTAAATTCATAAATAGCTTAGATGCTTTTCAGACTTAGTAGGAAGTCTCCATAAGTGGAATGGAAATTAAATCCAGCCGGGCAAATTTGATTTCTTCTTATATGGAAATATAAATTAATCCACTTAAAGCCTGAATTGAAGATGGCTCTTATGCACACAGAAGAGCTGATATAGATTATCTTGATTTTAATGTAACAGTTTATTGTTTCTTTCTGAAATTCATGGTAAAATTTCACCCACTCAGAATAAAAAAAAGCGGTATTGAGTGGATAACTACAGAATTTATTGAATTTATTGAGATGAGGTTTGCTTATAAAATGCCTACAAGCAGGTTGTGATTCTGTCAGGGTTATTTGTTCTTTAATTCATTAGACATAATTTTCTGTTTAGAGCTGTGTTTTGTTCGCCTTTGTTATTTTTGGCAGCAGTTATGTGATTAACTGAGGCAATAGGTTTGAATTAGATGAGTTGCTGTAATTACATAAGTCACAATCTATCACTTCATATATCTTGACGGAAGGAAAATAGCTTTGTTATTAGGAGAAAAAGTGGAGGCCATAGGATGGGGAGAAGGATTTGACACTTGGGAAGCAACATTAAATGAAGAGGATTAGGAAACTTTTATTGACCTAGGCAATATCTAAAATGTCAATCCCAAACACTATAGCCTATTTTTATATCTGTCTTGAGTTCAGATGTGAAATGAAATCTTTTGCAAATTACTTATATTAAAACAGTTTCTCCCTGCCACGGTGGGGACTGTTGCCCTTTTTGTCGGGCATTGTGCACATTAACAGCATCTTGCTTGTTTGCCTGGAATAGGGCCCATCATCCCATAGGTGCTGTATTAACTGCAAAGCCTTGGTGGTTTAAAAGTTGAGCACTATTATCCATAATTAGAAGTTGAGCATGTGCAGTGGGTTCTTTTCTTGTTCTGGGAATCAGACATAAAAAAAATAGTGATCACATTCAAGACAGTAATTTACTACTCAGCCTCTCTCCTTAGGTGTGTAGAATACAGCATAGGATGAATTAACAGTAGTCATGGGTAGTCACAAATGTTAATTTGTCAGATTAGTTTGGGAGGGGGGCAGATCTCAGCGTTAGGAAGGAAAAAGACCCGTTTTGATAATTTTTGGTTACTGCATGCTTTTCCCTGTGAGTAGCTGTCTAGGCCTTTGTGGGAAGAGGCATCAGCTCTGCAATTGGGGTTACAAGATGACATGATGTGAAGGAAATCCTTAATGTGCTTTCTTGCAATCTGCAAGGTGTGTCACCATTTAAGTGGCAAAACAGCAGATTCTACTTTATTTTGTGGTATTTGACTGAATGTGATTTGAGTCCTAACAGATGGACTTGGATGCTCAGCTCCTGAGTTTTGCTGTGAACCTTCATGAGCTGAGCAAAGCCAACAGAGAGGATAATAGAATGGTTTGGGTTGGATCTCTAAAGATCATCTAGTTCAACCCCCCTGCCATGGGTAGCAGGGACACCTTCCACTAGACCAGGTTGCCCAAAGCTCTGTGAACACTTCATGGTATGGGGCAGCAACAGCTTCTCTGGGGAACGTCACATTCAGGTGCCACACTAGCCAATACATCCTCATTATCCACTACCTCCCCCCCATCCTTTGTATAGTACACAGATATCATTCCATCAGTATACAGAACACCCTTTTAAAACATCTGTAAAATGTCCACAAACGTTCACAAAATGTCAGTAAAGTCTCCCTGGAGCCTCTGACATTTTTGATTTCAGAATTTCTGTGATATTTTGTGACCTGAATTGTACAAATAGGGGAATAACGATTTTGCCAGGGTTCTGCAGGCTTTGCCATGTCTGGTTTCTTCCATCCTTTTGGGGGTATATCTGAATGATATGATATGATAGGTGATTTGGAAAGGGAATAAGCTCTGGCTTCCCAGGAAAATGGGAGTCTGCCGCATCCTAAATCCTTATGTTCTCCGAAAGAGCTGTTGGAGCAGAGCTCCCTTCCCTGCAGAGAGATTAACATCTATGGGAACAGCAGGTGTTTTTCACTGGCTGAGGAACAACTATTTAAAACAAAGCAGGTAATTGGCATGTAAGAACTAAGGTCAAAATGAGGACTGAATCCTCTGCATAGATCTTTAGTGGTGGCTTCATTTGCATGTGTACAATGAGCTGGATAATCTGCTTGTTACTGGGGAACGGTGTGGGTTGGGGTTTATTTGGTTGGTTTGTTTGGTTTTGTGTTTGGTTTTGTGTGTGTTTGTTTGTTTTTCAAGGCTGAAACCATATTCTCTCTGAATGTCTCTTCAATGGCACAGAAAATCGCTAGTGACAAAGGCAAAATGAATGACTTTTCATGGCATCTGAGCAATAAAATTTTTATTTAGTCTCCAGTATTCACCGTAGTTTTCCATTCTAGAAAAAAAAGTTTTGGTTCTTCAGTTTACTCATTTGCCTATTAAAGCTAGATACTTATTATAAAAAATTCGAAATTCCAAAGTTTCCTATATATCTTCACAGAATCACCTTTTCTCTGTATGGTGGGGAGTCCAGTGTTAAAGAATATCTGCTTCAATTATTTGGTGGTTTTTCAGGCTTTTGAAACCAGATTTATGCCTTTTTTTTTTTCTTTTAATCTCTTACTATTACAAATGGGCACTCTAAGGCTTAAATTTTGTCCTTTGAAAGCTGAATGAAGTAAGAAAAAAGGAGATAAATTATTTGTAAGAACAGAAATCCATCCTGATGTAAGAGACCATATTTTGGCTGCATTAAATTTATGTTTATATATTTATTTTTCCCCTATGGAATTAGAAAAGTAAAATTACTGACCAATAGCCAGCTTAAAACATTTAGATCTCAAGGATACTCTGGGAATGCTATGTGGAAACACTGAAGCAAGTACCACTTTATTACTCATTTTCAAATACAGAAAGAAAATACATGTTGACACATGTGGTTTCCCTGATCAGGTCTCAAGTATTCTGTTTGGTCTAATACGAGAATAATAATAATAATTAATTTCTTTTTTTCTTAATTTAATTCTGCTGAAGACACAGGAACAGTGATTAATGAACCGTCTGAGAATTTGGAAGAATAGGTTTATGCGAAGAAGTTAATTTGTTTTTTTTTTTTTTTTCCTGTCAAAAGGTAGAAAACAGGACAGAAAAAAATGCCAAAGAACTATTTAATAGAAAATTTAAATGTATAGTCACCATTTAAATTTTGAAAGATTATGTATGGCCTAAATTTCGGAATGAAGTAGCATGTGAAGACCACCATGGACTTCAAGCTAAAAAATCTTATCTCTTATCACTCTTTGGCAAAAAATTATTTTCTCTGTTCTGTGCAGTACTTTGAGAATTGATTTATAGCTTATTTAACACTAATACAAGGGTTATCACTCCTTTACTAGTCTTAATTTCTGTCTTCAAACACATCTTCAAAATGCAGTTCCCCAAAATAGGTCTCTAATGTTCCCTTACTATAGTTTATCTGCTCCAAATACCTGAGAGAAGATATTCTTCAGTTTCAAGATATTACTTCTGTGTATGAAAGGCTTGTGTGTGCCTGATATACATATACCTATACCTATACATATATGTATATATAGTCAGATGCAATTTAGTGCTGCACAAAAGACCATGGAGACTGAAGGGGACTGAAGTAAACAAAATACTATTGGTATAAAACCAATTAAATGAGACATTAATATAAAGACTGTAACAATGAAGCCTTAGCAAAAATCCAGGAATACAGAAGAACCCCAAAAGGGAAGAGATGAGATACTCTAGAAAGCTGTAACCATTTTATATTGTTGTGGCAGGAATGTCTAGGAGATGCTCAGTTTACAGTATGAGCTCTTCCTGTCCAAGAGTAGGAAGCAGTGGCTGGTGGTGTGGCAGGGCTTTAGACCCTGAGCCATGGCCAAGGGCGAGCCTGCTGAGAACAAGTGGAGATGGGCTTGATGACTGAGCTGATGAATGAAGGTGCCAAAAACCATTGCAGAGTGCATCTCCACCTGCTTGTGCAACAGTCGTTCAAAGCGGAACTGGGGCATGTGGTACCTCTCCAGGAGATGCACCTGACACAGCTGTGTGTGCACAGGACTGGTGTTAGGTGCATAATGTGCATGAGTCTGTAATGTATCAGTGCATGCTACAACAGTTATTCATGTCATTTTTTGCTTCTGCACCTAACCCAGTGAGTGCTGGAAGCTGTGTTGTTACATGTTTGCTTAGAGGGAGGCTGTGGCAAAGGAGTGCTGGAGAGGAATGGATGAGGGTTTTTTCCACGGTTGAAGCAGAGCAGGTTCCCAGTGCCAGGCAGCAGCACTCGAGTTACAGCTGTGTGCTGCCTGTGCCTGCCTGCTGCTGTGGCTCAGTGTCTCGGAGTGGATAAACCCAGGTTCCCTTAGAGAGTGTGCAGACATTGGCTTTTCTCTGCCTGGAGGCTGAGCTCTGGGGTTCCCAGAGCACTGTGAGGAGCAGGAGCAGCAGGAACTTGTGTCACAAGTGGGATGACAATCCAAACCTGTGTTTTTTCAAAAGTTCAGAGGTATCATACCTCATTTCCTTGCTTTACATGGTCTCTAAATTGTGTGGAAATGAGAGAGTGAAAAGCGTGTCGTCTCTTTCATAAGCTCAGGTTAAAAGAAACGTCCATGACATCCGAATAATAGTACTTCAAAGGAGAGGTTTAACAAATGCCCATGGGGCTGCTCACCACGTATGCAGGAGGAGAGAGTTATCATAACGAGACTTGTGGGCTTTTTAAAGGATGAAAGGTGTGTTTGCAATTCAGCAACTGCCAATTATCTCAAAGATGAAAAGTAAGCATATTAGTAAAATTGAAATTTGGAAAAAAAACCCAAACCAAAACACAGGGAAATTGAGATTTAAAGAGATTTTGTTCAATAGTGTGTTGCTGGTTCGTTGTCTTTTGTAAGGTGACATAGGTACAGGAACAACAGGATCAGGATTCTTTTGCTTCATAAGCAAAGCATCTTCAAGGCCTTTTTGTGGATAACAGAACCAAAATTAGGTGTATGATGAATTGAACTCAGAAAGATAGCATTTTTTTTTGTCTAATTCAGTTACAGGTGGTTGGGAATAATTTAAAACCTGATCCCTATGGCACTTACAGCTGATAAGCATTATGTTAAATATACATGGACAAAGCCTCAGGGATTGTAAGCCATCAGATTTAGATAATAGCTTTATAAGCATGCACTGTAGAGAGCGTGTCTGCAAGGGTGAAATGAACAGTGAGCTTGTGAAACAGAATCAGAATATGCAATCTTTTCAAAATAAGTTCTCTGACTGTCTGTCTTGGACCTGTTTTTAAAAAGTGAAAAAAATTACCATAATTAACATATTTTCTTTGAGTCTGGTTTTTATGAGGTGTGGTGGGTATTTATGAAACTAGCTGTCATGGTCTGTCACTGGGACATCTGGCATGGAACTAAGCTGGAGTTAATAAAATGAATTGTATGGGAAATCATCTGGTGGCATTGCTGGATTGTACCTCACCCTATAATGATTCTTTTGTCACATAAAAATATGTATTGTATGCAGTTTGCAGGAAGAATATTGGTTGTAAATATTTAGTTGGGTTATGGTGAAGAGGGTGCTCCGTTCTTGGCGTTACTTGAGGAAAAAGCGGGTCCATTAGGAAGGCACCAGCCAAACTCACCATATTTATAGCAGGCCAGAGGGTAAAATCAATCCTTGTGCAGAGGACTGCCATATGGGTCTTGGTGGGATAGATAGCCATGGGAGAAAGAGAATAGCAATAAACCAGTTTGGCAGAAATCTTTTACTTTTCTGGCAGGACTCAAGAGGAAAATATGTACCTTCATGCTAGATAACAGGATGAACACTTGAGTCTGTTGGAAAGCTAAATCAATAAATATTTGTAACTCGCTGCCAAAGCACTGAACACCTCTGTGGGTATTTTGAGCCTGTTCTTCAGACAAATTACTGTGGGAAGGTGACAGTGCTACAAATTGCTTGGGACATTATTTATCTCTGGGCTCTTGGCAGGATTTGGAAAATTATGCTGTGAGAGTTTTCGTTTGGTTTTTTTCTGGGCAGCAAAGATTTTTGTCAGTGAAGTTTGACCTGCTCTATGAATGGTCTGCTTGAAGAAGTTATGATGCAATAAGTAAAATGTGATTTTATATCTCCTTTAGTGACTTGTTTTATTCCCATCATGCTCTGGCTGTATCAAAGCAGCCTTTCCAGCACATTACTGGCTGGCTGGAGGAGCAGTGAAGGAGAGGAGGAGCATGGGACTGTGAGGAAGGCTGCCCTTGATGAGGCTTAAAGTCCATTTAGAAGACCATGCAACCTCAGAAAGCCAGGGAAGAGGGGAAGGGCAAGGTAAACTTGTTAATATCCAGGAGTGCTTTACCAGCATGCAGTAAAGTTCAGGAACATCTGGAGGGGTTTATTTCTGCTTGCACCAAAATCTGTCTGTAATAATCTTCAGGTTTAATTTGTTTTGCATGAGTTTGTCCAGACCCCTTTCAAACCCAAGTCTTTAATAGTTGCAACATTCTATGACTAAGTCCTGCAGTACAACCACCTCTTGGATGAAAAAAATGTCTGTTTTGTTTCCCACCCTGGCCTCTGTATATTCAGACCTCCTGGAGCCATCTCTATCTCAGTATTACTGTGTGTGGGAGGGATGCTGGCAGGTAGTCTCTACACAGCCCAATAAAGCATAGCATGGAGACAGAATTTTTTCTGGGAGCAAGAAACACTATAGGCATTAAAACTAATTTTCTAGAGGTCTGTTTTTCCTGTTTTACCTTTGACTAGTTAGAATCTAGTTGGAAAGCAATTACATGCTTACTCTTGCTGCCCTTTTGTGGGAACAAATACAGCAACTCAAAGATATTCCGTTCTTTTTTCCAGCTCTGAAAGGTCTTGAGAGAGAGTAATCATTCAAATTCATCCTCAGTAAAAGCAGGAGTTTGTATGTTGAAGTCAAGGAAAGCTTTCTTGGACTTGTCAGTGAAACCTGGTCTTGAACTCTCAATCCTCTTAGAGAGAGAAGGATAAAGGAGCATCAGTCCAAGGATTAATTGGATTCTTGGTGTCATTTTCTTCATATTCTGTGTTGTTCTTCTGAATTGTTCTCCTGGTTGCTATAAAAGTGAAATCCAGTTCAGTCATGATAAAATTTCCCTCCACTCAAGTAATATTTTGAAAGGAATTTGTTTTACTGATTTTTAAAATACTTAGCCTGTGTGCCACTGTCTGGGACTGAATGTTTAAATAATACAATAGCACAAGAAGATTAACAACATCCATAAAACAGTTTCCCAGCTGAAGAAATTTAAGCAATGTTATGCCATTAAACCTAGGAAAAAGAAACAAGGCACCTAAACTTTTATATCAAAAGATGAGATAAATAGGAAGGGTCTCATAACCTTTCAGTAAAATATGTGCATTATTTTATGCAAAAGGAAAAAGGCAAAGTCCAAAACTAAATTTTTTTTTCTTTGTAGAGACTGCTCTGTTCATCCAACTTCTTTTCCAACTGAAGAGGCCTAGATTTAGATACTACTAGCTGCAGACCAAAAGTTTGAAAGGGAATTGCTCCTCTAAGCCTACCTGAGACCTCTGCCTGAGCTATCTGAACTCATCCCAACACTGGTGGCACCAAAAATCCAGAGACAGCCCCCCCAGGCACTGACACATCCTGTGTTTCCATATGCCCTGATGCTTGATGCAGAATTCTCCGAGGCATCTCAGGCGCCACCAGGTTTAGACATTTGGGTGACCAAACCAAGCTGTGCATCAGTGCATGAGAGATGCTTGCTAAGCAACAGTCAAGGAAGCCAGAATACCTGTGAGAACAGCAGACAATTCTGCTGATGTGAGAGTGATCTGCCTTTAGGGTCTTACTATGCCTAAACATGCCAGTAAACAAGTGACCTGATCAGGGCAGGGGCCAGGGGATGGTGATAATGTAACCTCACCTGCATTCTGGTGTCCTTGTATACTCTCCTTGTGAGGGCTCCGTCCTTTCTACATAATTTCTGATTTGTGTCTGTGACGTAGTTACAAGAAAATACCCAACAGCAGTGAGAAGGATTTAATCCAATGAAATAGTCCACTGAAATTGTGGAAGAATTCCTGGTGATTTATACCAACTCTGAACCAAGCTGCTTACAAAATGCTGCTCTGTGACTGGGAGCGGTCAGAAGTGTGCATAAGCAAACTAGCTGGTTTCAGATTATTCTACACTTGGAAGGAACCTGCAGTTATTTTTTCTTCCTGTTACAATCTTTTAGTCCTTTTCTCATCTATGCAAACAGTTTTGTGAACTTTGAGAATGGTCCTCTGTGCATTAAAATATATTTGCCGCTGAAATGTTAAATCAAACAGCAGCTTGAATATTTTTAAAGGTCAGAGTTGCTGAAGCAAAATACACATAGCATAGACCATTTTGAACTGGTTGTTGTTTTTTTTTTAAATTGTTTTAACTTTAAATAGAATCCTACAGTGTATAGACAATGTTGCCACTAAAATATGTAGTGAAACCTAATTTTGTCCTGCTGGAATTAGCAAGCATGATGATGTTTGCATCTTCCTTTTACCACTCATAGATGATTAAGGAGAGTGCTAGAAAAATAGTAGTATCTTAGGCAAAGTACAAGACAATTAGTAATTCACCTTTTCAATATTTTCTTCATCACTCTGAGGCTCCAAAAGCATGTTTGGGCAAAGTACATCAGCAGCTTAAATGAAAGCTGAGGTCTGGGAGTGCAATTCTGCAACCAGGGCTGAATGACACAGCAGCTGTTGCAGCTGAGGGATTGCAGCTCTTCAAGACTCTAAGGCAGTGCTCTGACTGCTACAGCAATAAAACGTATTAGACATATCATGTTAGATAAGCAGACACGTTTGGCAGACGTGCTTTATTATCTTGGAGTTGGACTTTGATGAGCCTCATGGGTCCCTTTCAACTTAGGATATTCTATGATCTTCTCTTAGGTGATTCTGTTTTTAGTTATCTGGTTACAGTTAATGTGTTAATTTACATCTTAATTTTTCTCTTTTGGTTGAAGATATGAGTGTTTAGAATATCTACACTAATCCTAAGTACACATTTATTTACAAAACAGTAAGCCAGCAGAATTGCATGGAATTTGACACTGGTGCTCTAGCATTTACTGTGTTCTCCCTGTGCATTCAGGATGAAGAATTGCACACTCAAAAGTAGAAACTGACTCAGTAATAACAAATGTCCTAAGTATTGCTACTCCAAGTGACAGATACAGAACCTGAGAGAGTATCAGAGAATTTAAAAGCTTTAGCTTGAGGTCAGGTCTTGCCCCATTAGACAGCCTTTCAGCATGGAGGTACTGGGGGCTGCTTCTCCCTGCTGGAGTTCCATTGTCCTTAGAGTTTTGGTTCATATGTTCACCATGGTGTTATGGGTTTAAAATCTTGGAATTTTTCTTTCATCTACCAACCCTGCACCTCAGAGGAATCACCCTCTGTCTCC
>JAWWEU010000081.1:113165046-113188446 GCA_035583155.1 Acropternis orthonyx | reverse complement strand
CTATAATTCTGACTTGTAATCTGTTTGTGAGTTAGACTCATTCCTCCTGCTGGTTTACCTTTAAACCAGCACACATGGTCACATAAGAAACAGGGAAGGATTATTTGTTCTTCTATTAAATGAGTCTTAGCTCCTACCTCATCGATTTTAAGACCAACCCACCTGTCCACCTATCCTCTGTCTTGTGCACATTATATCACATTGATTTTTTTTTTATTTTCCCTTACTTGCTAATACAAAGCAGAGGTGATGGCATAATTATTTCTGTCAAGGTAATTAATTTGAAACTTAATTTAATAGGAAACACTTATTAAATTTTTTTACTGCAATTGATGAAATGAAAAATCTAATCCGTTCTGCACTCAGGAGGGAGAGGATTCTTCTAATTTGCATAATTTTACAGTACAACAACAAAAAAGGACAAAAATTGCAATTCCATGTAGGTTAATATTTGAAAAGTGTTAATTTTATTTCTCTCAAGGATGAACTTGACCTATTGTGGTATATGATCATTCACTCTCAAAAATGACTCCAGTTGCTAGTGCGAATTTATCAGAAACCATCCAGCAGAGTTGAGTCCTGCAAAGTACTGGGTGTGTTCCATCTCTTCTTCACTCCCGTTGCAAGAAGCACTCAGCATCTGATGGACCTTGATCAAATTGTTTATAAGGACTTGGGTTTCCATCCTCCAAATCATTTATTCATTTGCCTCTTATTATTTTGTATTGGTTATCTCTACTAAAAGCAGACACAATATGAAAGAACAAAGATTTGACCCATGCCTAAAATAAGCTGTATTTTTTTGTATTAGCCCCTGAATGTGTCAGAGGTATCTTCCTGTCTTTTTCTAACTAATATTTTCTGAGCTAATATTACTTTTTGTGTCTATGAGGAAGTCATTAGCATCCTTATGCTCTGAATGAAAATAATAAAAAAAAGCACACCAGGCTTTTGTGGTGCCATAAATGACTGAGTTATAATTTATTAATTTGACAAGTATCTTGTAGACAGTGTCCAAGTCTGTAATTAGAAGTTCTGCAGTGTAAGCATCTGTTAACAGCATAACATCAATATGCATATGGCTGTACTTGCAGGATATTTCAGTAATAGAGAAAAAAGAGTGCAAAAGTCATCCGCGAGGATGCCGATGGAGGCAGTCAGGAGGAAAAATACCATTTGTTTCTGCAGCTGTGAGGTTGTTCATTCATCAGCACATTTTGTTTCTCTGAAAACACAGAAATGATGAATTCAAATCTGAGTACCTCCTTGACTCTTAAGCAGACTGTTCTGCACAATCTGATGCTATGGATGATGTATAGATGTATAAAGAATGATGTGGTTTGCATGTTTTGGATGTGATTGTGACTAGCAGGACCAGTTAACAAAAATTAACTGTATGTGTTTTTAAAAAGAGAGCTGAAACCTTGGTAAAGCTTTTGCAAAATACTCATATGCTTCATATGCAAAATTCTTTCTGAAGTTTAATTGAAATTTTAATGATTTAAAATCATTTCACTGAAAGGAGAATACTGTGCAGCCTACTTAGAAACAAAAATCACTTGTAACTATGCTAAAATTCATTAACTTGATGGAGTGCTACAATCTGGACAACATCAAATTATTGTAATTAGCACTTCTGTGGTGTAAGCATCCAGGAAAAACTGAGCCTTTATTTTGCCTATTTTCCTACATTTTTATTCATTTCTCCTACTGGCTGAGATCCTCCAACTCCTTTGAATAACCACTGTATCTCAACACCTCCCCCTCCGCACCCCCCCCCACGCCCCCCCCCCCCCAATATGATTATGCAATAATTTAAAGTTACATAAAGTCAAAAGAATTGCCCAAACTGCTGCAGTTCTACACCAAAATATACGAGTGGAGATCCAGAATCTCTTGTTGCTGACACCTGTTGTGCTTGATGGTGCAGCAAAATGAGCCATGTGAAATGCCTTTGCACCCTCCCCTGGGCTCTGCATAATTTGCACTGTTGCTGGCAGTAGAAAAAGGAGGTCGCTAGAAAAACGGAGCTTGTGGTGTGTGACTGTGGATTAGCAGCTTTCCTTGAGGTGTTGTAAAGGCACTGAATCCATTGGTGCTGTGCAGCATGGGGGCCTTCACTGCTTTCATGCCCAGTGGTCAGAGACTAGAATCTCAGGGTTATGAACAGGCATTTTAAACTCATTCACTGTGAAAACATAGGGGTTGAGCTGTAATGCAGATGGCAAAATATTTCAGTTCTAGTTAGCCCTGGATAAAGATGTGTGTGTGTTATCAGAGAGCTACTGAGAGCACATGGCTTCTCTTGGAGGCAGGGGGACAGATTGCCTTCTACCATGAACATGTATTTGTCAAATGAGGAAAATAGCTCCTGCTTTCCTTTTCAGAGTAGGTTTTGGTAAGCCGAAGCATCCTGAAAAGCTGAATTGTGCAAACCACAGCTGCTGTGGCTGAAGCCAAAGCAGTTCATTTGGGCAAGAAGCACAGGATGCTTTATTAAAATGAGGCTTCTTGTAGCGTTTTATTCTTGATTAAGAGCTAGCTTGGAGAGAGGGGGAAAGTAAATGGGCTAGTGCTGTTGGGGAAAGGGGAATAACACGGTTGCAGCATGTTAGCAGACAATTTGGAGGCCTTTTTTAAGGCTGTGGTACACCCTAGATAATGTACATGTGACACAACCTTGATTAGCCTTGATGATATTTTGCCTCCTTGGGATCATGCCTAAAAAGGAACAGAGGCTTTTTCCTGGGTGGGCTGAGACTCTGGGAGGGGTCTGGAGATGCGCCCTAGTCCCTCATGACCCACTGCTGTTTGACTAAGGTGCACACTCTCCCCATCACCACAGTGCAGCTGGGTGTGCTGTGCCCATCTACACCTGCTGCTTCCTGTGTTTCTGCACTCCAGCTCAAAGCCTGGGGTGAGGTAGGGACCTCAGCCTGGCCCCTGCCTCCTGCCCAGAGACCCCGAGGCAGAGGCGGATAGAAGCAGAGGTCAGCCCTTCATGGGAGAGTTTGATGTCTACCTTACTAACACCTCCTCTCCAGTCCTCACCTGACATGCACCCAAAATCCACAGGTGCACAGACCACATCCCTCAGACTTCCTCTTATGGAGCGGGACAAATAGATAAACTCATGGATAAATAGAGGAAAAAGGATTTTGTTGATCTTTAAAAATACCTCAGTGTTCTTGGAGCTGAGTGTGTTGTCAGACTTGATAAGATCTTTAGCAGAGGAATGGGTAGGCAGTAAGATTAGGGTATGCACAAGCTTCCCACAGCTTCTGCCAAAATAAACATTATTTTGTTAACAGAAAAAGCAGTATTACCTATGGATTGTATAGAATCATTGCTACACTTCTCTGGCATGTTGCAGCAGCTTTCGAATTGGAAAGGAGCATAAGAATTTAATTGCATATGTGTGAGTTATAATAAGTAGGTTATGTTTAAAAAAAAAGGCTAAGTGATGTATGGGTCTAAATTTACTTCTGTAATGGCTTAGGTGTCAGAATCATAGATTCATTAAGATTGAAAAAGAACACCAAGATCATCGAGTTCAACCTTTGGCCAAACATTACCATGTCAAGCAAACCATAAAAAGGAATGCTGCTCCCAGTTCTTTCTTGAACATTTCCAGGGATTCTGACTCCACCACATTCCTGGGCAGTCTCTTCCAATGCTTAACCACACTTTTCATGAAGGAATTCTTCCTGATGTCCAACCTAAACCTTGCCTGGCAAAGGGTAAGACTATGTCCTCTCATCCTGTCACTAGCTGCACAGGAGAAGAGGCCGACCTCCACCTGGATAAAAGCTCCTTTCAGGTAGCTGTAGAGAGTGATAAGGTCTCCCCTGAACCACCTTTTCTCCAGGCAGAACCACCCCAGCTCCCTCAGCTGCACCTCATATGACTTACTCTCTAGATCCTAAAAAGAAAAGTGAAGTTTCTTTGGAAATCAATGATACTTAGGCTCTAAAGCTACTTATTTGCATTTAAAATTATATTAAATGATTTGACAGAGATTTATGAATAAACCGTTAATTCTGAATTAAACAGGATTTCAGGCTAATTTCAAGATTATTCTAAAGTGTTCCTAAATCTACTAAGATAGATAAATTTACCATTACACCCATAATTATCTTAATATATTTACATTTATATGCATTTTTAACACCTGTTTTAGGTTCTTTCCTGTGTTCTTATAAAAAATTGGATATGTTTTAAGTACGCACTGTTGAAACTACTCCCCACCATGCACACCTATACATACACACCATTCCCCTTCACTAACTACTTTTACTGTTGTGCGAAAAAGCTTCTTTAATTTTTAGAAATTAAATATGTTATTAATCTTCACAGAAATGGGCCCTTCCCCTTCCTAGAAAAATGATGAAGCTGGTAACCCAGAGCTTGCCTGGGATGTGCACATCTCTGTTTAAGGCCTTCTTTTAGATCAGATATGTAAAACTATTTCTCACTGCCCTGGTTAATGCTCTGATCATGGGGACCTTCTCAGGATCTTGTTCAGGAAACAGGAATACAATGTATATGGCGGCTATCTGATAACCAGTTCAGACCTTTTATGTTGTTTTATTATCTGCAGGAATTGCTTGGGGAGCAATACAGAGCCTCTCTGCAGAGTACTGAGAGGTTTCGTACTTGGTTTAACAGCACTGACTCATTCCCCACCCCACCCCATAACCTTCACCTTATTAGCACATACTGCCAAAGTCCAAGGGGGAGTCTAACAAATGTAGCTGTATTACCAGGGGCCTCATGGCCAACATTTAGATGCTGCTGTTGCATTTGTGCTGTGCCTGTTGGGCAGACCACAGCTAAGGGGCAGCTAGTATGATTGTTAAGCCAATTTGATTGTGGAGCCCAATTTGACGTAAAAGCGAATATTCTTTTCCACTTACAAAAAATGATCCTAGAACACACTTTCTGGGACTGCAAGACTGTGTGCACATGTCATTAGATCCCCAAACGAGTGGATATGGTGCTTCTTGGACTGGAGAGAGATCTTTCTGCATTCTGCTTGATTTTGAGCAAGGAACTGATTTCAGATCTGCCTCCTATGGAAACGTGCTGACTACAAAGCTCCCAAATACTCTGCAATGAGCCTCTCAATCTCTTCTACAACAGTCCCACACACACCAACAGGGACAGGAACATAAATCTGCCACTTCCAAGGTGAGTGCTTCAGGCTTTTGAGCAGATAATTCTCATTTGGGAAATGTTTCATGGCAATATGGAGAGAGGTGCTGTAATTCAGAAAAGATAAGGTGCTATTTCATACAAAATATGTTTGCCTTTAATAACTTCAAAATTGAAATGAGAAGACTAAATATTACAACAATATAATATTTGAATATTCCAGTAATAGCTCTGTATGTTCTGAATTATTAACAAATTTCATGAAATATTGCAAAGATAATATTTTTATACACAAAGAAATGGAATTTAAAATGCAATTCTAAACAACATTGTGGGGTTCTAGGTTAAAGGAAGCCAAATTGAAGGGCTTTTCAGATCTTTAGTCCAAAACCAAGTGGGAAAAGTTTCTAAGTCTTTTTCATACTAACTGAAACATCGACTTCATCACGTCCAGTGGCCACAGGGATTTAAACTTGTGAGCATCTCTTACATAGGAATAAATGTCTAGTGAGGAAATTTGACATTAGTTAATATTTCAGTGGTGTTCATAATTTGGATTTTTTTGTGTTGACATTCTGAGAGGAATTAGAAATACAAATAATTTGCTGTTCTGCTGAAGGGTTAGTTCATCAGAATTATATGGTGGGAGAGCTCCCCAGCTCTCTGAAGCCAGGAGCCATTTCATTAGGACTTGTTTCTCCCCTTCATTAACAGGCAGTTCTGCTTGATGTCTGGCTGTCATTTCAGCTGCCTATCTGGAAAGCTGGCTTGCAAACCTTTTATTTTGACAGCATGTCAGCCATTCTCAGGCAGATTTCTCAAAAAACCTGCTACCACAGTTTTAAATGGGTTTAAACTGCTGGGTAGACATTCAGTGGTGAGGAAGAGTGGGTGAGGGCTCGCTTTAAAAGTGACTGGCAACTGGCAACACTAGAGTGATTGAGTCCTGTTTTGCTGTAAAACAAGCTGACATCTTTCTTGTGTACTAATGAGTAATTTTTATCCTATTCATGATGTAAATGAAGATGAATTCAGAGATAAGGTCTTTTCATAAATTATGTGTGTGCTTTTATTGTGGTCGAATTCAGGAGCTAGAAACTGATAGTTATGGATAAATAAGCTTTTGAAACACTGCAAATTATAAACTTCAGTATAACTAACTATTACATCATAATGCAGATAAATTTATGTGAGAAAAGACAGTAAAAAACACATACAGATTCTGAACTATATTATTGAAGAATCATTGAGGGAAATGTAAGCTTAAGATTACTGCACCACAGTACTTCAGTCCCTGAACAAAATGAGGTAACAGGAAGGCAAAACGTATATGTTTAAAACTATGAGTAAACAGCCTGCTCAAATAGGAAATGATTATGTGATTTCAGCAAATATCTTGTCAAAATTGGTGAGACCAACCCACTGAAATCAAGGCTTATAAATAGTGCCTTATTGGAATTCAAAGAGTAGAAGAACTGAAGAGTATGAGGTTGGAGATAAACATTTTCTAGTGACCCGCCTGCAAAAAGCCTGCTGGAAAATGGTACCACCATAGGGTAAGTGCCATCAGTCATATGATATGATTTCTTTACATTAACTTTTTTTTTTAAATTTTCTTTTTTTTTACCAAAGAGGTTGATGACACCTATTCAGACCTGATTTTCAGTAAAGATGAGGAAAGGACTGGATGTGAAGTGATGAACCTGAACCAAGCACTTTAAAAGGAGTATGCAGCTATGTTTCTTTTATATGGTAATGTGGATCAGCAGGATTTATTTGAAGCTTGAAAAGCCACGAGGCAGGAACAATTTAGCTATACATACAGAATAAGTTGTGAGCATGTGCCTTGCTCACAACATGAAGAATAAAAAAATTAGATATTGAATGTCTGTGATAGTTTAAAACTCTCACATTTCCCATGTGATAGATGAATCAATAGGGATTTTCCAAAGATCTGCTACCTCTACTGTGGTTCCAAAGAAGAGTGGGAGATCACTGTGAAGGTATAGCAAGATGCTTTTGCTGTGTATGTACTGTACTGTTGTGCAGGCAGGAAAGCAGGCAGGTATACAGTGTGTTCCACAAATCACTGTTTCACATATTAGAAGTAATTCCGTTCAGGCCTTTCCTCAAAAATTTAATGCCTTTTCCAAAACGTTTGTCATATTTCTAAGGGAAATTGCTTTATTGCCAGATGCTCTCCCCTGCAGTCTATTGTTCCCTCCATTTAGGTACCTTGGTATGCTGTGATGAAGGGCTTTGAGGGAGATCTCTGCAACTCCTGACCTTGCATTTGGCACACTGGGGGCTTGTCCAAAGGTGGGATGCCCGAGAGTTATCAGCCAGCCCCAAACTAATTTCAACTCTAGACAAACTTGAAGATAAGAATAGAATGTAAAGTTTAAGACATCTGCCCCTTCATTCAAAGACTGGTGCAGAACAATGAAATGTTAAAAGGCAACACATATAATTCTCATTCTGGTTTGACTTTTTCTTCTTACTATTTTTTTTTAAAATCATTAAAATAGATGATTTTTAACAATGCTTTTTAACACAGTTTTGACTGGATACAGGTCTGGGAAGTTAATTTTTGGTAGTTACTTTTAGTTACACTGAGTAAGTGTATCAACACATAAATCAGACTGGATTTTTTTATGTAGATGGTACTTTGTTTAAGTCAAATAAGGTTTTTTTAAGATAATTTCTAAAGCTGTTGCCCAAAGAGCATGCTATATGAGTTTTTTTCCAGTGAGAAACATCCTAATTACAAATTGAAACAGATATATCTTCAGAAAATGAAACTTAAAATCTTTATCTCACTAGGCAGTAAGCCTTCTTTTCATATGCAAATGTAAATGCATCAATTAGAAACTAGCTTTTATCTCATAATTCATGAGGTAAATAACATGAAATGAAGTGTGTAGCTGGTTTAAGTTGTCAGTATTGTCTTTAATAGCTAACAGATGAGCGATGCATTGTATAAATCGTAGCTGCTATTCTATTTTAGTGCTCAAAACCTTTCTTTTTCTGCTCCTCCAAAGGCAAAAGCTTTGGTTCAAATAAAGAAAAAGTGGAATTGCTATGCCAAGGGCACAAGAACATCTTACAGACATGCCATCTTATGTGTAAACATCCTGAAGTATCTCTCCCAGCTCCAGCTGATGCTGCAGTGGTCCCGTGGAAGTCCTACTTCAGGGTAGCCATCTGTCCTGTCCCCTGGGAACCCATCACTTGTCAAATTGAACACAGGGAGGGAACCAGGTGGGCTAGAACTCAAAAGCTTTGCATATTGAGGGTTAGTGATTTTGCAAACAACAGAATAGAATATTTTCCGTTGGAAGGGACCTACAATGATCATAGAATCACAGGATCCGTTAGGTTGGAAAAGACCTCTAATATCATTAAGTCTAACCATTAACCCAGCACTGCCAAGCCCACTGCTAAACCATGTCCCTGAGTGCCACATCTACGTGCCTTTTAAATAACTCCAGGGATGGTGACTCAGCCATGCCTATTTAGTCCCACTGCCTGACCACTTCAGTGCTGACCAAAAGTTAAAGCATGTTATTGTAAAAAAAGAACTCAGACAGGTTTGGAGCACGGACCACCTCTCTAGGAAGCCTATTCCAATGTTTGACCACCTCTTCAGTAACAAAATCCAATATAAACTCTGAACCAAAACTAGAGTAGCTCTCTGACAAATCCCACATCATTGTTTCCTCCCATGCAGCTATAAAAAAGGCTTCTGAGTTTTAATTCAAACATACACATGGAACATCAAATGAAATTCTGCTCCTTCAAAGGCAACAGAAAAACTCTGGCAGTGAGCAGTGGTGGCAAAAAGATTATTTTTTTAAAGAGTGAGTTACTGCGCTAAGGTAACTTTATAGGATTGCTTCAGTTGTCTGGAAGTGGTTACTGCTGGTGCAGAACAGAGGCCATGATATAAGCACAGGTATGTATTTATGTATATGTGTTTATTTTTCATCCTTTTATCAAAGGTGCTGAGATCTTTCAAATGTGGCAAAGAGCAGCCAGATGTGCACAAGAGCAAGTTGTGTCTGTCCACAGAAGAAACCTTTCAGAGACACACTTAACAGTTCTTTGGAGAACAAGGTTTCACTTTCAAGGGTGGAAGAATTGATTTGAATATTTTAAGGTTAAATCAATTGCGTAAAGGCATTTAGAGAGAATTTGATCTGGGCCTTATCATCCTAATTAACTATATTATAATATAATTATATCAGTTATTATATTATTTAATCTCAAAAGAGATGAAAAATGTTTTCTATGCATGAAAGAGGGGCTCCTTCTTGGGGGCAAGAATTGAGTCACTAGGAAAACATTGAGAACTAGGGAAATAAAATACTGGGTCTGGGATCACAGTCAGACCAACTCTTCCTTTGATCATACACAGACTGGTGCAGTGCTGAATTTAGATGTGAAGGACATCCTTAATATCTAAAAGCATAATCCTATGGCATTTAAAAGAACAGAGAAAATGGGACTTTTAATGCAAGAAGTAGATGAGGAATACTTAGTACCTCTCTGTACTAGTGTCATACAAGAGATCCCATAAAGAAGGTGATGCCATATGACAGTTTCACTACACCGAATCTCCTTTTTGCCTGAAAAACTAGTTTTGTTTGAAATTTAACTGAAAAGTGGATTTATGACTTCTCCTTGGTATATTACTTTCTTTACATTAATTGGAAGCTGCTATATGGAATTATATGTTTGATGTATTAGGAGTGCTTATTGCAGATGCCTTGTGTTTGTCTTGCATGAGGAGTGGGCAGTTTCTCCGGTACATTTGCTGAATTCTTTTAATGCAAATACTAGAAATTTTGATAGTAGTTTGTGCCTGGAATAAACTCTGTAAATTCACCTCTTGTGCTTTTATATTATGACTGAGTTTTTAGATTCTGTAATCATTCATAAAACCTGGAAAGTACAAGCTGTCCCCTCTGAAAAAAAACCCCACCTTCTACTAATTTATTATCCATGTATAAATAGCTTCTGAATTCAGTGTCATGAGGCAGCAAACTCTAGCAGGCTCAAGAGAAGGGGCACAGCAAACTTGTATCTTGCTGTGATCAGTGATTTTCTCTGGTAGCTGATGAACCTCTTTTTCTCCCTCTGTGAAAAGACTAAATCAGAAGATGGTAACTTGGAACTCAGAGACTATTTGCAATACTTCTTCCCACTTTTTTTTTTCCTCTTGAACATGACTTCTACATCCTAAATAGTTTTCTAAAGGTGCCATCAGCTGTTTGGCCTCTGAATCATGCAGGCACCAGTGGAAGAATGCTTAGACTTTGACGTGGGAAAAGGCTGCAACTTTTTGTGTGGTTGTTGTTCCATAGCAGTAAGGCTATAGGGAATTATAATTTTAAATGTCTTAGGTATTTTATAGGTTCATAAAACTTCATGAAAATCTTCCTTAAAATTTAGTTATTCACAATACACTTTTGTCACATGTGAATAATCAAAGTTGACAAATATAACAAAAAATTCTTTGTGTTTAAATGCTGTGCTACATGCTTCATGTATTTATAATGCTTTTAAATACACAATAAGTATTGCTTTTTCAAATGGTATTGTTTTATCAAGGCTTAATGTTTTGGCTGTGATTTTATTTGGCCTGTGCTTCATTCTGAGCAGCCATTTCAAGCAGAAGATCCATGTGCAAATTTTCAGGCTATTTTTAAATTGAGTTTGCAATAAACTGGAACCTTTTGAAAAATCCTCAGGAGAAGAGTGGCACAGCCTTATTGTTTTAAGTGTTCCCTCTACTGTCTCATCAAATATTCACATACTATAGCGCTCTCTGCTCTAATGTCTTGCTTAAAACAAAGGTGCCAAATTAATGTTAGTGCAAGTTTTTGGGGCTCTCCGGGGGCCAGGTGGATTAGCTGTGTGGGGAGAAAAAAATTGCAGAGACATTCTCCATGGCTTCACGAAGAACTTGTGCATTAACCTGCAATCTTAATGGTGCAAGTGGCAGGCATTTGCCTTGCTCCCCCTTCCAAGCTTGTTTACAGCTAGGATGCTGCCCCAGAGCAACTCCCTTGTGGTTTCCACTGTATACCATGCTGCCATTAGATGTCGGGTTTTTTTAAACATTCTCTGGCTTTTCCAGCCTGAGAACTAGGCAGCCTTCCAACCAGGCTTTGGTGGTATAGAAGAGAGCAGTGTGGAAAACTTGATTGCTTGCTCTTTATCTTTCACCCTCATCCTTTTCTGCAGAATTTTTCCATTATAGGTGGAATAACACCTTTCATGTGACCTTATATTAAGTGCTTCATTTTGTGGGCCTTGCTCTACATGCTGGTTTTTGAGTTCCACTTCTGTGGTACTGAACTCTTTACCAAGCAGAAACTCCCTAAATTCAAAGTATATAATATTATATATAAGTAAAACAAACACCGTGGTATTGAAAAGAAGCTTTTCAGTTGCCTTTAAATTTGAAACTGGAAAACAAATGAGCATGGAACAAGTTTATCCTTTGCAAAGCCAAAACACTGGTGACTTTCCAAAGAAGTAACAAACTGAAAAGTTTTTTTGACCAGCAAAGAAGTCTAATTTTTTCATTTCAGTGGGTAACTGTTCCCTGCATCCTGTGTTTGTCCAGTTTCATTTTCCATCTACTTCTGCCATGCTGTTTGTTGCTAAAAGCATTCATTTATCCGAGAAACACCCTTAGCATCTCTATGGACCTAGCAGTGAGCATTAAAAGCATGCTGGGAAAATTCTCCTTTTTCAGGAGTGTTCAAGGTGTTTTTCTGTGGCATGTACTCTGGTAAGCTTTCCAGGCTTAAGATCAAGTCTCCTGCCAAAATGCTTGCAATTTATTTCAGTCTGAATTGCACTGAGGGTTGGTAGCTCAAGCATGGCTTTCTGCTCAGCCCTTTTAGCCAGAGTGAATTTTGGAGCAGTGATATTCTTACAGCCTGAGGGTATTTCCAGTACAGACAACTTCAAAAAGTTCCCTGAAAAGACTTCAAAACTGTTTAAAAAACCCCAACCCCAATCTAAAAATACCAACCACTCTGATATTCTCGCAGAAGTATGCCTAATTAGGGTAAGCAGGAAGAAAATAATGATATAAAGTTAATCCTAATGAAGGTTCAAAATTCATCCTCACTTTCATTTACTGTAAATGAAAATCATTATGGTATCAGAGTATGGGATGGCAGCTGGGTTATCTCTTAGAGAAATCAAGTAGTTCTTCAGTTTCAAGAAAACAGAAATAGTGGTTTTGACCACTCTTTTTCCATGTCCTTCATGTGGACAGTTACAAAGGAAACTGCCAGATATCCCAGGCTGTGCATCACTGCAGGATTTCCTCCTGTATGTCAATGTCTGCTTGCTCTGGAGGATGTGACTGCATGGCAATGGTCTGCAATAGTTCTTCTTCAATAAGCTTTTGATAAGTTGACTTTCTTTAATGAAATCGAACAAAGTGGCCATTAGTGTGTCAAAGCAGAATGGCAGCATGGGCAGGGGAGCTCAGTACTGATTGCTTAATGCACTTTCATTTCATACCTGAGAGTTTTTGTTTTTTCTCTCTTTTCTAGGGAGACAAGCCCTCATTCACTGCCTCAGAGAAGGCTGAACTGAGCATTAGGAGGTCTGGACTCATCTCCTTGATGAGTACTGGAAATGAAAATAGAAAGGAGCTGCTTCTGTGTGGGTGTTAAATTTTGTGGGTGTTTCAGCTGTCTCTGAAAAGCCTTTTCTCTACCAGGTACCTCAGTCTGTGCCTGAAAACTTTACCCCTTCCCAGGCCTCCCTGCTTCCCCAAGACTGGCCTAATACCGAAAATACCCAACAAACCCTCTCTGCTGTGGGAGCTCTCCCATCCTTTCATCCATCTTATGAGATTTTTTTATTTTTTTCGGGGTGAAAAATGCTTGTGTTGAACTTCAAGTAGGCAAGACTTTGTACATTGTATCTGTTCATTGTCAGAAGCACTTCTGCGTTACTTCATGATGCTGTACCCTAATGGATATTGTGGTGTTGTGTATTGCCTGCAGCTCTTCTATCTCGGCTATCATCAGCTTCATTATAGTCCCTTTCTTTTGTAGCTGTTTTATTGTTGCTGGAAAATGGAGGTGCAGGACAGTGGCTGAAAAGCCAGTTGCATTCAGATCTCCTGATGAGTATCTGACTTCAATTTCGTGACATAAAAAGAAAGTCATTGCAATTTTGTAGCAAACTGAGATTCCACGAATTGCACTGCAATCATCTTAACAGAGGAGTGTAGTCCATATTCTTGGTACAGTCACAAACTCCTTTACAAGGATAAGAAAGCAGAAGATAGCTTGTTTTAAAATTCTTTGAGCCATGCAAGACAATGAAGCAACAGTTTGTCCCTCTGAGACCTTCTGTCCTCACAACAACAAAACCCCCCACCTGTTCCTCTAAAATGAATCTGGAACAAAAGATGGAAATGATCTTTTATTGCAAAATTGCAAAAGGGCTTTAAAAGCTTGTATTAAATTCCATGTTATGACTCTGGCTTACCAGGCTATAAAGGCAGGTCTCCAGTCTTCTATGTAAAAAGTCTTAAAGCCTTCCTCCTGCCATCTAAATAAGTTTTCAAATACACTGAGGGAGTCAGTCATAAAGTTTCATCAGTACACCATTGATCCTGACATGACTGGCTGGCTGTATAGAGTCAACATAAGTTTATTAAGATTTAAATTTTTAGAGGAAACTGAACTTGTAAAAATCTTTTGAACGTTTTTCTTCCCAGTTTGGTCTGAAAATGTCATTCAAAGGGTTTGTACCTGTGTCTCGGTAGAGTAAAATAATTTCTATTAAACTTACCTCTAAAGGCCTCTAAAGTTCAACCTGGAAATCATGGTCAGGTTCAGCAGGAAATTTACTTACCCCGGGATAACAAGCCAGTGAGTTGAAGGATTTTCTGTACTGGGAGCCAATGCCTTGAGTTTTTGGGGCCAAAGGGAGGGCTGGTGTGGATATTTTCTTTTCAGCATGGATATTTTGTTTTCAGCTTGCTATGCTGATGGAGAAGATGTTGTTTGGATCCTGTTTCAGATCAGACTGTCCCATTGGGCTGACAATGTCTGTTTGCTCTGGAAGGGAGTACATAGACCCATCTTGCACTGAATTGAGGTGATGATTTCAGCTCTTCAATGAAGAGGTCAGTGACTCTCAATTGCTTTCAATTTCCACCTGGATGTCTGCTGTGGGCCTCTTCTCATACAGCAGTGTGGTGGTTCCCTTGCTCACCTGTTCCTTCAGTTGTTTCTTTAAAAAATTCTCTTTTTAACAATATTTTCCAAAGGTATATTGAGCTTTCATCACTCCCTACAGTGTAGAGTTGAGGGTTTCTCTAGCCTTTAGATATACTACTATCCTGCTTTCATCTGGGATAGAGTTAATTTTCTCCCTAGAAGCTGGTACAGTGCTGTGTTTTGGATTTCATGTGAGAATATGTTGATACCACACTGATGTTTTAGTGGTTGCCAGGTCAACGACTTTCCAGTTTCCCATTCTCTACCAGTGAACCGGTGCATAAGAAGCCAGAAGGAAGCATGACTGGGACATCTGACTCAAACTGGTCAAAAGGATATTGCATACTATAGAAAGTCATGCTCTGTGTATAAATAAGTGTAAGTTGGCCAGGTGGGGCCAATCACTGCTCAGGGATGGGATGCGCATCAGTCAGCAGGTGTTCTCTCTTTATGTAGCCTCCCTTTTCAGTATTGTTAATATTATTATTATTATATTACTTTTTTTCAATTACTAAACTGTTCTTATCTCAACCCATGGTTTTTACCTCTTCCCAGTTCTCCCCATTCCACCAGTGCTGGGAACAAGCAACAACACGGTATTTAGTTGCTGGCTGGAATTAAACCATGACAATTACATTCAGAGAGCTAGTGCTGGCTCCATGACAAGACCAGCAATTACAGTCTCAGAGGAATTGATTTTGCTAATGCATCAACCTGAGAAGGGAGCTGTGGCACTGAAGGAGGAGAATACACCCAGGCATGTAGCCTCATCCATCCCTACAGCCTGCACACCTTGCAGAGATCAGGGCTTGACACAAATGGATTTTTGTTGTTTGTGCAGTTTTAAGGTCAGAAATAAGACTCCCAGATCTCACAGAGCTGCCCCAACTCATTCAGCTCCTTGCTGTGAAGGAAACCATGTCCATTTTGGCAAAATTCTCTCTGCTCATTTCCTTCACACCCTCAGTCAACAGCTTCAGATTCAAGTGTCTCCTTAGATATTTCACTGCCTAATGTATTTTATTTTCTCCCCAGTGGTAAAAAATTGTCACCCTTCCTGATTCCAGGAGGGTGCTGGTTTACTGGCATGCACTGATGGGTGATCACAGGGAAGAAGATCTTCCCATCAGGGATGGATGCTGTCTGTGGCTGAATTCTTGTGGAAGAAAGGCTGGTGGGGAGTGCAGCAGGAAAGTGGTTCAGAAATGAAGCATTGAAGTTTCCCCTGATACTGAGTAGGCACTCTCTATACTTGGAGGATGTCTTTGCTAAACTGACAGCAACTATATATGCCAATGTGTTGCTCAGAGTGTTGAAATATCTTACTGAATTGGAGCAAAAGATGTCTCTTACTTCTGTTTCCTTTTTTCAGTTTGTCTTGAATGCCACGGGTGTAAAGACCAGTTGGTTAAGACTGTCATGCGCAGGTTTTTTTATATTGGTTTATTTTTTTCATTCTCTGAACAAAGATGAAAGAAAACCCATGCAAAGAATGATGTTTTCATAAAACTTTAACACTGTTACACTTTTGGAAGCTTGAAATACTGAGAATGCTGTACTAAAATACAAGGAACAATGGCTACAAACTGAGATTGTAGGTTTAGATAAGATATGAAGAAGAAATTCTTCATTATGAGAGTTGTAAGACACTGGAACAAGCTGTCCAGAGAAATTGTGGGTATCCCATCCCTGGAATTGTTCAAGACCGGGTTGGATGCAGCTTTGAGCAAGCTGGTCTAGTGGAAGGCTCCCTATGGCAGGGAGGTTGGAATTAGATGATCTTTAAGGTCCCTTCCAACCCAAACCATTCTATGGTTCTTTAAAATGCTGCAAGCCCATCTAAAATTTACTGTTGACTCTCTACCCCATCCTTTATGACATAAAAGCAAAACCTCATAGATCAAATATCACTAAAAGTGTATCCTTAGAAAACTTAGCTGTTCACAAAGCATATTTTTAAAGACATGCTTCAGACAGGAATGAAAGATAACAGAATGTCTCAGAACACAGAATAATTCTATTTTAATTAGAGAGAGTAGTTCTTCATTACTGAGTGCTCAGAGAGACAAGTGCAAAAGAAATCTGATTTCATACTGTTGTAATTAAAGGGAATATAAAAGTAAAAAACACCTCTGTAATCACAAGTTTCAATTAATAGCAAGGGAAATGTTTCATTTATTAAAAAAAAAAAAGAAAAAACTGAAACATGAGAAATGAAACAATGGCATTCTGTAAAGAATCAGTGTATCAGGAGACAATATGAATGGCTGTCCTTAGTTTCATTTTTGTGTTTTTGATTTACCTCTTAATTCTCCTTTTCCTTTTCCTTTTCCTTTTCCTTTTTTCCTTTTCCTTTTTTCCTTTTCTTTTTCCCAATTCACTATATTACTTGCACTTTGTGATCAAATGGATCTGTTGTTGAATTGTTTCAACAGCCAAGTCATAAATTCCACTGAAGTTCCTGTGCAGTAGGGGACACCTTGCAGAAATGATGTCTAGTTTTTGTTCATTGCCTTTATAATGTGACAGGGACAGTTTATGCAAATAGTGCTTTTAGTTGGTAGAAATATTGCTTCTACTAATGTGCTTTCCTGTTTTCTGCAGATAAAGCATTGGCTGTCCATGTGCTAAGTGCACCACTCTGTCTGAATGTCCTACTTTTATAAACAAAATATTAGTGCTTCAGAGGGTAAAGTACAAACCACTGATGAAGTAGATCTTAAACTGGATTGTTTTTTACTGTTTTGATTAGACCGTATTGTCCTTCAGAATTTAGCAAAAGTTTTTCATTCATAGGGACAATACTGACCTAGACAGGGTCCTGAACTTTGGTATCCTTGTGTGCAGGTGTACAGGGATATTGCAGAACAAAATCATTTTTATTTTAGACTTGAAGCAAATGAGCTGAGCTTCTGGCAATAAAAATGATATTTCTTTGCCTTCCAGGTTGTTTTTTACTATTAATTTTTCTAGAAACATTTACAGGAACTTACAACCTATTGCAGAGCTGGGTGTTTGGTTTGTCTGGTCTTGAATATGTTGTTTCAGAATAAATTTATCTATCTGGAAGTTAAATTATAGTGTTTATAGGGCATTTTTGCCTGACTTTGCTTATTTTAAAGATAAATAAAACCTTTCCCACATAAACTTTGCACAGCAGACCTTGTGGCAAAAATACTACTTATGAGAAAATGTATCAGCAATATATTTTCAGCCAGCTGAACTTCTGTAGCATACTTCCTGCACTCAAAGCAATTTTGTCACCCTCTTCACCAACTAAAGCAGGCATCCTGAGGAGAACTCCATCATATTACTAAACCACATGAATATGGTACCCAGGAGGCCTGCCTGAAGACTATGTAGATCATGGCAATTTTGGTACTTTTAATGTTGAATGGTTGGATCTGAGAACCAGAATACTTTGTGTGGAGTTATTGTTTCTGCTGTTTTTATTATCTTAATTTTCATTCAGCCTCCCCAAGGCTGGTTTGTCTCTCTGTTCTGTCAGATAACTCTGACACTCAAGTAAGTGTCAAAATGTGGTGAGGATGACAAAAAGACTGCTTGTTCTTTATGTTTTTCAGGGCTTTCTAGAAGGGGTAGGCTAAGGAAGTTTCTTCTTCCTCTGGTATCCTCAGCTGAGGACATTGGGTGCTTGTGCAGGATTTGGTTTCCATCCCTCTCCTCCATCAGGCTTAGCATTATGTATATATACAGAAAATGACTCCTGATTTGGGTATATCATAGCTGTAGCTGTGCAGATGCTTGGCATTCTGTAAGACCTTCTTCATGGTTCAAATTGCCTGAAATCGATGACTTTCAGATTTGTCAAGAAAGCTGTGCGTTCTCGGCTACTGTTCCTTATGTGACAATGGAAGTAAGAGAAAAATCCAATCTTTTCCCAGTGCTCATTTTGTGGGGAAAACCTTTCTTTCAAAATGCTTGGGAAACCTTGAGCACTTTAACTAGAAACAGAGCAACCTGAAGCAAAAGCAAATGTTAGTTTAATTTTTAAGTGTGCTCTCCATACAGCAGATGGAGCACACACTTCCCTGTTGAGGAACGCAGAGCAGCTCAATTATGCTTTCATACCAAATTGGCCCTCTTCTTTCTGGTAAAAAAAGACAAGGAACATGAGTTATTCTAGACCAAAATTAGTGTTTGAGGTTCTTCCTTTTTAACTTTTTTAATTCAAATGTTTGAAAAAGATTTTGAAAGAAGTGACCAGACTTGATTTGTTTGTATATTATAATTGACAAAAAAATCCCTGTTTTAGAATCAGAATGGTTTGGGTTGCAAGGGACCTTAAAGATCATCTAGTTCCAACCCTTCTTTCCATGGGCAGGGACAATTTTCAGTAGATTAGATTGCTCTGAGCTCCATCAGGCCTGACCTTGGACACCTCCAGGGGTGGGAGGTAGAATAATCTTTGATGTTCTTCCAGAAACATATTGGAAGCTGGGATGAAAGGAGAGTTTTCCTCTTCCTCTAAATACCAACTGTATGCATTATTAGTAATGTGAAAAACCAGTCTGCTTGTCTGGTACTCTTATTACTTCTAGGTGTGTTCCTGCATGGCAATTATATTATTAATTGATTTACTAATGCTGTGTGTTTTGGGAGATGTAATTTGAGTAGCAGAGAAAATCAATCTGTCAGTAGCACACTGCCAAGTTGATCTACTTTATTACATTAACCTAAAGAGCTATTTTAAGTGAGCCTCCTGCTATTGCAGACAGGTATCCAGCGAGGGCTGGGTGTGCTTTGTGTACAAAAGAAGGAGCTCCTGCAGGATGTGAAGGACTCCAGACTCTGTCCTTGGCACCTGTGGAGAGTGGATGTTGTTGACTTCAGTAGCTCTACAGCCTTGAAACTAAAGCTTGCTTGAGAGTGGAGCTGTTTGTACCAATGAAGATGTGAGCAGGGGAACTATCAGGTTAAGATGGCATGAGGACAAAATAAGCTTCACAGGTAAGTGGCTTTATAATGGAATAAGTCTCTGCCCTTTGTGTGGTATGAAGCTTATTCCAAGGAAATCTCACTGAATTTAAACAAACAGCAAAGGATTTGCCTTCATATGCCTTCCCTCTTACACAGCTAAAATGTGGTGCAGAGCCATATTATCTGGTGGCTTTGGCCCTGTTCAAGCAAAATGCGTGTAAAACCATCAGACTGTATTAGAGCATCTTGAGTTTGGTGAATTTGATCTATCAAAACAACTTAGCTTGATTTTTACACAAAGAAATCTGAACTTAGAGATAGCTTATTGATTTCCTGTTGTTTTCTCAGCCATGTTAATTCTGTTACATACCAGATTCTCCCTGAGGGCTGATTTTAAATTGGGTCAGAGTACCTACAACTGCAGGATATCATTGTGGTGTCTATGCAATAGACAAGGATAATGCCTCAGTACACCCCAAGCTACTGGCTTGGTACAGAAGTGGTGTACAAAATTAGATTTGCACCATAAAGGAATTTTTCCTGCGACTTAGTTTTTCTGAATGATAGTTCATCTTAATGCGAGAAATCAATATAAATTAATGTAGCATGGAGTTGGATCTGACAAACCCAGTCCTGAACAGCTGCTCCAGGTAACAAGCAATGAAGAATCACAGCAGGAGACTTCTGAATTTCATCTCCACTCTTTGTTCACCTACCCCAACTTGTATGTCTGATTCTCCATAAATAATGTCAGTTGATATCTGGTGGTCTGGGGTTTAGATACCAAACTCCCTTTGAAAACCCTGAAGTTAACAGATATAATTTTATCTATACTTGGGTTTTGGATCCTAAATTTAGGCATGGCTTTGAATGTCAACAGTAGAATCTGTCCTCTGTCACACATAATCCTATAGCAAGAGATTTCATGCATTTTATTGGCTTTTATTTATGACTTGAGAAGTTTACCAGCTTTTCAGTTAATGGGATTTTGGGAATGATTTTCATTGATGATATTGACAGCAGTCAGAAGATGGATATGATATGTGCAATAGTTTTGGCTAGTAGGCAGGACAGAGCTCTCTGATTAAAGGTTTAAGCTAGTTGGATGTGATTTACCAAGAAGCTAATGTCACTCTAAGTATGGTGTTATTAAATTTTTTTTTCATTTTTTGTCTTTCTGTCAAATTTTCTGGGTTGTCTTTGTGCACAGAGGTTTTTCTTACCTAAACCTTTTTTTTTCTTGTATAAATCATGCCCTTGTAAATTTTAGTAATGATCATGTGAATTATGGAGTTATTTTGCCATTAGCTTGATGAAAAAATAATATGGCCTTCATCTTAAGATTACATGAGAGGCAAGTGTATGAAGTAAAATTACATAATATACCACATTAATACAGGAAATTCTTACAACCCTGGAACTGTCTGGTGCTGAACAGGGATGCAGTGGAGAGAAGGAAGTGTACATGGACAGGAACCACAAAGATTATAATCAGCAACTATATGGTGACTTTCCTACACAGGATATTTTTGGATGGAGAGGAAATTTTAAATTGAGACATGAATGTTGACTTCTGACAATATTCACTTCAGGAGGAGACAGTGGAGATAGTCAGGGACATAAAATCTGGAAATAGGATTTTGTGTTTGGAATAGGGGAGCATTCATAACCACCAGAGAGAAACATGAACAAGAACTGGATGTTTCAAATTCTGCTTCTGTCTGTAACCTAAATCTGGAAGACATCCTCCTTTATGCTTTGCAGTGGAAAAGTTAACACCACTAGCCCATTCCCACCAGCTCTCTGCCTCATATTCAAATAAGGGGAACTTAGCCTGGGAAGTGTCGGGAGCCTGGAATTAGGCATAGAGATGTAAGGTGTGGCATGCCTTACATTTTGGTCCTGCCATGCTCAAAATTATGACCGCGTGCAAAGAAGAAGGACATCCGCATAAAAGCAAACAAAAGTATTTATTTTTTTGTATAACTGCCATCTTAAGAGTCTACTTGCTACTCCAGATTTAGTTGTTGCAGAGAAAGAAATAATTATAATGCCATTAAAATTGTGATAAATGCATGCACAATCTTGGATTATATCCCTTTTCCTTGGGTTATGCTCAGCCTTCAGAGACAGAAAGTTGGTGGCTTCACTCTGGGGTTTGGTGTGTAGAGCAGTGTTAGAGCATGTCATTTTTTCCAGGAGGAATATGCTGTTCATGTTGCTGGTTTCCTCTCCCAGGATCCACTTGGGGTCATTTGTATCTGTTTGCTAATATGCTTATTACTCTGCTCATCCACAGCTTCAAATTACTTTTGAGTTTACTATAAATGGCAACTTTTTGCATGTTAGATACTATTTCTTTGGGGTTTTTTTGTCACACCTAGCTTCAGCATTGCCTGGCTTCCCATATGCACTCTTTTAAAACTGAGCATTAAAAAGCTGTTCTACACTTTGGGACTTCCACTGCCAGCACTGGCTCAGTCTTGTACCACCCCACCTTACCTATTGTGCCTCCTGTGTCTCCGCTTCTCAGGTGTCCACTCTCATGCCAGTGCTGCATTTTTCTGCACTATGGCATTGCGTTAAAGCCATCAATATCTTGTTCTGCTTTTCCCTGAACAGATTGAACAGCTGAGTTTCACTGACCGTATCCATTGCCTGAGTGATTCTCAATTATAGACATATAAATGTGTGTGTACACATACACATATATATGTATAAAGTCTTGCTTATTTTCTTTATGTTAAGTGAACATCAAGCTGGAAAACAGAGGCTTTCACCAAAAGTTATACTGGAATGACTAAATTTTCAAAGACAGTCAGAGTGCCTAAGAATAATACTGGGAAACACCAGAACATGGTTTGTACTTTCATCCTACAGACACTGTTAGGAGTTGAATATCTTGTCTATGAACATGCTTTTTAAAGACTATGATAAATAACCTGAGTTACTGAAGCTGCACTGCAGTTGGGTCATTCCCGTTGGCTACTATGGGTCAGCAAGGCTTTGGCTATGCTTTCCTGCTTACTGTCTTTATGGATAGTGGTTGTGGCCTGACGGATTTGGTGATTGACATGGTTCAGATTAATTTTCTCTTATATATGCTAAAGATAACTGACATGTTGGGAGATCTTGGTTGCAACACACGCAGTGGGAACAAACTCCTGGGTAGTGGCTCTAAGCCTGATTTTAGAAACAGTTAAAATGCAAAATTCTTCAGACAATTTTTATTGGCTGGTATTTCAAGGGGCTTATAATCATAGTTCTGGCATCTGTTGATGAGATTAGAAGTAATCTTTCCTTCCTGTTTTGTGTATGACATACTAGTAGAGTCCTCATAAAGTCTGTATCACTGAAGGAATACTAAGTGCTTAGAATTTATTTGAATGCCATGAATAACTTAAGTATTTAATGGTAATCTATGCATTTGTTAAATTTATAAGTGAAGTGGAACAGTATAAATATTTAATCTGGTGAGAGAACAACGTTTAACAGTGTTTCCTTCCATCCCTTTTCACCAGGTTCAGCTGAGGGCGATGTTTAAGCAGATTTCTTCTCTTCAGACTCTTTAGCTTGCTTGTATCAGATGTGTATCAAGAATTACTCCAAAAATTTTTACCCTCAATATGTATGTGTTGTCATATATTTAAAAACATTTCTGTTAGGCTTTAAATTTGAGGATAAATTTCTGAACTCTGTCCTACAGTCCTCTAAGAAAGGTAATTGAAATATATTTTTAAAATCTAGGGTGATACCCCTCCAGCAGTGTAATGACAAGGGCTGATTAGAGGGAGCAACTTTCCACAACCAGGTATCTTTTCTCGCAACTCTTGGAAGGCAGTTATTTTGCAGTTTTCAGGGGCACTAACTAATATAGTTAATATATAAATAACTAATATAGTTGATAGATAACTAACTACTATAATAAATATATACTAATATATGTTAATAGGTACTAATATATTGTGATGGGTTTGATAAATCCCCAAAAACTCAGATTAAGGTTTTAGTTTTAGCTAGGCCCCACTTCTGTGGGTCA
>JAWWEU010000081.1:113085972-113164853 GCA_035583155.1 Acropternis orthonyx | reverse complement strand
ACTTCTTTTAACTGAAACTCTGTCACATTGGGAAGTGGTTGGCATTTTGCCAAGAGTCAAACCAAAACAATAACATAACTTAAGATAACTAACATAACAAATTTATAGTGAGCCAGTTGCTCTGATCTAATTTCTCTGATGATCACTCTGACAATGCACAAGGCACTTTTCTCCATTTTCAAAGGACAGCAAAATCCCTCACCATGATGAGGCTTTTGGAGCTCAGGTGCACAATCAAGACAATCTGTTTTAACACACTTTTTCATCATTGAAACTCAGGGGTCTAATGAAAGTTACACGACCAGCCTCTCTTGGTAGCTAATGGAAAGATTCCTCTACCTGTTGTTTTGGGGGGCATAATTATTGAATTTTTAAAATTCAGATTCTATTTTGATGTTGTAAGATATTCAACACACCTCTGTCTGTTATTTTAAGGGGATGTAATTATCAAATCACTAAAACTTAAGGAAATAATATTGTGATGTTTTAGGGGAAAGGTTATAGTTTTCCTGAAAAAATGCAAATATGAAAAGAAACCAAGTATGTGCATACATGTGTGACTGAGTTTGAAAGCAAGATTTAATTTAACTTCAGATACCAACAACACTAACATCTTGCTGCTAATTATGGCTTTTCTGTATCAAAACTTTATGCTAGCATATGCTACTGATACACTTTTTAAAGGCAGAACAGTCTGCTGGGAAAGCCTCTACTTTTGTGATGTGCAATATTGTTCAAGCCATATGAGAACACTGAGTCCTTGCAACGACCAGATGAAATTATTATTATTATAATCATCATCATTATCACATAGTAATTGTGTGAGGACTCCTGTTTCAAGCAAAGTGTAGGGGAAGTGAATTGTGCAAGGCTACTAAGACGGTAATTACAATGAGTATTCATACAATTACTGCATTGGGTAGTGTGACTGTCTTGAGTCCTGTTCTATACACAAAGATGTTCAGGGAAGTGCTGAATAGCTGTGAATACAAATACCAGCCTTGTCTGGATAGTGCAGTAACGCACCGTGTTGTCTCCTCTGCCTGGGACCTCCTCAGGCTTGCAGGCATGGAATTACAGAAACGTGTTTGAAAACACACATTTTCTGATGTTTATCAGTAAATTAGAAAGGATCAGCAAAAGATACCTAAAATAAGACAGTAATGCAAAGATGACCCTGAGAGTGACTTTTGCTGGTGCACAGTGAATCCCTGGTGCCCAGGGAGAAGGTGAGCCAGACAGGTGTCTCAGAGGGAGCAGCGGCCTGAGGTGGGGTTGGGGTGGCTGGCTGGCCATGGTGGCACTTTTGGCTCTTCTGCTGGCCTGTCTGTCTTTACTCACCTGCCTGCCCAGGCTCTCTTAAGTAGGGAGGACTCTTTTCAGGAGTTACTACAGAAATAATGAATGAGGTCTGTGAGAGCACGACAATGCATTTTTCTTCCATCATAAAAAACCCTCCAACTTTTTCTGGTAATATTCAAGGTTCTTCAATATGGAGTCAGTTTCTCCAGTTTTCCTTTTCTTTGTTTTTGTTGTGTTTGCAAATTATATTATGTTTTCTTATGGGACAGAAAGAAGAGTAGACTATCAATTTCTTCAAATTAAAATATAAACTTTCCATTGTAATGTAGATTTATTAGCAGCCTTCCATGAACATTCATGCTTACACAGTTATGGACTGTTATCTCTGTCTGCATCCTCATAGTAAATGTGGTACAGCTCCCTGGAAATGGTTGATAGTCAGCATTGAAGGGGATGATCTCCTTTCAGCTCACCTTTTTGCAGCAATAACCTGGAGTCATTTAAATAATGCCAATGAGTCCATACTTTTTAACTGATCAAATGTCTGGCATGGAGGATGCTTCTGTGAAACTGTTAGATTAGAAACTGTTAGCTCATATGAGAAGTAACTGCAAGAAAAAGCTGTTTTATATTTGTTTTATATTCTGTCTTCTATATATTTATTGGATATAAGTATTTAATATACTGGAAAAAGAAATAAGATGCATTGAACAAATGGTTCACTTAATTATGCCTAATATGTCATTAATGTGCTTTCTGGACCAAAGCTTTATCTGGATCTTCTCTACATCTCTATTTCAGTCACTGAAACTCTGCATCCACCAATAATTACATTCCCAGCATTTGCATTTGAAGTGCAATCTAGACAAAACTGATGTGTGTGACCAAAAAGGGTCACTTGTCTTCCATTATTATTCAGATAGTAGCATTTTCAAGTTGAAAAACTTTTACTGTACAATGGTACCAGACACATACTTTAGTCTTTATACTTCATCTTATATATTTATGACTGCTATTATTTTTGACCTAAGTTTACAAGGAAAAGTTGTACAAAGGGAAAATGTCCCAATGCTCGGTGCAGTGGGCTGCTTGTTCCACACACAGCAGTGACCACCTGACAGAAAGGGAACATGCTATTTTTGAAACAAAGAAATGGCAGAATTATCTGCAGGATTTTAATATTGAATAGGTAGATAATCAAATCCTTCCTAATACTTGCAGAATCCTTCTCAGTGAGTGAAAGGCTTCAGGAAGATCTAAGTGCAAACAGTCTCACTGGAGCTTAATCATTCAGCAGGTCAAAGGAGATTAAAGCAGATGCTGAATATAAAGAGGAAAATAATCTCCCTTCCTCAGTACAGCAGCTGGTCCTTTTTATTTGCTAGAGGTGGTTACTCTGCTGCTTCCCACAGATAATAAAATTAGCTAAATAAATTGAAAAAGCCCACTGTTAATTTTTAAAATATATGTATTTTATAAAATTAAAACCATATGTAAGTGACATGCCAAGAATGAACTTCTGAGGATATATTTATATAGAGGCCCAAATTTAAAAAATCCTGCATAAAATTCTGTTTGCAAAGATGAAGGGGAATGATCAGCTGGTGAATAAGGAAGAGAAGAACAGAAAATAAATAACAGTTTAAAAGAAATAGTTTTGATGAACTAAGCTCACTGAATTAACTGTTTGTAGTGAGTAGTCCATAAGATGGTTTCTAAGAATCTCAGTCTTTTCCTGGCCAGGAAATCTTCACCAGTTCCAGATTACAAATCCTGAAGGGGGCTTATATACTCATAATGCCAAAGAGTTAGCACTTGTACAGTGTTACTATACTGGAGTCCTCTAGAAAAGCTTTAGATGGGAGGTTGCTATAGCTTTGCTTATTCCCAGCACTGGAAGTGAAGGAAAATGCAGTGAGTTGAACTGGGAAAACAGACAATTCAGTCACAGGTTAATGGATTACAGTGGAAGTCTTTGAAATGTGCAGCAACTCTGAATGCTGATTCCATGCATTTTTCTGCAAAAAATGTTTGTAGATGTACATATATACGACAAACTGTTTATTAATTATTAATGTATTATGTAAACATATCACATATAAGAAAGTTATCTCCCATTCTGTGTGTTTGTGTATACCTATGTATATCTACAGAAATACATGACAGTGAAGTTGAGGGAAAACCCCCTCAATTTGTATAGCTTGAATAAATTTGGGAGGTAAAACTGGAAAGCTAATAATATTTTTTCTGGCAAAAAACATGAGTCTCATTCAGAGCAAGGACAGGAGCTAATAACAAGACATACCTTTTTTTATTGCTTACTACCCTCATAGGTTTATTGCACTCAGAGATAATATTTATAAGAAAACAGCAGCATTTTCTAGTTCAACCTGATCTGTGCCATAGTATATCAGAACAGAAAGCCTCTCCCTCTTCTCTCTCAAAACATGGTAACAAAATTAAACAATGCTATAACTGTCCCCATAAATATCAGTTTTGTTAATGGGAAATATGTACCTTCCTCCAGAAAGGTTCATCTGAAGACCATGAACCTCATCTGGGCTAAAGCATTGATTCACTGTATTTCATCCCATCAGAGAAAATGGATGTCCCTGTTCATGAAGTCCTGATATACAATTCCTTCATTTGTTGCTTTTAATTTCTTTCCCAGCAGTTTCCAGTTCCTACTGAGACAGGAGGATAGAATGGTTAGACACTGGGCACTGACTCTTTTCACACTTTTTTTCCTGTTGCGTCGAATAATGGAATGTCTTACTGGTTTTTGGCTATTAACCTGAAATCAGGAAAGTGCATGTACAACTGGCCAGACTGGGAATTAATCCACAGTTAGCAACATCTCTCTCAGTGCCACTTTCCATTTTATGTGGCCTCTGTATATTCTAGTTCAAGATGGGAAGGATTTGCGCTGAAATGTGGAAGAAAATGCAAGTCTTGAGCTTCTTCCAGAAAATGATTGCTGTATGAGAAGCTGGCCTGTGTGGAGAAGTCTGTTCAGACTTCCTTGAAACCCTGAGCCCACCAAACAGCTACAAGACTAACTAGTGAGCTGTAAGGAATTGATACAACTCAAAAGGGAACTGTTGACCTTAAATGCCATTTTTTCAAACTAACAGTAGATGGACATGAGGTCTGCTGGAGAACAGTGATGACTAGAAAAAATCATGAAAAGATGGTTGAGGAAGTATCCAACTGGATGCCAGACCAGTGATCATCCAGAAAAGCCCAAGTCACAGTAGGTCAAAGATGGGAACATTCCTTCAGACACCCTTCACAACATGCCTAAGGAAGAGAAGCAACAGGAGGAATAATGCATCTATGAAAGGAAATTTGGTGACATTTTGTGCTTTTCAACACTTTCAAAGTGTTTCCCCATTGTGCCTTAGAGAAAACCACTGCAGAGCAGAACTTGGAGCTGGATGTAGGACAGCAGGACACTGACTTGCATGCTAAGTGGAAGCTGAGCAGGAAGTTCATCTTAAGGGTGGAAGACTGCAGTAAGCTCTGCGGATCACCTGATACTCAGAAATTGATGCTTTGCTCAGTGCAGACTAGATATTTCTGTAAAAAAGCACTTGGAAATATGTTTGGCCCAAAGTAAATTTTATTTATTGAGCAGGTTCTATACAAACTAACATTTTTATAGTAACATTGATTTTTCCAGATTCCAGTTTATATTCTCAGATGGAATAAATCACTTTCAATTCTAAGCAACTACCTATGCTAAAGCTTCACTTGCCTTCAAATGAGCAACTTCAGCTTTAGAATTGCCCTAGTAAGTTAAAATTCTCAGTGATATTAACATAAATTTAGTTGATTGTTGTGCATGCTCTTATGAGTGAGAATGATCTTAATTACCCTATTTCCTCCCTTTCTGCACCCTTCTGACTAGGAGACAACAGAGATATCTCTGCAGAAGTGGTAGACCAAGGTCTCAAACTGAATGCGATGTTCACTAATAAAAAAGGTGAATGCAATGGATTCACTAATGAATTAATTCTGCTCTGTGTGGGTGGATGTGGAATTTTAGAAGGAAACCCTGAGAAACAGATAAAAACCATGTTTTGCAGGCATCTGCCTCTTGGGAATTTACAGACCAATATATTTAGCACTTGAAAGGTAGCTCATCTACCATTATCACTTCTGCTTTATTCACTTAAGTGCTGGGTTTAAAAAGAAAAGTGCTTCCAATGAAATGTGAAGCTTAAACTTGGTATTTACCTCTGCGGTTCTATTCCCATTTTGGGATATCAGGACCTCTCAAGGTCTCTTTAAGTCAACACACAGTTTTTGGCTCTTCAGACAAAATCTTGTTTTATTGAGCCTTTCTCCTGCACTTCTGGCTAGGAGGGTCATCGCCTGTTGGAGTCACCTCTGAGCTTCTTCAGAAAAAAGAGGCTCCATGCAGCAAGTGAATGAAAGATTTTCAAATATTTTGTTGGCAAGAACCACTTCTATGTGTTCTTAGCACTCAGAGAACTTTGCTGTTACTCTAAATTTGCCTCTGTGACCTAAGAAACCTTGACTGAATTCAACTATGTATTAATATACATAAATACATACATATATTTATATACATCTGTAAGTATATCTTGATTATGTAACTTCTTGAAGTTGTATGTGTGGGTAAGTGTTGCCTGCTAAAGGCGTGGTGACTTGGTTCAGGAACGGCACGGCGGCTAACCCCAGTCTCCTCCACTAATCCGTCCCCCAAAGATTTGGTCTGTTTCTGCCTTTCCGCAAACGGGGTAGGGTTAGAAGCGCAAGGGGACGCATCACCGTCCTGCACACCTTTAGGTTCAATGAAACCGCTACCATCGAAAGAGTGGCAAGTCTGCATAGCCGCCCCAATTCCCAGTTTTGACGTGGCCAACAAACAGCTCTGTGCCGCCCTCCAGGTATCCTGTTCTTGTAGGGCTTCCTGCAAAGCCGGTACAACTTTCCCCCACGATTTCAGGCTCTTCCTGCAACCCGAGGACATCGTTTCCTCGGCTAGCACTCTAGTACATCTATCCCACACTTTGGGGTGGAGAATATCCACTGGCTGGTCAATGACCCCGATTTTTAAAAGCCTCGCAACGGCGAGAGTAAAATTTTTGGGCTTACAATCAATACCTCATTGCTTATGCAATTGCGATACGACCTTCACAAGGGCTTCCATCCTCCTTGTTGGTCCGGGAGCGTCCTCCCCGCCAGGCTAGTCCAGCTGCTCCGGCCGCCGTTCACCTGTTCAAGCGATAATCCCAGGTTTCGGCACCACTTGTTGCCTGCTTAAAGGTGTGGTGACCTGGTTCAGGAATGGCATGGCAGCTAACCCCAAGCCGCTTGGGCCATCAGCTCACGGACACCAATGTGGTGGACGGCAAATGGCGTTTATTAATACGTGACATGGCTTTATATAGTGCAAGTCCGTCACGTAACTTCTGTCTGCATATATTATAAGAGGTGTCTCCGCCTAACTATAATGAGGAGGGGGGGCATCCTACCTTTCCGTACATCGCAATATCTTCCAACCCCCAGACCCTATTTACTCCAGGTAAGAAATAAACAATCAACTTGCCACAAAAAAAACACCTTATTGAAAATTCATAATGAACTCTAAATGACACACTATGCTTATCAGAATGAGAACATTTAATTTACATTGTCAGAGCTAATAACTAACAGTAATGGAGATGCTTATCCAACAGTAAATTAGCTTAATCTTTCCCTGTCTTCCTGAAACCCATTTGAATAATCACAGCCCAAAAAGTTACCCCAATACCCTGTGATCAGGCTGTCTGGGGTAGTGTTGGTTGAGAGCTCAAGCTCCTGAAGGCGCTCTGGCCTGATGCTGTGTGAAACTCTTCTTGCCTGAGAGCAGATGGGCTCACTATAGGTTCTGGAGCCTGGCTTGACAATGTGGTTCCCTGTGGTGTGCCTTTACCTGCAGTGAACGTCTGTGTGGGATGTTGGATCCTGCTACAAGCCCCCATTGCAGGGAACGGGGAAAACACGCTTTCTGTGGTCAACTAAAAGTATCAATCCAGTTGCAAAACAGGAAACACAGCACTGACTTTATCTAGTTTCTGAGGAGAAGGCAGAAGGATGCAGGAGAAGTTAATACAAAAGACATTCACTCTGATACAAGGTCTAAGCACCTGTTTATGTAACTGTGAGCTGAAGTGACACAGCTAAAGTGATATGTGTAGTTTATAAGACAGTTCAATAGGCTCCAAACATATCTGGTTAATTTGACACTTTTCCTATCTTAACAGATATATTAGATGTTTTAGAGTAGAACTTGACATTCAAGACATATAGAAGATGACAGAATGATAGTTTGCTAACTTAAAGAAGATGCAGGAAAAAAGCCAGTCAAACTTCCTTTTCTAAAATTTATTTTTATATGGATATATATGTGTATATATATATATATGTGGGGTGGTCCTGTGGCATAATGGAAAGCACTCTGGACTCTGAATCCCAAGGCCCTGAGTTCGAGTCTCAGTAGGGACCGTCCCCTGGGCAATTAAATGCCTCCCTGCCATCCGATCCCATCAGATCTCGGATGCTCAGCAGGGTCAACCTCGGTTAGTACCAGGCACTGTAGACAGTCCCGAGGATTTCACTGTCACTGTCCAAGCTCGCTTGGCCATGGCAAATGGACCTTAGGACTTAAACAGTGGGGCCAGTTCTGCGCATGCTGCGCCTCACCTAGAAAATCCACTGCGCAGGCTGGAAGGGCGCACCCACATGGGAAGAGCCCTTCCCAAGATCTTCGTTCACGAAATCTGGCCATTATATATATATATATATATATATAAACAATTCAGAGCTGGAACATACAGATCCTTTGGGAATATTCTGCTAGCAAAATGTATGTTGACAACATGTCTACAGGAGTGACAGTATGCAAAAGGTATTGAAATAAAAAGAATAACTCAGTGCTACCTAGACAGATTAGAGTCAGAGACAAAACACTCTAAAACCACATTCAAACTGAAAAAATGCAAATGGGGGTGGAAGGAAGGTTGCAAAGTTCCATACAATGCAACAAACCCTGAAAAATACAATGTCAAAAAACCTCAGGGTTGACAATAGGCAGCAATGTTGATGTAGATGGTGATATTCTTAACCCTTTGTAACCCTGTGACATTTGCTTGTAACAAATCACACAAATACAGGAAAACCAAACAGATTTCTGCTTGTCTACAGGTACAGCAACATACTGTCAAGGGAGATAGATGTTTTTACCACTTAACAGATCTAAAAATGCAGCATACTTGACAGTTCAAAAGAACATTTCTATGAAACGGGAAGGAAGAAAGGACTAATTTGCAAGTACAAACCATCTTAATTATTACATGTTCAACTAGATTTGTTCTTAAACTTTATGGTAGCTTTATTTCAATTAAAATTGGTGGGGTATTTTTTCTGAAAGTAAAAATGCAAATGCTGTCTGTGGTTTGACTGCTTAGGCACTGCATTATCTGTAATAGAGTTTGATTATTTTAATTTAGGCTGTAGCATGTTTTTAGCTTTCCTTGAGTCTCAGATGCTTGTGATGGTAACTGAGATGTTCAATTGGAGATATGAAGTGCCTGTTTCAGAGACACTGCCTCCTAAACTTTATACAGATTTTCTCCTGGGTCTTAGCAACCTGGGGTGCCTGGGCAACGAGCAGTTAATTGATATTGTGGCTCCACGGAAACAACACTTCCAGCAAACAGGAATGGGGTCAGAGATGCTGTTTTCATTAATTTGACCCTTTGGATGTCTTGAGCTGGAGAGTAGATTTTGTGGCAGGAAACTTCTCCAAGCACCATGGAAAGCCATATAGCAGCTGCAAGACCCAAACCCCTTGGTTTCACTAATATATGTGGGTGTAAATAAGAGTGGTGGGCTGTTTACCACTAAAAGAAAAAAATGTATGCTTAATCTCAAGAGAGCTGCATATGGCAAAATTTGCATTGTCCAGGCTTCTAAAAATCTAAGCAGGGAAATATTGTAAAGAACTATCTTGCTTGAAGAACTTTGTTGAGTGGATGGATTATCCCTTGATTAATTTTGCGGCAGTTGTTCAGATTAATGGAGGTTCTGCACTAAAAAGGAAAGTCTTGAGTGGTATTGAAATAAACCAGTACAAATCAGGAACTGTAGAGTTTCACTATGATAATGACGGCATGGGTAATTTGAGAGGTTTGGATATACAAGTTACATTGAAAGGGTGATGCTGAGTGATGGGAGCTGCCACCCTCTTCCAAGGAAGTGATCAAGTTTATAGCACTATGATACCAGTTTGCTCTTACAGCTGAGAGAAGAAAAGCCTCAGGACTGGGAAGTGGGAATGACAACTCTGCTTAACATGGAATTTTGACATATACAACCAGAGATAATTATTTATAAAGGCCCAAATTTGGCACAGTTATTTTAACTGCAACTGAAGCTACATGTGGGCATGGATGCTCATTTCCCTGCTTTAGCTCAGTATGCAAGCATTCATTTGGGCAGGATTCTACTCCCTAGGCTGACAGGGACTTTGATGTCTTGACAGGGATGTTGGTGTGCTGCACTCTCTTCTGAAGCTTTTGGGACTGGTAAGGTCATGGAACTAAATGCTTTTTTTGAAGGAAAGGCCTGGATGAGAGCAGCAGTATCCTCTCTAGCTGTGGTAGATGTCAGCTTGGAGGACTGGAATACATGGTGATACCTGAATTACCACTCACATATGTTTATAGAGTGTGCACAAATTTATAGAATGTATAAACTGTGTGTATGCACTATCACAGGAGCACTCATCACTATATAACCCTTTCAAAACTTATTAGGAGCAGAAAGTAGCAACTGCTCTGCTATGAAATCAGGAAGTATCTATGTGTTTCAACAGCAATTGACTGAAATAGGCATTGGCCTCATTAACCAGTGATCTGATTTTTCCTGTGATAAATTCCTTTTGGACAAATGTAGCTGTTTTTCTTGTAGCACTCCTGATTCCGCTCTCATACTTCATGGACAGCTGCAGATGTAATCATAGCTATTTTCTTTTTCCTTTAATTTGCTGTGAAAAACTGGTAATTTAAAGACTAAAAGACCAGCAGTAGAAATAACCCAACTACTCCATAAGGTTCAGACTGTTCTTTCTTTCTATTCTCTTTCTATTAGTATTTTGTGGTTGTTGATTCACAATACCGGTCTCCTGTACATTATTGGTCACTCTTCTCTCTTTTTTTTGTCTGAATGTGTGTTTTATTGTTTTACTACCATGAACACTGATATGGCCTGGCACAGTGTAAATAGTCTCATGTGAAAAAAACCAAGTCTGTTTAGTTTGTTTTTTCTCTTTCTGTGACATCTGCAAGGTGCAGTTAATCAGGCAAGAAACCTTAGTTAGAAAAAAATCTCTCCACCAGAAAAGACCCAGCATAGTCAACAGAGCTGTACTAATTTCTTGTTTATCAGACAGTTTCCCTGGCACTGCTAAACTCTAGAGACTGGTGTGATGGTTGGGCTCAGAGGGTGGTGGGTAATGGGTTATACTCTACCTGGAGACTGGTGAGAGGCAGAGCACCACAGGGGTCTGTCCTGGGGCCTTTAAATCTTTAATAATTTCCTGGAGGATGCAGCATTGTGCACTCATCAGATAAGCAGATGACACCAAATTGAAGGGACCGGCCAATATGTTCAAAGGCAGAGCTGCCTCCTGGACAGGATGGAGGAACAGTTCTGTCTGAGGGAGTGTTGACTGTAAATAGTGGTGCCTCCAATACATATGGATGACTTCCTATCTGGAAGAAGTCAGTGTAAAAGATGGGTCACAGCTACTTTCTTGGATCTTGCTGCTTTCGGAGATCAGGAGAAAAACCACACATGGAATATTTATATATATTTCATTTCACCTTTTTAATGATTTTTTTTTAAAATGAAGATCAAACTGGGCTGTTTAGCATAATTATTAGAAATCTGCATTACTCTCTGCATTTGGACATTGTATTCCTGTGTCTAGGTAATCTAGAAAGCATGATTTTAAACACAGCACTTAAATCAGAATTCATAGGACTAGGAAACCCAAAGCCTACAAAGTGAATCTGACTGCTGTAGGCCCTTTACAGGATGCGTTAAAGATCAAAAAAGGAAAAAATTATTTATTTGTGTATAAGGTGTTCATGTACACAAAATTTTGACCGTTTCTTCATTCAGAATGTTTTTTTCCATTTAGGAGAATTAAAAATTATGCTCTTTCTTTCTTTCCTTCTTTCTTTCCGTCTTACAACTCTTCCTTTAAAATGATGATGTGAAAAAACTCTCATTATCTCATTACTTGTCATCTGCCTCTCTCCAAACATATTTTGCACTTCCTCAAGCAGAGAGTGCAACAGATGTGCTCAAATCTGTTAACAGCAAATGTACATGTCTCCTTTGCCTGTGTGAAATGTATTCAGTGTCATAAAGATCAACTGATATGTTTAATTCATACTGCAAGTTTTTAATATGCTCCTTTGACCTTTTTGATACACTGTCAATAGCACTGATGCCTGAATAATGAATTTTATGTGTTCTAAGCACTAGACTGATTTACTGACTTCACAGTGGGTTTTAAAAAGTGTCATGTCATTCAAGTGGTACTAAAAGAGAACGATGCAGTGTTATGGAGGAAAATGAAAGATACTGCCTTCAGCAAATGTCAGAGATATGGAGGCAAATACTTTACAAGAAGATTGATGAAATATTTCTCTCTTTCCTATAAAGTATAAAGAAAATTTCTCAGTACCGTTTAATGAATCTTCATCTTTTTTTTCTCCTCATATCTTTTCATGTACACACCGGCGTCTGAGGTGTCCCAAAGTCTGGGCTTAATGTGAACCACTATTCAAATAGAGTAGAAAAATGGCAAGAAATTGTATGGAATTGTGTGTATGTGGCAGGATTTTGGCATGAGGGGAGGCAGCAGGATGGCTGCTCTGAGAAAAGCTTAGGAGCTGCTCCCATGTCTGAAAGAGTCAGTTCCAGTGGGCTCCAACAGGGACTCATCACTGCCTAAAGCTGCATCCACCAGCTGCTGTTGCCTCTGCAAAAGATACTGAAGTAGGGGTAAAAATTGCTGTGCAGCAGCTGTGAAAGAGGAGTGAGAACATGTGAGAGAAACAGCCCTGGAGACACCAAGGTCAGTCTAGAGATTCCCTGATTCTCCAGAGATTCTCCTGCAGCCCGTGGTGAAGACAGTGAGGCAGACTGTCCCCTTGCCCACATCAGAGCAGACATCCTTACTGCAGACTCTGCAGGATCCTTTACTGCAGCAAGTGGATGTGTCCCCTGCAGCCTTTGGAGACCCCATGCAGGAATAGGCTGCTCATAGTAAGTGCTGGCTGTGGAGAGGAGCCCACATAGGAGCAGATTTTCTGGCAGGAACTGCAGCCCTTCATTAGTGATGTTCTTGTCCTTGTCCTTGTCCTTACCTCAACCCACTAGCTTCTCCATTTAATTTTCTCTCCCTGTGCTGCTGAGAATGGGGAGTGAGAGAGCAGCTGGGTGAGCACCTGGCAGTCAGCAAAGGTCAACCCACCACAGAGACATGTGGGATATAGACACCATTTAAGAGCCAGCTGGGGAGAAATATAGATAAAAATTTAGAATATAAACCTAAATTCAGCCAGGTTTTGAACTGAAAGGTTTCTGATCTGAGCAAAGTCAGAAGTGACTGGATGTTGAATAGATGATGAATGTTTACAGGATTTGTTCACCTTTCTTCCTAACTGTGGAGGTAGGTAGTTGTGATAGTTGATAAATCAAAGAATCTGCAGGGGCAGGCACAGGCTTTGTGCATTTACAAGTATCCCAAGCTAAGAGTGAAGAGAGATATTGCCCCACATCCCTTGAAACTTTTCACCTAGCACTGAATTAAGACTTTAATTTACTTTACAATTTTCCAGTTGTGATCAAATGCTATTTAATAATATAAATGTCACTTAATTTAACCTTAACCTGTCATTGTGAGGTTGAGGAATATTTCTGCCTTCCCCTTAACAATTGAGATGCTTGGCAAGACTTGACATTACAAAGTAATTTGGAGCTCAGCTTGAACTGGAACCTGAACTCCTGCAGGATCCCACAGCTGCAATGGTGGTGTTGAGGTGCTCTTGCCATCAGTTCACATCAATCATAATGAATAAAGCTGTACTGATATTTTCACTGCACCTGTCTCCTGAACGTGTTCCCTGCATGAAGCAGAAATCCTGAAGGCAATGCAACAGTTCATCTCCTTCAAAAACCTCCATGGTAATGCATATGCATAGGAGGGAGAGTTGCACAGATAAAACCAAGTCAAAAGCAAGCATCCTTCCCTGTGCCTTTTCTAGTTTGTCTGTGCCCAGCCCGCAGAACTTCCCACACTGAAAATGTTGCATTTGCATAAGTAAATTCAACCATGGTAGTTAAAGATAGATATTATCTCAATAATCTGAAAAGTGCAATTGGACATAAACACAGCACAATTTTAAAAATACCTTAAAAAAATTTAAGTCAACTTGTACATCTGCATACGTATGTTTATACCTATGTTTACATACACCTACACACACACATCCACATATATATACATAGACAATATTATGTATTTTCAGAAGTTATGTGATACTGTCCCAGATCAAAAACACTTTAGCAAATGTTTATCCTTCAATAAATACATTCTAAAAATAATGTTGCTTTACTAATATTTTACATTAAAAAGAGTATTTTGATATTAGAAGGAAGATTGAAAATGCTATTGCAAAAAATTTCCTAAAGCTTAGATCAGAATTAAGGATCTTTGAGATAAAATGTATTTTTTGTGTTCATTACAAATATGTATGGATATTATAAGATGCATGATGACCTTCATGTTCTACTACTTTATTTTCTGGTGTTTGGATTGAATGAGTGGTTCTATGACAAATGTGAAATCAAGCATTTGTTCAAACTGAAATTTATTTGTATACTATACAAACTGGAAATTTTAATAAATTTTAAAAGACAAGTGAGTTTTCAATCTGGGCCTGATTTTAGAGATTTCAAGAATAAACAAAATGTCAGAAAATAGCTTGGTTAGCTTGGGAAACATTTGTATAATGGTAATTGCACTGATATAAATACATATTGTCCTGGACCAATCTCTTACTTGTTTTATGTGAAGAAGTTGTGGTTGATAGAGTTCTGGTTTTTAATGTAAACCACAAGATGATAGCTGTCACCATTGGTGGTAAGGTTTAAAAACATTGGGAAGAAAACCCCTCTTAAAAGTCTTGTTCTCACTCTATGGATTTTCTGGTTTTGAGCCCTGGCAAGCATTGCAACATTGGCAGTTTCTGTAACTTGGTCTCTGGGCCATATGCAAGTTCACATTTCTGTTTCCTGAAGCATCACAGGGCTAAGGCAGTGCATGGTCCTGGGCTGTGCAGGCGTCTTGCTGACCACAGAGAGGGAAAACATGCTCCAGACCATGAAAGCTTTGGCACACTAACATCAAGGGAATGGATGAAAGCTCTGCTGGCATTACACAGTAAAATGCTCAAGATTTTACAGCCCTTGTGTGCCCAAATCCATCTATCTTTTTTTTTTTTTTCCCCTCAGTGCAGGTGCAAAACAGTTTTATTCCAAGTCCTAGTGTACAACCAGCTCAATGCTGAAGAGCAGTGTGAGGTTTGTTGACACTACAGACATTTTGTTTACAAGGTTAAAAAGTGTAGCTGGGATATATCAAAGGGTAAACATTTATACAACCTCTCCAAAGAACATTCCCCTGAAGCTCTTGTAGGTGCTTGAAAAATGGCAGCCTTCTTTCCTCACATCTTTTCATCCTTAATAGGCGAAGACAGTGGCAGAAGTTACAGACTATGACTGACAATTTTGGATACAATCAGAGTAGATTTAGTGAGACCAGGATTTCAACCCGAGACCTTCTTACAAGGAATAAAGTGTCAGATAAAACATTTTATTAAAGCATATTAAAAACAGCCTTGCCCTTACCTTAGATAATGGCACTTGTTTGGAAACAAACTACCTGTTTATTATTATCCCTTATATTATCCTCAGAAATTCCTGTGTTAGAAAACCCAAGGACTTGTAGGGTAAACCTTGATGGACAAAACAACCTTTTGATGATGTTTGAAACCTTGACCGTTCTTATTCAAGCAAAGCCACAGTTAGTATCACATCAAAGAAATACTGGTTACACTGAAGAAATTATATGCACCGTGTGCTGAAGGAGATCATGGGCTGAGGAATCTCACTTTACAAGGCATGATAGTGTCACAGCTGTCTCCAAAAGCAGGTGATAAAGGCATTGCAATTACTGAAATACAAGCAGGCATAAGATTTGGTCTACAAAATGTTTACTCCTGATCAGAATGGAAATAAAACCAAACCCATAAAATTCTTCCAGTTGTCTAGATTGTGCTGAGCGGCTGAGGCACAGGTGATTGGAAAACTGCCTTTTTATTTCTAAATTGATATATTCTGTATTGAGACAATAGTAACCATGAAAATTAATGATGTCACTCTTGCAATACCCTATGAAGTGGAGGAGTACTCCAAATACAATGAAAGTAAGTAACTGTGGAGCTATTTTATAATTTTTATCTCCTAGGGACCAAAATAATTTTAATTTAAAACTGTTTTTTACATTGAAGTGCAGCTATGTACTGACACAACTAAAAAGTAAAATGTTACAGAAATTTCAAAGTAAATTTTGGATATAAAGATGAATTTTCAGGGGAAATAAACAGAAACAAGAAAGGGAGCTTCTGTGGTGTTGAATAAGAGTAGAATTTAACCCAGTAATCCTGGTCATCTTTAGAAGGTCAGGAGACCTTCCTTCATTCTCTCCAGACAGAATATAATCCAGCCAGAAAAGGATAAGAAATAGCTGTCTGTGAAACTCCAATAAATTTTTCATGCCCCTGTAGGACTATAATCTCCTTAGAGCAGTGAAAATGTTCTGGGCCTCTTGTATGTAACACTGAAGTCTAACATATATCGAATTGATGATGAATTTCTCAGGGGGAAGATTTCAGCTTGCAGTAATTTTTTCCTTTCTGTATGAGAATCACTTTAATATAATTCTAAAGAATAGCATTAGGAGAGTTTGTAGGCTTGAAATACTTGTCTAATCTAATGGCACAAACCATTTGAACCATATGGTTGTTAAAATTGGCTATTAACATTTTAAAGGAAGCAAGGAATAAAACCTGCTTACATGGCCATAGACTAATTTGTTCATCAAGACCTAATAGCAGTCCCATAACTTATGAAGCATTTTATTGACCTCCCAGCTACAGAAGTGTGGTTAAGTCAAACATTCTTTGGAAGACATTTTAGTGGACATTTGGGTTTAGCAACAAGCAACAATACTTTCTTTTAGAAGAGTTATTGTCACTTATTCTGTTTATAGCCATGAGTATGATTTGTGCTTTTCTTTAAATGAATTTAAAGTTGGACTGAATTCACCTCTGAAGTGCACCCTCAAGATGAACTACATCATTTGAGATACTTGTAGTTGTTTCAGATTTAAGCAAGATAACTTGTGACGTCCTGATCTTGTGCCATGCTCAGCACGAGGCCAGTCCAGCCTTGTTGGTGCCCGTACCAGGTGTGGTGAGTCTCTCTCACAGACTATGGAGGGAAGTTAGAGGACTAATTTTGAGTTGACAGCAAATGCTCAGTGCACTGGAAGGGAGCCCAGGCGCTGCAGATGGGCTGCCCAGTCTCTTTGGTGTATAAGCAATTTGCAGTAGACAAAGTGTAGGAAGGGCATTATAAAGGATCTTAATTTTGGGTTGTGCTAAGCATGCTGCTAACAAGCAGTGATGCAGCAATGAATATGGAACAGTAACATGGTGATGTTCAAAATGCTTCTGTGAATGCAACCAGACAAGCACTTTCCAGTACAGTGATTGTCTTGGCTGTGGACACTAAAAACAGGTATAATCATTGAGTTGATACCTACCCCAAGTCTCCTATGGCACTCTTGTCTTCTGGGAGACAGGCATAGACATTTATAACTCACTTGGATCTAAAATTTAGGATTATTTAATTTCTTTATGTCAGGGAAGTGTTGTCTCAGTGTCTTTGTGACTATGCTGTACAGAAGCAGGGTATGCTAAGAGGAGATAATGAATTTTCTTAATGTTTATGTAAGGACAACAGTGTGGACTGTTATGAATATTAAATGCTTCTCATTGCATTTCTCTTTTAATTGAAAATTTACAATATAGAAGACAGGTTAGCATGAGGCAATTTTTGGAAGCTCCTGTCACATAAATATCAGAGAAAAGATTTAAAATATTAGAGAGACCTTGATTAAAAAAACCCAAACAAACAAAACAAAATGAAAAAAAGCAGTGTGATAAATTCACAATACATGGAAATAGTATAGTGGATATTTGGTTTAGGCAGAAGGAATGCTCCTGTTCTTTTTATCTAGTTGGCTCTAATGTGTCTCTTACCACTAAGTGCAGCAAAAGGAGTTTGTGGGTAGAGAGGTACTCTTCCTTTTCCTGTTTCTGATCCAGTAATTAGGTCCATGATGTATCAGATGCCAAACATGAAGGCACATAAGGTCACTGTCAGATTTGTTCTACTCACTTTAGGGCAACATTATTCCCCAAGTCAGAACTAACTTTAGGCTGTTGTACCAGACTGAACCTTCCTCCTACCTGGCTCAAGGGCATCTCATGGGAATCCCTCTTCTGAATCTCCTGAGCTATGCTCTTACCTCACATGCGGGTAAGTGGGCAGGATCCTGACTAGTGCTCATCACAGCAAAGGGTTCTCCCTGGGGTCTCCAGTTTTCTGGGAGCCCAAGGTGCCTACACCTAGTAGAGCTGTGAGAAACTTCCAGATTCTCCAATCCAGTTGCTTGGATACTTCAATCCAAATGCTTTGAAACAAGCACAATGTTTTGCCTTGGGATCAGATATGCCTGATAATTTACTTTCCAGAATATTTTATAGGTTTTATTTCCTGTTTTATTTTGCATACATTATCATTTACAAAGAAAAATTTCAGTGCAAGTCAGTCATCATTTTTGAGGATTACTCCAATTCCTCTGTGATTCAAGAATGCCCCAAGATTTCCGCCTGCTTTTGAAAAGCGTTTTTGTAAAAACACTCCAATCTATATTCATAGATAATAATGGCCAGACTTTGTGAATGAAGATCTGGGGAAGGGCTCTCCCCATGTGAGTGTGCCCTTCCAGCCTGCACAGTGCATTTTTTAGGTGAGGTGCAGCGTGTGCAGAACTGGCCCCAGCGTTTAAGTCCTAAGGTCAGCTGAGCGAGCTTGAACAGTGACAGTGAAATCCTCGGGACTGTCTACAGTGCCTGGTACTAACCGAGGCTGACCCTGCTGAGCATGTGAGATCTAATGGTCTCAGATAGATGGGCGGCCCTGTGACGTAAAGGAGAGCACTCTGAACTCTAAATCTCAAGGGCCTGAGTTCCAGTCTCAGTGGGGACCGTTTCCTGGGCATCCAACCCTGTCAGGAGGAATTTCTATGCATCTTCAACTTCTCTGAGGTTAGTTCTAGCTTATAAAAACATCAACTTCATTGCAGCTGGAGGGTCAGATAACACTGTTTTCAGAATCCTATCTTCTTTTAATCTCCAACCTTAGGAAACTGGTTAATTTTGAAGGTGTGCTGTGACAGACAGCAACATGGTCTTGTGCTACATACGCAGCCCTTACAATACAGAAGGTATCAAATTGCATTACTTGCTTTTAGGTAAAATGAAGAAAACTAAATGTTACTTGTATCTTTCTTTGCCTCTTTTAATGACTTTAAAGCTGCTGGCCAATTTTAACCCAAAACAACTTAATACATGAGATGCATTTAGTGAAACTGACTGGTTGGATGGCAGAGACTGCACATTGGGAGACCCATAAGAGGGAGAGGTTAAAGACGGAGTTCCAGTACTTCCTGGACACCTGATTTTATTTTTAAAACATTTATGAGTTTTCAACGGTCTCCATGACGATGACTGACCTGGCTTGGCTTAGATTAGTTGTCTGGGGCATAGTGCCCTATTTGATTATTTATATCAGGAAGGTGGAAACCGACAGAAGTGATGTAAACCTAATTCCTTCCAAAAAACCCCACACTTTAAAATGTACTACATGATGAAGCATTTAATAAACTTGTCTTTTCCAAATGCCAGTTTGAGCACCATTTATCCAGTGGGAACAGTGCATTTTTGCCAATCTCTTACTGCCTTTAAGTCAGTGATTGAGTAGTTCTTTGGTAATAGCATGTTGATTAACTTCAGGAACAACATATTCTTCTACATTTTTCTCTAAACTGGAAGCATGTCGTCTCTGTAAAGCATATATAAACCAGAGAGAACATATAGAAAATAGACTATTATGTTGGTTTATAGCTTTGTATTCTAGATTAGCCATAAAGATTGGGTTAGTCTCATTTCTAAAGCAGTCTTTGGTTTTTTTTACATTTTTTCTAGTATTAAAAAATGCCACTTGATAATCACCCTTGGTCCCCTTTTCAAATATTAAATACTTTATTCTATTATCTTCATAATCAAAACAGGCTTGGAAAAATGCTTTAATAATAAATGAATGTTATTTTTCTTGGACACTTACACATGGTGGTGTTTATACGGATTTAATAACAAGCACTCAAATGACGGCATAACTGTCCTTTCAAGTAATATTTTTTTCTTTAACAGTAAAGAAGCAATTCATCAATTTTTTTTTTTTTTAAACTTGCATGTAAGGTTTTCCGCATAAGAGCTAGAAGAAAATCTGTCTAAGGATTTTCAAGAAGACAGGATGCGTAGTTTGGACGAGTTCAGTGTAGAAAATTTCTACATTTCACATACCCAAAATTTCCTTTACTATGTTTTTTAAAACCCATAAACACTGGAAATGTCAGATACAGTCATGATGGTGAAGCAATCAATGGCTACTTTTCTGTCAGCTAGAAAAAGATCAGGATTTTCCCTCCATTTTTACTTCAGCTTTTATTTCCTCAGTTTTATTAGTCCTATTGCTCAGTCCTATTGGAAGTACCTAGCTGGTTTGTGAAGTAATATTTATTTCTCCAAATACATTCTTGGACCAAAGACTACAGGGTTTTGAAGGGAGAAAACTAGAAGGGAAAGGCAGAGAAATGGGAAATAAGCCTTCAACCCAGGGTAGATTTTCTGCTGTTTTGAGCACATCTTTGTTTTGCTCTTTCAAAACAAGAAGTGGTGGATCTGAAGGCATTCACAAGCAACAAATGTTTGTCACACTGATGGTCCTGCCTGAGACAATGCGCTGTCATGGCTGTAGAAGTTTCTCCTTGTCAGACTGCAGAACAGAATGTAACAAAGGAGGGTAACAAATACGGCAACAAAATGACTTCACCAAATTACAAGAATGTCAGTTGCCATTCTCATCCATCTTGAAAATTGGTGGAAAATAAATAATTTTAAGGTATTTCCTATGGACTCCTGAAGTAAAAAGGCAACATTGAGGAAAGCATGAACATAAATATTGAATGGTTTTGCTTGGGAGTTGTCCTACGGAACAGCACTTGTAGAAGAAAAGATAGACCATAAAATGGTGGTAGTAGTAATAGTAATACCCTGTTCTAGTAATTCCCTTTAGTTTGACTTGGAGAGCCTTTAGATTTGTGTTTGCTGCAGGCCAGATGAATTGAAGTTTATGAAAGTTACTGTTTTGTGACTGGATTTTGGAAAAAACCATAGGAAGATAATCACTCAAATGTTTCAGCTGGATTTATTCTTTTATGCAATTATTTGTCTGTTGATGGGATATGCTGCGAAAGAAATGCCAAAGTGGAACAGGTAGGAAAAAAATATTCACGTGCTCAGAACTATAATGTTCTCTGTTTGGAAGCTAAAAAATAATCACAGGCTGTTTTTCTAGACTGGACTCTAGCTGTGGAACTTTTAATAAAAAATCAGTTTTTCATGTAGTTTCTACAGTTATTATGTCATAGTCTATGTAAAGGCAGCGGGCAAACATCCAGCTGCTTTTGTTCCCCTATGCCTCTTTGTCCAGTCTCCCCAGCCTTACAATCTTTCTCTTCTTCCTTTCCCCCGTGCATCTCTCTCTTTTCTTCTTTACCAATTTCTCCCAAAATTATTAAAAGATAAAGGCTGAAAATTAGCAGGAAGGAAAAATAATACAAACAGAACCAGTACAAAAATTTTGTCTAAAAGCTGAAAAATAATGTGTCAGAGAGGACAACAGTCGAGCAATTCTACCTGCTGCAGCAGTAACTTAAAGGCTGATTTTAAACCCTCTGAGAATAGCCCTTCACTGGGGGCTATGGGAACGGGCAAGATGAGGCTTTCTTTGCTGGCTGTAGAGGGAGGTCACTCATTTTTCTCCAGGGATTGCTGAAGATGCCTTTCTATTTGCTGCTGTGGGGCAAGGCAGGTGGGGCCACAAACTTCTACTTATTTTGCAGGACTTGGTGATTTGATAAAGTGGCTTAATACCAACAACTAATTGTAGCCATCAAAGCCATTGAGAACATTTTTCAAAGGAAGCATATTTTCTCAATGTTTGTTCTGTTTTCCAATTTTCAGGGGAAGCATATTCAGGACAGCATAGGTTGAGCACGCATTTCAAATATTATTCATTCTGGAAGTTTTCTCCTTGCTAGTCGGGCATTATCTGTCTTTCTCAAGCTTGATGATTTTTGACTACTGGGAATTTGGCTTTACATGAAAAGGGGAATGATAGTGTTGGTAAAACTGTACAACTCCCAGAAGATATTTAATATCACCTGCCAATGTTGTTTTTTTTTTTTAATAGAACTGTTTTTATGCTGCTTAAATGAAATACTTTCTAAGTGTAGAATGAATTTCTTTTATTGAGGTACAGACATTTTGCTCAGCAGGTTAGGACAAATTTGGCACTTCAGAAACTTAAAAAAAAAAATTGAACCAAGAAAGCTGTCCTGCCTTATCTCACAGTGAATCTTCTAAACATGACTATGTCTATATCTCAAAAGGCAAATAAGAATATAGTGGAAACTAAGTTTGGATCTCATGGTGAAGAGATTAGTAGTTATATTTTCAGAATCTAATTGCAGCAGAATTGATTGAAAAGAAAATTTGTCTTTCCTGTTGAGTGATAAACCATGAAAGACAAAAGAAAAAAAGTTGTTGAAAACAAGGATGGGAAAAGGTTGAATACCTTAATATTGTGCCCGAGGGGATGTCCATGTACAGTATTTTAGAAGCAAAGATACATGCATCTTCTGCGGTCAAAGGATAGCTATGGACCCAACTATTTAACTTAAAAAATACTTCAGAGCCATTTTTTCAATTCTGTTTTAATATCTAAGAGAATTTCAAAGCCACTGAAATTGAAACATCCTCGAGGACAAAATTATAATTTGGCAGATGTATCTCAAATTTATGGTAATTGCACCTTATAGATATATCTGTGTCAGAATTAAATGTGTCATTGGAACATTCTGCTCAGGGAGGTGGTAGAATCACCATCCCTGGAAGGGTTTAATGGTTTAATTGTGGACCTGGTAGTGTTAGGTTAATGGCTGGAGTCAAAGATCTTAAATGTCTTTTCCAACCTTAATGATACTACCATTCTATGATTTTATTCTTTCTTATTTTTTGTTTTTCTTATTCTTTGGCTGCACTGAAAAGATCATAATGTTAAACCAATTTGAAGATCCATGTATCATTCACGCCTCCTAAGAGATCTTTTTCAAACCTCAAAAATGTACAAAGTCTTACCAAAATGAAGGTTTGATAAGATTACATGAAATTCATTTACCTTCTGGGAAGTAAAATGAAAACTGGAAAGACAATTGACCATTTTTTTTTTTAACTTTTTTTAAAAATTTTAATGAATTGTTGCTTGTATATTTCAAAAGAAAATAGCAATGCAAGTGCTAATTATCAATTATATATGTATTGAGTATACACTTTTATTTGTGGAAACATTTCTTTTTTAAGGCTGATGGCAAAGCATTAGTCAACTGCTAGTACTGCTGTTGCTCATTATTGCTGTGCAATAATTCTTTCTGTCCTAAAGTTACAGCACCAATAGGATATGGATTTTAGACCAGTAAAATTTCTGTTTGTCTAGCATTTAATGGTCCACATAATCCCTTTCCTCCTCTTGTATAGTAAAGAGCTCTATTCAGACTAAAAAAAGCAAGCAAATTTCTGAATTTCACCTGGTGGTGTGAAATGCTAAGGATAGATGTTTCCACAGAACATGTTGTTAGGCATGCTTTTATTTTCTATTCTTCCTCTTGCTCTGGAATTGTAGAAAGAACATGTTAGAGCAAGTCCAGAGGAGGTCCACAAAGTTGGTAAGAGGACAGGAGCACCTCTGCTGTGAAGATAGGCTGAGAAAGCTGGGGCTGTTCATCCTGGAGAAGAGAAGGTTGTGAGGAGACTTCACAGCAACCTTCCAGTATGTGAAGCGGGCCTACAGGGAAGCCAGAGAGGGATGGTTTATCAGAACTATAGTGACAGGACAAGCAGTAATGGGTACAGACTGAAAGAGGGGAAATGGAGGCAGGATATTCAGAAAAAATTCTTTGCTGTGAAGATGGCAAGATGCTGGTTGTGCAGGGAGGTTGGGGATGTCTCAACCAGATTTCCCAATCTTGGTGATGTTCAAGGCCAGTTTGGATCAGGGCTTGAGCAACCTGGTCCAGTGAGAGGTTTCCCTGCAGGGGGGATGGGACTAGATCTTTAAGGTCCCTTCCAACCCATAACATTCTATGATTTTGTGAAGAATAATCACTGTTTCAAAAGGCATGTCCTGTAGGATTGTACTGACAGGGTTTATTCAACCAAGACCTGCCAGACTGTAGTGCATAGCTTTTGATGTAGATGGACTACGTGACTCAGAGAGGTCTGATGCATAATTAGCCAGTGATATTAACACTGTGAAAAAGCTTTAGGAATAGGAATGACAGGAAAGCTGTAGAAAGGCCAGACACATGGTCTGGTAAAGGAGAGAATAAGTATAGGGGAAAAAAAGGGACTTTTGAGTCTGATTCTGGCCCTTTTATTGACTCCTTCCATGTGTCTGGATGCACAGCACAATCTATGTGTTTTCCCCATCATACAGGTGGTGAGCCTCTGCATTTGCCTCACAGCAGTGTTGTGTTCTTAAGAAGTTTGTAAAACTTGTAGAAGTACATTAGAAATAACATTAGAATTAATCAGAATCTATAAAATGCAGAAAGTTCCAGTCTACAGTGGCATTTTACTTCTTGCACACAGGACTGGTTCAGACAAAATTCTGGCAGAATTTATTTAATTGTGTCCAATTATGCACAAAACAAGGCCCACAGGGAAATAAAAGAAGGGTTGAGGGACTTAAAAATGCTCTGCCTGCCTCTACACACAATTATGATGAAAATTGTTTTAGTGGAGTGCACCCCCAAAATCCATTTAGTGCATTGCTCTACAGCAACATGGGGCAATTACAGAGCAAAACCAGTAGCTGTATGTATGAACGGTATAAAGGTTCAAAAATGTTGAGCCTGGATCCTTTCCCAGAAGCACCTTCTCTCCAGAAGGGATTAATAAAGTCTTACTTATCCTTTCAACTGACAAAATCTGTAAAAGAGCAAATATTCATGAACATAGTCTGCAAAATAATAAATAAAACTGGCCTTCAGTTTGTTGAAATAAGTTGCAGCAGAAATGGTGTCTGTAGAAAGCTCACATGGTATAGATAAGGCTACTATTACACCTGATTATCGTTATCTTGTTATCTTGGGTGCACAGAAAGGGTTGAATTACAACAGTTTATATATTTATTGTATTCTTTTATGATTTTTTCCTTAAAACACATTTGTTTGGTATAATATACTAAGTCATGGGGTAAACTAGCAACTATGGAGTAGGAATTACAGGGGGAATCGGTGATCAGGAAGACCAACAGTTTGAATAGAGGGCTAACAAGTCAAGGTAAACCACAGGCACGAAATAGCAGTGTCAGCTGAAACACACCACGGGTCCTCAGATTAATCACAGTGCCGAGGAACTGTAGGCTTTTTGAGCCAAACCACCAGCTGGTAATTGCACAGCAAAGGCTTATCAGAGCCAAGTTACTAAAAAGCTTCCATGGCAACATCCGTGAAAACGGACCTACAGCTCAAACCTGGCGTGCTTGTGTGAAGCACTTTCGGGAATGGTGGGACTGATCTTGCTTGCAGGGCTCGGCTGAACAGCAGGGATGCCTATGAACCCTGAAGATCCCTTGTTATTTTGTTGCCATAGACATTCAAAAGAAGAGAAAATCTAATTGTAAGAATAGCTTATCTGCTTTTTTCCCCCAAGACACTTAGAGAAACTCAAGAATGTAACTCTTTCTGGCACCATTTGGCTCATTCCATTATTTTTTTCCTTTTTTTTTTTTTTTGAGACAACAAAGGTACAAGAGCAAAGACCTCAAAAGGTTCATTCTTGTATTGTCTGGGCCACATACAAAATTTAGAGTGTCACTTTTCCTGTAGAAGAATAGCTCTTCTCTCTTCTTTTGTTCTGTTCGGTTCCTAAAGGATGATCCTGTATTTTCAGTATTTCTAATAATGGAGAGAAAGTTAATTGCAAGACCTGTCCTACATTGTTCTGAAAACCATAAAGAAGAACGTCTCATCATGATCCTTTTTACTCAGTGAACCTGTCTATACGACGCAGGGACTCGCTTGGAACAAGGATTCATCCCTGAAAATATAACAGGTCGAAGGTGATCTCTGAAACTCTCTTCTGAAAAGACATGTGTGTTGTGATTTCTGAAACAATACTGTGTGGGTCACTGACTTACAGCATGAAAAGGATTCACAATTTGAAATTCCGAAATAAATATTATAATCCTCTTACACTCACCTGACTAATCCAGAACAGTAGGACATAATTTATCTTGAGTCAGTTTTTCTGTATGACTTTTAGCCTCTTACATAGCAATTTTAACATCATCATTAACAAACTTGTCTTGCTAGAGGATGCATAATTGTGTCTGAACTTATTGTTGACTAGTTGACAAAATAAATCTAGTCTGAAGAGTTTTTGATACTTTCCTAACTCTTCATTAACTTAAGAGGTGGATCAAGCATTCTACAAGCATCATGTGACTTTGAACTATTAAACATTGCATAAACACGAGGTAAAGATCAAGGTAAATATAATTCAAAATTGACAGTCAAAAGTTCAGATTTGAATGCCTGAAGTAAGACACTCAGATTCACACCTAAAAGTACAGTTAGATGATTTTATCATTTACATTGAAAGATTTGTTACTAGAATTTACAGGTTAAATTGCTGTTGGCAATTTAAATGTGAATGTTCTGGATGAAACCAAGTAGATTACTAGTGGAACAGGCTCCCTTGGTCAGCATGCAGGAGATTAGCCAGTTACTGTATCTGGTTTGGAGCAAAGAAGTGAGCTTGGGCTTTCCATATGTCTGCCAAGAGTTTTGGTTATTACACTAGAACAGCAATCTGTCTTTCTCTGAGTATTTTTTTATCTGCAATGGACTGGCTTCAAGAAGAAAGGTTAAAGCCTAAAAGTGGGTTGTTTCCATAGCCTTAACCACCAACCCATTTGCCAGCCTCAGCTGCTGGAGCTCTCTTTCAACCTCCCCATATGTGTGCATATGCATTCATTTTCCATCTTCTGTAGTAAAAAAGTGCCATTGAAATAAATAGTGATTTTATTCAAGAAAGAGTTGTTTGCAGATCTTAGAATCGTAGAATACTTTGATTTCAAGGAGGCCCTTAAAGGTCATCTAATCCAACACCCTGTGCAATGAGCAGGGACATCCTGAAGCCCCATCCAACCTCACCTTGAAGGTTTCCAGTAATGGACTATTTATCACCTCTCTGGACAACGTGTTTTTTCTTATCTTGATGAAAACCCCTTATACAAGACAGCATCTTTGTCAGTTGATCACAGGATGGTCTCAGAGAATTTGCCTGTTTGTTATGCAAAATTGCTTAGTGGCACACCTAAAAGTGTTTACATTCTGGTTACCTGCAAGCAAACTTTAGGAGTAACACTGATTTTAATTATGAAGCATATTTTCTTAGAAATTGCATATCTGCATAAGAAACTGCTTTCTGGGCTCAGGCCCTCTAAGGTGAACTTTTTCTAGAAGCATGTCTGTCTGTAGGATGAAAGTGAACCCATGGGTAACATGTTGTCAGGAATATTATGTATGCATGTATGCATGTCTCATGTTTTCTAAAGCTGCTTGGTGATTGTTTTGTTGTGGGTTTTTTTGTCATAGGAAATAAGCACTTCTTTGCATGTTTAATGCATGGTCCTTCAATAGTCTTCATGGATAAACCCCAGATGATTTCATTTTCTTTATCAGCCAGCTGTGTAAGATGCCCGACTAGCCAACCCTCCCTACTGGTAGAAAGCAGCAGTTTCTGCTTCTGTGCATGGCAGAGCAAGTAAGAAGTATCCAGCAGTAAAGACACACTGCTGTCTTCACTTAAAGCATACTATTGAAACAATGAAAATAAAAGCACTGGGCACTAAAATACTTTCTATTCTTGATATTTCAAAGGCTCTTTGCAGTTGCTAAAAAAATCTTTTGGAACATAGAGCAATTAGCAGTCTAAAGCAATTAGTAATCTTTTACCACAATTGAAAAGTACTAGGAAAATTAGGTGGTATGGGATTCTAATTCATTCAAATAAAAAAGAACTGCCATGGTGCCATTTACGTTATGAATATGCTGATAATTTGTAATAATAGGCAGTTATACTAACAGTGAAAGAGGTGAAATGAGAAAAAAGGTCAAGACAGCCCAGTCACGGTGTATACTTCAGTGTAATGTCTAAGTCTTTGATGAGTTTCTTTGTTCCCCTGCCAAATTGTAAATTCTCATTTGATATTTCTCCTTGAAGCCACTTGGTTGCACAAATACCTAGTCAACACTTTCTCCTTCTGCAGGTTTTGTTCAGCTTGGGTTGCTCTTGCAATTTTATGTTATACTTCTATTGATTTTCTTTTCCTTCCCCTCCTTCTTGTCTTTTGGAAATGAAATTTTTAACCTGGTATTTTTACTCCATGAGAAGCATTACTGAATTTAGTGGTGCTACATACAGTAAGTGATGGCAATAAAATTGGACTTTGGCATATTATCTGGCCCACTAAGTACCCTTCTAAGTGAAGCATGAGTTTTCCAGTTTGACACCCAACTCAGCTGTAAGCAATTGACAAATTGATCCCATGCTCACTTTCTTCTTGCATCACTTATTTAAACAAATGTCTCAAAAGGCGCACTCCCATATGCTGCTAAACATTGGCTCAGGTTTTCAGATTCATTTTCACACTTAGTAATCTATGGTTTAGTAACAGTATCAAACAAGACAGGGTAAAATGGCTGTTTGTCCTCTGTGACATTTTATACACAAGCCTAAATGGTTTTTTTAATTTATCTTCCAGCACGCTGAACCAAATGACTGCAAAAGGCTTAAAATACATGCCTTGCTGTTGCTTGATGCCGCTGAGTACTTCTGTCTGCTCACAACTTGGATGACTGTACTCTTTGCTGGGTAAAGTCTGGCTGGTTGGCCAGGCCCAGAGAGTGGTGGTAAATGGAGTTAAATTCAGCTGGTGACTGGTCACAAGTGGTGTTCCTCAGGGTTTAGGGTTGGGGACAGTACTATTTAACATCTTTGTTGATGATCTGGACAAAGATATCAAGTCAACTCTCAGAGAGTTCACAGCCAACACCAAGATGGACAGGAGTGTTGATCTGCTGGAGTGCAGGAAGTCTCTGTAGAGGGATCTGGACAGGCTGTATTGATGGACTAAGGCCAATTTTGTGAGTTGCAACAAGGCCAAGTGCCGAGTCCTGCAGTTTGGACACAATAGCCGCATGCAGTGCTACAGGCTTGGGGAAGAGTGTTTGGGAAGCTACTTGGTGGAAAAGGAGCTGGTGCTGCGTGACAGCTGCTGAACATGAGCCAGCAGTGTGCTCAGGTGGCCAAGAAGGCCAACATCCTGGCTTGTATAGGAAATAGTGTGGCCAGCAGCACTAGGACAGCGATCAACTGCCTGTATTTGTCACTGGTGTGGCCACACCTTGAATCCTGTGTTCAGTTTTGGGTCCGTCACCCCAGGAAAGACATTGAGGTGCTGGAGTGTATCCAGAGAAGGGCAATGGAGCTGGTGTATGATCTGGAGTGTAAGTCTAATGAGGAGCTGCTGAGGGAGCTGGGGTTGTTTAGGCTGAAGAAAACAAGGCTCAGGGAGACCTTACCACTTTCTACAACTACCTGAAAGATTTTAGCAACGTGAGAGTCTCTTCTCCCAGCTAACAAACGACAGGACCAGAGGAAAGGGTCTCAAGGTGCACAATGAGAGGTTTAGATTAGATATTAGGAAAAATTTCTAAAGGGTTGTCAAACGTTGGAACAGGCTGCCCAGGGAAGTGTTGGAGTCACTGTCCCTGGAGGTATTTTTAAGACGTGTAGGTGTGGCACCTGAGGACATAGTTTAATGGTGGGCTTGTCAGAGCTGGGTTAACTGTGGGAATCGATGATCTTGGAGGTCTTTTCCAACCTTAGCTATTTTGTGATTCTGTGAAATACAAGCAGGGAGAAAACCGAGCACGGCTACCTGACAAAGGGGCGAGGGCTGTGAAGGGGCTCACCCCGCTTCTGCTCCCCGCTCCGGGCGAGGCGGGCGCGGCGGCTCCCGGGGCTCCGGTACCCTCTGCTGTTCCTACCGGGAGGTCACCCTGCCGCTCCAGTGACCGCTCGGCCACCCCCGGGGCACGGGGCAAGTGTGTTCTTTCCTGGCCAAATGGGCGCTTTATGCAATTTGACAAATTTTGGGCTTCACCGTGACTCTTGTCTTCGAGTACTAGCCTGCCCGTTCTTAACCCTTTTTTTGGTGGGTCTTAAATAAACCCAAATAACCTCAAGTAATTGAGGGTTTGTTTTGTGAGCATCACTGGTACACGTGTGTTTAATTAATCCCTTACTCACTTCCCTCCTGCTCCTGCAATGAGGAAAGCTGTGTCCTCCACACGTTGTTTCTCTTAATACTCTCCACTCTCAGCATCACTCTTAATGCACTGCTCACTCCTGCAGCTGTGGGTTCTCTGTGGCATCGACTGAGCGACTAATAGGACTCGATTAGCTGGGGAAACGAAAGGGGGAATGGCTAAGGGGGCTTTAGCCTCCCTCACTGTCCTGGAGTCAGCAGAGACTGTTTTAGTCAGCTGATTCAGGCACAATCCCTTACTCTGAGAGCTAAACTCACCCCTTTTTTATCACAACACTGTTGTCTTTAAGCCATTATTTATGTATGAAGGAAGGTGCCAAAAACTTGAGGCAGAGATGCTGGGAGGGGCAAAGTTTAGGGGCTGTGTGTAAAATTTGCTTGCCTTTAGCTTCAGCTACACAATTTTTCAGTCTTACTTCTGCCAGGCACTGGAATAAATCAACAAACAATTATAAGTCTGAAACAAAGAAGATTAGGATTTCATTGATATATAATCAACATTGTTCTTATCCCTCCAAGAAATGAATCATCTCTCTTTTCTTATAAAAAAGCTAAAGAGAAGGCTCTGCAGGATCTTGAGCTCTTTGGGGAAAAGTCAGTACTTATCCCACACAATCCACTGGGATCATCCTTAAAAGAAACAACCAGGCTAATCTTAAAGTGGCTTTTATTTATTCCCATTAAATTTACCAGTGGTGTCAATATAATCTCCTGTCACAGAACCAAAGCTGGGTGGGAGTTTGGGTTGTGTTAGCTGATCCCAGTTCCCTTCCTGAAACACTACAACTACTTACCAGCAGAACTATGCTTCTACACACTGGGAAGTCAGTTTGCTGTGAAAGATGATTAACTGATAATGACCACAGGAGAAGTAATTGTAAATAATAACTAGAGATAATTAATTGTTTTGTTTTGTTGTTGGCTCTTTTTATTTGTTTGTTTGTGTGAATTTTTGTTTGTTTAGTTGGGCTTTTTTGGTTTAAAAATAGTCTGTATCAGATGAACTGCTCTTCTGCTATACAGAGATCTGAAGAATACTGCATTTTTCTCTTTTAAAGAGGAGTCTTAAAAGTTGTTCTTTATCTCACATTCAACCTCTCTAGGCATCCTTGTGTCTCCTCTGGAGCTCCAGAAAACTGAGACGTTATAAAACTTCCAGCTGAGGACCTCAATGAAATGAAATGCACGGAAGATAGCAAAGCCATGACCTGCTTTGACAATTCTGCTTCTGCTCCAAGGTGCTGGCATGTATGTCATGGCCAGCTGTGGGAGAAGTGTTGCTGGGGGGAGGCAGGGTGATAGCAGAGCAAAGCAGATGGCTTCCTACTGGTATCTTCTGAACTCCTTAATTCCAGTCACTGACTTCCTCACTGGCAGTTAGCTCTTCTCTGTATGACACCCCTCCTTTTTAAAGTCCTAGGGCCAGAAACTTTCAGCACCTGCCCCAGTCCCTCCCTGCAGTTCTCAGTTTGAGGGTGGCTGGTCTCTCCATACTCTCCCAAGGACTTTTCTGCGGAAGGTGGACGTGTCTTGGGACAGGCCACAGAGTCTGTCCCAGTGCTCAGCATTTTATTGGGTTCTGAAGGTGACACTGGAGATCTGTGTCAGTAGTTTTTGAAAAATGTAACATGAACCTCTGCCATCTACAAGTAAAAAACAAAGCACAAGTCTTAGGCTGAATATTTAGTCTGCTGTGACCAAAATATGTTTAAAAAAAAAAAAGGTTTAGGTAGTATTACATATACTTTCCCATCTGTCCAGTCCTCCTTTCTCTCCCTTACTAGTCTTTCAAGCAGATGAAACACACCATTTCCCAAGAGCTCTGTTCACACAGAGAGCTAACATTTCTGGATGCAGAGGCACAGGAGAACTTTGTTTCCCTGGCAACTGGAGCCACCATAAAGCATTTCCAGCATCTCCTGCCTTTACTCAGCTTCACAATCACTGTAGCCTTTGGTCAATCAAGTAGTAAAAATAATTATGACCTGAAGAAGCACGTTGATAGTGTGCTCCACTTAACTCATCGGGCCTCCCTCCCAACCTCTAGGATAGAAAGTGATCTCTGCAAACGATCCTGTATCAAAGTATTCAGTGTTACAGTTCATGGCTGAACTTCAACATCTGCCCTGTGCTGTACATTTGACTTAAACCCATAAAGTGTCACAGTCTTCCTGGAAACAATGTCAGCGACTTAACAGCTTTCACTCAAAACCTGCATGTGCTGAAGTGATGGAGCAGGATCTCTGCTGCAGCACAGTGAGGAGGTGCTGCACAGAGTCGTGCCAGTGATTCAATGTGGTTCATTTTTACCTCTGAGTCAGGGCTGAATTAATGTCCCAGCACATTGTTTAAGTTTTAAAGCAGTGCGCTGATGCAGGGAGTTCTTTAGCTTTTGATAAAAAGAACCCAAAACAACAAGACAATGCTGAAGCCCTTCCTACCTGCTGTTGTTGAATATTACATATCTCCCTCCCACCATGTTCCTTATTCATTCAAAGAATTTCACTAGGATTGCAAAGGAAAACACTTTACAGATACAAAATTCCCAGTTTATGGATGCACTTCCACCTGAGTGTAGCAATATTTTTGATTGAGGCAGAGAGTCTGGGGAAAATAAAAGTAAATGTATGTGTTGTATTTCCAAGGTATCAGACAGCTGAACATGATTTTGATTACTTTTGAGGGCTGGAATGAGCAACTTAAACAATTTTCTCTCAACACAGAATTTGTTATATAGTTTTGTTTTCTTAATTTAAAAAGTCCAAGTGATTTCTGTTGTATTTCCCAAAGCCCATTGGAGTTAAACTATTACAGCAAAAAAAGCAAGAGGCATGCAAGTCACATGTTTGTAAGAACAGTATTAGGGGAAAATTGCAACTGAGTGGTGACACTATGATTTTATATTGTCTTTCTTCCCTGAATATTTCTTTGCTTTCCTTTGAAATACTGGGACTCCTCTCTGATGTCAGCTCTCAGAGGGAACAGGGACCTCTGGCATTGGTGTGTGGACAGTCTGGGTTTGATCACCCGCAAACACTGCCTTTCTTTCTCCTTGTGACTTCAGATGACTCCTGCCTTTTTCCACAGGACTGTCAGGAAGGGCACAGAGGCACTGAGCAGCTGCATGTTGAAGGAGAAGAAGATAGTGATGGAAAGTGATTCTCCCTCTGCTCTTAGTTTTTCTTTTGATATCACTGCAGGTGTTTCCAGTACCTGTAGTAGGATCAGTTACTGCTGATAACCCAGATATTTAGGTCTTCATCAAGAAAGCAAACACAAGAAAGGAAAATATTATTTTTACTTGTGTATACAATTTTGATTTCACTTTCAGAGGGCAATGCATTTTCCTAGGCCAAGGACTTGTTTTTTACTGTGTTGTGATGACCCACAGCTGAGCCTCCAACATGGAACACCCACAGACAGAAAGCATCAGGCAACTTACACATTGCCTTTTGCTCACCTGTATTTTGCAGTGTTGTGGTCAAACTCCACACCATTCCAGTCCCATGTAGTTGCAATGCAAACTCCATTAAGGATCAGTGACTATAGTTGTGAGTGAATCATTTTTGTGCTAAGATCAGTGGAGAGTTTCACCATAGAATTTAGCTAGAGAATGTGCAGCTTACTGTACAGCCACTGGTGCTTGAAAAACTTTAAGTTTACTATTTATCTTTCTGAGTATTTCATGTCATCTGTGCTGTTGATTTATGCAGAGCAATAATGGGCTTTTCTTACCCATATAAAAGTTTCTGATCCACCTGTAGCAATTGCAGAGTGACAAAATGATTGCTCATAAGAGCTAAATTATTAATGAGTGCTAAAATATTGCAATCTTAAAGCTCTCCTGTATATTTTAGTTCTAGAATACGGACAGGTCTGGGAAAGATGTTAACAAGAATTTGAAAATTGTCAAATAAAATTATGTATGAGAAGATAGAGCACTACATAGACAGGAGCCAATGGATTGCAGTGGAAAAATACAGGCCTGGAATACATTCTATGTTAGGATCTCACTTCAGCTTCAAAAAAATTATTCCTCTCTCAGGTTTGTGTCCCTGGATCAGGGATGTTTCTGTCACATGTTTGTTATTTTATATTTTAACCATCTTCATTAAGTTTGAAGCTTTTAGACAGCTCTATACAGAGGACAGTGAGCAGTTGCCGATGTTCTGGAGAAAACAGCGACCACAGTCAAAGTCACCATCACATTTGAACAAGCTTCTTCCTCTAAGAGAGGGGATTCTGTACCTTTTAAACCTCCTACATGACTTTTGACTCAGAGCTGACACAATTTTTCATCTTGATTATAGGTTCAGAAAAAAATTGTTTTAGAATAGAAAACTCAGCCTGACACTCAACAAAGGAACAAGGAGTAAGGTTTCAACATTGGAAAAGCATGAAGGAACCCCACAACCCCTTTCCTATCTGTCTAAGCTTCACCAAATGCCCAGAGCAGCATGTCAGTCTGCTATTCTCTCCAGAGACCATTTTTCCTGCTGCATGCTTTGAGATGGAGCCAAACTGGGCGTTCCCAGCCTTTCCAACGGAGTAGGAACAGCTCTGGGTCTTGTCTTTCCTCCCTCAGTTTGCCATTTAGAGAGACTCCTGGTGGGGATTTCAAAGTCTTTGTGCAAATTAAGGGATATCTTGAACACATATTGGTGGCTTATTAGTCCCTGCCTGAGGGATAAGCTTTGAGGGATGTGATTTCTGCACACATCATCTCTCCATTTCTGGATGCAGCCGGAGCCTAAAGAGAATGGAGCTCTGGCAGTGCTATGGGGAATTCATGGTTTCTCACATGGTGTGGGACAGCTTGAATAAACTGAGGACAGCAATCAGGGTGCCCCTCTTTTCCTTGGTAGTCAGCTTCTGACATTTTCCCAAGTTGCAAATACAAAGGAACAGGGGCACAGCCACCCACTGAGAGATGTTTGGATGCAGAATTGTGGAGCTGAGGCATGAAAGAGCTGATGGATCAGTCAAGGCACCTGAACTGAAAATTCCTGGTTTAGTCAGCATCTACTAGTCTGAAATCCTGTGAGATTCAGTAAAAGGCAGAGAGGATTATTACTTGAAGCCTGAGAATTCAGGGAGAATGAGGAAAGGCAACTTGGAAAAGTGTATTAAAAATAAGCATTTATTAATTGCAGAACATATTTCTTGCTTTTATTTTATCTGTCTCTCAGTGTTTAGAAAGAAGTCATGTGAGCTTCTGAGCTGCAAGGACAGAGACAGAGGAGAATGTGTGCATCAGTGCAGAGTGCTGCTGGAGCCCCGGCAGAGTGAGAGGGAGGGAGAGGGAGCCTGAGAGAGTAAAAGCGAAGTGGTGGGAGCTGGAACAGCAGCAACTGCTGCTGCTACACGTTGCAGCTCCTGCCCGGGAACTGGCTCTGCTGCAAGCACGCCTGTCAGAGGGCACAGGTGTCTCAGGTTCAAAAGTCCTAGGAGGTCGATGGTACTTTCAGGAGGCAAACACAGCCGCTTCATTCTTTTCTTTTCCTGCAAAGAACATCTGTTTGAGGACTCCACTCCTTTTCCTGGACTGAAAGAGGTATTTTTTGTCATTAATGTGTCTCTTCTTTGAAAGCAGGTGTGGGATCAGGAAAAAATAACTCAGGGCAGAATGTTAAAGCAGGTGTGCAGAGAGATGGTGGGTTTCTCAGTCTCCTTCCCCCATATAGGAGAGCTTAGGCATTAAGGAGCTCTTGTTGGAATACACTTTGAGTTCAAATATGCATGGGAAAGACCGGGTTAAAATGTGGGGGTGGATCTGAGCTGTTTCCGTCTGGTTTGCTTCTCTGTGCCATCTCCAAAAGTGGAGGAAAACTTTCCTTGTGCACTTGGAGGAGCAGCATTACATGGCAAGATGTAAAACTTGCAATTATTTAATATGGATGTGATTTGCTTAAATCTCTGCTTGGCAAATTACAGTTCCCATCACAGCAGAGCTCCCTTTAAAACATACAAGTGTCAGAGGTCTTAACGTTCAGTGGCTGTGATAGCACTCCTGTTTTTTTCTCTCTATTCCCTCTTTTCCAGCATTCTTGCCTCCTGCTGTTGGTGCTCTCCTCCCAGTCTCCCTCTTGCCCGTGGGGACTGTACCCCTATGGATGCCCCCGTACAGATTTTCCGTGAGGAGCCAGACTCCACCTGCTCCCCAGGGCCCTGTCAACCCCCCAGCACCAGCAGCAGCTGGCTCCTGGGCTGGGCAGACTACGACAGCAATGCCACTGGGACCTTTGGGGATGGCCAGCACAACCACACCAGCATCTCCCCCGCCATTCCCATCATCATCACTGCTGTCTACTCGGTGGTCTTTGTTGTCGGCTTGGTGGGAAACTCCCTGGTCATGTTTGTCATCATAAGGTAAGGGGTTTTGGGTACTGGTTGAAAGAGGGGCAAAAGTCCGTCCCTAAATTTATAAGGGTGAGGGAGGGGTGGTTTATGGGAGCTCTCTGGGTGAACATCCACGAGGAGCTGGAAAAAAGTAACTGAAATGACCCAAACCTTGTCAGTCAAAGTGGTTTGCCTGGACATGCAGTTAGAGACAGAAAAGACAAGCTGCTCATAAGTGATAAATCACGCACCATGAGGGAAGGTGCTCTGTGCAGCCGAGCTGTGTTCATTGGGTGCCCTCTAGGGATGAGAGGCTGCTGGCATCCGAGGGAAAAAAGCTTGAGTGGAAGAAACTTCTACAAGGCAGCTTTTTTTCCACTGTGAGGAGACCCGAGAGACAGCTTATGTGTCCAGCCGTGTGAACACTGATACATTGCTGCCTTGGCACCTTGGCTTGTTTAACAAAGTGGGGAAAAAAGCAAATGATAAAGATAGGAAATGAAGAGCAAGAAATGTTTTTTTCTCTGTTTAGCAGTGTTTAACTCCAGCTGTTGGTGTTGGATTGAAGAAAGCAAAGAAGGTGCTAAAATACCTTTCCCGTTGTTTTTCAGGAAAATTGAGAAAACTCTGTGTCTGTGTTAGTGAACTTTTCACATTAAATAATTTAGTGAAATGCACCAATACTTGTTCTTGTACATACACTTGTGTACTGGTGTATATTTTAGCTTTTTCTATGTTTTCTCTCTTTTTGTCTTTTTTGTTTGCAATTTATAGTCATGTTTGGATAGTGCAGATCAGCAGGACAATAACAAGCAACCAAGGGGACTGAAATCATGCAACTTTCTGGACTCTTGCTTTACAGTCCATTTGAATCCTGCTAAAAATTCTGAAAAAACTCCCAAAACTATGGAGTGTTTATTGCTCAGATGAAATCAGCTTGTACACAGAAAAAAATGGAGGTATTGGAAGGGATCTTGTTAGGAAAGCATGCACAAGAAGGGTCAAATCTTTGCAGGACGATGAAATGACTGTTAGACTTGATATAAGGGGAAGTTTCTAGAAGCAGTGAAGTTGTTGATGAGGTTCTTTTGTAAAGATGAGTTAAAACCAGATGGATACATCTGAATAATGAAAATAAAATTTACTTTAATAGTGCAATAGAGAAAGATGCCTGTGGTGAGTTTAGAAAAACTGGTTTGCCTCAGCTTTGTGATGTTATAATTTTTTTACCCCTGCATGCTCTGTTGCCCTTTCTTCAGAGTAGAAATTTCATTTCTTTTCATATTTCTGCAAGAAAAGTGACTCCATACTTGAGAGTCACACAGCTGCAAAGTCAGAGATTTTCTAAGCCATCAGTCACAAACAATGATAGTTAGAGCAGTGAAAATAAATCTGAACTTAGTCCTAAAGGTTAACATGTGTGGATTATACTGGTGCATATGCATTTGCTTTTTTCTCTCCTTCTGTTACCCTCCTAAGGCTACTTTTGTGAGGCTCTGGATATCTATGGTTCACTTTTCTACTAGTTCTTACTTTACCCTTTCCATCAATTTCCTCTTGGTCCATCTCTTGATTACTTGATAAAAAAATAGATAAGAATGACAAAACACCTGTTGCATTTTTTCTTATTCTTTTCTTTTTTTTTTTTTTTTTTTTTTTCAGTATTCTTCTCTCCCAGGTTTTCTCTGAGGCAAATATTTTACTCACTGCTAGAATCATTAGCTGAAGTGCAGGTATACACAAGCCTACAGTATTTCAATTTTTCACATTTCTTGTGATTTTGAAATATTTCAAATGTTCTTTCAAGACATGTATCTTTGTCGTTACCTCTAGTCTTCCTCCCTCACTTTCCCCCCTCACATTCACACTACATGATTTTCTCTTAGGATGGATTTTAACAACCTGTGAACAATGTAGCCTCCAGTGATGTCCTTTTGTGAGGAAAGCCAAGGTCTGTGGGAATTTTTTGGGAGAAGAGGGCAAGGGAGAGGCGGAGCATGTCCCCCAGACATCCCACATTACCTCTCCTCCAGATGCCAAAACTCTAAAGGAGTATGGGAACAGATTGTGGCTCTTCTTTACCTTCCAGCTGAGTACAGGGTTCACGTGAGGTCCCTCATTGCCATTTCTCAAGTCTCAATTCCAGATCTGCTCTCCTCCTCCTAATCCATGGACTGGCAGGCAAGGCAGGCGTAGCTCCTTCTCCCTTTATGCTTTTAAACATCATCTAATACTGTTAGGATAGCTCAGCTGGAACTACTACAATGATCATCTAGTCCATCTGCCCGGCCACTTCAGGCCTGGCACTGAGTCACCTTTTGGGTGACAAAAAAAGAACCCTTATGTTCTGAGGCTTTTAGTGAAACTGTTGAAGTGTCAGTATTGTGATAGCTGAGTGCCATGGGCATGCACAGAGTGCCAGTCCACTGTGTACTCAACAAAGAGCCTTTTCTGCACAGTAAAAGTAACCACTCTACGTATGTCTGAGGAGTCCAGGGTGTTTACAACAGGCCTGGTCTTGCTACATTAGTATTTATATACTTTGGTTTTTAAACCTAACTGTTGCTGTGTGTTTAAAGACAGTGAATACAAGTATTTCTATTTTACATGTGAGGAAATCAAGTCACAGGGCCATGAAGTTACCTTGCAGAACAGGTAAAAATGTTGAAGCCTGGTAGCAAAACCCTAGAGAAGAATGCAGGTCTCCTGAAAAATGGTTTAACAGGCCATGCTGGGGCCACCACACTAAAACAACATTCCCACTCAAACTTCAACACAAATCTCTCCTCATGCGAGGTGTGTCAGACTCAGCTACTTTCCTTTCAGGAATTTGTACATGTGATTGAGATGTCATTCTTCTTAATTTTACCTCTGAGAAAACCCTGAGAGGGTTTTCCCTCTCAGCAGAAACCCTCCACTGCACCTGCAAGAGATTTCGAAGACCCAGCATTCTATGCACAAGCTGCTGAGATGCTGACTTACTGATCTCCATGAGGTTCTTTAGCAACACTTGGCAGAAGTAGCAAAATCAGTGCTCTAGTGCTACTAAAACAAGGAATTGGCCAAGCTCTGCCTATATCACAGGCTAAGATGAATTTGAGCCAATTTCCAAGTCAATTCATCACAGGACTTCAAAGAGCATCTAGCTTTACCTCATTGAATGGAGGCAATTTTGATAAGTTCTGCAGTGTTTGTCCAAACTTGACATGATTTCCATCACAACGTTGAAAACTGATCATTACTAAAAACTTTTACAGATGGTACAAAGACCAAGGCAACAGAAAATATGGAAGAGGACAGTTTTATAAAAGAATATTGATAATTTGACAAGCACACACCATTTAGACCAAATATTAATTTTTCTAATACTTTCAAAACCCAGGTAAATAGTAACTAAGTGAGAACTGGAATTTATAAGCTGGCAGGAAAGTCAGCTCATCCTGAGGCTTTGAGAAGAATAGCTGATACTGAAAATAAGCAGAGAGAGCAGAGGAAAGGCTTGAAAGCAATATTTACTACAGACAGTATTAAAGAGAGGTCATAGCTTACTGTGAGTAATCTGTTTGGCTTCTGAAAAGTAATTTGGTATCCATCCAGACATTTCCACTGGGCTAACAGCCAGGTAATCATTTATTTCAGAGAAAAGCATAACTGGAATCAGTGTCTGGAAGCAAGATGAATTACAGAGAGTCTTTTTGAACTGGCAGGGAGTGAAAACTTACAAGAACTTTCTAGTTTGGCTGCTGAAAAGACAGAAAGCTTGAGATAGCTTCCCTGATGTCACACAGGAGAGTGGTGGGGAAGCTCATGGTCTTGGGTGAAGCATGGGGAGGATGCACAGGTAGGAGACGCTGTTGGGGAGGGCAGACTGCCTAAGCCCTTCTGGTGAAGAGGACAAAATGAGGGAAGAATGGGGACTCTTCACTTAATTTTTTTTTATGAGAGAGGATTTTAAATTTGCTGAAAGGATATTGTGGCAGGAAATTCCTAACTGGGTCATTTGGCTTGCCTGGGATGCATTAAGAACAAGGAAGGATAAGCTTCCTGTCTTGCCTACTCTCACTGTCTGTTCAAACCATGATTAGTTTGTCTCTTAAGTTAAATTCTGTGAAACAGATGGATTCCTAAGAAGAGTTTTGATTCCAGTTATATATTTCTTTCTAAAGAAAAAGCATCCAGAAAAACTCTACTTACGGGAACTATACTTCATGTCTTCATTTTAGTCCTTCCATCTGTAAATATAAGATGATTCTTGCGGAGTGTGGAATGTGTGCTTTTCTCCTCAAGGAAGACTTTGTGCTTTATTGTTATATTCTTTTGTGAAGTTAGAGAGGCATGAGGAAAACACAGTAGGAATGTAATTTTGTCTATAGATAGGCACGAGTGCACAAAGTGGATTAGCTGCGGGGAAGGGGTATGTACATATGAAACAAGGATATTGGAAGAGGAATGCCTGGCATCCTACAAAATGTAAAAAGGATATAAATAAGGAATATTTAAAGTTGCACAGTATTTCTGTAGTTCTATTGGGAAGAGAGCATGTTAGCCTGTGTATTATCTTTGAAATATTTATTTCTCCTGAAGCCTGAGGGTTCAGCTGTCATTAAATTCACCTTCTAATCCTCATGGAAGTGAAAATTAATTCTAGGCAGTTTGCTGTTTCCAGTTTTGAGACATTATTTGCAAGGAAGCCTCTGTGGTCTCTGCATGAGTATGAGAACACAATTTTCTTCAGTGTTTGAATTGCTACAAGTACATGGCAAGAAAGTGGGCAGAACCTTTGTATTTTCTCCATTTGTTATGTCAATCCACCTGTGTAACACACAGCTGCTCATCTCTGCTCCAAAAGCCAGTGCCATTCAGCAGTGCACTGAGTGAATATCTAAATTTCCCAAATGTAGCTATGCTGCACATGGGTTTTATATTTGCTGACTGACTACATAGCTAAATCCACTTCCCACTGCATTGTAGGTAGTCTAGCCAGTGTGGCTGCTGTAGAGCAACTGGTAAAAACCTCCTTGAGTAGTGACAGATGGGTAGGATGCATGGTAGGATTAGTTCAGACAGTCTATACAATGTTCATTCAGTGTTCACAGTCAGAAAAGGGTTTTTTCCAGGCTGCTGGATGATGAACTGCATCAGGACTTCCCATTAGACATGCTCTTCAGAGTCACTGGTTTGTTAAAGTGTGCAGGAGTAGAAGAATATTTCCACCACAGAAGCTACCAGCTGTGCTGTTCAGTTGACTGTGTCTTGAGCTTTTATGCATTTCACTTAAATCATCTCCTTTGGGAATATGTGTGTTCAGTTCGTCTGTGCTGTGTGCTTCCCCAAGGCACGTGAAGGAAACAGATAAATGGATAGAGTCCAGAGAAAGCCTCCCAACTGCTTCCCAAGAGGGACTGATGACTCTTCCCTGGGCTGGCTCACTACTGATATATGCATTTGTTGTCTTACTGCATAATCCTATACTTGTAGAGCAAAGTCCCTTGTCTCTCATTCAACTTTATTACAGGAGTGTTGACCAGAGATCTGGGTCTACACACATCCAAGTGAGTAGTTGTCCTTTAAAACACTCCCAGAAGTGGTGGTGGTTATTCATGCCTGTGGAAAAATGGAGACCAGGTGCCTTGTTTTGAGAACAAGAGTGATACCTACACTCGAAGACCCCTGAATCTTGGGTTTCTGGGTTATTTCCTTATTTCAGTCCTGCAGAAACATCTAAGGGGAGCAAACATTCAATAACGTTTAGCTGCTTCCAACCAATTTCTGCATATATAGCTACCTATGGAGATCAAAGCCTTTTCAAAGAATATTAAGGAAAGTAAGACCCTGAGAAATCTTTTCCTGGAACTGCTATCCCGGTTCCCTTGAGCATGAGCCTTGTTATCTTTGCCGGACAATATCTGTCCTACTCACTTTCCTCTCTCATAAACCCATGGGAAGCACTTTGCCAAGGGAGCTCACATCCTCCATTTAAAGGAAACAAACAAACAAACAAACATTCTTGCAAGAGATAAGACCAACAGGAAAGGTGGGTGTTATCAGAGACATAGATTCAATATTCACTAGAGCAATGTACCTGTGACAAGTAAGAAGGATTCAAATGGTCTGTGTCTATGTCTAAAATGGAACAAAAGAGGTTTCCAGACAATATTGGTATAGATAAAATAAAGAGCAGGTCTTTAATTAAAGCGCTTTAAGGAACACTGAATAAATAAGTGCACAATAAAATATAAGGCTCCTACAAATTTCTAACACTAATTAATTATCATAGCTAATGGATACGTCCAACCAGAGAATTGTCCACCCCCAGAACCTCCCTCAGGTCTGCCCCTTGGCGTGCCTCCCTGGAATTAAGTTGGAGGTCTCAAGACCTCTTACTTATTCACCATCATCTTCATATCACATGGCTTCTTTGCAGCTTCTCCAAGGCTTCTGGGCCTTCTGCTTTGACTACAATAATATCATTATGCCCTTCTATGTATATGTTGCAAAAAAGATGCCCTTGCTAAAATCTTTTCCTTGAAAAGAACATGAAACAAAATTTCAAGAATTTTGAGATTTTGATATAAAGCATGAGAAAGGGGGTTTACTAATTGTTAACTGCTGTTCTAAAGTCTTAGGAACTATACAGCTATATTATTAAAAATCTATACACTATGAATCTTTAGGATCTAAAGGCATCAGTGTAACACCCAGGGAGCTCCTGATAGCATGACTGATGACTGAAAAACATCTGCAGCAGCATAAATTTTTTTCAAAAGACAAAATCAGTTGCTTGTGAGGGCAATATTCATCTCTAATTACCAATACAGAGAAAAAAAAAAACAGGTACATACAAGCTAATTGTCTGTGCTCTTTACTAATAATAATTAGACATAATGGTTTTAGAAAAAGTACTAATTTGGTGACATTCTGCATTCTCACTACTAATTTTAAGCCACAGTTTAAATCACAGCACTTTGACTTCTGAGCTCTCCTACCAAGACCATGTAAGCAAAAATTTCACGGTATTGTTGTTTCTAAAATTTCTCTATTTCTTCAAAAAGAGGCTCTTGAGGTCACATAAAAATATTAAAAGACTTTATCATAGAAGGAGGAAAAATAGTTAATTTTTCTTAAATAGTGTGAATTTTTCTTCCCCTTAACAAGGATATATGTAACCTGAACTTCTCTGATTCAGAAGCTGGTTTTTCAGCTCAAGAAAAAAATGCTTCCACATCTAATCTAAATCTGCAAGATCTTCTTCAACCTCAGTTTATGGCTAGTTCAAAGGAATAATGGCATAGTGGTATATTGTAAGGATTTTAATGATACCCTCTGACATACAGATAGATTGTGCTCTGTGAGGGGAGAATAAAAGACAGGATCATGCTTTTCTTCTTAGGCTGTTTAAAAATAGGTGCCTTCAGATGCATATTAATAAAGATAATTCGGCTTTAGGATACAGTTTTGTAGAGAACAATTGTTTTTTCAGCTCCAAACAACTGGGTTAAAGACAGACAAACTTCGAATATATGCAGTAGCAACATTTGCCTTTATTTAAAGTGTTTTCTGAGATCCTGTGCACTGCTAAATTCTGGCTGTCCTTCAAAATGTGATAGTAGCATATAACCCAATATGAACATGAAAACTGCAGCATATAAATTTTTATATTCTTTAAATTACCTCAGTCTTCATTTCATATTGGCACAAGCCTTCTATATTGAAGTATGAAGATCCAAGACATAGCTGAGCTATTCTTTTGACATGGTACAGGTTTGGAATAGATCCTTCTGAGTTGTTTTTTATTTTTTTCTCCTATTCTGACGTAGTATTATATTGAGTGTACTCTACAGCTCTGAGATTTAAAGCTTTCCTGACTAGGCTTTTGAGCTGCTTGATCCCCATATACTTCATTCAGAGGAACCTAGTGGAACAGTCTGCATCCTGCTGATAGGTGGTTTTGCAATTTATTTTCAGATGTCCCTTAGCTTTCATTTTCATTCACTGACCCAGGCATCTGCCAAAAATACGTTTGCTATACCTCATTGTATTTTATGCTTTTTTATTTTCATTCTGTTACTGGACAACGTTATAGTATGTTTGTTAGTTTTGCTTCCTTCCTCATCCCTCTTTTCATACTTCAGGGAACATTTCCTTCTATTACAGTTACATAAAAAAGATTGACCAGAATCTCCTTCTCAGCTTTTATTAGCTCTTCTAATTTTATAGTGTACTTTAGAATCTCACTCCTCTCCTCTGGTTGAGATAATAACTTTAAGGAGCTTTACTAGCAGATTTTTTTTCTGAAAGCATACCAATTCCTTAATGGCATGCTTGCCTCTTCTGGTGCCACAATTTCATTGATAGCTTAGGCTGGAGGTGTGATTTCTTCTTATTTACTGTCTTAAAAAAATATGTGCAAATTAAATTCTACTCCAGAAGGAAATGGACAGTAATGATGAGCCAATTGAGAAATGGGGGCAGTTTTCTAGGAGTCAGCCTAAAGTCGGTCTCAAAGAACTTCCCATTTTTGGGAAGTGAACTTAGCCTAAATTGTAATAGTTTTGAGAATTTTGTTTTTGAGAATTTCACTTTTGACTTGTAATTAGACATAATTTTATACTTGCTCCTCAAAAACTTCCATCATATATCTATAAAAGAACCCCCAAACACATCCAAATGAAAGTGTTGTGTTTCTTCTTGACTATTTTTCCAGTCTATAGAGGCTTGAAGCCTGCTTATAGCTTCACAAGCAGTCTTGAGATCCCCCAGCTTAGGTGATCTGAGGTTTCTCTATCTCTTGAAATAAGTTTCTAGTACCTGACTTAAAGAGGGACTTTCCATTCCTATGTAGTATTAGAAGAGTTGTCATTCTGTTATGAAATCCCAGTATTTAACAAACCAGTTTCCAGACATGGGATTTCCCATGAGCAGTTTATACAGCAATACGAATATTAAAATAGTCTTTGAAACTTACATCTCAAAGACATTAAGAAAATTTTTGTCATTAATTGCCATCTATGCTGTAGTTATGTCCAGGTTTTCCCTACCTGTCCTGCTAAACTAATTAAAGCAGATAGCAGGATTTTTACCTTAAATGAAAGCAGGTATAGATAAATAATTTTAATTTGGCAAAGGAAGACAAGATTCCCTTGCACAATCACTATTTTGACCTTCTTCAAGTGCAGATTTGTGTGAATGGAGGTCATGGCGGGAAATCCCCAAATCACTTGAAATATTTCCTCCTATATTTTGGGGCAATAGAATGAGCTGTAGAAGAGCAGTTAAATCCCTCACCTCATGGATCAGGGTCCTCTTCAAAGTGTCTGACAGCAACAGCAGTCACTCTGTTACTTTAACTGGACTTTTGGTTAAGCCTGCGAGCACATATCTTCAGAGCCATGTAGGCATTTAATGATTTTTAGGTGTTTAATGAAAAACACTGAGGGAGGTTGGGTGATTGAGTCCTGATTCTCAAAGGCATTTTTTAATTTTATGAACTTCTAAATGAATGTATGATTTAATCTATACTAGCTTACAACTTTAAAGGCCAATATCTCATTTATTCAGAGGCTGATGCTTTCAGGTGAAAGTAATCAAGCCCTTTATGCTACCAGTGTGAGATCAATGAGTTTTAAGGTTGCACCAGTAAAACGTGCTTGGACTTAGAATTGCTGAGGTTAACCAGTGCAGACTTCATCTCTGAGTTAGGTATGCATGATACTTCTGCAGAGTCTGGGAGAACTGATTTCCTAAATGTAGTATTTGTTGGAGCAGTATTTATTGGTCTCCCACCTTCTTCTTCAAAGTCTGTCAGAGAAGGGGCCAGGTGCCTATTTTGGCGTAGAATGAGTGGGGCAAGGAGGCATCTCTGGGATGTGGACTGGGGTGGATTTGGGCAGGGCCAGCTAGCCAGGGGACTGCCTGACTGGTGAGCTATGGGGAAGGAGTAGATGCACACCAGGTAAAGTTATTAAAGGAAGGGTTTCTCTGTGCATACGTACCCCTGAAATGAATCAAATCTTTCACAAAGCTTTATGGGAGAAATGGCATGCAGTGGGTTTTTCTTTTCCCCATTGAATTTTCATTCCCATATACAACTTTGATTTGGTTATGTTGGAAGTTGTCTAAATGCTGATGCTGGGGTGACTCTGCATTTCTTACTGCCTGTTAACGATAAGACATTCTTCCTGTTGGATCAATAGTAGTGGGTAAAATTAATTTTCTTTTATGTGCATGTGTTACGTAGTCCAAAAAATCAAATTTGCTCAATTTACATGTAAGACAAAAGCAGTGCAGATACAGACAACATGCTTTATGTTGCAGCTTCAAAAATTTGAATTTTGAAGATGTCTAAAAATCTAGCCCTATATTACAGCAGTTCTTTCTTATTCTTCCACTGGAAGGGTAGGAAGAAGGAAAAGGGGTACTGGAAAAATACTGTATATGTGGTTGCAGTATCACACATTAAAAAGAATTGAAATAAGGTTGCAAGGAATTGGAAATGCCACCTACAAAGACCTTCAAATATTTGATTTTTCAAGGCTAATAAAATCTTAGATATTTTCTCCTAGTTTTCTGATTTTATTAAAGGATAAAAGGTCAGACTAATTCTTCTATATTTTGAAAGCAAACTTTCCCTATCTAAACTCTTGGGGAAGTTTTTAAGGATCTACAAAAGTAATGATTCTGAAGAATGACTAGTTGTGTCACTTAGGCTTATCAAAGGTAATTTTATTTTAATACCCCTGTGTTGAGTCTAGTAACTTGTATTTGACTGAAACAGACCCTTTGCAAAGCAACACACCTTGATTTGAAGGCATCAAAGGATGGAAAAATTACTCCTTTCTTATGTAGTTTTGTCACAATAGCAATCATCTTAGCTGTTAGGAAAAATCTGTCATTGTTTCCAAGCTGAGTTTGTCTGTTTTAGAGTTTTACATATTTGTCTTGGTTATGATTTTCCTTGTAGTCTGACAGAACTCTTCAGTACCTGTTATTTTCTCCCTGTGGAGGTTTTCAGACACTGTAATTAAGTCACCTCTTCGTGTTCTTTTTGATAAACTAAATGTGCTGAGCTCTTTAAGTTACTCACAGAAAGAATTTTCTCCAGTCCCTTCACTTATTTTTTGCTGCTTTTTATGCAACCCTTTTAACTTTCCATAGCTTTTTTGTTTTGCAATATGAACAAGACAACAATTTCAAACACCCATCAGTGATGTCTGTAGAAGTAAAATCATCTTTCTACTACTATATTTCAGGCATTTAATGAAAATTAATTCACTTTAGCAAAGATTTGCAATAGTAAACTTTTGTTCATTCTTGCAGCTGAGGTACACTTGGAGATATATATATTTTTTTTAACCAGCAAGAAAATTCCTAGTCTGTTAATACATCTTATATTTGTTTCTTCTAGCCATATACTCTCATGCTTGTGTTTGAGCAGTGCCTTAAGGGCTATAAATCAACCTATAGGACAGACTGCCTCCCCTGCTAGAAGGCTTGTTGAGGAGATTGATCTGGTGAGAGGGCAGAAGCCGAGGTCTAACTGGTGGGTTGGTACATGGGTGAGGAGGATTTACTCTCTTTTCCCTTACAGTTTTCTTTTCTGTGCTTCAAACCAGCATTTGGTATTTTTTTCTCAATAAGTCCTAATTAGAGTATTTTAGAAAAAACAATGCTATTTTTAACATTTCACATTGGTCATAAAATGACATTTCTGTCCATATTTTAATTAATAGCTAATTTACATATTGGGCACAGTTTGACAGCACTGCTCAGTCTTTTTTTAAAATTATTTATTATTTTAAATATCAAAGTTTAAAAGATAAATAAATATGTTGTTCATTGGCTGAACTGATAAAATCTTGTATTTCCACTATTAAGTATTAATGACATATAAGAAAATGTAGCTACATGTGTTTCTGTGTATGTTACATGTACACATTCTAGTTTGGGCACACACTCAAAATATAGGGCTGAAACAGTTTTGAGGAAGAAAATCTGCCACTGAATCCGGTGGTAAATTAACAGTAATGAGCAAGCCCAACTAGTTGAGGGGAAGCATTTCAGAAAGGAGCATTAGGTATATTGCTCTTAAGGCTCTCCTTCATCCATTGTGTCCATCTCAGAGCTGGAAGCTGTCTTCCACAGGCTGTCTCCCAAAACTGTCATAGGGGAAGAACAAAGCATGGTGACATCTCAAAAAAATAGATTCTATTCTTCTGTGTAGGCTGAGGTTCCACCAGTTGGACAAAACAAGTGCTTCATTTTGATGAAATTAAAGGATGCAGAAAAAAACAATGCTGTGACAATTTTTTCCCCACTGTGGTATCCTACTTAAACAAGAGCAATCTTTTACATTAGCAGTCATAAAAGAGAGGGCTGGGAAATGCTGATGATAAGAAAGGAGAAGAAATTGTCAAGGAAGGAACAAGGAAGGGAAATGACTAAAATTTCTATCAGTTGGCGCTGTAGTAAATTCAAGGAAGAGAAGCTGTCATATAAGAAGCAATCTGGCCCAGCAGATACCACAATTAACATGTTCCTTCCACAAAGCAAACTCAGAAAGCTTGCTATCACTGACAGCTACCTATAAGAAAAGGAAACACAGAACATTTTGAGCACTTGCAAAGGTAACAATGATATTTTCTTTTAGAAGGATTTGAGAAAATATAATTGAAACCAGCATTTGGATAATTAGATTAAATATATTCATATATCTAGTTTTGCCTGTGGTGAATAGCTCTAACTGCTAATGCAGGTGCTGAGAGACTGAGGAAAATGTGTGCACTATTAGCCCAAGGGTCTTGCATTTGCGTGCACTTCTGTCACAGACAAGAAAAGACATAATCTCCCCCCCTAAACAACTATGGCAAAGCCTGACATATAAACTGTTACATATCTGAATGAGCATAATCATCTTTTGAAATAATAAAGCCTTACTTTTTTTATGCAGGTACACAAAGATGAAGACAGCAACCAACATCTACATTTTCAACCTGGCTATGGCAGATGCATTAGTTACCACAACTATGCCTTTCCAAAGCACCGAGTACCTGATGAACTCTTGGCCCTTTGGTGATGTGCTGTGTAAAATAGTTATTTCTATTGACTATTATAACATGTTTACCAGCATATTCACACTGACCATGATGAGTGTTGATCGATACATTGCTGTATGTCACCCTGTGAAGGCTCTGGACTTCCGTACACCTCTCAAAGCAAAGATAATCAACATCTGCATCTGGCTATTGTCCTCATCTGTTGGTATATCAGCAATAGTTCTTGGGGGTATCAAAGTCAGAGAAGGTGAGTGTGAGCATTCAAAATCCAGTCTTTTGATTTCTAAATTGACATAAAATATAGGTTCCCATATTGATTAAATCTAGCTGATTCCTTCTTCAAAAAGTATATATAAATTCCTGATATTGTGAAATACAATGTGGAACATTACAGTATGACATATAAACAATTTAAGCTTGGATGCCCTTGTCAACTAAAAGAAAAAAAATACACTTTGGGGCATTGTTTGTTCTAGAATGAGACCATCAAAAACTACTAGCAGACAGCAGGGAAAAATAATTAGGAATTTATTCACAGTGGACAAATCTAAGATCAGTTTAGGTTGAAACCTGAAAAGTGAGCTTCAGGTTCTTTTTGGAGGTGTTATGAGAGTAGTTCTGATGAATTTCCAAGAGCAGAAACAAGAAACAGTTCTTATTCTTGGGAGGTTATTATCACAAGCCATTTCACAGGACTTGAACTTATGGTGAAGAAAGGAAAAGTCAGTAGCTGGAGAAAGAAAATAAATCTAAATTATAAATGGCAATATCTCAAACTCTTGTTCAAAAAAGAATGGAGGTGTATATGCTGACATGGAAAAGCTGAGAATAAGGATCATTGGAGGAACTGGAAACTCAGACCATGGCAGGGTAGCAGCTACAAGAACGTGAAGTCAATGAGATCTGTATGTGACCGTGTGCAGACTTTGCTTGAATTTTACTATCTATGAAGGACCACGGATTTAGCCACTATAGCTGATGACTCATTACAAAAATTGCCCTGCCATGAAGTTAATTTGATTTTGAAATCCTCCTTGACAAGGAAAGGGGAGAAGCATTTTCACACACATATGCTTCATGCCCACTTCATGACTGCTGTTCAGGAGCACCTCAGTGTTTTCAAAAGGCTGGTTACTTCTAATGATGTCCTTGAGCTGGGGTCATGCTGTTAATGGATGGCTTGATAAAATACAAGGCATGCGTATTTATTTTGTAGTAGTCTTCTTTGAGATGTAAATAATCTTTTGAAATATTATTAATAATTTCCTGAATTAAAAACCTTTTCTATTTAGAAAGTTTTCACTCCCCCCCAAGGTAAATGATGAAGTTTACATACGGACACTGTTTTATCTGGCAGAGACAATAAAGTTAAGCTGTTTCATGTAAATCAAAAAAGCATTTCAGTAACAACTGCTCGAGTGCTGATAGATTTGGCTGAAGATATATAGGTTTTGTTGTTGCTGTTGGTCTTCTGGTGTGCAAGTGACAGGAAGGTCCTCTGGAAACCCTTCTTTCAGGCCTTTCAGGGATCAAGAGTCCTGGTCTGCAGTACCATAATTCTTCTCCCTAGTAAGGTTTTGACAGACTCTATGAAACAATGTCTAGCTCAGGAAACATTAACTTCCAGGCATATTGGGGAAGAATTATTGTCTTGCTATATATGAGATCTTGAAGGCCATGGGACATTGACTCGGGCAGGTGTTTTGTTGGAGCAAGTCTAACTAACAGAATATTCCTGTAACTCACTGTCAGTGTGACATTTAGATCAACGGGGTGCTCTGAGGGCAGCAAGGACTAAATGCTTTCTCCACACCAAGTGGCAGGCAGCCCTTTTCTTTTAACTTACGCAATAGAAACTGGTAATACAGAGCTCAGCTGGGCTAAATGACGTTGGAAATATTGGCAAATGCTTGGCAGCCACTACTGCTCATCCCTACTTATCTGATCTAAGGTCTCTCTTGAGCATTTAGTGTCAATTACCCTGTCTGATGTGTTCATGAATTGCTCTGATAAATGCTGAAGGGGTAAAGCAAGGATCCTCCCTTTGTCTGGCAGCTGTAGCTCAGGACTGAATCTTTATATTATGTTGGCCAAAACATTTTTCATATGCTTCAGGGCCTCTGCTGGATTCAGATTTAAGCAACAACTGAACATCAAATGAAAAGTGATTATATTTAAAGCTCCCTCACCACACTCAGTTAGTCTGTTTTGTTATCCCAGTACAGAATTTCTCCCAGGTGTGTCAGCACAGAGCAGTATGGATGCCTGAAAGTGACACAATCAATAATGTATCTAATATATATATTTCCTATTTCAAGATTAAAATTAATCTTCAATGGTAACTTACCAAACATACTTTAAAATACATTTACACTAAAATACCATCTAGAATGCAGTAATTTTTCTTAAATATATCAATGTATTTGGAATACTGGGCTTTCAGACTTGAAAAGGTCAGTATGAAATATTAAGTACTTAGTTTGTGATGCTATACATAGTTCTGCATCTTTTCAGGCATTAAAAATAAAATATAGATTGGATTTTATTGTCTTCCAACATTCCAGAAAATTATTATGATATTGGGCATTATGAGAAGATTTTCTATTGATTGTTTGCCAATTTCCCAGTAAACTCGGAAAATATAAATGGGTTCCATACAATTCATAGCATTACATATATCAAGTGAAATACAAGAATATTAATTAATTTGGAATAAGATTTTCCATAGAAAGTAAGCTGTAATGAGATGTAAGACAATAATTAAATTTGTATTTGATAATATGGAATTCTAAAATACCATTGCTGACAACAAATTATAGTAAAATGCAGAAAGCATGACCTAATAATTTTGATAAATACATGAAATTATGTCAGTAGATCTGAAGAAGCCATTTCTCCTGGGAGTGGGTTTCAGTGAGAAGCTGGATGTGGTCTGACGCAATCATCCATGATCACACTTCACTTTATTCAAACCTGTACATCTGAATGCAGCTTTACTAGATATTATAACTGTATCCTTAATTTATTCTTTTTGCTAAGCCATGATATACTACAAATAACAGTAATAATCAATGTGAAAACTTCTTTCAAGATGATTATTGACATTTCTAGAATAAAAGTAAGTAAAAGTAACTACCTTAATGAAAACCTAGATCACAGGAGATTTAGCTAAATTGACTGAGTGGTGTTATACTTGTGCTGCTGTCTTAGCATCCTGCATCAGGCTTGAAAAATATGTCTTTTCAATTTTCATCTTTCAGAATAATCCATTAGTTATAGTATTTAAAATAAAACCTCAAAATATTTAGGTCTTAGCTGTAAACTATATCTATTTGAATGTTTTAGTACTCAATATCATCCAGTAAAAGCTTTCTGATCTGTAACCATGGAAATGTCTGTATGACATTATAATGATAATTTCTTCCTCTAGTTGTATCTCAAAACAAATTCTCTTCAATGTCTTTTTGATTTGTGAAGTATGTCTTGATGTTTTTTGTGACTAGTCCTGCTTGAGACAAACATGAAAAAGTGATGTGCAAGAGTATATTGAATCATTCTGCCCTTAGATTTGATTAAATACAAATTAATACATAATAATTTGTAGAGGAACGAAAAATTCAATAGGGAAAATGATAGAATTCCAAAGAAGAATGCAGTGCTTTAGAGGATAAAATTCAAAGTGAAAAATCCCTTTGTTACCTTGACTTGTCTTCAGTAAAGTTTAACTGCTGACAGTAGTTATAAATTTACCCCATCTCTTGCCTTTTCATTTATCTTATTACTTGGCTTTCCTTATATTTCGTATGCTGGAAGACTTCTATGAGGTCTGCAAATGAAAACTCAAATATTGCATTCCTTAGCCACCCCCTGTCAGATGAAATATTTCTGTAATATAAAATCAAGTGACTCTGAATCCTGGAATGGGCATTTAGAATGGATTGGGCTGGTCTCAGTGACCCAGATCCTGCAGTCTCTGCATGGGCTGCATTTTCAGTGATGTGATCTGCAAAAAGAGTAGCTTCCTTTTGACTCCATGCACACATATATTTTATTTGCTTCTATTTAGCAGAAAAGAAGCTGTTGCCAGGAAATAAGTTTTTCTGAATGAAGACCCGTGTATTCTATTTGCACTGAAGAAGGCACATGGGAAAAGATTATTACACAATTATCACATATTGGCAAAATCTTCCTACGATCAAAACCTCCTTCAGCTTCCACCATTCATGATATTAAAAATCTGTCTCCACCAACAGACAAAAACACATGTATTTTGATAATAATGGTGAGACTTCTACTCCAACGAACATGGTACTCATTCTGACTTTAAATCTCAGTGAGATTCAAATGAAAACATCTTTACAAATTTTTGGTTTTGTGCTCTGCTTTTTTAGATCCTCCCATGGGAAACAAATTTTTATACAATGTTCTGCATTTTAAAAAGCTCCAAACTCTCAGTAATTTCTAGAGACAGCTGCATAAAACTGGTTTCAGTGGTAACTGAAAGCTTTCCTTGGAGTGATTTAATGTTTATTCTATGGTAATTATGTTGTGTAGAATATCTAATAATAACACAATTTTCTTCTTGCTTCCTTTGTTCCTAGATACTGCCAGCACAGAATGCTCCTTGCAATTTCCAGACAGAGATTATGTGTGGTGGGACATCTTCATGAAAATCTGTGTCTTTGTCTTTGCATTTGTTATTCCAGTTCTCATTATAATTGTTTGCTATACTCTGATGATCCTGCGCCTTAAAAGTGTACGGCTTCTCTCAGGGTCTCGAGAAAAAGATCGAAATCTGCGTCGCATCACCAGGTTGGTTCTTGTGGTTGTGGCAGTTTTTATTATCTGTTGGACTCCTATTCACATTTTTGTGCTGGTTGAAGCCTTAGGGGATGTTTCCCACAGTACTGCTGCTATATCCAGCTATTACTTCTGTATTGCTTTGGGTTACACCAACAGCAGCCTCAATCCAATCCTTTATGCGTTTTTGGATGAAAACTTCAAGAGATGTTTCAAGGATTTCTGCTTCCCCTTTAAGATGAAGATGGACAGGCAGAGCACCAGCAGAGTCAGAAACACTGTGCAGGACCCAACTTATATGAGAGAAGCAGGTGGGACAAACAAACCTGTATGACTAGTCGTGGAAATGTCATCTTACTGTGCTCAAGAGAGAGAGGAGTCCAATGACCTTGGACTGACGCAGATTACCACTGCAGTTTGAACTCAACTCACCCAGCGAGACATTTCTGGAATACTTCAGAAATCCTAGTAGTCTGAACAAAACCAAGTCTATTATTGAAAAACAAGAACCTCATGAAAATAAGCTCAAATGAAAAGAGTCTGGCTGTCAGTCAGGTTTTGGCACCACGTTTGCCATACTTGAGCCAGTACTAAAACACAGTTTTGCGGAGAGAAGAGATAGTTTTCACCAGCTGAATTCTGGATAAGAAAAGTTCTGGCTCTTCTCTTTACAATGCATAACTTTATATTGAGCAACATTTGGTCATAAAACTGAGTTATGCCACAAACTTCTGCCCCAACAGTGATTGATTCTAAAGTATGTAGTTTGACAACTTGACTTGTCATGCTCTTTTACAGTGAAGAGTGTTTTGGTTTCTGCTGAGCAATGCTGGAGCTGTAATCAATATTGTCCTCAGCTAATATGTCTGTAACTTTTGTGCTGTGGAAATCCAATTTAAGCATGATCTACCTACACACCAAAGTGATTTTATTGTGTCTGTGTATGGTAAAGCATTTTGGCATTTAAAAATACTGGGATTTAAGGAGAATTATTAGCACTTGTTTAATCACCTGTGTGTAATATTTTCCATGTGTGGTTTTCCAAGGTGATTGTTTCTTTATTGAGTCTGAATAATATAATATGCATTTTCAGAGCATGTTTTGAACAAGAGGCTAGAAAACTTCAACTGTTGCACTTGTTACAAAACTGAGGAAAAGCCATGCTACATTCACTACATGAAGGAAACACTCATTCCATTTTCAGTAAAGGGGACAAATGGACATACTTAAAAAGAGTGCTGTAACTTGTTTTCCTGGATAATTTTTGAGCAGAATGAAATAAATATTTGACAAATTAGAAACTAGTGAAGTAGTACATGAACTAACTGGATTGATATAGAGGAAATTAAATATTACAGATGCCTTAATGGCATTTGACTGAAATATTCTCATTTTATTGATGCTGATACATTTTCCTTGATACTGTCCTATGAACTCATTTTTTTTTTCTCTGTTATCCTGTGATGATGGAGATGTCAAGGCACAGCCACATAAGTTACTAGCTTGCTGAAGGTAAGTTTATGGCAAAATTGAGCTTAACTTTCAGTCTTTAGTCTTCCTGATGCTGTATATTACTACTCCTGCTTCTGCTCTTGCTGAAGTTTGGAGGAATGCTCTCATTATCTTCACTGGTAACAGATATGGTCACCAGACATTTTGTTAACTTTGTTATTTATACAAAATAATGAATCAGGTGGGTGCTTTCATTGCATGGCAGATTTTCTGAGAAACACAGTCTGATTTGGTCCTATCAGACAAGAAATACTTTATGCACACCAGTATAAATAATGAGATTTCTTTACTTGTAGCTGGCAGTTCAGTTCCTTTGGAAGTGCTGTAGAAACTCATCCTTCTACAGAACTTATGCATATTTTATTGTTAATACAGTCACATGTATGCCAAATACTTTTGACATCAGGTTGATAAATGCAGTGCTCCTACATTCATCTTGCAATGCCAAACCAATGCGGCACAGTCAGAGGTGTTCAGAGCCTTTCAATGTCGCTGTTGCTTGGAGCGGAGCTGTGAGAGTCAGACTGTGGAATGCGTGCTTGAGAACCAGGCTCTCTAATGCAGTCAGCTTTGTTATTGAAATATTCAAGATAACCTATTCTGGACAAATATAGCACTTTCTGATTGTTTCTACATGATGAATGATTAGCTGACCTCAGGCTGCTTGATTTACCTGGGGAAACAGATGATGCTCACACAACTGAGTTTAACTTTTCTGTCCCTCTTTTGGTTTTTTTAGTTTTTTTTTTTTTTTTTTTCTGACATGCATACACCTTTCTAAATTGAGTTCTGATCTTTAAATAGTCACAAAAAGAGAATATTTAAGGTACAAATTGAAAAGCCAAGGTATTTGTCAAGTTAAGAATAAGGGAAATGGGAAAGAACTAGACTCTGACAAATTATTTTCATCCAAAATAACCTGTGTTCTTGTTCATGATTTATCATTTCCATATGCATATCTCTGTTTCAATAGAGTTATTATTCTGCACATTATGTGCAGTGCTCTGCATTGTAATGAAAAATCAATGTTCTTAATTTGAAGAAAGGAGGCTTATTATAACATTTTTTTGCAATTATGTTTTTAGTAGAGAGATCATCATCCCTATCATAGTGGGAGGAAAGTATGCGATCCTTGCAACTAGACTTGAAAAGTTCTATAAGGATGTGTCCTAAAGGTTAATTTTTATCATGGAACATTAACTACCAAATTACTCTGGATGCAGCAGAAAGGGGTCTTGGAAATCTTCTTGTTAAATTGGAAAGCTCACCACACTTCATTGAGCAACGGAAGAAAACTGACCAAGATATTTTTAACACCTGAGAAAGTATATTAAAAATAATACTATGTTTTTGCTCACAGAATTTGCTTCCAGATGTTTAAACTCCCATTGCATGTTCAGCAGTTTCAGACTGGAATGACTAACAGGCAAACATAATTATTCTCAGAGGAAAGGAACATCAATATGACTTTGGAAACCTGTATTTAAGCATTGTAAAGCACTTCACTTTCTGTGTAACTCCAGGCAAAGAACTTGCCTTTGCTCTCGTGTGGGCACTTGTCTCTGGGAGGCAGTGAGAGGTGAAGGCAGGGATTGGAGCTACCTGACCCAGTTGTTGTAGGGCTGGGTAGGGGATGGGGCAGCAAGGACAAAGGCTGTGCTGTCCCAAGGGTCCTGGAGGAAGACAACATGGGGCAGACAGAGGTAGGCAGCCTGGGAATCAGCTGTACTTGCTGCAGGCAGTCTCACTTCCTTTCGTTTTGAAGGTTCCAAAAATTCAGTATTGCAAAATTTTGGTACATGGTCATTTGATCTGCTTGTGCGGTTAAATTCCAATCAGCTAGTGTGGATAATTAATGTGTGTGTTTCCTGCTTCTTTTAATTTAGATCTTTCATGTGGAATATATACCAGGTGTTCTGGTTCAGTGCATTTGTCTCTGCTTTGGAAAGTAGAGAAGAATAACATTACCACAGAGTCACTGAAGTCTGGAAATCAATTTTCTCCCCTGAAACCTCAGACTCCTGCAGTATAGAGGGTAAAGATTAACTAGGGAGTGGAGGGCCATTTCAGTTTCACCTTTCTCTCCTCCACATGTAAATTCTCTACAGCTGCCACTGGGCAACCCCAGTAGTTCATTTTTGTACTTCTTAATACCTTTGCGAAAGAACAACTAGGTGTTAAAAAACAACTAGGAACACCATTCAAATCTTTCAGTTCCTGGGTATTTCACTCACTCTACACATTTCTGTACTCAACTTGCACCACAAGGAACAGCAGTGGTTTTGATTTTCTTTTTTTTTTAAGGTTTGTCAAAAGTTTGTGTGTGTCAAAAGTTCTTCACTTTTCTTAGTGCTGAATATCTTCTACACATAGAAATGCATCTTTCTTCAAATAAGATGCCCATTGCCTAGACTGGACATTACCCTCTAAAATCCAGGGTAGCCCCAAGGTGTTCCTTTTGCCCTCATCTGCAGTTCTGTAGTCTATTGTTTCTTATTGTCCAAAACAATATAAATACAAGAATTTTTAAAGATTATTATTTAATGATGGTCAAGGTTTCCTCCAAACCTAAAGAAAGCACTGAAAGGGAGATTTACATTACTAATTTCCATGACAGAGACAGCCTAGAAATATAAAGAAAACACAGTTAGTGTAATGCAGAGGTGGAATATCTCACCCAAGGTTCTGAGAATGTGAGGTGGGTTGTGTGCAGGAGAAACAACTTTTCTTCACATGCATGTGTACGTGCATGTGGAAAACTTCAGTGCATCAGGGCTAGTATCCAACGGCTGGGTGGGAATGCTCCCTAACTCCCTGTGACCACGAGGCCCCACGGGACCCCACAAAGAGTCACGCAGAGACCACAAGAGAGGGGCAAGAGAGAGAGCTTTATTACGCATAGACAGGTATATACAGGCCCTGGAGGGATCCAAATTCCTCCAATAAAAGGCCAAAAGGGATTTGGAATACCACCAATAGAAATGAAGGGTTAACAGCCAACGGAAAGGGGTAATTAAGAACCAATAAAAAGGCTACATAAAGTTTTTACAAGGACAGAGGCTGCATTCCTAAGCAAGCAGATAAGGGTCTTCTCAGGGGATTTTGGGAAGAAGAACAGTGACTTTGCAGAAAAAGAACAAGGAATCCATTTTGTAGCATGCATTATACAACAGTAAAAGCCCCTGTTTTTAAGGCATTTGGGTTAGCTTTTTCATCTTCTTCACAAGTCATTTTCCAACAATACTTTTTCCATTCCAAATATTGAGGGTCTATTGCCCCACTAGTACATTCAGAATGCAGTAAATCGAAGAGGAACCAAATATTCAACATTAAGTTTTCTAGCTACATGGATAAATGTACTATTAAAGGAATATTATGCATCAATTCTCAAATTAAAAAAAAAAAAAAGTTATGCTATTGTTTGTGAATAGAAGAGAGAGGTTTTCAGGTAATTTCATCTAGTTTGAGGCAATGAATGCTGAGAGAAAGTATCTTGTTTTGGATTGGACTTAAACATTTTTGATTTAGCATCTGACAAAGAAGCTAACTTAAGCTGCCTCTCAGGCTGAACTACACTGAACAACTGGACCCAGAAAGGGTCTTTAGGGTGACATAAAGTACATTATTTCCTGTTTTTCTGTGCTGATACCAGATGGGACCAGAAGATAAAATTTCACATACTCTTAGAACAGTCAGATTTTGTATTGTTTCCCACAAACTTAGAGAAAAATCTGTGAAAATGTTGAAATGCCACTTTTTCTGCTTGTTGCTGTTGTAATTGACTACAAAACTTCTACATATATTAGCTGTTCATAGAAATTGGCTTCCTCTTAAGCAGCCTTGCCCGCATGATAGGAATAGTAGCAGCACATTTTAGAGGCACTATGAACTGGTGAAACAGCTGAAGGAAAAGAAGGAAGTGGAGCAAAGACAATTTATCTCACAAAATGATGAAGACCACTCAAAGAAACAAACAAAAAAAAAAAAAAAAAAAAAAAAGGAAAAGGAACAGTTAATCTTTTTCTATGCTTCTTTTGTGAAAGATTTCAGATTTTTTTTTCTTTTTTCCTCCTCCTCCCACTCCTCTCCAAAGAATACATGTGGGACATTGTCAAGAACAAATTATGCTGAACTAAAGTACTAGTTTGAAGGCTGTGTTGTTCACTGATAAGGTTTGATTACTCATTATACACAGAAAGAAAAGGCTTGATGGACACAGAAACAAACATCCATGAGCATACCCTTGTTTCCTTTGTCCCATCTCCTCACAGAAATGTGATATTTTTTAACTGCTAGAGTTTTGTTCCATCTTGAAATACTTGTGATGCTGCTTGAAAGGGTGAGACCAGAGACAGAGACAGAGGAATGACACTCTAATGGTGAGAAACATCAAGTTTAGTGAATGAACAATATCTCAACATTCCAAGAAATTCAGAGGAAAACTGAGAAGGAAATTTTTGTCCTGTGAAAGACAAAGGGAAAACTCACTGATCTGAGACAGTGTTTCTCTTGGTGCTGGTAAATTAATGTAATTCTTGCAAAGAAGAAAGTCAGGGTGATTGTGATGGGATTTTTTTTAATTGCTTATCAATCCTTAATCAAACATAATAATTGTAAATCTGATTAGTTTTTTCCCCATTGGGGCATTTTCTTCAGAAAAAATATGGATTAAGCAAAATTGATTGAATTTATAACTTACATAATCTGTCAAATTAATTTTGCCTGGATAATACCAAATTGCTTCATTTTGAACTGTATCTTGCAGGTGTGTAGTACAGTATGGTGAGTACATTTATTCATTACCAGAGTGATTGAAAGGTGTTTCAACTAACTGAATCAAAGTATTATGTCTTGTTTAGGGTTTTTTTGGGGGAAAATCCCAGAGGCTTGACTTCTTGTCTTGATTCAGAACTAAATGGAATGTTTCAGAATTTATCACAAATCAGTGAATTTTCTTGTTAAATACAGTCTTTGTATTGCCTCCACCTCTCAGGAAAAGGATCTGGCTACTGGGTGTGCAATAGCGGCCACTGGAAGAATAACATAGGGGAATGAGGGGAGGAGAAGACTTCCCTGAGCAGATAGTACCCTGCCTGTCTGGGTATAAAACCAGGGCAGCAGTGGCTGTACATTGCTGCCCAAAAAGCAGAGCTTACTACAGCAGCATCACAGCTCAGTCAACCCAATTAATGTGCAGGATGCAACTTTGCGCTATGTAAATTTTTCTGCTTCGGTTTTCATTAGCTAAATTCACGTGACTAAGGAAGGGAGCACAGATGAAAATGGACATTGAGAAATGATAAAGATGATCTGTTACTACAGCAGAAGAATAAAATAAAGCTTTCAAAATTGAAAACAATTTGGAAAGTCATAAATAAAAGTATTTTTGTACATATAGCACACATAATTAGTACATGAAATTAAAGGCCATGGATCGGTCATAATCAAAAAGAATTATTTGCGTAGTTGAGTCAAAATCTTAGGAGGATGAAAACCATGTTTTCAACCACCATTTCAGACAAGACAACACTAAGCTTACCAGGAGTATGAAACAGATTCCAGGTATTTAGGACACAACAGGTATTAACACAAGGGAAGCTGGTGTCCAGGTTTGTTCCAAGGTCCTGCTTGGCACAGCAGGGCATTTTGGTAAATGTTGCTCTGGGAAGGATACCCAGAAATTTTAGGCTGAACTCCAGTCTCTGATGGGAAGAAAACCCAGTAATAAGAGGCACCTTTTCCTTAGGACTGAGAAACTACAATTTTAAAATGGAATATAAAATGAGAGCTAATGCTCAGGAAAGGAGCAGCTGATGATGTACTTTGGTGCCAAGGCATCCCGTACTTTTTGAATAGTAAAAAAATGCTATTTTAAGAACCAAAAAAATTGAACATTTTAATAAAATGTATTTGGGGGAATAAAGAAACACAACAATGTTTCACCAACTAGCTAAATTCAGTATCTAATAATGTTTTCCTTATATGTTTGTATTATGTACTACATTCTGATCTATACACAACTTTAAAAAAACCTTTTTACCATAATGCCAGTACTTTATTGTGTAGGAAAATACCTAATTGTTAAATATAAAAGAGGTGAAAACCATGTTTTTCCCTTCAGTATCTACAACAGTGCTTTGCATGTGTCACATGGGAATAATTGACTAAGTACTCTTATTTTCAAAAGGTATGTTTTCCCCACATCTTCAAAATCAATATAATTATTAGTAACAAATTACTCATGTAACTGATAATAACCTAACTTGAAAAATAAAGTTTCCTCCCTCCTGCTGTGTTCTTACCTCATTCAGACAGCAGGATATTTTGCTTAGCATTACTAGATACCATATTTGATATTTCTCAAGAGGTGAAGTTTTTTTAGTGTTTGCAAGCAAAATGCTAAGGCTGAAGCTTTCTCAGAAACCAGGTAGTTAGTGTTTTTGTCTATACGATTTACAACGTTTTCAACCCTAATGAGAAATTATGGGGATGTTACACCTGATGCCTCCTAAATGGCAATTTCATGGCTTTGAGGATGTCCTTGGGGTAGATCAGGACTGAGAGGCAACTGATAATTAGAAAACTAAGATTTAGCAGTAGTTTCAGAATCTTCTCTTTATGTTAACATTTAGGCTGAGTTTCCTTGCAAGGAAGAAAATATTCTTCTCTTCTGAAGTGTAAAATTCTGAGCTGATATGCAGCAGTTTTGGTAATTCAGAGGTAAAATGGCCAACTCCCCTTAGTTTATATGCTGAACATAATGTCCTATGGCATGGAATATCCCTTTGGCCAGTTCAGGTCAGCTGTCCTGGCACTGTTACCTCATGGCTTCTTGTGCATCTGCTTGCTGGCAGAGCCTGGGAAGCTGAAAAGACCTTGATTTGCACAGGCACTTCTGAGCAACAGCTAAAATGTCAGGGTATTATCTACATTATTCTCATACTAAATCCAAAACACAGGACTGTACCAGCTTCCTAGGAAGAAAGTTAACTCAACTGAAACAAGGACAATCACTTATGGCAGATAATCATAGAAGTAACCAGTCTGTTCAGTGTGCTTTCCCTTCAATGCTGATTTTAACTTGGTAGCAAATACAAGCTGTCTTATTCAGTTCCCAGATCTGTTTATACCAATGACAACATTTTAGTGGGCTTAGGGATCTTCAGAAGGGAAATACCTATTTCCTTCATAAGTAAACTAGCCCTGGGACATACTGATGGCTGTAGGGATCTAGGTTGCTACTTCCCTGCTAGAAGGAATATTGAAAATACCTGCTGCTTTGTACTTCACTGCAAAGTTGCAGCAAACTCATTAGTAAACCTCCTGGAGGTGTTAGTATCTATTAGTGATTTAATGGTGTGAAGACTTGATAGTGAGTATATGGTATGAGAAATTTGTATTGATAGTGACAGCAGTTGCTTAGGAAGAGAGTATAAAATCTAGGAGACCTGAGAAATATAGGGAGTGAACACATGTACCTATGTACATTTGCAGAAGATCCCTCTTTGCTTTTAATTTATAAAACCCAGTTATAGATATACATATTATAAAGAAACCTATCTCCCTCAAATTAGCTGAAATATGTTATAAAAAGTTTGAAAACACAAAAAAATTAGAGTGCCTCAGAGTATGGAGATAAAGTAGACAAGATGGGTACTGAAGTACAAAAAATTTAATATGGTGGAAAAAAAGGTGCAAAGTAAAAAGGGTGTTTGGAAACTAGGCTGAAATAATGCAGACTTTCTTGGTAGAGGCCATCTTGGAAGAAGAGTACTTATTACTGCTGATGTGTTTTCTTCAGACTGTCTCTCATCAAGGCAAATACTTAGCTGTCTGTCTCCAAAATAGCCATTATCATTTTTAAAATGCTTTGCTGTACTAGAAGGTTTTCAAAAAGCAACATCAGGAAGCAGTCACAAAGGCAGTCTGATGATAGACCTGCAACTAAATCTTGCTTTTTAGTTAATGCTTGGTATGGGCAAAAAAATGTGTTGACTGTATTTATCTTCTATTTCTAAAAATCTGAAACACAGCTTTGAAAGTTGCATCTATTGGACAATTATTTGATCAATCTGTGAAAATAACCTTGTACTGTGAAGTTGTAATGTACTTGGCAATAACACTGTTAATTAGCCCAGGAAATGGAAGGATACATTTTAGGGATACATACCTCCCTCTGTCTTCTCTTTCTTCTAGAAGAAGAAATTTTTATGGCCAAAAATGCCCTAGTTCAAAAATGCCTTTATTGAACTGAAAACTAGCATTAATATGCCATTTTTAGTAGGTAAGCTGGTATTTTGTGCTCTCAGAGCATTTTTTCTCTCAGTCTGGTGATATTTCTTATTTCTGGTTTGTGTCACAGTGCAAGAAATGTCTGGATCTGAATGCTCCTGCATAGAAATTAGGCTTACCTAGTGTATCATTCCCTCCTCTTCTTGCCACTCCTGCTTGAGCTCCTGTCTTCCTCTTCACTGGAAAAAAAGGACTTAGAAATTATGTAGGTATAAAGCTGTTATCTGTAAATCCATAAATCCATAAAACTTATCTTCTTTTTTTTTCTTCCATCTTAGAAACTCTTATATGTGCCTAAAACTCAGGGATTACCTTCAGCTATATGAATTTCATTAAAATATAGTGCTTTGGCCTTATGGGAGCTGTCCGGTGTTACAATTCTGCCCCATATGTAATTACACAGATAAAGTGTTCCTTGGCAGATATTTCTTGGTATGGTGTTTCTCTTCTCTTTTCTGAGAGGGCAAAGTGAAATTTAGCCACTGTACTGCACCTTGCAGGTGGTCCTTAATTGTGTTTGTCAATTTTAAAAATGCTTTATTGCTGATTGTGCCATAACCCAAAGGTACATACAAATCAATTCCTCAGTGTGAAAGCCGTAAAAGTGAGGAGCAATAACAACAACAACAACAACAACAACAACAACAACAACAACAACAACAACAATAATAATAATACTATAGGATCATATAGAATGTTATGAAAATATTTTACTTCAACAAATGAGACATTTGAGGCATTTCATTCATTTAAGGAAAAAACAAAGCACGTACTGCCTCTGGGATCAGGGAGAGAACAGAAGCGTTTCTCAACCCAAGAAAACACTTCATTTAGAGCCAAGGGCTTTATTTGTTTTTATACAGTGGAAAACGAAAGCTTTTACATATAAAGCTGCAACTTCCTCATTCAACAAACCTTCTGCAACACAGGAGTTTCTGTGTTAATTTTCAAGGTGTTTTCAGCTGAGCAAGTGATACAAATTTGAACCTTATATAGTAGAACTCAGAGAAGGATTTGAGCATGGTGTATTAGCGGTCTGCCCCCAACTCAGTGATGTTAACTGCAGTGTTATTTTCACTTGCTTGAACACCAAATGATGCAACTGCCCTTGATGTTGAAGCCCAAAAGGCATGTGGGAGAGGTGTCCAAGCCACAACTGTCAGGCAAAAGTATGAGCTAGGCAAGGAGTTGAGTTTGTGTCTTGGGCAGGGTTAATATTTGCAATAGCTGGAAGGGGCATGGCCAGGATTTAGACTTTACTCTTTACCACCTCACATCATTGTGGGAGTGGGAGAATGGGAGTCTCTTACAGGGAGAAGGGGTTCCTTTCAGTAGAGAAAACATGGTGGAGGGAGTTGTCCAGTGTTGTCTATATCACAGAGTTTTATAATGAATAACTCCTTTTCTTATAAATTTTGTTATTAATATTGTTGCAGTTACTGTTCTTTTTATTATCTTATTGCTGCCTCCAGTAAATTGTTCTTACTCTACCCATGATCTTTGCCTTTTACACCTCCAGTTGGAGGGGAAGGGAAGCAGTGCATGGTTTTGGTGGGAGTACAAAATTGGAGAGTACTATTCCTGAATCACGAGAGTTTGGCACAGGCTTGGCATAAACAGAGCAAAAATTTGAACATGTGGAAAACTTCAGAAACGTGTATTCCTGTGGGTTTCTGTAGTGTTAATGGCAGCTGGGAAAGATATAGAAAGTATGCTGCTGGTGTAGAAAATTCTGTTTAATTCTGCCTATTCTTTAAAGATCAGCAGATCTTTCCACAGGTTTTGTACTGAAAGTAATTGCTCTGTGTGTGACAGAAACCACATTTCTGATTTCACTCTGATAAACAAATTTTTAATGGAAAATTAAATACATTTAAGTCACATAGACCTAATGATAACCCATGAGCATCACAGCTGCAACTCAAATCCTGTTAACTTCAGATGACTAATACAGAGCTCTTTCTGTGAACTTACATGCTTAACTCTTCATAGCAGTTCTGGCCAGGAGCACACAAATTTTGAATCCTGCTTATTTGAGTAATATTCACTGCTGAAATATATGTAATGCGTAGGACTAGATTCCCTCATACAACCACTGTATAACATGTGTAACATTTTTATTAATCTCTTAATTGATATAGGTTTTATTGGACAAGTATTATGCTGCTCTGTAAAAAGCATTTTGCCTCACTAGAGCATATAGCTTACAAATAAATTAATACAACTGTATCTTTTTATAGCCCTTTTAATTTGGATGGATCCCATGGTAGCTTGCAAAATACATACAATGAGTAGAAATTTCTTTCCTGCTGAAGAAATGCAGCAAGTCATTTAGTTATTGAGAGATCCACCTGCAGCCCATGGAGGACCCCACATTGGAGCAGGTGCATGCCTGAAGGAGGCTGTGACCCTGTGGGAAGCTCACACCAGAAGGGTTTGTGAAAAACTGCAGTCTGTGGGAAAGTTCATAGAGGATTGTCTTCTATGGGAAAGACCCAGTGCTGGAGCAGGGGAAGATTGTGAGGAGTCCTTTCCCTGAGGAGGAAGGCACGGCAGAGACAACATGTGATGGACTGACCACAGCCCCCATCCCTGTTCCCCTGTGGCATTGCAGGGGAGGAGGTAGAGAAAATTGGGAGTGAAGCTGAGCCCTGGAAAAAGGGAAGCATGGGAAAAGATGATATAAGATTTGGTTTTATTTCTCATTGCCCTGTTCTGATTTGATTGGTGATAAATTCAATTAATTTCCCTGAGTCAAATCTGGTTTGCCCATGGCAATAATTGATAAGTGATCTCTCCCTGTCCTTATCTTGACACAAAATGCTTTTTTCTACCCTGTGCCAGATGAGGAGAGGAGTGATAGAGAGGCTTTGGTGGGCACCTGCTGTCCAGCCAGGGTCAGCTTGCCATAGGACACTTGGCTGTTCGCCAACTATGACACTGCATGTTGGGGAGCATATGCCTTGCCAGCAGATGCTATAGGAAAGGTTAGGGCAGGGCACAGTCTACACATATCTCTTCTGTTGATGCATATTCACTATTTGGTAGAATTTTTTTTCCACAACTAAGCAAAAACTGTGTTTAATTTTAGCTCGCTTTTTAAAAAGTGATTGTTGGTGGAAAGAGGTCTTCATGAGATGAGCATTGTGGAATGAGTTTTCACCCCCTGACAAACACAAACAGGGGTCAAACTCTGTCAGTGAGAAAAATACTTATGGATTACTATGATATTAGAAGCTTTTTATGAATTTGTGAGCTGTCTTGTGTCTTGGTTTGATATTCACATTTCACACATTCTGGGTGCTTCAGCCTTACAATAACCCTCTGAGGTATAAAGTGAGTCATTGCTTTAATAAATGGAGGAAAGAAATGGAAATTTGCTACTTAGCAGGGAAGGAATCAGTAGCTAGAGAAAGTTGCCATGTTTATTAATAGAGCTGATCTGAATATGGAATTCCTGTCAGGAATACCTTATGAAGGATGAGGGGGGAAAAAAAAGAGGATAGGAAGACAGAGCCTTTTTTTCTTATTTTCTGGGGGAAAATAACATCTTGCTGGTGGCCTAGCATGCTGGTACCCAGCCTCTGAGAAGAGGAACCTGTTCTTGATGTGTCTTTAGAAACCTCAATATTGCCTGTATTTTTAAAGTTAAATCTGAAAAGCCATTCAATCTAGCCTCTGAGGAATTTCAGAGTTACTTGGAAAGACAGAGAAGAGCACATATATTAGCAGGGTAAGATAGCCAGTCTTTTCCCTGTTGATGTTTTCCACAAATAACACCCACATTGCAAACTAAATGCACTACTTCAGAAATTTCTGCTTTATGGTGTTAATCTGGTATGAATTTGCCAGGTGGTTCCCTCCTTACTTTGGACATGTGCACTCACAGCCCAGAAAGTCAACTGTGTCCAGGGCAGCATAAAAAGGAGCATGACCAGCAGGTCAAGGGAGGTGATTCTCCCCCTCTGCTCTGCTTTTGTCTTGGAATAAAGTGGGAATATTTCTCTAAGTGATCTTAGATTGCTTTCATCTGGATTGTTATTTGCAAACCTTGTGTATATTCCTAACATGTTCCATACTCTCACTGTGAAGGCTCTTTATATCTGTTTTCCTCAGTAACAGTCAGTGAGAGATTAGGAGGTTGAATGTGAGTTTGATATATAGTTGTTCCATTAAATCTGGGTTCAGAAGTGTGGTGTTTTTCCCTCTGCAGAGTGGTTTGTCATTGCCTCTGTGGTAGAAAGACACTGATCTTGGTAGAGCAATGTTTGAATTTTGACATGGTGCATCCTACAAAGTTTTGTGGCTTTTGCTTAAATCTTTTCCAGTTCAGCTTTCTTCATTGTCCTCAGTGGAGACAAATACACTTATGTTACAAGTGTAAGGTAAATTTCCTTGTAGATATGCAAAAAAGGTTAGATAAGAAAGGGCTATAGGAGCTATATCCAGAATTGTCAAATTCAATAATCAGGTTAAACTGTATGCTTTAGACCTTCCTGCAACTTCCTACAGCAGTTTTCCCCTTGTCAGATAATCTCTTCCCTTCCTTATCTCTCTAAAGATACTCATTTCTGTTTGTTTCCACTCCACACAGATGAGCTGTATGCAGTGAAACCAAGACTTGCATTAAGCATGTTTAAATGCTACACTTGTTTTTCAAGTCTGAGAAATGTTCTTTCTGATTTTTGATTTTCTGGTTGACAGCTTGCCAGAAACTTTTTTCTGTGAACACTAGCTTGTTGCTAATTATGACAGCTGACAGAAGGAGTTCCTGACTATGCTTTTATTTTTGTAAACAGTGAACAAAGCTCTCCACATCCCAGTAATTAGCACACACTGATTCTCCAGGATGCAACCATCGAGCTGTCCTCATCACTGGGAAGTATTGCTTTGTCAAAACTGAAATTCTTTGTGAAAGTCTTTGCTCTGATAAAACTTTTCTAGGGGTGGTTTCTTAGGGAAACCTGTAATTTTTAGTGAAAACAAACACAACAGCTCCAGAAGGGCTGCAGTTCAGGCGCCTTGCTCTTACAGGGGATGAGCAAGATGAGGAGAGTTTAGTACAGCTGAAAAGGAGTGTTCAGGGAGTGTAATGTGGATCTCCCACGTCCTAGATAGTGGCTTCATCCCTGGCTGAAACAAAATCTTTTGGCAGTCTCTTTCCAGTTGTACAGACCTCACTGCTGGATAGATGTGAGTCTCAGGAACCACTCATGCCATGTTAGAGATGACCTGTATTGAGGGCTTCAGGCAGGCTGTGTTATCACAAGAGGCTGTGAAGGCAGCAGGACACAGCCTTTTAGAGCTGGGAGCCTTGGAAGGTGGGGTCTGCTGTGTTAGACTCTAATACTCAATACTCTAATACTCTGGCACAAAGCAGGAGAGAAGCCATGGCGTAGCACTGCAAAGAAAGTGGGATACAGCTCTGCTGGAGAAGGAACTCAGGATGGGATCCAGCTGCATGAATGTCTCTCCAAGCGTGGGAGGCTTGTCAGATCTATATTTGAGGATATTTCTCTCCCTCCCTGAACATTTTCAAGTGGTCTCGGTTTTGTTGCTACAAATTGAATTCTGGTTTTTCAGACAGCCTGAGCCACTGCTTTCAGTTGAAGAGGTATCCTCTTTTTGCAGTTCTTTATTTCCTTATTCTCTGCTTATTTAATAACAGTTCATGTAGGCAACGCATTGATTGATCTGAGGTTTGATCATGTAAGAGTTCATGTTTCAATGTATCATATGTCAAAGCGCAGGGCGTTGGGCCTAAGTGAATGCGCAGATGCTCTTTGTTCCACACCATACTCTTAATTTGCTTTCAACAAGTGAAGATAAATAGTATCCATGGGAAACTTGCACTGGTGAAAACTAGCTGTGAATTCCAAATTTCCTTTTAACAGAAGCTATTAGTGTGTTTGTGGCACTTACAAGAGAAAAAAGAAAAGCAAATTGAAAAGTTGATAATGTTTTCTCCTTTACAAAGCTTACAGTCTAAGCTTCAATTAACAGTTCCAAGAGTAGAAAGATGGTCCTGCTGGTACCCTGAATCAGAATTTGGAAAATGGGAGCTTGTTCCCAGCCAGTATCACAGATACTTGTTAGAAGATCGAAGAAATCAGGTGGGCAAAATTTTCAAGGTATTTTCAAGCAAGATTAATTTGGAAATGCTAAGGCAGCTGACACCCTGAAGGAGTTGGGTGCCAGTATGTTTTAAAAATAACACTGGAGGCATATCTGCATTTTCAGGTGCCTTTATAAAGATGATATATATGATATAAGTAATTTCACAGCTGTAATGATAACACCTCTTGCTGGCTGAAGAAACCATCTTGCTATAGGTCTGACTGTGATAAGCAGGTCAGAGAAGTAGTGTTCCACCTGGAGTATGTGGTAACTTTGGAAATGTGAAGCAACACTTAACATGAGAGACACACAGAGAAAATGCATGTAAAAGCTCATTTCTACACAAGACAATCATGCATGATCGAGGTACTGCAGTGGTGGGATGGGGGTGAGTTCCTAGAAAATAGATCTGATGATTTAAAATCTGGATTTTATTTAAGTAATCCAATCAGTAGTAGAAGTGCATGTGACGATATATCTAGCATTTCATGGGAGAAAAAACGGTGAATGGTGTGTTTGCATAACCTTAATTCTGCTCAGAAAACTTATGGAGCATAAACTCCCTGTGTAGTTAAAACCCCTGAGATTGAAGACCCCTCAGTTGGTCAGAGCTAATAACACCAAGGTTGGGGGTTTGATCCCTGTATGGGCTATTCACTTCAGAGTTGGACTTGATGATTATTGTAGATCCCTTCCAACTCGGAATGTTCTGTGAAATACAGCTGAAATTCTCTTCTGTAATTCATGCTTGAGACTGAAATAGTGCTTGAAAATAACATAGCAACTCATGCAATTTTGGTAATTGTTTGAGATAAACAAATATAGTTTTATTACTTTTAAGAAATTACAGACCTTAAATGATGGTATTTATCATGCAAATTATGTACCTTGATATTTGTATAAAATACAGTAAACCACACATCTCCTTGAGGACTCCTTCTGGTGTTTTTTCTTACAAATGCTGATGAGTTCTTTACTTTGCCATATTTCTTTCTTTTTCCTCCTTTTTTCCTCTCTTTTTTTTTTTTTACACTTTTTTTTTTCTTTTTACAGAGCTTGAAAACAGCATAACTTTGTGGAAATTTTTGGCTTCTTTGGAAACATTTCTGCCATATGCATGCAACAGTTCAGATGGGCCATATGTGCAAACTTTGACCTTTCCAAGCAGTGAGCTGGCTGTAGATAAATGATGGGTAACCCTGAAGTCTTCTATTGGCATACTATGAACCTTCATTGTTTAGTTTTATGTCATCTCTCACATGTGGCTTACCCCTGAGGTAAGAATTAGAAGGTAGCCATTAAAAATCAGCCATCAGTTTTTTTGAGAAAACCTTTAGACTGCAGAATTAAAAAAACCTCTCGTACCCCTTATTTCACCATAAGGATGGGCAGATGCAAATGTGGATATAGGTAAACTGATGAAAATCATATGATTTTGACTTACTCTAGATAACTGAACATTACAGAAACACCTTTATTTGCAGATGAACCTCTGCTTTTAATAAAAAAAATAAATAATTCTCTGTAGGCTCTGTGATTTTACTGACCTCTCACTAAGAATACATGCTTTTAAAAATGGGAAATACAGTCTTTTGAACCAGAATACTGAGACTGCAATGAGAATACTGAGACTTACAATGACCAGTTTCCAAGTATCTCATACAGAAGCTACTCCACAATCTTTTTTATTGATTATTTGCTTTTTTAAAAAAAAATTATCTGATTGGGGAAACAAAAGATTGTAAAACAATGGTGGGCAAACTCCCAGGAACTAGGCAGAGTAAAGACAACAGCTGCTACAAAACATCTTAAACACAAACCTGTGGTTCCATACCAGAACAGAGATATTGAAACTGAGGGTCTTCAATATTCTCTCTACCAACCTAAAACATGATGAGTCTCCAGTCATGAAGTTGGTGTTAAAGTAATACATAGACTGCTAATAAATCTAATTCCAAACCACATTTAATCCACTTGCCTATATTTGTGCTGGGTTTTATGGATTTCTGAGACATACCAAAGTTATAGACATGTCAAAACTGACCTCCAGAAACTGATATTTATTGATAAAATAACTGATTGTTTTTTCGGTTTTGCCACCCAGATTTTACATTTATCAGTAGCTTATCTAGAACACTAGAAAAAAACATCTCCTGGCAATTGTTTTCTCAGTCTTATGTCTTTCAAGTGATATTTCATGATGATTTATATATATTATGACTGTAATGACATTGACTCATTTCTTTATTCTGCTTCTATGCCAGAAAGTTTTCATTTTTATCCTTTATGATAATCCTGACAAATATTTCTTGCTCAAACATTTATTGAGGTAGGATTTTTTTGCTAAAACTTGGTACTGTTGGCTACAACCTTCCCTGTCTATTACTTTTTCCTATCTTAGGCACGATTTCATGCATCTACACTATCAGTGTTCTTGGGATGCTGGTCTGATGGAGGCAAAAGGGAAGGGAATGTTTCTCTTCCCCTTTTCATGCTTTTTAGTTATAAATTTCCTACTCTTCACAAAGACAAATGTAAAACCTCACCAAAGCCAAAATGAGGCCCCAGGGAGTGGAATATGGGAGAGTAATAGGATTAACATAAATTTATTTCAAAGTCCTGGGCTGAAAAAAGCAACCCACAGACTTGTGGGAACATTGCAAATGTAATTCAGGTTCCAAACTTTTTGTCCAGGATTTGAGAAATGTTGCATGTTTTTTTTTTATCAATAAAATATAGAATCTAGTTGAATTTATGTTCTCTCATGGTTAATTGAATTTTAATCTCTGTTCTACAGTGCACTTAATCTTAGATTGCTGTAATTCAGTACTGTAACTTGCTTATTCTGATGTATGCAGGATTTGACAGTGGGTAATGAATGTTAATGTGAAAATGCAAACATAACCACTTGTAGCTGGAGTTATTTTTGAGAGCAGACTACAACCACAGTACATATTTGGGTGTTGTTTGTCTGCTTGCTGTGATTTACATGCTTATCGCTTGCTTTTGTTAATATAACTCTGAAAGTAAATTATTTGGAAGCTAATTTTCCTTCTAGAAGAAAAATTCTAAATGCATAATTGTGCTACCTTCCTACTGAAAAATGGTTATAATTGTGCAATCAAAAAGGTAAGAGATTTTGTAGGTCAATGCCACACTGAAGACCAAGACTGTCCATATTAAAATTTGTACCAGTGTGCAGTAAATTACCCACTGCTCAAATCTGCCCCTGCCTGGCCCCACAGTTGTGGTCTTTAACTTGTCTCAGCTTCCTTCGGTGGATTTTTGCTGTTGTCACCCTCATGGTTGTTGTGTAGGTATACTTTTAGAGTAGAATTTAAACTTTATTAAAAATGAGATGGAAAAAAATCAAGCTGATTTGTTGTTGGCTACATGTAGGGCTAAAATTCAGAGGAACATTACTTACCAACAAAGCTCATCAATACAAAATATATTACATCACAATGCTACCAGTTTTCAGAAAGAAACCTGTAATTTAAGGTTATACAAACACACCAGTTGGATTTCTTACCAGCAGTTGCCTGAGAGTGGACTTTTGGGAAGGGCTAAATCTGACAAGGAAAACTTTAAAATAAATCTGCTATATTTAACAAGCTGGTGACCTAAGAGACAGGTGTGATGGGTTCATCATAATTTGCTCGAGTGCAGGCCGGGACATATTCACAAAGTCTGACTTCAGTCTGTTTGGACTCTCCTGCTCAGGTTTCCTCAAGAGGCAACAGAGGCAGAGCCACTCTCACCATGTGTGGGAGGAACATATCTCCCTCCTTTGCCTGCATGGGCAGTATAAAGAGATACAGCTCATAACACTTGCATTAGCCTTGGCTGGTTTCTGTGTACAGGCTTCCTGCTGCTCATGCCTAAAGAAGAAAGTGATTATGTGCAAGATGTCAGAGCCAGAATCACTGGAGGACTTCTCATGTCTTGTGTAGTTATGCAGGTTGCCTAGGCAATTTTCAGTCATTATATATGTAAGAACAGCTGACACTTTGATAAAATAAAATGTTTCATTTTAAATTATGTCATTCCTTTTATTAATACCAAGAAATCATGGGTAAGAAAACATGCATTTATCAAGGTCTAAGTAAAAATATGATAGGAAAAAAAATGAGAAGGAAAAAATTTGAACATACCTTTCCCAGCCATGTGCTTTAGTAATATGTTTTTGTGGGTTTTGTAATTAATCTCTCTCAAGTCGTCGTCATGACAAGGCAAGAAAGCTTTCCTCTCTTAAGGATTAGGTAAATCCAAGTACCAGATAATTCTGAAAATTTCCAGCTGCCAGGTGGCTAAAATATTATGGTTTAACTTCTAGGGCTAATACGTGCTGCTGCAGGCATGTTAAGAGAGGGACATAATTAAAATACTTTTAATAGAAGTGCTAATGATTTATTGATTCCTCTCATACTAACAATGATGGTATCAGTGTTACTGGGGCTGGATTACTGAAGTACTTCTTCACTCTTCATGACAGAGTACAATGCAACCTGGGAAATTTGGCTTTCATATTAGAAATTTGTTTATCAAAATCAAATATACATCAATGCTCTAAATTGTTTCTGTGAAAAAATGATAGATTTTTCAATTTAAAAATTATCTCCTATGAAGACAGGCTGAGAGAATTAAGGTTGTTCAGCTTGGAAAAGAGAAGGCTCAGGAGACACCTTAGAAGGGGAGTAACAGGAGAGCTGGAGAGGGACTTTTGACAAGGGCATGTATTGATAGGACAAAAGAAAATGGCTTTGAAATTAAAGAGTGCAGGTTTAGATTAGATATTAGGAAGAAATTCTTCACTGTGAGAGTGGTAAGGCACTGGAAGAGTCTGCATAGAGAAGGCGTGCATACCCCACCTCTGGGGTATACATACATCCACCCTGGTTCTAATCAAGGTTGGATGGCACTTTAATTAACCTGGTCTAGTAGAAGGTGTTCCTGCCTGTGATGGGGGATTGGAACTAGATGGTTCTCTTCTTGGTGGGACTGGAAGGTTCCTTCCAACCCAAACCATTCTACAATTCTATGATTCTATTTTATCTTTTCTGTTTTAATAGATTTTTTTTTTTTTCATGTGACAGTGTGGTTAGAAATAAGCTCATACTTTACCTGCAGGGAAAAAAAAAAAAATTTCAGATCCATTGTAATTTTATTCATACAGTATTCAAATATGAAGAGACTTTACCTAAGAAAAAAAGATATACTTTAAACAAAATTTTTCCAAACTTTTGTACCAAAATGAAATACATATACGTAAGCATTTCCTACATCTAAGGACACATCATGAATGAAAACAACTGGAAAATGATTGCCTAAGCACCTACTCTGGAGGCAGTTCTGGGTTTATAATGAGTCACTCGCTGTATTTCACTGAGTGATGTGAGAAAGCCCAGGGAACATTTCTAGGCAGAAGTTCTACAAAATAAAATTATTGAATAAATTTGCTTTCCCCACATTAGAGAAGAAACACTGAGAAAAGTAGAGGTGTGAGTGCACTTCAAGAAGAAACTAAAAAAATGTACATCAGTTTTGTAACTGTATGAGGAGCTTACAGGCTGCCATGGGATGTCTGGGGAGGACATGATACAGTTTTCAGACTAGTTATCTTCATACTGAATTCAAAAGTCTGGGAGTATCCCTAGCTTTTAAAAATGGGGGCACATTGGGGTTGTATAGAATTCTATGAGGAAATTACCTAAAGAGTTTTGCTTTAAAAAATATCAATTAATATTTAATGTAATTATTTTTGATAGGAAATTGATTAAGCAGTGCAAGACAAATAAGTAGTGAATTTGCAATGTTTGGCAGTGATGCTCTCTGCTCTGTTCACTACCTGTTCTGGACACACAAAGGAAATGTCATTGATGCTAAATTTATTTACAAGATAAGTTTGAAAATTTTTTCTCAAGTGCTATTTGAGGGGCTCATTTGCAAGTATGTTTGTTGTTCATTCAAACCTTTTGACTTACAAGACCAGTACTTGCTACTTACAAGTCAGTCTGATTTTGATCTCACATAAAGTGCTGTAAATATGTATTTTAGTTGTACACTAATGTAAGAGAAATAAAAATCAATCTCCCTTACAGAGATCACTTGGATTGCTTTGTGTATTAGATGAGCCTATTAAAGTAGTCCTATCAAAATGAAGAGGTAAATAAAAGGAAGGTAAAGCTCTCTAGGGAAAGAAGTTAATCTGTTTTTTCCAAGGAATTGCAAGGAAAAAAATACATTACTGATACTGAAATAAAAGATTCATTGTTCTCCAAACACAATTTCATGGGGCAAATTTTGATGAAGGACCAGGGTAGAACATCTCATAATAGAAAAAATAGGCATCCCACCTAATTTTAACCCATAATATATCCACTTAATTTTAACCCATAATATATAAATGCATATTTGGCAGAACCATTGTCCTCATAAAGCTGAAACTCCTGTTTCTCAATCAGCAAATTTCTTTGTTAGTTAATAATCTTTTATTTGTTAATTTGAGGAGTAGTTGTTGCTAATTTTATTATTCTGTGGAAAGGGATGTCATAAGTCAAATATACCTTATTATTTTTGTTGTGATTTATTAAGTTTATGGGAATTTGCCTTGCATAAAAAATACTGGATCTGACTTGAGACTTTTTATATCTTACTAAAATTCTTTCTGGATTAATTCAAGGAAGCCCAAAAAATAAACTACATAACAGTAAGGAAGAGACTTTTGAAAATGAACATCTACAGGGTTTTGTTTTTCTTAGTACTAAGACAGCCTTAATATAGTTGTATTTAATTCACTTTGAAAGTTAATTGTCATACCATATTGATGTCACTTTGATTTTAAATGAAACTGACTACTTGGAAATTTAGTTCAGTTTAATTAATGTATTTAAATTTGTAGCTGATTTATCAGATTAAAATTAAATTTCCTGAGTAATAATATGTAGTCCAGTTCTCTTTGCAAGCTCACTGTGGAAAGTCAGCAAAAGTTTCTGCAGAAATTACTATGTATAATGCATATTCATATAAGCTCTTAGATGACTTTGGAAATACTTAGTTATCTCTGTCACATACTGTGGTATTTGCAAACTGCAGTTTGTCAGCTTTTATCCTTTTCCCTACTATGAATAAAATTAGCCTTGACAGTAATGTGAATGATAAACTTTACTGCCAATGTAATATGTTATTATGAAATGTACAAATGCATCTTCCATAGTCCTTGACCTCCTGTGTGGATGCAATGACTTGTAGGAAAATCAACACGCATCTGTTTCTAGAGTCTGTTGGTCTTCTGTGAATTTCTTTTTTTCAAAGTTACCTTCATTGTTAGTTCCTGTGCACACATTTTCCCCTTCTGTTTATAACTTTATATTGAGCTAAGCAGAATAACATGCACTCAGAACTCCATCTTTATTTTGCCCGCTTTACTGTGCCAACTCCAGATCCTTACATAGGCCTGGTAACTCCAAAATGCACTCTTGCATAAACTAAGTTCAGTGTGGTTCCATTAACTTCTAGCCTGAGTTATTTGTATTTACATTGGTATTGATGTAAAGAGAACAGGTTCCCACTGAAACAACTCTGCTAGAATTTTCATTCATGAGTTCATCTTGTTTATATTTTCAAATTACTTATAAACGTCAATGCTTGCACATGAGCTTGCCCTAACTATTATCAGCTTTATTTCCTCTGTGACCCCCCTAGGTGTTATTTTCGTCCCCAGAAGTCTTTGCTATTTTCAGATCATTTTGGCATCTCTCTACAACTTAGCACTCATCTTTCCCTGCTGCCCTGAGCGAGTCCCCTGTGGCCTGGGCAGAAAGGTTTTCTTTGGGCTTGCACTCATCACTTCAAGGTGAAAGTCGAGTCTAGAGGAAACAGGCCTCATGATTGCGCTCTATCACAGTTCACATCATGTTGACTGGGAACAAAGTGATACTCCCTCAGCACTCTGTACTGAGCTAAAAAAATGTTACACTGTGTGTGACATTCACTTCTAGGCTTCTTTAGTATAGGCATTTTAAAAAATAAGAGTATGTTATTTTGTTTTTCATGGTGGGAAAAATGATCTGCTGTGAGCACACAAAAGTATTATGCCATATACTTTTGACTACAACGCTAACTTCTCCACGGACAGCCCCTTGTAACGGGGGAGAAGCTTGCCTGCCCTTATGAGGTTGTGAGCTATGCTGGCAGTGGTTTGTGCCTCCAGTAGGGTCTCCCATGCCAGTCAGGTCTGGCAGGGTCAGACCTTAAGGGTCAGACAAAGTGTGTCCATGGGCAGGATGGGCTCACCAGCCTCCTGGCAACCATCCTAGGAGAAAGACAACTCTAACTCCAAACCCAGGCAGATGGAGCTCGCTGAGCCCTGTAAGGCCATCCATCTAAGAGAAGGATACTCTAACCAAACCTACATCCTGAGGACTTTGCTGTCACCGTCCAAGC
>JAWWEU010000081.1:113051981-113079485 GCA_035583155.1 Acropternis orthonyx | reverse complement strand
TCTACACTGAGTCTTGGTGTGATTAATCGTGTGGAGTCCTCTGTTCTATTAGCCCCCAGGTATCTTAGTTTTCTTTTTCAAACTAAGACATAAGCAGTAAGTTATTCACTGGAGATGCTTTATGTATGTTTTTACTCCAAGGCCTGCATGTTAGCTAATGATAGAGGAACACAAGGCCAGAAACAGACTTTGAAAGTATGGATGGAAAATGGGGTTTGCCCCTTCCCAGGAGAGCTGCCTAATCCCTGGTAATAGTTATGCTGCTTTTCTTTCATTCTTCCTGGCTCTTCATGATTTTAGTTTTCTTGGTGTGGAAAGAAGTCAAAGAGTATCTTGAGGTCTCTAATCAAAAGGTATTGAAGAAAAATTGTGGGGAGAGTGTCATTCTGTAGGTATTTCTATTCTTATTTGAAGACAATGGTCATGGTCTGTGTTTTAGAAAAGCTTCTGATCTTGTCTAAAAATTGGACACTTTACGGTAGAAGGCTCAATTAAAGGCATGAAGTAACTGCTGAACAGCAGAAAACTGGAAATCTTCCATGTATGTGCACAAATAGAACTTACATGCTTAAGTAATTTAGTTAGTGATAATACAGGGGTTATGAATCAAGGTGGAAGCTCTCAGAATTGTGTTGGTTCATATTTTAGTGTCTAAATTATGCCTACATTGATTGTTTGAATCCTTCTGTGAAGCTTAGAGCTCATCTACTAGGCAAGCTTGGTGAAGTGATATAAACACTAATAAGTTCAAGATACAGGTGTTCTCTTCATGGTTTGTCTCTCCTCTAATAAGCTGCCTCATAAAATTGGTGGGAACTTCTTGAGAAGCCACGCCTTCTGTCATATTTGATGCTCATTTGATCACCAGGTTTAGGAGCCATCAGGAAGAAAAGACATTCAGAGGTACGTGCACATACACAATAATTTCATCCCTTTTCCAGAGACATACTGGCCTCTCTTGTAATATAACAAATTAATCATGGCATACCTTTGAATTTTGCAAAGCTACCAAAAGTCTTTCAACAGCAGGTGCAAAACTGAGCACAGGAAACATTCATAAATATGGAAGGTGCTTTGTAGAGACATTCCTGATCATTTAATACAAGTAGCTTCAGATTCAGTACTTTTGTTGCAAAAAACGTCCCAAAACCCAAATTAAGATATTTCAGCTAAATGCAACTGAATCTTCTAGTTGAGGTACTCAGTGACTAGTTTTGATAATTATGGCATTAAGACTGTCTAAGGATGATTTTCAGCTAATGAATGGGAGAACACAGAAAGATAAGAGTCCACAGCCTAACAATAATGGAGGACTGAAATGGGAAATGCACGACAGTAATGAAAAATGTAATGTTACTCTCCTAACACAGTCACTTCTAACTAACACGACTTCAGATCTGGAAGAAATTATTTCAGCTGCATTCTGAACCTGGCCTCATATCTTTCATTTGGAAAATATCTTAGTGTAATAATAGATGTGATAGTAATGAAAAATGTTCCAGGCAAGGAGAAAATATTTGCTTGTATGTTAATGAAAATACAAAATTACAGTTAATAACTAAAAACATGGGCCTCTTAAATTTGATAAAAAATCATTATCCTGCAATTTTCCAAGTTTTGGTTTCAAAAAAACAGTTGTATTTCTGGTGTGATTATTCTTAGCAATTACAATTTTACATAGATGACTGCTGTTGAAATGGGTTATTTGCCTGTAATTACTTAACAATTTACATAGAACAAAGAGAGAACATGATTATCAAGAACTTTTTCACAGCTGTTAACGTGACACTGCCATTTTTCAACAACTCAGTAGAGAAGTGCATGCAAAAGAGAAATTAAAAAAAATTATTTTGATAATTGTATGTTGAAAGAGATTATTACTCTGTTGCACAAAACTTAATTAAAATAATTGTAATGATTGCTTCAGTTGTTATTTATTGTTGTGATTGGTACTTAACATCCCCTAAAGATTACGCTTGTCCAAACAGAAATGCCTTGAGGTAGATGAACTGTCCAAGTGTCACACTAGAGAACAATACCCATCCAAGTTTGTCATAATGCACTCTGGTTGGTTTCAAGGCCATTTCCTCTCTCAAAATGAGCTGATGGGAGTGCAGCTGAGGCTGGAACTGATCTAAGAACATGTAGTTGTGTGGGCACCAACATGAACTTGTTATACATGTGGTGGTGGAAAAGAACATGGCAGGTCCCCAGAAGCATGTCCCGGGTGTTTTGGGCTTTAAAGGCATTAACAGGCTTGATAAAACTCTGTATACTAAAGTATGCCTCTTAAATTTTCACAAAGAATCAAAACTTGCTTTATAGCCATATGTTGATTTTTTTTTTTTTTTGATTCACAGTCTAATACCATCATGAACAAAACACAAACGCTCATGTTAGGGCATTCTTGATAGGCTGAAAGCAACTACAGCTGGCTGGCTGTCTCTCTTGGGGTAGGAGTGAGGAGCAGATGATCAGGGTGACACCAGTCTCAGGAGACTGCTGTGAAGAGGACAAGAGGCTGAGGGGTGGTGGAAGCCCAGAGGCAGCTTTGTGGCTCAGTACTGATCCCACAGGTTTTGTCACTGCTGTTTCTGCCCTCCTACTTGAAGATGTTTAGGCCTACCCACACACTGTCAGCTACAATTGCATATATATACCAGGCATGACAAATAGGGAGGATTTGTCACACAATGTGAGAAACAGGTTTTGTGTACTCTCTTCAAGTGACTGAACTACTCTAGGCACAATAAGCCATGTAATACTGCAGTCTGATGTAAATAACTAAAAATTCTCTTGCAGAGCAATAAAGAAGAGGGCAAATTTTATATAAGTGAATCTCACAGCCTCTGATAAATAGAGTCCTGACTCTTGAAGGTGTCATAGAGGGGGAAAGAAAAACTGAATTTCTGCTGTGTTTCATAAATGTAATGATTTTCCAAGTTTTCAGTCTTAGGCCTGCCTCCAAATGCAATTGAGTATCTGCTGAGCAGCTGAGGAGGTTGGAAATTGCAGGATTTTGTCACTTTGAGAAACCAGACTGTTAAGAAAAATCAGTGACATCTTTCTCAGTTAATGCCAGCTTGGTGGAATCATGTTAAGAAATCAAATTTAGACTCCATCCTTTCAAAAGTCATGCTGAATTAAAAAAAAAAAAAAAATCAGTCCAGATAGAATTTGTTTCTAAAACTCCAGAGAAACCAAATAGTTAACTATTGCTGTGAGATATGTTATTTGTTTAGCTGCAAACCCAAAAGTTGCTGTGAATCCAAAACTGATATAGAAACAGAGACAAGTGGGTTTTTATACTGATTCAAAGGTGTCAAGCTCTTGTTTCTGGAACAAGACAGAAAGAAGTATCTTGCCACATAACAGAAAAATATGGCCAAGAAAAGAGTTCTGCCTTTTGCAAAATGATCTGCAGCAAGAGGACATGGAGGATAAGAAGCTACTTCCTTTCATTTATTATTTATTCAGTAATAAAGGTTTTAAAACAAAAATTGAAAAAATGAACTGAGTGCATTTTATACACAACATTTATTAAAAATCGATGTGTGTCATCATTTTCTGTAAGGAAAAACTGTATAGCATTCACTTAGAAGGACAAACTTTGCATAGCAAATTGTCCTAGCCATTTGAAGAGATATAGTTGATATGGTATTCTACTCAGTGCTTCAAAGGAGGAAAGAAAAATATCTTTTCCACAAATATTCTCTTTTTCTTTTGGCAAATAAATTCTGCCTTGAGAAATCCTAACATTACACAGCTTCTGTTTCCAGTTATTTAAAGAGGCTCTCTCAAAACCATATTTTTATATGAATTATAATTGTTTTAGTTTGTTTTAATTATTTTTTAAATTTTTCTTATTTTATGTGTGATGGCCATACATCACAGAATAGGTTGTTTTTATTTGATTGAAAGCTGACTAAACTGGAAGAGTCACCTTGAGTAAACCTGGACTTAAGAGTAACAAATTGCTTACGTGTAATGGAGAAAATCATACCTATTGATATGTCTTCTAATGTTTCTAACTGTCCTTCAGGTTGGTGAAGTTAATATATTGTTATTGTTTTCTAAAGTGGCAACATGATTTATTTTTTCTAATTAGATCTCCAGTCACAAACTCATCTCATCCGCAAAATAGGAAGAACAGGACGTTTTTAAGACTTTGAGGTAACACAAAAGTACTGAAATCAAAACAATAAATCTTCCTTGTGCTTAGGCAAAGTGAAATATTTTATTTTCCCTTATTATTTATCTGCTTTTTAGAAGAGAACAGGCTTTTGCATTAGGTTACTAAAAATATCAGAAAGAAAAAATAAATGACTGAAATTTCAATGGTACTTTTCTAAAGTGTAAAGTGCTCACAAGATGCAGAGACATGACAGACAAAGAAGGAGAAACAAAACAGAAGCACACAGAAAGGAAATGGTTGCTCTGAAAGCTGCAGGGGGAAAAAAACCCAAAAAATCCCAACAAACCAAACTAGTTTTAAAGTAAGAAAAAATGCAATTTAGATGAGCAAAAGATGAATGTCTTGGTATGTTGTACAAATATAAAATTAAATACTGTTACAATGGAAAACAGCCAAACAACTGTGACAGTGTTACATAATGTTGGGATACCTTTTTCCTGAAATATGGAAACATATTTCAAAATGGATAACAGAAGGAAAAGGCTTGAAAGGGAATCCTTAATTCTCTGCTTGGGAAATTGCTAGAGAAATTTTACTGATAGAGAAAGGGTACCCAACGGGCCATGAAATTGTTAGTGGAAAGTTACTAAAAATTTGAATAGTTTATGTGTCACAGCAGTTGAAATCTTTTGAGTGTAGTCCTGCTTTATATTCTGTTATTAAGTAGAAATTCTTAATTTTCTTGCATTTCCTTGTAAAGAGCTAATTAACAGCTAATTAACTTTGAATGAAACATACTCATTTGTAGAAACCTTAAGATTTAGTTATTTGAGAACAGCTCTTCTGTGAATTGAGCATCTTATTTGCTAATACAGGGTTAACATTTAGTGATGTGAAAATGAAATTGTTTTCCATCTCAAAATCTAGTAATTTTTTGTGCCTGGAAGCAGTCAGCAAGTTCTGTCAAAGGTTCACCTTCTATAACTGTAGAAAAACATGTTTTACTCAAGTTCAAGAACGCATGTAAGGATCAAATACTATTACTGCCAGAGGCAGAGAAACCACGTTTTAGATCCACTTCCATTAATTCCCACTCTGTCTTACTTCTCACTTATTTTAGAACGAAAATCAACTCCTACTATCTTTTAAAGCTGGCTAACTTGTTTCCCATTCAGAAGTTCATCCTCTTTGTTCTCTTTTTCTTCTATTTTTCTCAAGCCTTTTTGACTTCAACTGGTTTCTTTCTTATCAGGTATGTGGTTCACTTGATATTAATAGCAGCATTTACTCTCCTTAGAGGAATTCCCCCTTCTGAACGTGCTCTTTCTTTCTTCCCTTCAGGATCTCCATGCTCTATGGGTGTTTGAGCATTCTTTCTCTGTAACTATTGCTCTCCATGTTTCAGGAAAGGAAGAAGAGTTTCTACTCCTTGGGTAATTAAAGATTGCCATTATCTAACCACTTCCAGTGTTGTAATCCTAGATCCTTGCCCCAGAAAGACATTTGCTGCAATGAAAACTTCCCATGACTGAATAAATACTGCTGAGTAGGGAGCAGAGGAATATAAGTGTACTGCAGATCTCTGGAACAAGCAAAATAAATTTGTTCAAATGCAGAGAGAAAGTCCATACCCTTTCATAGTGGACAGTAATTTTTAGACCAGTGTTCCTCTGATTTAGAAGAGTACTTCCACTTTCCAAAACCCTAAGATGTTCTCTGCTACATTTTTATTGAAAGGGCAGCCAAGATAGTCTGAAGCTAATACAGATGATATAGGAGACAGATTTACCTAATATTGCTGATATAAAAGTCCATTCAGCAAATTTAGGATCACAGTTTATTAACCTTGCTTTTGGCATGCTGAGAAAGCACACTGCAATATGCCATTCATTTCAAAAGAAACAAATTGAATCCATAATTTGTTGAAGTCTGGAAAACCATTACTTATCAGAGAGAAGATTTTTTTTTTTTAGTGAGGAATTGTTTATGATTATATCACTTACCAGGAGTTGAAAATTGGTTATTTTAAATCACATGATTAGTCCACATAAAACTTTAGTGTAATTTTGATATACCAGTGGAAGGATATCTGAAACACATTTGGCTATAATGTTCAATATTTCAATATAATTTCATAAAAAGTTTGGTTGCACACAGTTTTAAAATAAATAGTTTTAAGTAAATATTTTTCTTAGTTTCTATATATCTTTTAAGTTAAATGCTTAAATCAGAATACTAGGTTTTTTATAATGAAGGGGTAGATTTAAGATCTGGATTGAGACATTCTGGATCACCTTTGGAGCCTTATAGAGCATAGTAGTTCAACCACTGAAATTACTTTTTCTGATAGTCTCCTCCCTCCTACTTATTTTCCCTTTCCTGCTGTTGCATAATAATGCCTCTATCTTCCTTCAGCCCTTGCTCTTACCTGTAAGCCTTAGCATAATTCACCTATTCTACCAAAGCTTCTTTCTTTATAGCCTTTTTAAATAAAGGAAGGTAAAGACTAAAGAGATTATATCTTTTTAATGATTGTCTTTCGATATTAATTCAGTTTGGTTAATACTAACTAACACTAGCATGTCATGGGCAGGAAGAAGAATAAAAGAAGGCAGTGTTTAAAATCAGTTAGTAAATCACAAATGTTGTCAGCATCTGTCAAACAATTATTCACTTATTGGCACCTTTGGAGGTCATAGTGATTTTCAGACAAGGTAGGGACAGTTTGAGGAGATATATATTAATATGTGCTGGGAGTATTGATGTCAATTCCATTTCAGACTGTCTGTGACGAAGTCTTCCTCCCTAGATAAGAAAAGAGAAAACAGGCAAGCTTTTCTGCTCAGGATACTTCAGACTAAAGAATGACCAGGGCCTGGTATGGTAAAAATAAGCTTAGTCTGTCCTATTTCAGAAAAATGACAGAGTGTTAAAAAGAGCTTTATGTTAAAAAGGAAAAAAAGACAGAATGTTAAAAAGAGTTTATGTAGCAAATACAAAAGTATTATGGCCTTTTCTCTTTTGTTATTGTTGATAAAATGAAGAGAAAAAAAATCAAGTGAACTTTTATTTCACAAGTGAAATAAAAAAGAAGGTGGCAATGAATACTGAAGATTGAAAGTATCATAGAGCAGCTGAAGTGTGCTGGAAGTTCATATAGGTGTTATTGGTTAGGATCAGTAACACAGTATTATAGTAACACATCTGGATCTGTGGGAGGTGTTATGGATCTAATTCTCATTGAAATTCAGAGAGGGATGTGTTACATTCATGTGTTCTATTTTAACACAGATTTTTTTCAGTCTTGGTAGCAAAGTCATGGAATTTTCATTTTGTGAAAACAACCTGGTGCTCAAGAAAAGAACCAGCTATTATTATAATAAGCATTTATAATTAGATTGTAAATAAGGACTTCTAGGAGCTATGACAAATTATCCCAGATGTGGAAATACTGCTTCTATTAACTTCAAGTGATTATTACCACTGTGCAAAACACAGCAAACCTAATGACTGGGATTTATAAAGATCATGCTCTCTTCTCCAGTTTGAGCTCTGCTGAGGAAATGTTTTAAATATGGGGAGAAACTTGGGCTTACAGAAAGGACAGGACATTAAATCAAATCCTATCAGGTAGACACTGAGAGAAACTGTATGCTCTAAGTGAGAATGAGACATTTTCTTATGATTAATATTAAGCTGATAAACTTCAACAGTTCATGTGAAAGATAGTATTTTTTGAGAGCTAAAAGGGAATACAAGGGACACAAGGAAACATCCAGTTACTAAGATTTGCAAACACATCTGTTACATCAATTAGTACCCCAAAATAAATCGCTAAAATGACACAAGCCATCTGTGTGTTACTGCAATTGGAGCACCTGGCTGATGCAGTAACTGAGCTGAAGTCTATTACCAAGCACCTGTACAGCCTGTACTGACTAAGCTACTGGCTGTGGCTCAGGAGCTTGCCCTATCCTGCCTTCCAGCAGGGTGCCTCATATGTTAGTCTTGCTTTCCTTGCTGGCAACATTACCCAGGTAACAGAACTGCACTGTAAGGGATATTTGCAGCTTATGTTGCCAAGGTGGGAAAAGTAAGGAATTTTAATACATTTTAGATTACTATTATGCCCATCATTTACATTTTAGATTACTGTTACGCCCATCTATTTATGATGAGGGACTTTAAAACCTCACCAGGGGTGGCTGAGTCAGTAGTTCCATTTAGAAATAGTTATTATTTGCTGTATGCATAAACCTTTCCGAAAGACCCAAATGTTTTCCTTGTTTCTCCTTTACTTTCTCTGTGATCAAGCAACATGTAGCAAGAAAACAGGGCAGCAACACATTCAGGCTGTATTTATCCAGGGAATAGTAATGAAGGCAGAGGTCAGAGAGCAGAAAGTCCCAAGCCAGAACAACACTGCCTGGCTCTGTTCTGCAGTTTAAAAGAGAAAAAAATGGCCCAAGGGCTCAATATACAGTGGTTTACGATTCAATAATAAGAAGAGATGATTCCAGCAGTTTTACTAATAGACCTGCATAGTTTTGAGACTCAAAATACAAAGAAAGGCTGAGTTTACCTTGGGAGGGGTTAAATTAGAGCCTTTAGGCTCCTCTGCCACTTAACAGGGTTGGTCAAGCCTTGCCACTAGCCCCAAGTACCCTTTGTCTTGCAGTCAGGTAACAGTAGCATCTTTCTCTGCGAAGGAAGATGTGGTTTTGTTAAAGGAAAGAGCTCCTCTCAGCTAAATAAGTTATTCTTAAGCTTTTGTGTTCTAAACCCATCAGTTTGGGGTAATGAATCAGCTACAAAGTAAAAAGCCAACATCACAAAAGATAATTATTCCTATAAACCAGGAAAAAGCCAGCACTGTTATATTGTCAAAAAATGAGGTCAGTCTGCAATGAACTGTGAATTTTAACATAATAATTTGTTGAGTTATAGTTAATAATCACCCTTAAAAATTACTTTTTTTATAAAAAGGACAGAAAAGGGGAACATAGTTTCATTGTAAACAAGCTAATTTATCTGATGATCCCACTGATTTTTACTTTTTTTTTCCCCTTGCCAAGTACTTTCTGATTAGAATTATATAAAAATGTGAGATTTTATTTTGTTTCAATGCTGAAAAAGATAAAACCAAATGGATTAAGTGTACTGTTCTAATTGAAAATAAATACTGTGAAAAAAAATTTTGTTGAATAAACACGGACAATTTTTTTTAAGATTTCTGAATATTTATGTTTATGTTGATACTATTTAGGATTCCGATAATTTTTCTCTTTTATTAATCATCTGAAATTTTAGGAGACTGGTTAAGAAACTCCTTTGTGAATCAGCCCTGAAGGGCAAAGGAGTCCAGGAAGGTTGGATGTGCTCTAAGAAGGGAATGTTAAAGTCATAGGAACAGGCTGTCCCCGTGTGCCAAAAGACGAGCTGGTGGAGTTGAAGACTGACCTGACTGAACAGAGAACTTGGCCTGGAATTCAGGGAGAAGAAGAGAGCTTTTCCCCCCTGGAAAAAGGGGCAGGCAATTCAGGAGGACTACAAGGATGTTGTGAGGTTCTGCAAGGAGAAAATTAGAAGGTCCAAACCTCAGCTAAGAATTTAACCCAGCCACTGTTGTAAAAGACAATAAAAAGTGTTTTTACAAATACATCAGAAACAAAAGAAGGGCTGAGGAAAATTTCCATCCTTTATTGGATACAAGAGCAAACATAGTCACAAAAGATGAGGGAAAGGTACTTAATGCCTTCTTTGCTTAGTCTTTAACAGTAAGACCAGTTGTTTTCCGGTATTTAGTCCCCTGACTTGGAAGACAGAGACAGGGAGCAGAATGAACCCCCCATAATCTAGGAGAAAACAGTCAATGATGTGCTATACCTAGACCCTCACAAGTCTATAGAGCTAGATGGAATCCATTCAAGGGTACAGAAGGAGATAGTGGAGAACTCACCAAACAACTTCCAATCATTTGCCAACAGTCCTGGTCAGCTGAGGAGATCTCAGCTGACTAGAAGCTGACAAATATGATGCCCATCTACAAGATGGTCCAGAAGTAGTATTTGAGTAACTACAAGCCTGTCAGTCTGACCTCAGTGACAAGTAGCACCATGCAACATGTACAGGTCAACCAGAGAATCCACCTCAGCCATCATGGGTCTGTATAAGGTAAGTCCTGTTTTACCAACCTGATCTTTTACAAGAAAGTGACCTGCCTAGTGGATGAGGGAAAGACTGTGGATGTTGTCTAGTTGGCCCTTAGTAAAATCTTTGACACTGTTTCCCAGAACATTCTTCTGGACAAACTGGCTTCCTGTGTCTTGAATGGGTATGCTGTTCTCTGGGGAAAAACTGGATAAGTGGATGGATGGATGGATGGGCCCAGAGAGTGGTGGTGAATGGAGTTAAATCCAATTGGTGGCCACTCAGAAGTGGTGTTATCCAGGGCTTGGTATTTGGACCAGTCCTGTTTAATATCTTTATCGATGATCTGGACAAGACGATCAAGTGCACCCTCAGTAAGTTCTCAAATCACCAAGCTGTGAGAGTGTTGATCAGATTGGAGGGCAGGAAGACTCTACAGAGGGATCTGGACAGGCTGGATTGATGGACTGAGGCCAATTCTATGAAGTTCAACAAGGTGGCGTGCCAGGTTCTGCCCTTAGTTCACTACAACCCCATACAGTCCTACAGGACTGAGGAGAAATGGCTCAGAAGATGCTCAGCGAAAAGGACCTGGTTGGTCAACAGTCAGCTAGCTGAATATGATCCTGCAGTATGTCCAGGTGGCTAAGAAGGATAATGGCGTCCTGTATTAACAATGGTGTGTCCAGCAGGACTGAGGAAGTGATCATCCCCGGCTACTCGGCACTAGTGAGGCTGCACCTTGAATCCTATGTTCAGTCTTGGGCTCTTCACTGCAAGAAAGACACTGAGGTGCTGAAGCACATCCAGAGAAGGGCAGAGGAGCTGGTAAAGGGTCTGGAGCACAGATCTGATAAGGAGTGGCTGAGGGAGCTGGGGTAATTCGGCCTGGAGAAAAGGAGGCTCAGTGGGGACTTTATCACTCTTTACAACTACCTGAAAGGATGTTGTAGCAAGGTGAGGGTCAGGCTCTTCTCCCAGGTAACAAATGACAGGATGAGAGAAAATTACCTCAAGTTGCACCAGGGTAGGTTTAGATAAAATATTAGAAAAATTTCTTCATGAGAGAGTTGCTGAACATTGAAATGGGCTGCCCAGGGAAATGGTGGAGCCACCATCCCTGGAAGTGTTCAACAAAGGTGTGGACATGACATCTGAGGACATATTAAGTAGTCAGCATGGCGGTGGTGCCAGACTAATGGTTGGACTTGATGATCTCAGACGTCTTTTCCAGTCTTAAAGATTCTATGATTCTATGAATTTATTTGATTACAGCAGTGTGAATTTGCTAGTTTTTGGTCATTAGAATATACACTATTGGTGATTTTTTTCCTAGCAATATTTTTATATGGGTAGAAGACACATTATATGAAATGTTAAGGGAAAATTGAAGGTCTCTGTTACCAGAGGGGTTGAATATCCTTAGAAGCACTGCAAAAGTAGTTTGGCAGAGATCTTTTCAGCTGGAGAAGGAAGATGGAAAACCCTAAAAAACAGCTGTGTGTGTATGCCTGATTGAGTCAAACAAAGAAACCAATGCAGTTAACCTGAGGTGTGAATTTAGCTCAGTGCGCTCCAGATTCCCAGCATAAATAAGTGAAGAGCACTGTGGTGTATCCTGGCCTAAAGCTGCAAGCTATGCCTGCACAGCATGGAAAAGATGAGGAGCACCTTGAAAAACTCATCAGGAAAGGGTGTGTTAGTGCTGGGAATATTTGAGAGAAACAACGTGCAGCAGAGGGGAGAGAGCACAGAAAGATAAAATTGTCATTACACCTTCATTTAGTCACCAGGGATGCTTCTCTGAGTCCCTGCTGTCGCATGACATAGCCAGCTATTGCTTCAAAACAGGAATTTCACAGGTACCAGGAGTTTCTAGGCATGGGAAAAGAAGAGATGTTCTCACCCAAGAGATGGGAATAGTGTTTTTCTGCCAAAATCCAGTCAGTGTTGGAATAAAGCTATGGCAGAGATGAAAGGAAACTGTGTGTTTTACAATTGGCCAACACTTCCAACAGATGTTTTAGCAACAGGCCAGAATATGTGAAAGATTGTATAGAAAGATGAGTTTCTGAGACATTTTTTGCACTGAAGTGCAGATTACATTAAATTATGCCTTTCAAGAGTCTACCCTAAATCAGAAAATAGCAAATGGGACAAAGGAGTTTTACTCCCGGTCTTGTGTCTAATCTTGGAGCTTGTTAATAATTTTTTAATGTGCTTTATTTAATAATTTACCAAATATCTTTCTGACATGCTGGTAGATATAACTGGTTCTTTTTGGTCTAGGTTCAGTTTGCATATTCAAAGCCATAGGGACTAAGCAGGTAGAAATATGCAGATGGTGCAGAGACAGGCTTTTCCCCTTCTTCCTTTCCTCATCTTTCCCAAAACACAACCTTGAAAGCCTGTTTTCTTCTTAGGAAAATTTATTTTACTTCTGCCTGTAGCTAATAATTGCATTAATTTTGTTACTGGCCCAGTGATGAGTGATTTACCTTAGAATATTTTTCAGTGTGTTTTGAGGATTAGACATAAACCCATGAAACTCCTTTTAGAATACACCAGCTGGTAGGTGTTGGTTCCACTACCAAACAACTGTCTTCCTAGTCATTAATAAACTTTTGCATGGCATCTGCTTTATTTGGGATCCACTTTCCTAATGCTACCATAAAAATTAGAAACATACATGCAAAAATAACATGAGATCAGATCATACTTATACTTTGCTAAGTTCTTCATGCTTCTTTGTGAAAAATAGCAAATGTTCCTTCTCTTGCAAAGAGCTGTCAGACAAATAAGTATTGTTCTGGTTGATAAAGAACCACTTGAAGTAATTGGGATAAAAACTTGTTTCGAAGCTTTCCTGTACTGTAGGGTTAAGTTTCATTGCTTTAAAACAAACCCAAAAGCTTTGTCAGAACCAACTTTTAATCCCCAGATTGTGAGGTTTGGTCCAGCTGGTTACTATTTCAGGTGCAAAGTTCTCGTGTCACCTGCATGGATGCATGTGTGTCACTTTAGTGCACCTCAAGACATGAGAAAATATCTCAAAGGCACTGGGGTTTTGCTGTGTCTGGCCACTAACTGTGAAGAGAAAAGACTTTTTTTCAGAGAGAGGAATGCTTGTAAATACATGGCTTCAAGGTGTTTTAAATATACTGAGGTAAAATGAAGTTTTGGGGACTCACGTTGTTATTTTTTCTTTAAGAAGTTAGAAATGTTACATGGGTTTGGAACAAAATTAAGAGAAGAATACAAAATTATGCATTTATGATCAATTAAACCTGTGAGCAGGGACAGGACCCTACATATGCCAAATGTTCCTTCACAGGTAATTTTCTGCAGTTCTTTGAACATGCCCCCCACCCTGCTAAATTGAAAATCTCATGGAAGGATGTAGGATTTGCTCCAATTTTGCAGGCAAAAGACTCCCTTGATGAATACTGTGGACTGTGTTGAAACCAGTCAAGTGTTTATGATGTGTCATAAACTGGGTATACAGTAGTAGATAGCTTTGTTATTTCAGTCATAGAAAATGTGTTGTTCATTGCCATAAACTTGCAAAAACTGCTGAAGCTGTGGAAAAATTTCTTTAAAGCTGATTAGAACAAAACTTGTAATGTTTTTTTGATAATGGTAGGGATAGTTTCCCAAAAGAGTATAGCAGTCCACCATTTAATGAACTATCATTTCCAAGTTACTGCCAAACTTAGCTTGTGTGAAGAAAAACGCTTCATAATTGCATACTTTTCTCTGCTAAATATTTTTGTTGTTTGGGGTTTTTTATGTTTGTTGTTTTGTCTTGTTTTTTTTTTTCTTTTTCTTTGATGGTGCCTATTGGTAGTTCATATTTGAAAACATATCAGTGAGTAAAAATGCCAGCTTATTTAATGGTTTCAACACAGTAAATGAGATTTCCTTTGGAGTTAGAGCAGAGGTGAATTTGATGTGCTATCACTGAAAAATTTAAAATGTGGGGTTTTAAAATATTAAATCTTTTCAACGCTTCACATCATGATGCTTGGTTGGAGACGTAGTCTATGAAGAAGACTCTCCCCTGGACCATGCTTGAAGATTCCTCTTTTTTGCTACAGGACTGATGAACTCCTGTGATTGCAAAAGGCATTTTGTACTCGCTCTCAAATCAGGTTCATAGCAAGCACATTACACTTTGCGTACAGAAATCCCTGCTGCTTGCCATGGCAGGCAGTCTGCGGAGAACCTCATGGATTTTCTTGGTGATGAACAGATGAAGAATCAAGCTGACAGCACATACACTCTGAAGACATGGCACTGTCAGTCTGACACTTTCAGAAAGGGATAAATTTAGCATGCAGCTGAACTGTGCTCCATATTGTGCATACCAATTACGGGCATGAAGCTCAGGAGTGGCCATCTACACTACTAAAGGTGGACTGTATCCTTTCCAGCTGAATAGTTTGGTCATCACTAGTCACAGTAAATGTTTACACCTTTGCTCACTTTTCTCACAGCCAGAGAACTCAGAGCTTGTATAAGTTGTGATGAAAGTTACCAACAAGTATGAAACATATCCAGGGCATAAGGGAGGACAGTGTAGGACAGAGGTGGTCTAAATAGTTGCATAAAGACTCCTGTGAGTAGCTTGTGCAAAGCAATGTCTGTTGGGATATGTATCTATGGCCAATGGAATCCATGTCAATGCCCTGATGAAGAACAGAGGTACAAAGAAAAATATCACCTGTCTCTAGGAAAAGACAGCAGTACTTCTAGAGACCTGGAGATGATGTGCACCCCATATTTTCATATTCCATTCATTGTAGTGCTTGGTAGGTCCTATGGCATAGGTTTGAAATTCTCAGTATGAAGAATTAGGGCAATGGAACTCCTGCTTTTCTTTGAAGCTTGCTGCCAAATGCCTAGTAAAAAGTCCGGGCATTGCCAAGCTGATTATGGGTTTTATTGAGACTTCTGAGATGTGTGTGACCTGGACTCTGCTGCTGTTTGAACTAGTTCTCCTACTCTCATGCAGGAAGACATTCTGCTATTGAGGAATAGAAATTTTCCCAAACCAATCTACTGGCACTCAGTACTGATCTTCAGAGGAGATTATGAGATTGCAGAAAAGGGAATACTGCTGAAAAATGTTTATGTGCTGGGAACATAATTGTCTCAGATTAGACCTATGAATTTCTCTGCTGAAACATCTGTGACAACTTTTTTTTTCTGGTTGACTCTGGTTTTCCACCTGATATATAAGAGCTGCCTGCCACTCATTTTCTTGTCCCTTGATCAGGGAAGAAATATGACAAGACGGTTCATAGATACCTCATGGGTACTGTGGAGGTGCTTGGCTTGGATCTCTACTTACCTGGTTCTTCCAGGCTCTCTGGGCTGCTGCAAGAGTACTTGGTGAAGCTGGGTCCTGTACAGGCCTGTGATGAGGCACGTGCCAGGGTTGTCCTTTGCCCAGCCAACTTTATTTCATCAGCAAGTCCCTCCTTTGCCTCCTGTCATGGGAGCTGAGAGTCTTTTACCATTCCTGAGGGCTGTGATATGACTGACATGTTCTTTGTTTCGAGAGATCTCCCCAGAGGCAGCTCTTAGATTCAAGTCCTTTGCCAAGACCTCAGTGTTTTTAGTAGAAACCATGACTCTTCTGGTCCCAAATTGAGTGGAAGTCCTAGCAGAGAACCTGGTATACCACTTCCTATATTTACCACAGATAGGTGGATATCCACTTTGTGCTCTGCCAAAATTGCAGACTCCCACACCTCATAGACAAGGTAGTTCCCACATTGCTTGTGCAGTGCATGGAATGACTTAATCTTATCCTATTTTGCTCCCCAAGTGAAATCTTCCTTGAACCCCACAACACTTCCTACCCAAAAGGCGGTAACTCCCACCCAACTGGCATGTGAATGCGGCAAACGTTCTGTCTAAGCCTTTGGTCTGTGAGCCTCTCTGTCCCCAGCTCCACTCCTGCACACCATTTTTATAGGCTTTATGGCAGTCTTTTCAACAACCCTTAAGTAGCATCATACTCATGTTCTGCTAGCTCCATAGCTAACTTTTTTTTCAATGTCTTGATAGAATATCTTCATGTCACACAAGGATGAAGAAACATAGTGGCCCAGTTTGCACTTTGAATTAATCCCATTGTATCCTGGGGACATAAACTGGAAAATCCTATGTACCGATGCATTGATAGTGTGTTTCATGAGGTCTTTAGACTTGCAATACTTTTGTGATGAGAGGAGAATCCTGGAGCAGGCGAACATTGAACTTGTCTGGTTTCACTTCAACTGCTTCCTCATGTTATTTCCACTGGGCTCCTGGGCTGGGCGTGACTGATTGCCAGAGTCATTTTTGGAAGAAAGTGTCTGACTCCATGCTGATTTTGAAAAATATTAATCATACAGGTAACGCTAGCAGAGATTGCTGAGTTATGAGTTGTAAAATGTGGGAGTTGCCTGCCAGTGGGCCAGGTTTATAATTCCCTTCTTCTCTAAGGCTTATATTAGTCTCTCCCTCCCATCTCCCATGTATTGACTAATCTTGACAGTGAGTGTGCAGAGAGCACCAGTGCATAAGTAGACTTCCTGTAGGATGAGATATGTAAAGGCCAACAGCAATATTGGGCATAAACTCCCTGAAAGACCTATCTTAAGGAGTATTCAAGTTCACTGCAAGGACATCAATAAGATTTACTAAAAAGCTGTAGAGATGCCTCTTCAAATTCAGGTGTGGAACAATTCAATTGTCCCATTGAGACAAATTTATCACAGGATCAGGTTATTGGTCTATGCAAAGGACACACAAAGGCTTGGCTCCTTAGCTTTAAATTCTGTGGTAATACTGAGGCATCTCAGTTTATTAATCTCTATCTTTGCCTGGATTTCATAAACCATACTTATGTAAATATGAATATGTTATCTAAGCCACAATAAATTGAACTTTATTTTATTATATGACAGTTAAGCCTGCAAAAAACGTGACTCTGGAAACATTAAATGCAGTCATCCTTCAATGCATCTAGTTCAATTTGCCTGTCAATCTGAAACAATTATTTCCCTTGAAGAGTAAAACATCCTTTCCCCCCCCCTTCCTTGTCATTCAGTTAAAAAACCTCCAAAACCACAAGATGCTGTTCTCTCTCTGTGATTTTTGTGAAAATGCATTAATGCAAATTAAACTGTAGTTTTAACTTACAGCTATATTTCAATGCTACTGAAATAAGTGACACTGAAAACACTTCACAGAGTTTAGCTGTCTTGAAATTTTGAATTGTGCTAGAATCTGTTTCTTTTGCTCTTCATAGCTTGTATACATGCCATATTTAGTAGAAAGTGAGCTCAATGTAAATTGTATTAATGTTTGGTTTTTTCCAAAGCCCTTTGCAAACAAAATTAGACAATGCTTCATAATATCACCAAAGAGACTTTCAGGACAATTTTAATCATGATTTTAGCCTTATGTTCTGGTTTATAAACAGCTTTTCTAATCTCCCCAAATGCAAAAGATATATATATATATATGTAAATGTCACATTTAGCACCAGATTGTGTGCATTGGCTGGGCCAGGCACATATTTAAGATTTATCTATTGGCTTGAATCCAAGAGCTCACTTAAATTACTCATGTGCCTATGACTGGATAAGTGTTTAGTGATTTGGGACCTAGGAAGAGTAGGCTTTCTTTTTGCAGTCCTAAACATTGAACACTTTCCTAGTTTTGATATCTCTGAAAGTTGTGTCACGAAATGTAATTTACCTTGTAATTCCTTCCTTTCTATCTTCTTCAATGGAACAGGACAGAAAGAGTGGTAAAAAAAACAAGGTACAGAGAATTAAGATGAAGCTAAAGTAGTTAATACAGCTTTGGTAGTTAGGATGCATTTTTGTCCCTTTGAAGAGAAAAAGAAGACAAAATAAAAAAAAAAAAGACACAGGTTCTGGTCAGATTCTTCCAGCTTCTCTACAAAAAACTGTTTTAATGTAACATGGAGGACTGCAGAGTAACATGTTTTGAATCTTCCAGTTTATTCCATCCATCTGTATGCTATCATTAGAAAGCTTTGAGTTGAAAAGGATTTCTGAAGTAGTTGATGAGCATGTGTTGTGTATTTTAATTTTAAGAAAGTAAAACAAAACCCAGAAACAATTAATAGAGTTCCCTACCTCCTCTTTCTCTCCTACAACTCTCCTTATATACTCAGTGCTATTTTTGCTTTTCTCCCTTCAATAGGCATATTTTAAACTCCCAAAGGGACGGGAGAAATATAAATGCTGGAGCTGACTGTTTATCTTGTTATTTGAAAGTCCATGCCATGTTTCATTCTTTACTATCTCGTTTCCTTTTTCTGCATTGTTCCTTTTCAGATAGTTAAGTTTGAGGCAGAGACATTTATGCCCAGTATCTTCTTAGAGAGCTGCCAGTGTTGAAATGGTCCCCAATCTTTACTTACACACAGGAATAAATTCCTAATGCTATGTCAAGATGCACAACAGGAGAAAAAGGATGATATGACTTATCAGGTTACAGGAGTTCAATAAAACAAACAAGTGAAAGTCATTGATGAGCTTCTTGCACTAACTCTTAGAAGGGCAGGGTTTGCTGATGATCTTTTCCTCAGGGTGACCTTGGCTCTGCTGAAATCCCTTTGCAGAGGATCCTTTCTCACCCAGGGTGAAACTGTCTCAGTAACTGCCTGCCATCATGTCTTTTCTCTTTTTATTTTCATTTTTTAAAATTAAACAATATGTACGGATGAAATTTATAATTCCTCCCTATTTCTGTAGCCATGCTGATAGTTTCCATAGCAACTTGCCTAGAGTTTGGAAGGAAGTGCACTGCCTGTAGGAGTTTGGAAGACACAAAGGTGATGGGGCTCATTTTTTTTTTCATATTTTTTCACTGTTTTAGTCATCTCTGTCACCTGAAACACAGTACAGGAAATACTGCTGACTCTTCTTAGACTTTTAATTCTGCTCTTTTCCCTCTAGTCTGTAATGCATGAAAATGTCTTACCTCCTTTCCTTGCCCCTTAGGTTCAGGGTACTGACACTCCACTGGCACCAGGACCCAGGATCTCATGGTGCCCTTTCCTCTCCCATTCCTGATCAAGCTCCAAAGGCTCTCAAGAAGCAGCACTCCAGCCGATAACATGTCTGAATGATTTAGGCAACTGCTGACACCAATGTACCAATATCTGAGGTTCATCTGTACTTAATGGTAATTATCTCCTTTGTCAAAATATCAGTTAAAAGGAGGAGTGGATGAACAGCAGAGGGAGGTGCAAGGAGGGCAAGGTTTGAGAAGTACTACAAGTGTATACAACAACTGAGATGGCAGAAAATGTTTGCCAGATAACAGTGTGATTATAATTCTGTGGTCCAACTTTATCCATACTGATTAGTCAATGAGGGAAAAAACAGATTTTTAAAGGCAGGAATTAAAAAACTCAGCCCCTGAACGAGGAGGAGACAACACTGCCATAAGTAACTAGATAACTTATTCCTCTGCTGTAGTCTTAGGAAAGACCATAAATTCCAAACAGTGATCACTTGACAGTTCTGATACACAAACCTTTCCTCCCTGTATAAATTTTGGTTATGATGGCTTTTTTCCCCCTCCTGCTCATACTAGCTCGGTTTCAATGCTGTTAATTTTGAACTTAGGAGTTTGTTTCTAGTTTTCAGGTGGAAACAAAGGCACTACTGAAGCTTTCAAAAACTGGTAGATTTTCCATCTGGGAAATCCAAATGAGAAAAAAGAAAAGAGAAAATCCTTATTGGAGATAACTTTGAGAAACTCCAATTTCTTTTTGTCATGAAGAAGGAAGTGCTGATCGTCACAAATGGCCTTGTACTTTAAAAAAAAAAAAAAAAAGAACAATCAAGAGCTTAGGAATACTAGATTTGTATCTTGCAGAATGTGATCTTCACAATGCAATGAACAAGTTGAAAATACTCCTCTGAGTGGAGGGAATGACTGTGACTTTATTCATTTGCCTTGTTTGTAAGACTGATATTTCAGGCTGGGCAATACAATACAATGTAGCCTGTACACCTAGTGAGGTAAAAAGTTTTACTAGATACTAATTATTATATATCAGTCTTAAAACTCATCAGTGGTGCTAGCTATGCTACAAGGCAAAGGTAGTATCTGCTGCGGTGCAGTAAAATGAATTTGAGGATATGTGACCATAGGTAAGCATGTGGTTTGAATATGATGTGCCTAATTCTTTCTCAGAATCTGATGCTATTACTGTTTTCTGAGATGTTGCAAAAGGACTTAGTAGCATTGTGAAGTGAAGACTCTAAGAGGTAGCTCAACATACATACTACATCAAAAATTTTATTTTTGTATCTAAATTATATTGGTATCACTTCCCTTTTTATACCTATAACAATAAGGCAAGAATATTATAAACTTTGGGCTGGCTGGTCGGGGTTCTTACAAATGATGTTGCAAGAAAATGTAGTGCTCTGTATAGTGCATTAGCTCAGCTGAGCTCCCCTTCTCTCCAAAGCTCAAGGACCTATGTTGTGAAGGTATAGTTGACCTGGAGGTCAACCTGACAAGCCTCTGATCAGCCATTTCTGTGCCTGGTTTTCATCTCTGCTTAGTGACTACAAGTTTAAGATAGGTTTCTACTTTTCATCTGCACCCGAAAATGTAATGGGTTCTCAATTACATTGAAGTATCAGACAATCTAACTTACCCAAATTAGCAGTAATTAGAAAATTATAATGTCATCCAAAAAAAGCAGTTTAATCAGTCTGGACCTGATGGGGTTTCTCTTTGCTGTTTTGTCAGTTTGCTGAAAAAATTATGCTTCCAATAATCCTGTTTGGAATTCATGCTATTGGTATTTCGGTTTTGGCAAAGTTTGAAAAGATATTTAATTTCTGTCTCTCCCCCTCCTTTTCTTGGAGCTGTGAACTCACACAGCTGTTTTCTGTGATGCATGGCCAAAGGTGGTTCTGTGTTAATACATGAAGAAGAAGAGTTTCAGACAAAATGCTGTGCAGGACTAGAGGAATCCTTCAGACTATCACTTCTGGTTTTGTCTCTTTTGAGGGATATTAGTTTTCTTCATCTATCTTTTGGGAAATCCCTGCTATTATTTAGGGACAAGTTCTTGTTGTTAGAAATTATTAGGAGAGGTGAAGCTCTGCCCATTGAACATGGTGATTAAACTCCCAGTAACTTTCAGAGACACTGACTTGATTTTAAAATTTTGATCTGTGGTGCTTTACATATTCTGCATAGCAAGTGCCAACATAATGCTTTTTTTTGTTTACATTCTCCCTGTCATTGTGTATATATGAAGGTCTTCATGTGTACAGAAGTGGAGAAGACAGTGGGAAAAAAACACAAAGGTGTTGACGAGAGAGTAAGTCTTGTGGTTCAACAGAAACTTTCAGGAAATACATGAAGTATTGAAGTGGGCAGAGTGAGTCTTGCAGGATATGTGCCCAGGTGTGACTTAAAGGACAGCAGCATCCCACTGCCAGGACTTGGGTAAAACTTGTCATCATGCATTTGTGTTTGCTCTGAAGTGCAAATCCCATTCTCGTAGCTGATTCCACAAATAGACCTGTGCTTCCAGACACCATTCCTCACAATTATTCCCGTAAAATTCCCCTTCAGTGGCTTTGTTCTTGGTCACTGACATTTGTTGCCTGACAATCAGTTGCAAATTTTTTTCAAGGATATTTTGTTTTTCAAATTCTGGTTTAGAAACTCTCTCAAAAAAAGAGGTTCTCATTATGAAAGTATAGCCAAACCTATGCCTGAGACCTAAATACCCAAGAGTATTTGTGTGTGGAAGTGTGAGAAACAGCAGTGTCACTGTACTTCAGAAAACCAAAAAAGTGACATACACATCTGTTCCATGTGGGCACCAAGGCTCCAGCAGTCTCCTGACCACCTTCATTGGCACCAAGTTTTCTTGCTTGCTCTGCTTCTGCTGCACCATCCCTGTGCCAGAGCACAGTCTCCTCCTCTGCTGCATGAGGGATCCTGCTTTCTCCTGGTGCCAGCATAGCACCACTTTGTCCTGGTACTGACACAGTTCTGGGCTACTCTGAGCCCCACTCACATGTTGATTCATGTCTCTCCCATGTTTCATGTCATTTGGCTATGTCTCAGAGGTGCTTTGGCATCACAATCCCTGCTCAGTAATGTTATTTCTGGTACACTGGTGAAGATTGGCGTTCTCTGTGGGTTACAGGCATTCTTTACAGTGCTGCCTCTGTGCTTCATTTATTGACTTGGTGATTCTTCTGTAATTAATGGGGAGAGACTATCTGAGACTGCACTTTACTCAATTTCAATTCCCATTGGTACTGAACATTAGAGAGATGAAGCAACACCCTACATGTGTACACAGAATAATTTCCTATGCTTATGCTGTTATTTCTGCATTATTATAGCTTTTTCTTAAAATTAAGTTCCAACTACAGAAATAACTATCTTTATTTGGATAAATTAATCCTTATATAAATTAAGGTTTTGATCCTGAATGAAAAAGCATAATCAAAAATAAATATGTATTTTATAAGCAGAAGTATCTCTCTAGCTTACAGTAATGACAACAAGCAGGACTTTGAAGGACAATGGGTTCTGTGAAAGGAAAAGAGGTATCAGAATAAATCTGAAGTGTGGAACACCAGAAAATGTGAAATTGAAGGTATCAGTCGATGACAACCCATAGATTACTGTATGTGAAATTCAGTTGCTAAAAAGTTATAGATCAATGTAATATATCATTGAGATACTGTGTTGTTACAGGAATATTGATTAGACTACTGGCCTAATCTATAGGACTGTGCAACTGTGGGATTGATCCACCTCGGTTGAAACTAAATATATATAATGCCTGTATCCTACAAAACATTAGGAACCATTAAAATGTCAATAGTATTTACTCTGAATAAGGCAGAATTAGTTTTTCCCTAAAGAAAAACTGTTTCCAGTACCCACCTGCTTGGATAAAGTGTTGTCTCTTGGAAACTTCAATGAGAAAATAGTTCCTCTTAAGGGTGAGCATCCTGATACAAATCATGAGTAATCTACTTGTAACAGCCATAATGTGGCCTGAAATTCTTTCTGACAGTGCAAAAAGACTACTTTTCCTACTTAGGGTTTTTGAAAACTAGGTGTCTCCTTGGCTTTTACTTCAGGAAAGTATAGTTAAAGACATTTCCATCTTTAGCTCAGCTAAAGCAGGTTGCCAGAATCGAGTCAGATCATTGTATTTTCAGTCAGGCAGAATTCCCTCCTGAGGAGTTAGTTGACAGATAATGGCAAAAGCAAGCTCAAAATTTGGACAGACCTTGATCAAAACAAGTTAGCAGACCTCTTTTATTTATTTATTACCACTTTGCCAATCCTGAGCAACATTTCTGCTTTGAAATATATTTCACAGTAGTTATAATTTTACAACACAATCTACATTAGGTTTTTGGAATGCATAACTCTATTCTTACCTCATTGAATTTTGAGTAGATACTTCTCATAAGATGGATAATAAAAATTACCTGTTAGATCAAATTCTTAGAATTATTCTTTGTGGTTTTTTTTCTTTTTTTGGGTTGTTTTTGTTTTTCATCAGTTTAGCATATTTTAAAAGTTCTTGGTCTGTGCAGAAGGAAAAAAAAATCAGTACACTCTTTGAGTAGAATTTTAATGGGAAATAGAAAGATGTGTAAGATTAGCTTTGAGATGGCAATGTTTTTTCTCTTTAGGGAGTTCAGCTATTCTTTGCAGAGAGATATTAAGGTGTTCCTAGCAGTACCACAATAGTGTGTCCTGAAAGGGCTTTTGAGCTGATGCTGCTTTTGAGACAAAAGCAGTAATGTATATATATATATACACAATACCAACATCTGCCTCACTTTTATGAGAATAAATATATATTGCAACTAGTTTATTTTGGACAGAGATGCCTCAGTATGCTGTTTTATATATATCTATGTATCTATATCTATATCTATATATCTGTTGTGAAAAGAGTAAACCATGTAATTGTATTGTAAGGCAAAACCATACTCTTGCAGAGAAAGAGAGCATTTGTGTGATACCAGCATACACTGACAGGAGGCAGTGCTGCAGAGAGTTTACTGAGGTAAGGATTTCCCAAAGTCAATGTTGTCCTTGATTACAATACAGCTACTGAAAAGACCTGGTTTCTGTTATCGCTTTTATGAGATACCTGCAAAGTGGAGCAAATACTGTGCTCACTCTTGCACTTCTTTTCCACACAGCAATCTGTCCCTCCAATGTTTTTTTGTTGTACCCAGTAGTACAACAAACTTGTTGCTCAGACCGGTTGCTGCCTGTCACGCTTATGTTAGTGACAATTTACTGACAAACAATATCGGAGGTATGATGTGCTATGTGGCTCTTTTATCTCTGTTGTTATGTAGGCAAGTAGTCAGAAAAAAATAAAATTGCTTTTAAAAAGTCCTTTGCAAAGGAAGTTGGAAATACTTTGTCAGAAAAACTTCTTAATAGGCGCAGATTTGTTTAGAATGAGTCTCTGTATTCAGACATGACAACTACAGTGAAAACAAAAAGCTCTTGGGTACACATGAAACTTTGGTTAGATTGGGAACCATACATTTGCAACACAGGAAATCATTCGTTTCACAGTAAAGAGTCTTTGGTGGCGAGGACCCTCAGAGACGCTTTTTGTAAGCATATCCCTACTGCAGCCCGTCTCTGCTTTAAACTGAGAGAGAGCCAACATGAGGCAGCCTTTGGACAAGTAACTGAACAAGAGTGGAAAGAACACCTCAACTGCACGTGTCTTTCCTTCCTCTTAGGTTTTTTAAACAGTGCATAATTTATTCACTCAAAGGTACATAGCAAACATGAAAGGACAGAACGAAGTACCCTTATTTTGGGTTTCCTCCTAGCTTTTTGCCTGTGCTCATCGCCCTTCTTAAGCAAATTCTTTCTTGTTGCTCACTATTCCTCTGAAGACTTGATTTTTAACTCCTGATCTTAAGCTTAGTGCTGGAAGGAGCAATCATCCTTACTCTGACTGTGATGAAGTAGCTGCTTCCAGATAAACATTGCCAATGTTTGCGCTTGTGATTTCAAAGTCCTGGGGTTTTTTTGTTTGGTTCTGCCTCACCCCATCCCCCTCCCAAGCTACGTTTGATTTCAAAAAGTGAAATATACTGAACAGCTCAGATTTTATTTTCATAGGACCAAAGAGATCTATGAAGTTTTCACAAATTTATTTTATTTAAAATAATGTTATGATTTAAGAAGTTACGTGATTTCTTCTCAACTGTAAGCTTTTATGAGCAGTGTAGGTCTTTACTGATGACCCACATGATTTTCTGAATTGTGATGTGGAGTGTTTTTTTTCCATTTTGTTTTGTTTTGTTTTAAATCACTCCCTGTACTTATTGCTGAACATTAAAAGTGCATATAAACAGTTCCTGGAAATTTATTCCCTTAAAAACTAATAGTAAAGCTCTATAAAAACCCCCATTTTGGAAAACATTCTGACCTGTTATGAAATAAAGAAAGAAATTATCTTAGATGAAGCAATATTTAAAATAAGAAGGAAGAAAATGAAAAACTTATTAGAAAGTCTATAATTGTACTTCTACTACTTGGTAATGACACAGGGCATAAATTTCCCAGGCATCTGCAATTACTTTCAATTTCTGTAAGCAGAGTTCTAAATGTGTAGAAAATTCATTTTTAGCTGTAGCTGCAGTTCTACATATATAATCTGCAATACAAACACAAAACTGTACGATCAGATTTTTTTTTACAAACAATAGTAGTTACTGTGTATTAATAAAATATTGTCCAATTAAATTTTCTGTTTGAAAGTAAAGTAAAATGGAGTTAGAAACTCTGAAATTTAACTTTGGAGCAATTAAATTAACTGTACTATGAGCAGTGTTGGAGGCACAGTTGTTGGACTCATTCATTCAATAAAATTGCTGGAAAAATTGTTGAAAATTTTATGTAAGATTTTGATAATTTTCATTAATTTAGTAAATTATTTATGTTGACTGATTCCTTGTAAATATTAGTATTATAGCTTTTAATGCTTAGCCACTTATTTTGTTCATAGCATTCTTTTTTTCTCTACAATCTAGTAAAAGAGAAATAATATGGTTAAGTCCATAGTTTCCTCATCTAAGTTATAAATTGCTTCATTTATTTAAGTGTTTAGTAGTGATTTATATATATATATTTGCAAGTGTAACATCTGGTAATTTTATCATTGCTTGTGAAGGAGTTTCATAACCCTTGCCTGAGAATTGTCCCCTAAGCAGGGTGCAGCATCCCCAGCATGGCAACATCTGAGAGCCATTCTTATCCCCGTTCCTGTTAACTTCAGCTAACTTGGGGTCAGAGTCTCTTTGAACAAATTGTCACAAGACATTTTTCTGAGTACAAACTCCTTTTAACAACAAAGGAAGCAATTCTTCGTTTATGCCACATTTTCTTTTTCTGTCCTTGATGAATTAACACTGCTGCTGCTTTGCTCTGCTTTTCTTGATGTGTTTCTTACCAGGTAGATGGAAATTCATAAAAGTTTTTGCAGCACAACATAGATGAGAAATTATCTTTGCAGAAACAGTGAGAGGCATTGTTGTGCAGAGAGTGCTGGAGTCTCCTAAAAGTAGACAAGGGAGGAACAGAAGAACAGCTGATACTTCAAATCCAGTAATTGATGCAGCCCAAATTCCAAATGTGATTGCTAACAACAGTAGGGCCTATTCGAGTGATTTCTGCATTGATACTCCTGTCATATATTCCAGCTTGGCTTGGTTTATTTATCAAAGTTATTTATACCAGGATTAATTTATCTAGATAACATTTCTTCATGTCTTTTGATTTTAATGGAGTTTGAGTAAAAATCAGCAGAACTCTTTATCACACCCAAAAAACCTTGTCACAGGGTTGAAGTTTGTTCTGAGCTTTTAGGGGACAGCAGTTTTTGACAAGATGTATAACATTTTGATATTCTCTTTACAACATATTGCCTCTGTGAATGACAAGTATATCAGATAACCTTAGAAGAAGGGAAAGACGACCATACTCTTCTGAATCTTTTCTTTGTAATGCTACAGTGCACCTGAGAAGCTAGGTCTGTGGTTTATTGAGTTTGGGTTTGTTATGGGTTTAAGGTTGCAGAATTTTCCCTTTCCCTCACCCGCCTGGACTGGGAGTGAAGCCCGGAGCGGAGG
>JAWWEU010000081.1:113010370-113051038 GCA_035583155.1 Acropternis orthonyx | reverse complement strand
GGTGTGATTAATCGTGTGGAGTCCTCTGTTCTATTAGCCCCCAGATATCTTAGTTTTCTTTTTCAAACTAAGACAGGGTTGTTTTGTTTTAGTTTTTATTTTTTATTTTTTTCAAACTGTCCAAGGTATTTCCAAAAGATGATAGCTAGGTGCTTTCTCCTTTTATAACAAATTTAGATATTTAGTTGTCCAAATTTGCCATCATATGTTGCAGCATCAGAAACCAAAAATGGTCTATCACACTAGCTCTTACTGATATATGCGTAGGTTTAGCTCATCACAGAAAGCAAATGCAAAACTCTAAGGTCCATCAAACATGAAGACAATAGTTTCTGTAGGTACCTAATATAAATCTGAAGAAGGTTTGATACAACATACTGCTGCTATGTCACTATGCCAACCAGAAATTAGCCTTGTTATTTCTTTAGCTGAAGATCTGTTTCATAACATAGGCTCAGTGATGAGGCATAAAAGACCATGTACAATTTTTCAGTTTCAGTTTTAAGGTGAATCTAGTGCAGAAGTGAAAAGTACCCCTTGGAAAAATACATCTCTTCTGAGACATTGAAGGGAACAGGCTCATGGTCCTCTCAGGTTTCCAGGAGAGCAGTGTACCAGGAAAAATTAGTGTTTATCTCTTTTACACTGCAAGTTCTCTCTTCAGTTCTTAATTTTCTGTAGGTGGGCAAATGTCTATCACAATAACTCAGACTGGTTAGCATTTTAATGCTACCATAGTATCAACGGTAAAAAACAATAACCAACCAACTGGTCCACTATTCTAGCAATTTTCTACTGATTTGATTTGGACTCAGTATGCAAGGATGTAATGCAGGAGTAAGGCACCTCTGAGCTAGAGCTGGGGAGTGCTCTACGATCAGGTGTCAGTGTAACCTTGATTTCCTCCTGCAGGAAAGGAATCTGCTACCACACAGACACGTTGTACAACCTCCATCCAATGAAAAACATAAATATACACTACAGTATTTAAGAGGACTGTAGCAACACCTGAACCTGTAATGGTTTATAAGGACATATTACACTGTTGGCTATTCCTATGTTAAAATCACACTGAATATATCCAAGCCCATTGTACTACTTACTGCTTCCCACAATTCTGCCAGGTATTTAAATTATTAAGCTCCTTGCTCCTTGTTAGAAGCATGTAGATTTTTCCCTAATACACACCTTAAAGAGAATAGAATATTTTGAATATATTTTCTTTAAAGGAAATTAACGTTTTTCTCTATGAACTTGAGAGTTCTGCTTGAGAATCTCTTGCCTTACTGATGTGCCTAGTGTCTGGACTAAAAATTCAAATCTGCGAGCAAAAAGGGGTTTAATCTAGTCTTAACCTAAACTGCTCCTATGACTTCAAGAGACTTTGTTCAACCAACACCAGTTAAAAAGTACTAATCTTCAAATTTTTAAAATGGGTATGGATTCATACCAATTTATATATCATTTACAAAAAACAAAACAGTATATTTTTGTTTCCTGTGGCCAATTTGTATTGGTTTTGTCATATCTTAAAACACAGCATCCAAACTAGTTCTTGGGAACAATTCTTTTAGTCTTTAACTCTGGTTTACGAAAACACTAACGGTATGTCAGAGAAGAACCACTGCCATCTTGGGGCTGAAAGCCGAAAGTAGGGGAAGTGTCCAAACACTAAATACACTCTGGGGATAATAGATGAGGAGGAAAAAGGGAAATAATGGGGAAAAATCCAGCTAATGAAAATAATAAGAAGCAGAGTACAGACACCCAAAACCTTGCCCAGGGGCAGCTGGGGCTCCGTAGGGCCACCCTGGTTTGAGGAATGATGTGGAGGAGCGTTGGTCTCTGCCTGCTGACACAGCCTCTGCTTTATGTCAATGACACCAGCCCAGTGCTCCCCCAAACTGGTCCCTCTGGGAGGCTCATTAGTTGTGAGTGGGAACGTGCAGGAGCAGATGGGTCCTCAGCTGCATGATCAGACATCATGCCTATTGGTGCGTAAGAGTATCACACATTTGAAAAGGATGCTTATAAAGAAACAGAAAAACGGCAAACAAATGTAGGACCACACCTTTAGAAAATTCTGACCTTTTTTAAAGGAAATTTCTGTCCTTTATTAAAGCTATTTTAATATCATTCTGTTTATCATGCTTTTGAATAAAATTTGAGGAAAAGATGCCTCACACAGAAAATGCATGCTCCATGTTGGGCATGCAGAAACATGTTTCCACTCAGTACATTCACTGAATAAGTTGTCTTTGAACTCCCTCTGGTGGTATAAAGGTTTTGCAAGTAGAAAAAGATTTTGGAAGCACTTGTGGAGCCTCAAATAACAGTCTTAGCAGTAAACTGATTGTGCTTCTTCTTCACACTTCTGAAAGTTGGCTATGAAAGAAGATGGGGAAGTAGAAAATATATCAAACTTATGCAGAATTTAATGTTGTTTTTTTTGTTTTTTTTTTTTACTTTGTAGTGCAGAAAAAGAAGTTGGTGGTGTTCCCTCACTTGAACCACAAATGCAGAGTTGCCTAGTGTTGCAATCAGGCTTTAAAATGGTGAAGCAAAGTAAAGAACTTTCTCTATTTTCACAGTGGAACTTTTTCAAAGCAGAAAGAGGCCAAATAAGCTGAGGGGGCTGGGGACCACTGTAAGTGGGATGGATTTGTCTGCAAGATTCTGCTCATAGTGGTAAGCAATGAACCCTCACATGGGGTTAAGAACAGAATCATTTCCTTGTCATGACTGGGCTGCTCATATAAGCAGCTGCTTAACAGAATGAGGCAAAGAATAAAAATCTTTTTAAATGAAAACTTGTCTACATTGCACATTTGAACATACAAGGGGTTTGCCAGCTGTGTGTTGTGCTGTGTATGTTAGACAACAGCATCACTGTTAGATTAAATGCTGGTCTGTTAAACTCAAGCCTGTAAACTGCTACTTCATTTGCTGTCTGCACTGTGTGGCTATCAGATCCTTTTTTCCCCTTTTGATTAAATAGCAATTAATTTAATTATGTTTTATTTCTAAGAGTTTGGATGTCATGCCATTGAATTAGTTATACACTTGAAATTGCTAGAACTCCATAGGAATAGTCTCTGGAAAAGGAATGTTTATTCTACTTCCAGGCTCTGGAAATTACAGAACTTCGGAACTCAGAGAAAACTCCATCTGCTCTAATATAACTAGGCAAAGCTGGTGCATTTTTCATTTAAGAGAAACCCCTTATGGCATAAATCTTTCTACAAATACTACACTTAAAAATAGAATATTGATTTGCTTTAGCAACGGGAGTACCTAGTTTGAGTAAGCACAAGAAAACTGTGGAAGATTTTGCTCTCAAAAGTTTTATTAGGAAAAAAAAAAAAAAAAGCCCTAAAGGGAACAGAAATCGGAAACATTCCTAGGAGACAAGCAAAAGAAATTGATTCTTAGAGACATTCAAAAATTTGAAAAATATCTTAAATAGGTTTAGTTTAGCTTGCAGAATAAATCTAAACAATATATTATATTCATGTAAAAAATGTTCCTTTCTGAGGATGAACTTTCCTTTGACAGATGTGCCCAACCAGAGACAGCTGCAGGGAAATATCCAGGTGTAATACAGGGATCAGAAATCTACCTTTGTTACATGTGTTCATGGAGAGTGTTTTTAAGACTTCAGTTTTTTACACTAGTGACAGGCAGCCTGACAAGCAAGCTGGGAAAGAATTGCTTAATGTTTTGTGTCCCATTAAATTCTGTGTAGTTATATATTATAATCAAAATACACACTCTAAGAATCAACTATTCAGAATTAGGGAGCAGGCCCTGGATTTCCTAGTAGCACTCACTGTGAGACCTTCTTGTACCTGAATTTTGGAGTTCAGTGACATATGGAGGAGACATGTACATGTCAGTACCTCAGGCCAGGAAAGTGCTTTTGATGTAAACCTTCTGATCTTTCCCTCTTACCATCCTTTGATCCATTCTCCTTTGGTACTGTGTATTCCTACTTACACCTTCCTGCTTCCTGCTGATATGCTGCTCTTTACTTCAGGGCAGCTTTATGCTGTGGAAAAAATACTTGGAGAAATGCTTGAAGGTCTCTAAAATGCAACTGATAGAGGTGCAAAACTTAACAGGTAAGTGACATAGAAATGTATGTTTTGAAGGCTACCCTGGCCAATGAGTGCTACAAATTATCTGGCATGTGAAAAATTGCATGTCATGATGTATCACTTCGACTATGCCAGCTTGCCTGAGCTGAGTGAAAAACATACCTTAATCCTCTGATGTCAGAACAGTCTGACGAAAAAGAACAGGTTTTGGTGGTGGTCAGCATCAGGTACGGGTTTGAGGTAGCTGGCTCAGGAATAGCCAGGCAACTGTGCTGTTGCTGGGAAAGTATGAAGTGCAGTTTTTAAACACAATTTAGAGAGTACTCATGGTCCTGAAGAAATATCTAGTTTTCCAGACATCTTTAATCAGAGCTCTGAGAATATGTCCTAACCACGGAGGGACATTTGCACTCAAGATTCCCAGCTAAAAGGGTGCTTGATAGTCACACACAGTGTTACTGTCTGGGTCTTCATATCTTTCTACATATAGACTACAGGGGGATGATCATGGAAAGCAGTGCATGTCTTTTAGAAGACAAGGTATTGAGGAGATTTGATGCTGACAGTCTACAACGAGCTGGAGGCCTGATTCTGTTTCATCACGTTACTTTGGTGTGTGGAAAGCTGAATACTCACTTAAACAGAAAAGATTACACTGTTCTCTCCTGCCTTGACTTATGAGGCTTTACTGCAATCACACCAGCTTCTTGTGCTTCTTCTGCATCAGAGGCTCAAACCTTCTGGGTCCCAGAACTTTGCCCATCCCTACTTTTTGCAGTGCAAGGCATCTGGCATCATACAGGTGTATGCACCTGGTACTCCAACTAACCACAGCCCTGAAAAACAGCCCTGTCTACTCCTTCCATCTTGTTCCCCCCAAAACCACACATATACACACCACACACAGACACAGACACAGACTCAAAATTTGCTGTATGCTTTTAGGCATTGTTCAACTGTTCAAAATGCTGGATTTATCACCAGTCAGGGTGTTAGAGAGGGTGAAGATGAATAGACAGAGGATGTTTCTCTGGGACTGGCTCTACCTATGCACAGATACCCACAGCTGTGCCCAACTACACAGGCAAAATGGACTGGAAGATGATCTGCTCTGCAGCACTTGGGGGCAAACCAAACCTGCAAACTGCAGACGTGGTGTGCCCTGTGGGGAAAATGGCCTGGACAGCTGTGTGGATGGCTGTGAGCATCAGCACAAAGGTCAGTTCCTTGTTGTTAGGATGTCTCAGCCCTGAGGTTCAGTCTTTCATTCCTATCCATCTGACCTACCAGGGAACCTACAAAGTAGTTGCTGGGTGGTTAAAGCACATTTAGAGCAACTTCCATCAGGCAGAATAACAATGACCTGATGGCAACATCTCTTATTCCTGCTTCAATATTGTGAGAAAAGTCCACCTTTAAAAAAAAAAAAATCTATTATATTTAATTATATAATCTTGTTTCTATTTTCTCTGCTTTCCCTCTGAAAGTCTGTATCAAATATCTGCAATATCAGTTGCAAGTTGGAGTTATGCTGTGGGGAAAATAGGTTTATTTTTATTTTACTCATTTTCATATTTATAAAACACTTTCTTACAACTATACTGTCTCATGATGGGACACTGTTAAATTTCATTATAGCTGGTTACATAAGGTTTGAACAGGAGCATAAATTACTCCTCTGTGAAAAAAAAAAAAACAGCAACAGAAAAACCTATAATGTTTAAGGGGAGCAAATTTCTTGTTACGTTATCCTCTGTTGCTGCTCTGGGAGCCAAAGTTTAGCTTCTATACAAAATCAGGTTGTCCTTTGTGACAAGCAGTGTTGAAGATCAAACCTCTCCTTCTCCTGCTGAATGCTGTTTATTGTCACATTTAGGCTTAGAATGCTCTGTTTCCCAAACAAAAAGAAGAACTATGTATTGCCTATTTTAATGCTGAAGTTCTTCAGAATGGGAGGGAACTTTATTTATCATTCAGCACCCCACCCAGGCTCTCCAGGCTCAACTTCCTCATTCAAGTGGATACCAATCTTCAATGCCTACAAAGGGATATGCTCCAGTTCCACCTCTCAGACATGTCATGGACACCACAGACAGAACAGCTGTGCAAGGGGAATCCTGCCCAATACATGACATTCTGCTGAGCACCCATGTCAGAGCTGGGTTGTTGCTCAAACTTCAGCCTGTTCTGTGACTAACAACCCCAGAAAAACTCCAGAAATTTTGAGAAACATGGAATTCTTCTCAAATGCTCATCTTACTATTAGGAACATGTAAGTTGTGGCTCCAGATGACAGGAATTTAGGGACCTATTGTGTTTACCACAGGTGACATTCTATTTGCATTTTTATGTTTCTGATAGGAAAATAGACAAGCAGTCCAAGACAGTTTGAACTGAAATTTGTTAATGGATAATACTTCTCATATTTTCTGCTAAGGACAAGAGGAATTGATCATTGGGCTATTCCAGTCTTCAGGGAAGGATCACAACCAGTGAGGGAACAACAACCATTTTCTGAGAATAATACTGTTTATTTTTTAAACTGTATGCCATCTTTACACAAGTAATGTTGTTGTGAACATGATGACCTAAGAATGCAAGAGAGGTGGTGTGTATATCAGCAGCCTAAACAAAGACAGCCTTTGCTACTTGGGCCACACAGACCAGTGTCTTTCTCCATGGCAAGTGACTGACCACCAGGGAGATGGTGGGAAAAATTAATTACCTTCTGTTTCAGGCAGAAGGATGAAGGGTGGGACACTGGTTGCTGAAGCATATTTTTGTATGTTGTGTGGAAGAGGGTAACTATCAACTTTCGGGCTTGCTCTTTCAAAGACCAGCTTCTGTGTCTGATGGAAGCCAATCTCCAATGAAGGAGAACTGTTGGAATAATTCCGTTTCTGTAAAAGCTAGGCTAAATGTTGAATTTAGCACTGACTGTCTCAGAGAATGTTAAGGTCTTATAAGCCCAGTTATATGGTATTATAATGTACCAGGGTTTGCATAATTGTTAAAATCTGCAAGTAAAATTTTTATTTGGGGTTTGTTCAGAAGGATTTAGCAGAAGAAATTTTCCACATGTCTATGGCAGAACTTTAGCCTGCAAGTATGGGAGGTGCAAGGGTTTTCAGGAGCCACCTGCAACCTGAGGATGTACCACATGAATCCGTATACATCTCCTGAAACTCATCATCCTCTCCTGTGAAAGTGGAAATGCACTTATCTCTCTGTATTCAGGGGAGATAAAAATAACTAACAAATTTTGTGTTATGCTGATGTAGCATCTACTACAAGAAAGAGCAGGGAAGACCATTAAGATGAGAAATGTTAATGGCTGCAAATATTTTCTCAGTCCTCCACATGTTTTAGTTTATCTTAGAGGGCTAAAAAAGGTGACAGGAGGGAAAAAACCTCTTCGTGCACTGTTTGGATATGTGAATTCTAGTGAAACTTTCTTTCACCCTCTCCCTCCTTCAGATAAAATTAACCTAATCTTTTAGTTATTTTATTTTTGAATTTGATTTTTCATTTCACTTCTTTTTCTTGAGAGAAATACTAATTAATCTTAAAAAAACCAGTACAAGTGTGTGAGAGATAATTTAAAAGTAACCTAACCGGTGCATTTATGATTTCTAAGGGAAGAAGTCATAATAGTCCTCATGTTTTGGGAAGCTCTTTTCAAAGCCTTAAAGGTTAACTTTTTGTGAAAATACTTTCTGATTGTGTTTCCTGGGACAAAAAATAATTAAATAAATAATTAAAAAAAATATTTGTAGGCACAGATGGAGATGGCCCACAAACACATGACAAATAATAATCATCACTCCTGATACAAACAAAAACTGCAGGTTTTACAAACGACAAACTACCACTACCAAGTATACTGTTAAGATATTTTCCACAGCAAGTGGCTCCAAACTCACATTGATGTGTTTTATTCAATAGCGAGGGCTTGCTCTTTCTTCCTTAAAGCCAAACTGAGGTCTCTCTCACCTGTTACCATGGATTCTGACTACCTTATCTTAGTACCCTGTAAAATGAAATGAGCTCAATACCTTTGTTTATTCCTTATCCTTATCCTTTGGAGTTGTGCCTTTTTCAATTATTGCTAAATTTGCAAGACATTGGGTAAGCAGGTCCTGTGGGTAGGAGAGAGGTTGAGTAATCATTAAGCAAGACACTTGGTAACACACCTTTATTGGTCTTCACAAGCCACCAGTAACTGAGACAGTTCACAAAGTGATACTTTTAAAAAGGGAAAAGGAAACTCCTGCAGCTCTGTGAGCTACAAACCTAGGTCAGAAAGCACATTACAGAGAAGGAATGAAAAACAAAAAGAAAAAAAGAAAAAAAAATAAGAAGGAAAAAGAGAGCAAGCAAAGAAGTGCTAAGAAATGAGTGCAGGACAGTTGAGAAAGGTCCACCTATCCTCAGTTCATGTCTTGGGTAGTGAGATAACCTGAAGCTCTGTGGGCCACCACAGGGAGGCTGGAGAGAAAGCACTCTCTGGGCTGGAATCACCCAGGAGAAAGAGGTGACTGTGAGAAGGACACAGGAGGTGGCAGAGGGTTGGCTTTATGAGGTGGTTCTGCGATTTATCAGTTTACAAAAGCTCTTCCGGAAACTGTCATCCAAAAAGGCATACAGGAAAGGGTTGAAGCAGCTATTGGCATAACTTAGGCTAGTGATGAGGTAGGAAATCCCAATGATGAGTGGAGTTTGTGGGATGTCTGTGATAAGGGCCACCACTGTGCTAAGGTGATAGGGTGTCCAGCAGAAGAGGCACACCGCCAGGATTACAACCACCATTAGTGTCACCTTTTTTTTCGCTTTGTCCAGAGCTTTTGCATTGCAGTGGAGATGCACATGTCTCAGTCTGCACAACATGGTGGTGTAGAGGGTGCAGATGGTGGACACTGGGATGACAAAGCCTAAAATAAGGGTGTAGATCCGACTGCCTGTCCACCAGACACTCTCAGGTTGGGGGAACACAAAGACACACTGGGAGCGGCCCTGCTCCTTGTGTATCTTAGCAAAGACAGTGAAAGGCAGGATGATGACTGTGACAAAGGACCAGACGCAGAGGCTCACAATCTTGGCTGCTCAGTAGGTGCAGTAAGACATCTTCCTGGACTTGGTGGTGGCCACCACAACAAGGTAGTGGTCAATGCTCACGACAGTGAGGAAGTAGATGCTGGAGAAAGTGTTGTATTGGTCTATAGAGATGATGAGCTTGCACATGAACTCTCCAAAGGGCCACTGCAGGAGCAGGTAGTCAGCAATGTTCATCGGTAGCACCAAGGTAAAGAGCTCATCAGCAATGGCCAGGTTGAGGATGAAGATGTTTGTTACTGTTTTCATCTTTGGTGCTTTCAGGATTACATAGATGACAGCAGTGTTGCCTGTCAGCCCCACAGCACAGATAACTGAGTAGATGACAGGCACTGTGATGTAGAACCTGGGGCTAAGTGGAGGAGTGGACATATTTAGACCCCCATGGGCTATCCCAGTGCAGTCTGCACACGAGAAATTGGTCTCAGGGAAGGAGGAGTTCTCCATGGCTGCAGGAGAGCGTGGCCAGGTTCACTGATGCTGAGAATGACTTCGAAGAGGGGGTGGGGGAAAGGTGAGACCTCTGCTCGTCTCAAGACTGTCTCTTCTGGTGCATCCAACTAAAAAAGTCTCATATGCTGCCCACTGCCACTCTGATGAGAGCAAAGGGAGATCACCGAGGGGTCAGCCAGTGGTGGTGTCTCACTGGCTGCCCCTTCCCTCCTCCAACACAGGTGAATGCCGTGCAGGAACAGCGCTCAGCCTTTGCACTCTGCCGGAGTGACCAACCAGTCCAAGGCGCCAGCGCTCACCTGGGAATCCAGCAGTCCCACCCAGTCGCCGCCCCCGCTGCCCCTCGACAGTGCCTCTGGACCAGGGGGCGCTGGCCCCGGGGATCCTGCTGTGGGGGGAGCCGGTGTCTTTGGTGTGCTCCCCAAAAAGCAAAACACCCCCCCACCCTTCCCTAGGGGACAGAGCGCTTTGGACGGGGAGGAAGGATACACTGACCTCTGGCAGCCCGGCTACGGTGCTGCGGCTCCCGGAGCGAGAGGTGGCGGGTCCGGGTCCGTGCAGGACAGAGATGCCGGTGCTGCTCCTTTGCTCGATACTGAAAGTTAAATCCGTGTCCGTCTCGATCTAGGCAGCAAGCGATAGATAACGCGAACCGCAGAGAGGTTGTTTTAAAAGTCGGAAGCAGTAGCACTGGAAAGAGATTCGTGCAGTTACCTGAAGTCACATCTCCTCCCGAGGTATCGCAGTGCAGCAGCGGGGAGAAAAATCTCAGCTGTAGGTGGCATCTGCTGGTCGTGCTGGGTCTCAGAGCTCAGTATTCACTACCTGGCTGGCTGGCTGGTCCCGGCCTTATCCCGATGAGGGGCGTGGACAGCGTGATGCTGTACATCAGGCTCTGAGCAACCAGATAGAGTAGAAGACGTCCCTGCTCGTTAGAGGGAGGTAGGACTAGACGGCCTTTAAAGTTCCCGTCCAAGACAAGCTAATTTATGATTCTATGATCTTGCCACGAAAAGACATTTTTCACTGTGTGTGGGTTTCAAACTGAGGCAAGACAGATGCACAAGAGTCCCTATGCCTCTGCCTGATATTTTCACTCCTTCATGCTGTGATAGTGATGAAATTGAATATAACCCTGGGGAGGCAATGTCTTTAGAGGATAATTCAGAGTTTCTGATCATAATTTTCTTCAAAAAGTACATGATGTAAAATCTATTCAATTTCGATTTCTTTTTTTTTTTTTTTTCCCCTTTTCAATGAAAGAATTATATGGGCTTTTGATAAAGGACATTTAATAAAATTTTACATATCTACAATCAGAAGTGTAGGAAATGCAAACAACTTTTTTGGTTTATTTTTTTGGTGCTACAAGCTTTACTGACCTCCGACACTATCAGTGATTAGTAATAAATTACTAATAAAGTAATTATTGCATCTTTTGGCAAATCAGCAAAACTGTTTAAATACATGTAAGCTGACATGATAGAGAGAGATAAGCATGGTCTGGCTCTGATTGTAGCACATTCTGATGCATAATTACCTAGATTAGCAGGATATCACAAATATGAAAATCCAAGTAAATAAATTATTAAGTAAATAGATAAAAAAGGGACAAAAAAAAGTAGCTTTGTTTCATTGTGGTTCTGCTTTTTTTGCTGTGCTGTGTCTTATTTGATTTCATACTACTAGCTACATGATATAGAAAATGATACTTCACCCTACAGGGTACACCGTGTGCCCTGTGATTCTTGACTTCCTTTACAGAAATATTGAGAAGAAGAGGTGTTCACACACCTGTGTCTCCCATAAGAATGACATAAGTACTGTGCTGCAGGCTTATCATGGAGTTTTGCTCCCCTTTTTGCCTATAGTTTCACAAGCCAAATAATGAAAAGGCCACCTTTAGTATGGAGTTTATTAGAAGCTAGCATTTGAGTCAGGTTTTGTGTCCCAAAGACTTAGGCAGAGTTGCCCCAAAGTGAATATAGCTTTGTTCCCTTCTCGTTCCCTGTAAGTCATACAGCAGTTTAAAAGAGGTACTCCAGCATGCCAAGTTCCATACAAGGGACTTGGGGAATACTGGTGTCTTGCAGGCATTTTCTTGTTTATATGCAAATGCTTGATGTGACCTCACCTAAATGTGTGCAAAAATTCTGTCATAGCACTTGTTCTGTCTATACCCACCCTCTTCCTTTCAGTTGTATCATTGGCTGAACTGGGAACCTTTTTCTCCCCAGAAAAGATCCCCTAACTTTAGCAGTATTTTTATTCCACTGACTAAATGTCTTGGGTTTTTGACTGTGCAGGGTTTAAAATGCAATTCTAATAGAAATCTGACTAGCAGGAGGAATCTATATTTTTTCTCTCTTCTGGGAGTTGAAGAAATAGTTTTCTTGGCCTAATAAATCTCTATTGCTTTTATGTGAACTCTTATCTTTACTCAGGGAATTTTAGCTGTCTGTACTGCACACCAATAAACAACTTGCCTCTACTATCAGGTGCTCATCACTGATATTGCCATAGTGTTTGAAGGCATCAAAAGATATCAGGTCTCAGAGACAAATATCTAAGTAATTTTTTTCTCTTTTATAACATCAGTTTCAGAGAAAGGCAATCAAAGATATGAAGGGCTTTATAAGTTTATAGCTGACTGCTATAAATGTAGAAATTCTGTGTTTCTGTTCTTGTGTGGATATGTCCAGGTCACAACACGTATCTCGAAGTCTCAGCAGGTGCACAGACCCTCTTCCTTTCAACTGAAAGCAAAAAGAAGTGAGAGTTATTAGGAATAACCTTACAGCTTCTACAAGGTGAGACTTTCAGCATTTGAAAGTCTAGTCTGACAACTGCAGCAGCCCCCCAAGGAGCCATTAAAACCTGTAGACCAAATTCAGCTCTTGATCAATGAAGTATGACCTTATTATGACTGGTGGAGCTATGCCTGCTGACGAACAGTTGTTCCAGGTGGTCATAAGGCACACTCACGGCATATGCTTGTGCTCTGAGAAGCCACTGATTTGTAATCATTATCTGTGCATACAGAATATCTCTGTGTTTCCTTCTGAATATTTTGAGTAGTTTATTCCGTCTAAGTTAAGAAAAGAAAAAGTCAGATGTTGTTCTCTTTGAGCAGTGTAAATCATGAGTGGTTCTTTGTGATTCTTCGGTGTCATTATCTGGTGACATAGATGAGCAACAAAGAAATAAATGACTTACTGAATTGCCACTAAGAGCTGAGATTTCTTCATAACGAGCCTACAGGTCTTGAACATTTTCCATTCAATTGATACATGTCTGAATTTTAGAATGTATCCCTTGCTCCTGTGGGTAAAACTCATGTGAGTGAGATCCCTTTCACTGGTTAACAGAGTCAATCTTGAGGAACTTCAATCATCTCAAGTAAGGACAAAAAAAGCCACATAACTTCTCTTTGCAGGAGTTCCTAGTCAATCTGTACAGACAACAGCTCAGCAGTGGAGCCAGGGTACAGCTTCTGAAGTAAAAACTCTCTCATTTTCTGCCTTTGGGGCTGGCTTATTTGTCAATACATTGTGCAGATATGGAGGAGTGCAAAAGTATTCAAGTGAGAGGTCCCTCAGGTGATTCCTGCCCTGTAGGGAGGAAAGGTGTTGGATTAATAGATCTATTGATTAGGTGCAAAGGAATAAACTTTCCAGCATGCTAGGTGACATTAACATAAGCCTGTCTCATACCTAGGTTCACAAATTCTTTCAATCTTTTCAATCTTGCATGAATTCTTTCAAAAAACATCCAGTGATGGCAAAGTCACAGGCTACCTGGACAATTTGCACTATGAAATCTCTTCTTCAAACCCTGATGTTTTGCTATGATTTTAAATCCTTTGGCTATTTTCTTGCCCCAAATGGAAGTTGAGAACTGAATATTTTCTGTTCCCTGCGATGATCTGTTCCATGTGTGAACACTGTAATGCTGTCCTCTAAGTCTTTTCTCTAGACTTGGTGAACACAGTTCTTATACTCTTTCCTTCTGTGTCATCTGCTTGAGATCAGAGAGGAGCAATAATCAAGAGTTATTTCCATTTTTGGGGGGTTGACCTGATTAGGTTTTTCGGTATTTATTACATGTCACGTCTTTGTGACAGTATCAAAGCAAAAGTGAGTATCAGTAAAGAAGGCCTGTGGCAAAGCTTTAGGTTGTTCTCATTTAGCCATGGTTGACAGGCTTCTACATACTCAGTATCTGGAGAAATCAAGAGCCCTGTGAGGTAGGGCTGGAGGCTGGGGAAGCTGTTATGGGAGGACATGTGCACGTTGTCTTTTGCACTGCATTACTCAGCTAAAAATCAACCTGTGTCTATCACATTTCATTGGTTTCAGTTTAACATCACCCCAGTAAGTTGATCCTGTGTCCCACAGAGTGAACTAATCTCTCTGCCCTGTGTTCCCCCCAGCTTCAGCCTGTGGCAGCAGCTGAGTTCTGGCACTGAGATAGTGTGAATAAATGTTAGACCTCAGTGTTCTGGAGGGGGACCCAGGTGGCCAGCAGGTGTTAGAAATTGGTTCTGAACTTGTTCAAAACATGACTGGTATTAGTGAGCTTTTTTAAAACAAAAGAAAACCCAAAAACTTTTCCAAAACCCAGGTATATGTATATTTATATATATATAAATTAATCAGTGCAATATGAATAACGTATAACAAAAAGGTAATTGAAGAGAAAAAAACCCACTTGCTGAATAATAATAATAAAAAATAATCCAACCACAAACCCTATGTGTCTGTTTTTCTTGTCTTTGGAGTTTGGACTTTTTTTGGTAGTCAAAAACTCACTGAACTTCAATGTATTCCTTACATTTCTTCATCTTCACTTTCTATTTGTGTATGAGAATGTCCTGCTTTATCACTCTGATGAACTTCACATTACTTTTAAATTCATTGATTTTAACATAATAATTTCCTCAATTTCAACATAAACTTTTTTATGGGCTTGAACTAGACCGTGTATTTGTGGTATTGGAGATTAGTTCCATAAATCCCTCAATGCTTTGCTATTCTAACATGAGAATTTCAAGGACATTTAAGTTGTTAGGGAAAAGGAATCCACTTGCATGACCAAAAATAAACAACAAAACAGCAGTAACTGCAATACAAAATGCAGTTGTCCAAACTTGATCAAAACTTTTGAAAGACTTGAGTGCTTTTCTGCCTACAAAAGCTGAAATACAAATGCCTGTTCTTCTTGTGTTTCTTACTGCAGTGGTTAATTTAAGGAATTATTTTTTCTCTAAGGTGGATCTTTAATAAAAACCCAGCAAAACTGAGATATTTAAAATCTTCTGCACAAGCTCCAAATAACTTGTTCAAATTTTTAGCTTTGTCACAATAAGATATCATAGCCAATCTTAACTCCTACTGTTTTCAACACACAGTGAAGGCTCCCTGGGCAAGGTCTCTGAAGTATTGAGCACATAGTTTGGCAATTTGAGGTTTTTTATCTTATATCCCCTGTTTATCATTACACAACCCTCCTCCTCCTACCTCGTGGGAACACAGTCAAATTATTTTGCTTTTCCCTCTGTCAGACTTGTCATTACATGCAATCTCACATTCTTAAGATGTTTCTCATCTGCTGCTGGTTTTGTTAGCTCACTGTTAAAGCTGTCAGTTATTTGATTATAGGACTGAATTAGTATGTAACTGTCACTTAAACTTTGTAATTCTCATAAGAGGAATTTTATGATTGAAATGCTGAAGCTATCTGGTAATATTACACCAAAAATTATACCCTTGTTAAAGTTTCATCAGCAATTGCTGAAGTGCAGTTCAATAATTGATAGCATATCAGATCTTCTTTTTTCATCATACTATTTAAATTTCAGTAGCATGCAGTTTGATTTGTCTGATATTCATAGCTGGTGTCTTCAGTCTAGAATTTCACATATGTCTTCTTGATTTTTATCTTGGCTTTTATTCCAGTGATGTCCATATTAACTGAGTATATAATAAAGCACAAGGACCAACAAAGTCAGTATACTGTATTAATTAAATCAGTATGGTAAGTTTTGGATTCACCTTTTTAAAAGCAATCAATAACAGTGAGGGTAAAAGGTAAAAAAAATCTCCAGATATTCATCTTGGGATGAAGATCAAACATAGAAGGTGGGACATCCTTCTGTACATGGACGTTGCTACTACAAAAATTGTTCTAAGTCAGTAGGTCAAAAAAAGGAGTAAGAAAACATGTGAGAGAAACCTCAAGTTCTAGGACACCCTTTCAAAGCCAAGGCATTGAAGAATATACTCTATGTAACCTTCAAAATATTTAGAATTTCATTTTCTCTATACAACTATAATAAATTTTCTCAAGTGACAAACAAAGTTATTTGGACTAGAATGGGGAAAAAATCCATAGAAATATAAAGCTTGCTAAAAAGGATAAATAGAATTTTGATATGTCAAAAGGATACAAGTGTGTCAAATGTAAATATTGAGATGGAATTCTTACCAGCTTCAATATAAATTGTACAGAGAGCTGATGAAAATGTTGAAGAATAGTTGACTTGAATATTTCATGTTGTCTGCCAGGCTGGATTAGCTAACATTCCTTCCATTAAAGAAATGTTAGATACTTAGCACATATTCTAGTGATCTGGTAAAAGATATATCACACACTAGGAAGATGTCTAAAGGAGGATGGTTAATCTTCCAAAGGATGGTTTTGAATATTTTCAAATGCTTATTTTACTACTTACAGTGATGACTGACAACAATCAAACAAAGAGAAAATGAAATTAATATTTCCCCCTCTCGCTCTGTGGTGCAAAACATGCCTGTGATAAGCTCCACTGCCACAAAAGCCATTGTTTCACATCAGCCAAGAAATATAATTCATCATCTGCAAAGATTCAGACATTTAATTCAGTAAAATAGTTGGCTTCTTGGATGGAATAAGATGCAGGGAGAGCAGCTTCACTGTTGCCTCTTTTCCTTCATGTCCACAGCCTGCTAGAAGTGAACTTTTTGTCTGTCTGGGGGCATAGATGTACATGTAGGTCAGCTCTTAACAACAGAAGTGAGAAGTTAATCGTAATCTTTTATAACTCTTTCATGTTCTGATTATAGTTTTTTTGGAAATCCAGTTATCTGCCTCTTACCCCTACAAATGTTTATTTGCTCTGAGATCTCAGGGTATCATAATAAGCACTTGTATTTAACTCTTCTTGTTAATGTACCAAAGTGGTCCAATGACATTAATGTGAAGGTCTCTCACATGTACTTTGTGATTTGGAAGTTGAGAGAGAAGAGTCTTTTTTTTTTTTCTTTTTCTCTTAGACCCCTTTTTGGATGCTAAACAGTAATAAAAGTGTTTACAATGGTATCCATGGTGATGAGGTGGTGTTATAAACCTGTGAATAGAGAGCTACTTGGTCAGTATGAAATGGAGCTTTCCACTGAGGCAGACTATGAAAAGCTGCTTATTGGCACATTGCTCATAACTATTAAACCCAATAAAGTGAGTTTATATTTTAATATACTTATAAGCAATATTTCGTAATTTTTCAAAATTTAGTCAGAAATGCAGTTTAGTCACTGGTTATTTAACACTTGTCCCCAACTTTTATTTGGATACTTACATGTTTCATATCTGCTTGATTACAGAAGCAATCAATTAAATAAGTTTAAATTATTGGAGTTATTTAACTCTAAGTGATTTAAATGGGGAAAGTGAAGGGAATCACCAGTTCACACTCAGTATGTGTCTAACAAAGTAAACTTTGAAAATAAAATACCTATCTCTTAATTAAACCTGACTCTTCATTTAAGAATTTTTAATGGCCAGGACTCAAAATACCAATGTAAAACTTCTTTTAACAGCAAATCAAAACTTTTTAATCACCTTGACTTGTTTTCTCTTTGAAGAAATTTTCACTTTTCTCCTCAGGGAAATGTTTTGGATCGAATCTTCTAGTCCGTAAGAATAGTTTTTTCTCTAACCTGTTGGACAGAGCAGGTAAATTTTGGCCACCAATTAGCTGTTTGGAGATGTTACATGGTGCTGTTCCACATCACTGTCCTCCCTGGTAATAAGGACATCCTGTCTTTTGCAGTGTCTGTTGGCCACCCTGCAGTGAAAATGCTGAAATACTGGGATAAAGGTTTACCTCCCAGTACTCCAACAGGAAAACAGTGACAAATGTCACTTTGTCGAGTGTGATCTTTTTTTTTTCATAGAGCTGGAGCTTCCCAGTTTCATAGCTAAATTGCAGTCATAGTCAGCTTTGAAGTTTTGATGCTGTTAACTTGTTTCTGTTCTTCAAAATCCAAATTACAGCATGATCATGAGTAAGTCAAACTCTGTCATGTGAAGTGAATCAGAGTCCCCTGTCCCCTTTCTGATGACAGTCCATTGAGGTCAGGCACTGCTACACAGCATCTTGTGTTTCCGTTCACTCACAAAAAGGTAGAAATCCTTCATTTCATTGGGATTGTGTTAAAGAAGAGCAAGGATCTACATCTGCCTAGTTTTGGAGTCTGTACCTTGCTATAGATTAAGGAAAGGGAAATGAACATTTGCAAAGGGAGATTATTTTAGAAAGACACTAAATATTTAAGGACCCTTGGATAATTGCCCTCCTCATTATTAACTTAATGTGTTTGGTATTGATTTTGTTTTTGTATGTTTCTTCACCTTTTTTTTCTCCACTCAGAACTTACACTATACATGTAAAGCCAACTTGTTTCTTGCTTCCCAAACTCTAGTGTACAACCCTTATAAAACACCTTTCTGTATCATGTCTGCCTTGCCACAAAAAAGAAGAGAAAATAAACCAAATACCAGCAGCAATATTGGTCTTTACAAGATGAATAAATCTACCCTGACAGTCTTGTAAACTGTTGCACTTTTGCCTTGCTGGAAGCAAGATGTGTTTCTGGAGCTGTAAATTGAAGACTGAGATAGAGCAGTTTATAGTGGTGTGCTTAACATGTCTGAGGCACAGGATGCCTTCCAGAGGGACCTGGACAAGCTTGACAAGTGGGCTCATGGGCCAAGTTCAAAGTGATGCACCTGGGCCAGGGCAACTCCAAGCACCAATACACACTGGGAGATGAATGGGGTGAGAGGATTTCTGCAGAGAAGGACTTGGGGATGCTGCCTGCTGAAAAGCTGGACATGATCCAGCAACCTGTGCTTGCAGCCCAGAAAGTCAGTTTTATCCTGGGTTGCATCAAAATAAGTGTGGGCATCAGGTTGAGGGAGGTGATTCTGCCCTTCTACCCCTCTCTGGTGAGACCCCACCTGGAGTACTGTGTACAGTTCTGGGGCCCTCAATATAACAAGGACGTGGACCTGCTGGAGCAGGTCCAGAGGAGGGCCACAGAGGGGATTAGAGGGCTCGAGCAGCTCTCCTATGAGAGAGTTGGTGTTGTTCACTCTGCAGAAGAGAAGGCTCTGGAGAGACCTTTTTGCAGCCTTTCAATACTTAAAGGGCACCTAGAAGACAGATGGGGGCAGACTTTTTAGCCTGGCCTGTTGCAATAAGGCAAGTGGTAATGGTTTCAGACTAGACATAAAGAAGAATTTTTTTACAAGAGCAGTGGTAAAACACTGGAACCAAAAAGCAAACAGAACCAGTTCATAGGCAGACAGTACTGGAAAAGACTGGAAGAAAACAAACTTGTTGCTATTATTGGGTTGGTTTTGGGGTATTTTGGGGGTAGTTTTGGTGCGATTTTTGGGATGTTTTTGGGTTGTTTGGGGGGTTTTTTGGGTTGTTTTGGGGGGTGTTTTTGGGGTGGTTTTTTCACTGTTTTTGGGATGTTTTTGGGGGGTGTTTTTGGGGTGTTTTGGGGGGTGATTTTGGGGGTGTTATGAGGTGGTTTTGGGGGTGCTTTGGGGGTTATCACATACAGTCTGATTTCTGTGGGGTAGGAAAGGGAGAAGGTAGACCTTATAAGACATCAACTGAAAATCTTTTAAAGACAAAAATAAATGAAAAAAAAGCTGCTATATCTTCCACAAATGTAAAATGGGAACATAAACAAGGAAGAAAACCTTTTATACTTTTATATTGGAAGAAAATCTTTTATGCTGCTTTTATACATATATGGGGGCACTTATATGTAGATATAGTCCCCATTTCCTCCCTAGCTCACTGCTTGAATGCTGGTTAATAAAAGATTTCTGCATGTAAGCTGGAATACAAAGATTTACTGGCCCTTTACACAGAAAATTAAAATAATTTCTTCTAAACTTTTCATCTTATCTACAAGTTTTGTGCCAACAAATAGCAATCACAATACTTGGTGTTCCATGCTTTACTTGTGCATGTGCTGTTGATTATCTATGTTTTTAAGACTCTTTCTGAAGATTTGACATACTACTATTTATTTTTGTGATAAGTGTCTTGACTGAACGTTTTTCATTGCTTCTTGATGACATTTTTTTCTGTTGTCTGTCTGTGGCTTCAGCCAGGCAGTCAAAATTTTGATTGCTATAATGAGTGACTCATATATTTGTACCTCCAGGCCACTTTGTAGCTAGGTCCACATTAGTTTTCACCTCTTTCACCAGCCCTAGGTCTATGCCAAACCTGTAAGTAGACTGTTCTTTTTCAGTTTACTATATGTTCAAGAACACTGGCAATCTCAGCTGCTGGAGGCTAGGCCAATGCAGCCTTTAGTGCATGGTACTGTTTTTGGGCAAATCGTGGTTTATATGGTATGCGTTATTTCAGCTTGCTGTGTTCCTATCATATACAAACAGAGCAATATGCTTGCTAACCGACTAAATTGCCAGCTACACTACCCTAGCCTCAGAATACTATATCCTGTGTCCTGTGGCATAACCTACCCTATCATTTGAGCAACATAGTTTAATGGAATGTGTATCTGCCCATGACAGGGGGATTGGAAGATCTTTATGGTCCCTTTCAATACAAATCAGTCTATAAGTTCATGATTAAATTTAGGTTGTGTTTCTTGCGTTTTGTTTTAATGCTTAAATGAAACAATAATTTTCAAGGCACAGTGGAGAGGCTTGCAACTAATTGCAAAAGCTAAAATAATGTCAACGAGCCAGCAGAACAGATCTGGACCATTAGCATTTCTCACAGACAGCTTGAACAAGGGGACCTGTGCCAGTGCCCCAGTCAACTTCCTGATACACAAACAGGAATATATTCAACCTGTATGTTGCTGTCTCTGCTGCTAACCCTTTTTATAGGATGAGGAATGAGACAGTTCAAGCATTTCCGTCTCTAATCACGATAGCACTAACACAGATGGAGCTTCCCAAAATAGGTTGGTGGTTTTTTTGTTCTTTCTTAGTTAAAAAAATGAGAAATCCATGACTTCTTCAACTCAATCTGGATAACACCAGGCTGCCAGGAATTACCCTAGGAAAAAAATGCTAACAAGCAAATAATTGATTTAACTCTACACTTGGGGCACATAATGCTCCCAGGCAGTATAAAGAGGCAAAAACCCCAGGCTTGTGGCCAAGATTGTGAAAAATGGGTGTCATTAACTATTCTGACTTGATGCAGAACTAAGCATCTAGCTATTTCTGCCTCATATTGAATACTCTGGTATGCTGCAACTTTTTTTTTTTTTTTTTTTTTTTTTTTTTTTTTTTTAATATTTTAACTTTGTTTTTTTTCCCACGCTTTGATATCTTCAGGGTAACCTGCTGTCATGGTTTAACCCCAGACATCAACCAAGTCCCAAGCAGCTGCTCTGTCACTCCCCCACCAGTAAGACTGTAAAGAGAATCAGAAGAATAAAGGCTGGAAAACTCTTGGGCTGAGATACAGGCAGTTTAATAGGGAAAGCAAAAGCCATGCACTCAAGCAAAGCAAAACAAGAAATTAATTCACTCCTTTTCATGGGCAGGCAGGTGTTCAGCCATCCCCAGGAGAGCAGAGCCCTATCACATGTAACAGTGACTTGGGAAGACAAATCTCTTCAAACAACTCCCCTTCCTTCTTTCCCCCACTTTTTATACTGAGCTGATGTCATGTGGTCTGGAATATCCATTTGTTCAGTTTGGGTCACCTGTCCCAGCTGTGTCTCCTCCCAGCCTCTCATGCACCCCTAACTTCCTCACCCTGGTGGCAGCACAAAAAGCAGAAAAGGCCTTGGTTCTGTGTAAGCACTGATCAGCAAGAACAAAAACATCTGAATATGATCGACTCTGTGTTCAGCACAAATGTAAACCTGCTGGATTTGCCCAAGTATATGTACCTTAAGTGAACTTTGCCCTGTCCTCAGGGCACAACTATACCCCATACTGACAGTTTTGCTCCCCATAAGCAGGCAGACAATAGCAGCAGTGACGGTGTGCAGGAAACTCCATCTGCTGGGAGTGGTGCTGACTCACCAGATACGGGTGATTTCAGCTGAGGTAAGAGGGGCAAATGGGCAGCCTTAAACTCAGGGCAAATTCACAGGTTTTTCCTGCTTGTTGAGCTGCTGCACTTTTTGATTCTCAGTTTATGAGAATTTTATGGTGGAGTTTTAGAAGGCGTTTCCATAAAAAACTTCATGGGTCTTGGCTCCTACACCAGATATACTTTCTACCAGCCAGAACTGGATCTTGGGGCTTTTCAACACTGCAGTTGACTTCTCTTTTCTCAAACATTAAGCGATCCTGGTGAAAGTGAGGGTTCTCTAACCAGGTATCTAATTCCTACTTGCCTCACTTTCTTTTTTTCCCCCTAAACACTAAAATATAAATCTGACTTGCAAAATCCAATGATTGGCACACAAACAAAACTAATTTGGGATAAGCAGTGTGTAATTTCTGTGTCGGTATGAGGAAAATTAACCGCTATCTGGATTTACTTATTACTTTTCAGACATTGAGGCCAGTAGAAATGAACAGACAACATCATTAGTGTTAAATCCTGCCTCCAAATCATTGCAGCTTGAGGAGTGCTGCCCACTTGGATTGGTCTCCTGATCAGTGCCAGGGAATTGCTTCAGAAAAGAGTCTGTCTCAAGGGGACATTACATCAGAAAAAGTTTAAAATGAGACATCACATCAGGGAAACTTCAAGGTGAGAAAAAAAAATGTTATTTGTGGAACTATTTCACCTTCTAAGAGGGATAATTAATTTTGGTGAGATTACTGATTTCCTGGGTGCTGTTTAGCTTACATGTGTCCTTGTGATTGAGCCATAGTGCCTGAAGTCAATGTCTGTCAGCAATGAACCCCAGTGAAAGATCTAACACTGACAATCTTTGTCAGCAGAACTATTTACTTTTCCTTGTAAGTACTGATATGCCATTGATTTCAGCCACAGGAAGTGGGATTCTTTTATGCCTGGAATACGTCCACATCATATTTTAACACTGTAAAATAGGTAACATTAACTTTTCTATAGCAAACAACACAATATTTATATTCATCTCGAGGTTGTTAATGTTGCATTGTTTAGACAACAGTAATAGCAAAAGTTTTCTTGAGGTTACTTAAGGAGAGTTCTTGTGTGAGCAGCTTGAAAATTATATAGGGAGTATTTAAGTAGAGCAGTAGAGACTCAGGCTGGTCACAGTGTGAGAAGCAGCTGGGATTGTGGAAGGAGTGGTCTGGAAACTTTCTCATCCAAAAGCATCTGTTTGCAATTTGGTCTTTTTTTTTTTTTTTTTTTTTTTTTTTTTTTTTTTTTTTTTTTTTTTGCTGCAAGTGAAGGGGGAGAACTGCCAGAGAGGTTCACAGTGGGAGGTAGGGGCGTAGGTTAGGAAGGAGCATGACTGGGCAGTATTTGTTCCAAGTCCTTCTCTCCAATGTGTGCATGGCTGTTCTCAGCCTCATGTTCTTAACCTGCTGTACAAAACTTAGATCAAAAGTCCATGGGAACAGTAAGCTGAGTTTGCCTGTGGATCTGAGGAGATGCTCCCTCCCTTCACTCGATCAGTCCTGGAAATCTGGTTATCTCCTTTTCCTGATTTTGATTTTAGCATTTGTTTAATACGTATTCATGTATTCTATGTTTCCAAGTCTCAAGCTTTGCTTCAGCCCCTAGCTAAGTGATCCTAAGGAGGATATTCCCTACTCCACTCCCACAGCATTGCCATAAGAAATGTCTCATTTTCTCTGGCTACTAATTCTAACCTTTAAGATATACTTATAGTCTTGGAAACTTCACCAGGAGCACAAGAGAAGCCTAGAGACCTCTGAGATCTGTCTCGCCATAGATGAAAGGATAGAGTATACCATCAAAAATATTTAAGAATTATTACTTCATTTCTGCCAATTTTCAGCAAGGTTTCCAATGAGCTGGAACTTTCCTGGTGTGCTTACCTTTCTGTTCTTATAGAATTTGATACGACAATTCATAAAGAAGCCTTTTGCTGTGTAGCTTTTGAGATGGGGAAACAATACACTGCACAGAAGAGTGTGTATGTTGGCTTGGCTCATGCTCAACACTGTGTGTATTATTGCCCTGATAATGTAGAGTGTGGTCTCCGTAATTCATTGCTGCAGACATGACCCGCGGCTTTGCACAGGTGCTGATAACCACGTGCCTGTCTCACAGAGCTACACATTAAATGGTAACTGAACTTGAAGTGATGGAAGACAGAGAGGGACTTTGGTTGACGCATGAAGGGAAAATGGTAAATATGTTCACTTTGGCCGGAGCTGGGAATTTATTTTAAGAATAAATTAGCTCTTAGAAGGTGAAAATTAAGCTAAAGTGGTAAATGCCAAGAGTTTTCTTCATTCCAAGGCTGTGTCTTTTTTCCATGGTCAGGATGCCAATTCTCAAGGAATGTTCAAAAAGTATCGCTGCTTAACATGTCCACTGGAGCATTGAATGTATCACACAGAAGCAGATGAAAAATTGAAAAAATCCATTTTTTTTTCACTTTTTGCCAGATTCACTATGAAAAGACATCTGTTCCACTAGTAGCATTATCTGCTCCTACGCATTTCATGTGTTCACGTTTACCAGCTGCAGGATGAGAGTACTGGTGAATAATCATTTTTATTGCCGGAATGTGTCCATTGCATCTTAAACTATAGCTCCTTTGGGAGTGTGTGAAGTAGGGAGACAAAAATTTTGCTTTAATTTAGCTTCATAAAAAACCCACAACTGACTAATGTCTGTGACTTCAGTGAGCCATAGATGAGCAGGTAAAAATATTTTCCCTGAGCTTCACCAACTGAGCAAATACATGATTTTAGTCTTTCAACTAAACCAGAGTTTCCAACATGGGCTGGTAGTGACTTTAAGGCCAAGATGGACTCTTCCAGAGAACTTCTTGATAATAAATTAGAATATATGTGAGGAGCATAAAGCCATGAACAGCTGACAAAATATTAATGAGCACTGGACAGTATACTCACCAGAAAATGATTAGTAATACACCTTTTGAAGCTTAGTCTTAATAAACCACAGTAACTCAAAGCTCTTTAACAAGCTTACCCTATTCTTACCTTTCTCAAGAACCCATCCTTATGCTTACCCATCTTTCAGAATAAATGCTAGAATTGATTTATATAATCCTCAGGCAAGGGGAATAGGACATAGACATTAATACTTGTGAGATTATTGGCTGATGGTTAAACCTAGACATTCTCTTGCCTTATGATTTTGAATAAATAATGTTATAAAATGCAACAAGACATTGTCTGAGAAATAAATCCACATAGATATATTAATCTTTGCTTATAATACAATAACATTTCATTTGAGATGGAACTGTTAATGTGATTACTCTGGAGATAAATGACTTCATTCTCTTCATTTTCTATAAAAGAAATTTCTCTATTGAAGGAGCTGAAGACCAAGAAGACCAAATGAATTTGATGAAAGGGATGCAAAAATTATTGTAAGTATAAATGAAACAAATTTGAACAGGCCTTCTTATGCACAAAACACTGTGCAAAATGATAGATGACAGATGGAGGTAAACAATTCTGTTATTTCAAATAAAAGCGGAAAAATGCCTAATGCCTTGCTACCATTTTCATAATTTTTGATGTTTTGTTCCTGCAGGAACCCCCACAAAACACCAACAAACTTCCCCTCCAGACAAAATCACCAAAACCAAACCAATCCCTCAAAATCACAACAGAAAACCCCAGTGGGAATCATCTCTCCAAATCCAAGGAACTGGCTCAGGAAAGACCCTTCAGCAATAAAACATTTACCTAACACTTTATCATCCTTTCTGGCAAACAACATTCAGTTTCTAATTCAGTAATGAATTTTCATATGAATTAGAGTTCTGTCTCTTTGCCCATATTGTAGGAATTCAGATGTCTTATTCCATGGCTTGAGTATTATAGTAGAAAATCCTCCAAATGGCATCTGACACTGCATGTATGAAAAGTCTCAGAATTGTAGTGAGGTGTAGTCCATGACAATGCTACTCCAATATTTATTGCTATAGTCAATGTGAAACATTCACATTCTCTCCAGATCAAGTTAAACTTTTTTTGTGTCTTCAAAAGATATGTCATCACAATACTTACAGAATTTAATGACCTTGTTTGCAATAGATGTAAGAATATCCTGTGCAATTACCAGGGAACTATCATTATCTTAAAAAACTGCATGTGTTTTCTACTGTGAATTGTTCTGAAATACAGAAGAATGTGATTTTAGTTTTATGAATATGGCGTAGAATATAAACATAGGCTCTGTTAACTAATGTAATATAGGAACATTTCAATTAAAGGGTGATTTGTTGAAAAATCTAGATGGATGTCATCTAGCATGTATGTGCCTGTGTAAAACTAGACCAGACTGAGCCTGACTGTGGGTTCTGTCACCCCAGAATAATCATAGTAAACTTTGATCACAACCACAGACACAAATGCAACATATAACAGGACAATATGCATGGAGAAAAAATGATTGTGGCGGTAGATTTTCACTATGGATTTAGAGACCTCTTGGGGGCTAGGGGCAAAGGAGCAAAACTCAGATGTGTTCACTCCTAGTGCTTAGAGGTGCACTTACATGGACCAAGTTTTCTTACCTGATGTCAGTGCCAGAAAAAGAGACACCACTCGTCAAGTTGCTAAAACTTGCCATGTAGGGCTATTAATCATTTAGTTCATTAGATCTGATGGAAGTTTGCTTAGATACGTACTCTTTGCAATTTTGCAACTCTCCTTATATTAATATTTTACCTCTTAGGAGGTTGGTAGCATGTCAGTCTGTCTAAGCTTAACAGAACTGTTTCTTCAGCCTTGTGCAGTGCTGTTCTGTAGACTTTCTCATTTTGCTGTTTTTTCACTGAACTGTTCTGAGTTCAACATATTGTTTTATTGATAACCAAAACTGACCATCAATGTGAAGACCTGCGGTTTGATCTCTTCTACCTGTAGAATACTCTAAGCTAGATGCTGCTTCAGACTTGCACCCTTAACATGTGTGATGTGGAATAGTCAGGCCCTCAAGTACTCTCTCAAATGGCAGACCTAAGGCTGCGTATACACTTAATGAAATTATGGAAAACCAGAAAGTAGCAGTAAACTGTTGTGGCTAGAAGGCTCTTGAATGCCCTGTTAGAATTATTATATGGCAAAAAAGGGACAGAACATAAATTTGAAAGAAACTGAAATAATGAAGTTCCCAACTAATTGCTCTTTTTGTGCAGCAATCGCTGTCAAAATCATTAGACCATTTGACACTGGGGAGACAGCTGATCTAAATGAAAGTGAAATACAGAGGCATCAAAGTGAGAAAATTCTGCATGGAGATTTTTATATTCTTGACCATAAGTAGCCTAAAAAGTCAAAGTGCATCAAGCACTGCATGCAGCAAGCTCCTTTCATGTTTTGTAGAAGAGAACAGCAAACTACAGCAAGATTGAGCTAAACCCCTCACAGAATACAGAGTCCTAGAACTATTAAGGTTGTAAAAGACCTCTAAGATGAAAATCCAACTTAGCATCAGTTTTGCTTCTTCAGACTTTGCCCTCATGGAAAGGAAAGTTTGTAGTAAAGGGACTTTACTTCAGCCTAAATCTAGGAATCAAATACATGGGTATGGTCTATTTCTCTGATTAATAAACAATTAATATAAGAATATTCTGGAGTGGTAGTCAGCTCTCAAACTGTAAAAATTTACTTGTTTGTATTGACCAACACCAGCTGTCAATAATAGTAATAATAATGACAGTCCTAGGATAGCTGTCTTAAGGATGGACACCAGGTGGTGAGCACATCTTTGGACTAGAAAATCCATCAGATTTCAGAGAATATGGGAGTCCTGCAGAACTTTGCAGGATGCTACACATGAGGAAAACTACACTTCTACATCAGGAAGCTAAAAATGCACTGTGCCGTGCTGGCTCCTGTCAGCAAAATTGTGAAGGAAGACATCAGACCCCCTTAGCTTCATTAGCAAAACTACATCTCTTCTGAATCTAGCTATTCCATTGACTAATTAACAAAACAAATCTTTAAAAAACAAAGCTCAATAACTCTATTATGGGAACATCTCTTCTATACACCTGTAAAAATCTCCAGTGAGTGTCATCAAGCTTCATATGTCCATGGAATCTCAGTGTGCTGTAGTTAGATCAAGACAAAGGAAAATCAATGGAATTCATTCTTTAACCAACTTTTTTTTTCATCCATTCTCCCCCCAACCAATGACTGTGTGCACTCTGTCCTTGTCCATCCATGTCACCTTGCATGTGGACTGATGGAGTGTTTCTACCGTTGCCTTCCAATACACTAGTAATCCAGGATGAGTACAGTCAAATGCTGTCTCTCATGTCAAGTGATTGATAGTGACATTTTTTTACCATATTACCAAGCCCTTTTTAATATTCTGCAATTTGATTTTCTGAGGGTTTTTTAATTGCCCCCCACTCTGAATTATTAATTAATACTTTTGTTTACGGTCATTGAGGTTTGTATTCTATAGAGAGAAATAAAAAGCAATGCAGACTTTAAGGATTTCAGTGAGCTTTGAGGAGGGTTAGTCTTAGATAGAGAATACCAGAGAAATACTTACTCTGGGGGTTTTCAGGATTTACCCCATTTATGTCTCATTCACCTTACACAGATACTGCCCAAGTACAGTCTTCTTCTATACCAAATGTGATGGAAATGAAGCTTGCCTGCCTTGGAATGCACTGTGATGTAAAAGACTGTATACAACTGGTAAAGCAGATAACATGGCCAGTATAAATCTGGTTGGTTGAACGAAGCAGTTATCAATGCCACACATGGTGGAATTGGTATTTCCAGTGTTAGACACAGCAGATGACCTGGAAATAGGTGCATGTAGAAGCACAGTGCAAAACTTGTCCTTGACCCAATGTTGCATGAGATCTACATTTTAAAAATTCACTTTACACTGTGTTGTACCCCCTCTTACATTTCATACACCTATTTTTTTCCCTTTTGTGAATAAAGTAAGAAAGGATTCATGGCATTACTCATGCCCAAACCCAGTGCTGTTTCCTTATCATTAACAGGTTCTTCTTTTTCTGTTGGATAATTTATACTAGAAATAATTAATCTTCTTGCCCTGAAACAACTACAGAGGAAACTCCCAGATGTTAAAACCAACATTATTCTTTAGCAAGAACAAAATGTCTATAGCTACTTAATGTTGGATGGGACATTGATGAGTTTTCCTGTTTGCTTTTTGAAATTTTTTTCCTGCTGAAAAATTTGCCATTTCCCATGTCCAACTATTTTACACAAAACCATCTTTTTAAGCATAAAATCTTATGGTCCAGGAAACTCCAGAACTCTCTTCTGTTAGCATTTCTAAATAATGTTGTCTTCGTGTGAAGTGTTTCTTTCTCTAGAACATTTTGATTGACTTTAGCCCCAAAAGAGCAACACTTAGCCCTGTTAACATGATAACTGAGCTGGCAATGAGTAAAGAGATCAAAAAATGGAGCTATGGTGTCAAAGTTAGCTTTTAACAAGTATTAAACCTTTACAGCAGGATCAGTTTGTAAGTGTATGGAGTGGCTACTAAGAAAGCAATTAATGTAATATTAAAATATTTGCTAGAGGCACATTTGTTTCTGAAATACACCTGTTTCAACTGAGGGAATGTCATTCTGATACTTCAGATCCTTAGATTAAGATCCTCAAAAAAAAAAAAAGATAAAAAAAAATTGCAAGTGGCATTGACAGAGAGTAAAAATTCCTGTTCCGGTGAGTGCAAAGACCTCAAACGTCAAGTTGTTCAGATATCAGAAAAAGAGAAACATTAATTGAACAGAATCTAATGTTCTGTTGACATCAATGTTTCAGACTTGCTTTCTCACTGGATGTCTAGTTCACAGCTTATATTAAAGGTATAAAACTGTATTGACCTCAAATTGACCTCACCCTCAAAGAACTGAAGATCCGACTCAGAGAATCAGGTCCATGAGTGTTGAATAGATAGACCTGCCCCTCTAAACCATAGTTAGCTGAGAAAGAAAAGATGTTTGCCTTTCTCCATCAGTGTGCATTCACAAAGGCAATTCTGCTTGGTGAAAGCAAAGTGACTGCCTAAATTGTACCAAGGTGTGAAACAACCTGAATAGACACATTGAATAGAGAGTTTTGGCCAAAGGTGAATAATATTCTGGGCTCTGTAATTTCGAATCACTTTGAAATTTGGTCTGCATGGACAAGAGCAGTCATATCAAAGTGGTCTGGAAGATCTCTACCTTTCCGTCTTAGAGCCTCGCTGGTGACAAACAGATGATGCTTCTTTTTCTCTGTCATCTGTGAGCAGCAGAAACTATTCACTTACGTGTAGGTAGAGCAGATTGAAACACATTGCTGCAATATCTTCTGGAGCACAGAGGTATCACTGGGACATGATCAGATTCCCTGTTCATATCTGGTTTACCTTGAGATTTTGCTAATGCCACTGCAAAAATGTGTATTTTTAGTAATGACCTGCAAACTAATAGTGATGGCAATTCTGGTAAATAGGAGTTTTATTCTAAAAATCCTGCCAAATTCTACACACCCACTCCATACACCTGAAAGTTTTGTAATGACCACATTGTGAAAAATAATTTATTCTTGGTTTCTTGAGGTTAAAGGAGAGGTAAGGATTTTGATTTTTTTTCCCCAATAAACAATATCTTATCAGATAATTTACACTTTTTCCTCAAAGTATGTATAAATATACCTCTATTATGAAAAGAGCAGGTATCCATGGTGATCAGCAATCTATCATCCTTTATTCTCAGTTCTCACTTCAAAGAAAGTAATGATTCATTATTTTACCTAACGGCTAATTTCATCACAAGACAAGATAAACTGCAAAATGCCAGAACAGAGTTATAGTTTACTTGCTGAAAGTAGTAGCTAAACTCATCTCTGGCAAAACATCTTCAATGGAATCATATTATTGATAACATAATTTAATTCTAAATGAAAACAGGATGTTGTAAGGTATAATATAGGGAGGTGTGCATTCCCCACATCTTTATTTGTCTTTTTGTTTCATTTTGTTTTAAATTAAGAAATTAAAAATAAAGAACTCAGTGAAAATTGAATCTCACAATCAGGCACAGGATTAAGAAATATCTACATGAATATCTGCAGTTTCTTCTTTTCAGTTGCAGAGGTGGTTGCAAAATCTGAAATTGACAGATTTGAATTCTTCTTTCAAGTCTCCATTAATGTTGTCATCCTATTGGAATTTTATTCATGTGAAGATTATTTTAAACTTCTGGTTTTCTTTGTGTGAGAACTACAAGATCTCATTTTTTACTATAATTTTTATTCATATTAACTCTCACAGATAGTTTTAAAAGATGGAGATGAAACTTTGATGACTTTCCTCCATGTTATACTAAAATTTACAGAATGGTATGGTTAGTGAAATACAGGGAGAAACAATGAAACCCCATTTTGCTGGAATAAATTGCATAGGGATGAAAGAACTTGCCACTTAAACCTTGGCACAAACACTGGAGTGTACTGAATTACATTATTTGTCTCCTCTCCTATGAAAGAGGCTCATGTTCTAGTTTCTTAGCTAGAAACTACAGCTAGAGCTGTTTTCTAGTTAGCTGCTTCCCAATGTCTAATGGCCATAGTAGAATACAGGTTACTACGCTGAATGGACCTCTGGCCTGACTTAAATCCAGCTGCATTTACACTCTTTAACCCTTAAATATCCAGCTATGTAAATGGGCATAGCTTCAGTAAAGCAGTGGAAATGAGGTATTGTGCATAATTATATAACCATATTAGTATCTTATTCATTAATAATACATTAAATTTTACCTATGGGTTCAGAGTATCAAGAGCTAGAAAACATGATGGTAGTTGTGAAGTTTACGTATTTTTTTCAGGAAAAGAATACTTATATATTTTACATTTTCCCAGTCATTATTATACAACCAAGAATAAGATAATACTTGGACTCTGGGTAGAAGAAAGAATTTCATACTGCAATTTCGAAGAATTCTAAGAAGGAGAACTTTGAACAGGTAAATTTTTTTTCACCCCAAAAAAAGAGGTCAATGTTGATACCGGTTAATGAGACATTGTCGCTTCTATGTCAGTGGGTGTAAAGAATATAAAGATATGGGCTATACCTTCTGTTTTATTCTTCCAACGCTACAGAAGATGTTGCAGTGAATTAGAACAGTTTTCAACAGCAATTAAATGTCCTTTTATTTGATTTATTAATTCAGAATTTAAAGAAACTTTTCTGTAAACTGAAAATGAAAAAAGGGAGGAATAAATACAGCTGTCCTTGATGGAGCTTAGAAATAAGACTGTGTGTTTGAGTCCAATTAGTCTTGCAGTCTGACCTCTTCAATTTAATCAGGTAGATCACTGACAAGCAAAGATTATCAAGTCTGCACTGTCTGGCTTGTGACTCCAAATTCAGTGCTTTTAGAGGGGGCTATTAGAACTTGACAAATTTGTCACCACACACAGACATAGTTTTCAAGCAAGCTATATTGGTAAATAGCCCTTTCACATCACTTTTCAAATCAAATGACTGTTTTTCTGTCTCCAAAACCAAGATAAAAAGGTAAAGATCTGTAGAAATTCAGACACTAGTCTTTTAGTGTAGGATCTCTCTGTCTGCACTTAGATTACTTTTTTCCCAGCCTTTTATTACAGGACACTTTAGTCTCATTTTGATTAAAAGTAATTTACTTCCTTGTTCATTCTATCTATACAGCAAATGAATGGTCCTCTGAAACTTTTCATTTGCTCCACAGCAAAATATTGTGCAGATATTCTCATTTTCTCACAATAGCTGTCAAGTAACTTTTCATGGAGAAGATGTGAAGCTGGAGATGGGTAGCAATGGTTCTTCAGACTTTCAGCTTTTTTCTCTCAGTGATATTCTTTAGTATCATGACAACTTATTTTCCAAAATATTATTTGTCGCAGTTGTGTTTCCTGTCATTACTTACAGTTGGATTTTACTCAAAGCATGTGAAAAGCAAGGAAAGAAAAACTTTGCTTGAATGGTCTTTGTAATGCCCATAGTGGTTTCTCAGGTAGTAAGTTATCAACACTGTTTTGGAGCCATATGGTAAACTAAACCCTTCTTACCTGCCATGTGCCTCAGAGAACAATTGCTCAGCAATAAACAGTGATAGCAAATAGTTAAAATGGAAACCTGGAGAATAGAAAGGAATTTGAAAGCCAGTTACACAAACTGTTCTACTGACAAAAATGAAAGCTGTCTTTTCATTTCAAGCTATTCTGCCGTGATGCAACTAAAGCCAAGAGACCTTAGTGCAAGTTGTTAACACTTCAGTTTGGTTTGCTCTTTTCCAGACATGCAATATGTCCAGAATCCAACAGAAGCACCCAAGGTTGAGTTGTTGAAGGAAATTTATCTTCCACACCCTTACCTGCACACTGATGTGATAATGGCTTGGCATTCAAGTGATGCTGGAATTCACTTCAGACTACTTGGCTGACACTTTACACAGTGTACTCGTTTTTCCTTTCCTTCTTCATGGCCTCAGAAGGAAATAAAAAACCTGTAACATGTAGCTCATAATAAAGTCACTAGAAAATTTTTCCCAAAGTATGTTGGCAAAGAAGTCTTTTTTTTCTGGTAGGATGGGAAAAGTATTGAGTTGTCTACAGTGAAAGAATGGCATTTTTTGATCCTCAGGTCTCAGAATCAGAATAATAAAACAGTGACTCATTTTTGGAACAACAGCTTGTCAGATCTGGCCTTCCTACTGTTGAAAGAAAGTACCGTTTTGTCATGTGATTACAAAGGAAAAGTACTTGTCTGAAAAGAATATTAGTTTATTATACTAAATGTTAGAGTTTTAGAATGATGGAAATGTGTTTCTTTCTATAATCAAGCAGCTGAACTTGACACTGAAGAATCACTCTGAGCCCTGTGAGACCAGTAGCAGGTGTAGGTCAGCAGGTATATTGAATTTTCCTTTCAGCTTCAGCAGATTAATTGCCCAGGTGTTTTGTCTGAGGAGCATCATATCAATAGCTGGGTGAAACTAGTACCCTGGTACTCATGTGGGACTAGAAAAGACTGGCAAACTGGATTTTCTACAAGCAGTTATCTTAACTCATGGAAACTCCAGGTAGAGTCAGTAAGTCTGGCTGGCTTGGTAGGACTTGCAGCCAACCTGGTGTTGGGAAGCCTCATACATGGAACCGGTCAGTAAGTTTTAGTGCTGGTGTTTTTAAGATGGAATAGTTAATTGACATCTTCATGGACATCTTGAATTCTCAGCCATCTAAGTCACCATACACCACAAAGCAGGATTACCTCTGAAAGTATTTTTCTCTAGGGATCACCTGAGCTTTTGAGGATAAAATAAAAATAAAAAAAAATAAAATAGCTGCAATATTATTAGCTGTGGCATGAATATTTAATGATCCATGTTAGTCTGTTACTACATTTATGTGGCTTTCTACTCTATTTATCATTCAGTCATCAAACTTTATTATTACACTTTGTATCAAAGCTGAAGTTTAAAGGGAATTCCTGTGAAATAGAACACCTCACTGTGATTGGGGCTTTCAAGGACATTCTCAGACATTGCCTTTGGTGTGGAACAATTCTTATAAACAGATTTTTCAGTATGACTTAGAAGGACAGGTTGTACTATGTGATTTGAGGAAAAAATAAATTATTTAATTAGAAGCCAGAGTAGTTCTTGGGATGAAATTAAAGCTTCTGGTGAAAAGCATCACTGAGTGCAGTGCTGAGATCTATTGCATCCTCCTGAGCTAACGTGAAAGTTATTGTGAAGTCCTCATCTCAGCCCTCAGTGGGCAGGCACGAAGCCATCACCCTCATTAGTTTCCCTGAAGCATCCACCCATCACAGCCTACTATAATGATGCAGAGCACATGCCACACCATCTCTTGCTCCACAGGTTAATAAAGGCAGTGGTTTGCTGTGTTGTTATTCTTCAGTAATTCAAACAATTCAGTCACGTTTTCACAGGTAAACAGATGTTTTGCAAGAGTTTAATATTGTTTTCTAAACCCTGTGCCCCTGAGAAGCATAAACTCGGCATAATTTTAAATGTTTACACTTCAAACCTTTTTCCCTTCTGGGACTTGTGTAGCAGTGGGGTGGACTTGCACAGTTCTGAAATAGCAATATAACAGAAATTGATCTGGTGGTTGAAAGAAGTGTTTGTGAATAATGTAGCATATTTTTTCACAGTATTTTGAACGTGCTGAATTGTTTCTTATTCTGAAAAAAGAAATGGAAGTAGATACACAATTGTCAGGAGCCTCAACTACTTTTGTGGTTTTGTTGCAGGTGTAGTGGTATTAGATAACCTCCAAACGGTGAATATGCATGTGACTCTTGACTGTCTAAGGATGGAACTGAGCAATATTCTCCCAGGAAAATTGAACTTTTGGTCATTATATGTCAATTTTAGAATCACAGAATAAGAACTACAGGGTATATAATAGGATAAACATTGGAATAACTTTCTCTTTATTTCTCTTTAATGCTTTTTTTGCCAATTGAGCAAAAATTAAAATGCAACAAATCTGTACAAAACATGCTTATATAATTTTCACTTTCTTACACTATTGTGTTCATCTGTGTATCTAATGTAGTCAGGGGAGGTTCAGGTTGGACCTCAGGAGGAGTTTCTTCATGGAAAGAGCTGTTAAACATTGAAATGAACTGCCCAGGGAGGTGGTGAAATCATGATGCCTGGAGGTGTTCAAGAAATGACTGGATGAGGCACTGAGTGCTGTGGTTTAGCTAACATGGTGATGATCAGTTAAAGCCTGGACTCAGTGATCTCAGAGGTCTTTCCCAACCCAAATGATTCTTTGTTTCTGCAATGTGCTTCACGCCAGAAGCATACTCAGTGCAGTCAAGTTTCTAATTGGTGATCCAGTGCACTACAGCTAGAATGATGAAGGAACTCACTGGGCAAAAGATTTGGGCACAGATGCAATACTCCTTGCCCTTGCTGCTTGCTGAGGAAATGTGGCCTGTGTTTACCAAAGGTAAAATTTGACACAAAGTGCCTAGATGAGTTGGAATAAGAGCAAATGTATTTGGAGGTGACTTTTTTGTTTATTTGTTTGTTTTTATTTTTATCTGGCCATTCAAAATTTGGTTGTGAATGAATTTAGACAAGTCTGACTGCTACAGTTACAAGGGGCTCTGTGTAAGGTGCATTATCAAGGTCTTTGATGCTCCAGAGAACTTCTGCTGCAGAAGCATTTGGATCCGGCTATGATCCTTTTCTGTCTCTTCTTCCCAAGGACCATCGGGGTTGAAGGCACACTGTGTGCCTCCTGCCATCACAGTCTCACTGTACATGTGACCACCTCTGCCCTCTGAGCAGACAAGCAGAAGGGCAACACTGGAAAGCCAGGATAACTTAGCATCAGGTTTTAGCCTGAGTTTTCCTTGGGTTTCAGGCCCATAATGTTGCTTTTGAAATAGCCGGGCTTTTAATTCAGCATCTTAAGCTGCAGGTGTCACAGCTACAATGCCAGCATACCAACAGCAGCCACTTCACAGAGACAAAATAATGAGGCCCAGCTCTATTATGATGATTAAAAGATGGTTTCTGAGTCCTGCTTCTGGTGCTGGGAGAGAATTTCCCTGCATCTGAACAAATTAAAAAGCTATTCATTATTGATTTTGCCACTCTCTTTATAATTCCCCCACAAAGAAGAAGGAATACAGTGCAGAAGAAAATGTGAGCTATTCATTTTCCTCTTGTGTAAGCCAGCTCTTAGGGGAATCAGTCATGGTTCTGAGCCTCAGAGAAGAACCATATCCAATGAGAAGTTTTATTTCCAGGAGAAGTACAGGTAATGGTGTTTTTGAAGTCTTAATCAAACATATTTGAAGGGAGTGAATTCAAAAGAGTCTTTCAGATGAGAGAGAAATGGAAAAAAAATAATTTGGAGTATCAAAAAAGACTGCCTAATCTGTGTGAAGTGAGGTTTTGAGAGTTTTTCCTTTGAGTGTGAGCAGGAGAATAGGTTTAAAAAGAGACGCAGAATAAAAGCAGCCATTTAATTCTGTACTTTTGTGTCTGCCTACAGATAAGGAACCAGATAAGGACATATATAGTCATTAAAAATGCAAAAGGATTTAGAGATAAACAACATTTTTTAGGAGTATTTTGAATATCCTTTTAGTTGATTTTGTAACCTTGTCTTTTTGCCCTCATTGCCTCTATTGCAGATACTAATTGAAGGCAGTCCAATATTGCAGCATATCTGCACAGAAACTAAATAAATTCAATACATTTTCTCAACTCCTAGTGACTTTGATTTGCTTTCCAATCTAATGAAATACAATTAAACCACCATTCAGAGTATGAGTGGAAGTGGGTGCCAGTGCAGTGCTCATAAGCTGATTTGGTTAAACTGAAGTTCGAGGTTTACCACCAACAGAGATAGATGTAATGTTCATATTGTCACATCTGCTAAGGGAGAAAGAAAATACTTCCCTCAGAATGAATGGATCACCTAAGACTTCAAAATAACATTCAAATCAGTTGCCTGAACTTCAGGTTCTGCACTGCCTGAATCACAGGGCATTTATTACTAAGTATTTTTTATTCATGAAATGTTGTAACATCTCTTGTCATGTAACAGCAAACTAAGCACTGTTCTTGGTTACATTAATAGAAGGATTCTCAGAAACATCCTTGGTTTTTATTGCTCTGTTCCTTAGTTAGTATTAGATAACCCAGCACTTCTTGTGCACAAACCAGCATGATTTGTGAGATGCCCCCTAAGCTCACAGAGAAACTGCAAATAGCACAAACATGAAATTCACTTTGCATGAAGAAGGTACCATAAAGATAATAAAAGGTTTTCAATTTGTCTTATTTGGTTTGACTAGTGTATTCAATAATTTCTTTTCTGTGAGGTTTATTCTTGTCCCAGTTGCTTTGTTTTGCTTTTTGAGGACGTGCTGTTGCAATAATAGAATCTGCCAAATCCCTGTCATGCCCACATGTTTCAAGAATCCTGTGGACAATAGTCTCATTCAATTCTGAATCACCTTCAGCAAACAATGGGGGCGTTTTGGAAGTCTCTTTATGTTAATTCCTATAGGAGAACAAATAACACCCAGTGGAGCTAATGAATATCTTTATATTTGGTTACAAAGAATTGAAATTCAGATAAAAAATCTTAAAAGCAGCTCCTATTGTGAGCTCAGCCTTTACTGGAAATGTGCCAGGGACCTGCTTTTTATAGATTTTTCTGCTAGGAATGGCTTAAATAAAAGTAAGCTGTAAAATAGTCTTCCTTAAATACTCAGCTGAGATCAGGGAGGGAAATAATACAGAGCTGAGGAAAAAGGGTTGCTAAAGGTTGCTAAACTACATTGGTTCATGGGTTATTCCTAAACCCAAGGCAGAAATTTTCAATTCTGTAAAATTTAATTATGAAAAATTACTTCAGTGCTGGTATGTTTCCTGTAAATGCTGTGGATGTCCAGTGATTTCTGTTGTTCCCAACAGTCTATCCTCACTGGAAAAAACTGCAGATCTCTCATCCATGGGAGCATCCAAGTCTCAGCCATCAGAACACAGCTTCCTTTTTCATATATTTTCACTGTTTTCCAGTAAAATTTTTCAAAGTATTCACATTTATTTGATGCTTATCAATTTTAGAAACATGATAGGAGAAATAACAGTGACACACTGAAAAAGGAGTTCATTGCTTAACTAAGTTATAATGAAAGAGTTTTTGTTAGTATCTCTTGGAAAACTGAAAAGTAATTTAAGGTGACCTCTGTCCCCAGCTGTGAGGTTTTGCATTTCTTTGGAATCTCTTTATGGCAGGAAACAATATCTAAATGTGGAACGTAACTTTGCAGCTTTTTATTTTCTTTAGTAAAGAGGTACTGTGAGACATTGATTTCTCCCCGTGTTATAACACTGTTCGAACAATGCATTGTCTTGGCTTAGTTTTTTTAAGATTACTGGTTTTCAGAATTTAAATGGAATAGACTTAGGAGCTGTCCTAGTCTATGAAATAATTTTACATGTTCATAGAGTGGATCAGGTGCATGCTACAAACTGAGGCAAGTGAGAGGGCATGGTAGACTCCACAGAATATTTTGCTTCTAGATTAGCTGCTAGACAAAAAGGCAATAAACTCAGAGGCATGAAACTAATGAATTGAGTAATTAACGTTGTGTCAAATTCAGAGGTGTTGAAACTCACTGCAAAGCTGGTAGCATAAATGCAGCCCTATTTCCCCAAGCCCAAGGTAAACTGTGATTACAATTTTCCACCCATCTGAACTATGTTATGTTAGACTGACTGCATCCTCTTCCCACTCTTGATCTAAATGCTTACTAAATGCAGTAAACAGGTAGTGGCCATCAGAAATTCAAATTAGGACTCTATATGTGGAATATGGTGTAAATTTTTAGGAAATAGAATTATAAAGTTGAATTCAGCTTGCTAATTTATGTTGCAAAATAACTTTCAAGTGTTACTTCAGGGCATATGGACAGAAATGTTACCAAGAACCATATTGCAAAACATATGAGATTGGACACTACAGCTGTACTTATGATAAGAGTTTTAAAGAAGTGAATCAAGCAAGAGTTAAAAAATGACCAAAAGTGAAAGCCATACTCTTTACAGGTGTCTCTAAAACATTTTACAGGGCTGGATTTACAAGTCTACACTTTCCCAGATGATCTTCTTGTCTCAAGATTGATTTTTCTAACGGGAAGTAGTAAGATGACATTGAGACTCTCAAAGTGGACATAACCTAAGGGACTGTTTCTTTCAGAGGCTGTACAAATATAAAGACAGGCACAGCCTCAGAAATCTTACAGAGTAATCTATAATGCAGGATACAAGCACAGATATTGAGTGTCTGGCAGCGAAACATGCAGTGAGTGGTACAGGTTCCTGAAGCATAATCAATTTACTCAGAACTACCTTTTCTTCATTTCTGAGAGACAAGGAAAGGAAATATGGGACAGAAAAAGAACCATTCTATATTGCAACTCGAAGTATGATATGTTTCCTATAAGGAATTGCATCAGAATTGAATACTTTAATATCTTACTAGTGTATTGAATTTTTCTTCTTTTGCTGCTTTGTCCATTGCCACAGACTGATGTGACTGTTGTCATGCATTAATGCAGACAACAGAGAAAAGGAAAACAGAATACTTTGATAGAACTGTCTCCCAGTTCCAAGAGATGTTCCTGCTGTATGCTTACTCCTGTGCTTTTCTGCTCCTATATTTGTTGTTAAGAGAGGAGTAGAATTTGAAAGGAAGCCAGAAATTCAGACTTAGTATAATTTGTGATCTGTGCTTCAGTTCCTGAGGGTTCATTCCAGCGTAATTTTTCTAGGTAGAGCCACTATAACTATCTACTATATAGTAGTACAGTATAGTTTAATATATCATAGTATAGTATATTCACTATTTATAACTATTTACTCTATAGTACCTGTAAACAAGATTTGGGTGACCACAGAGGATTCTATGAGGCTCTGAAAGCAGTGTAAGGACCCACACACCAGGTTCAAAGCCCCCTACTCAGTACCGATGGCCAAACGCTTCTCACAGATAAAACCTCCATCCT
>JAWWEU010000081.1:112981684-113000367 GCA_035583155.1 Acropternis orthonyx | reverse complement strand
AAAATAAAAGTACAAGGGAAGCCTACAAATAAATAAACATTTAACTGAATATTGAACAAAAATAACAGTTTAGTATTTCTGAGATATTTCTGCAAAAGAAACTTTAGTATGGTGCTCTGACTTTAAAAGTATTTGCAGGAGTTGGAAAACATTGCTGCAATACTGATTTGGGTGTCTTTTCTGCTCCTGCAGGATTTCATAGCCTGAAATGTCAAAAGTACGTGTTCAAAAGTATACATACATTACAAGTATCAGGTTGTGAGAAATATAGGTAGGAGTTGGGCAGGAGATGTGTTTCCTTACCTTTAGCTGCAATGCATGATTATATGGGACCTCAGCTTTCTTATATCCCTAAAAAGGCAGTAACAAAACTTGCAGGTCTGGCGATGCAGCTTTTTAAGGATTCTATTTTCACTAGAGCTTAGAAAAGGGGAAAGGTGGCCCAAAGCTCTCTGAGTGTGACAAATTCAGAAGTAATGAGAAATGAGACGGTCTGTAACTTTAAGTCAGCAGTGTGTATCTGCTGCTATTACATCTGATTTTGTGGCTTGAACTTTAGTAGAAGCCTCTGCAGAACAGAAACAGGCACACAGAGTGTCTGACTTTTCACTCCAACAAAGGAAAAAGACAGTATGTTTGCTCATAGGATATTTGTCCTTTAAGAGTAGTAACAGGTGGAGATTTTTAAAATCTTTATATTGAAAAAGACAATCAGATCTTCTGTGTTTTGGCCAGTGACATGTTAGCACATAGTTGTGACAGTCCATGAATTTTGGGTACCATTATATGGATATAATTTATATGGATATGTATAATTTTAGACTATTTTATGTTTTTTATATTTTATTTGACATCAAAAAGGCAGACTTGTTAATAAGACTATTTTTAGAGAAAAATTATGGCAGAGCTCAATCTTTAAATTCTTATTCCTGAATTCTTTTGGTTTAAACACCATGTTCAGCGCTGTGCTTTCATTGGTGTTCTTTCCGCTAATGTGTGACCAAGCTGATATATTGCTTTCCTGATAATTACATAGTTTTAATGTGCCATAGGCTTTATCATAAATAAAATAAATAATCTTGATGCTAAGCAAATAAGCATGACCTAATAATGCAATAGTTCAGTCTTTAGTAAACACTGTATGATGAAAGTCACAGCAAGGCAGTGCACGTTGCAGCAGGTCTTACCTGTCTGTGACCAGCCAGGTCTTACTTGTCTGCAGTGGCTGTTTGTCAGGCACTTTTGAACATCAAGCTGTTTACTTAGGAGTTGAGAAATGTGGCACTGAAGTTCTCTCTTCTTCAGGCATCCACCTTCTTCTCTTCTTCCCTGCTTGGTAGGTCTGCATTCAACTACCAGATAAAAATCCTGCAGGCTTGCTTTCAAAATGAGCCATTCTGAGTTAACTCCCATGACTTCAATGTAGTTCCTGAACTTTTCAGTAGTAAGAGTGAATGTCATGATGGAAGATTCGGTTCAGTAATTACAGCCTGTTGAAGTCAGCAGGATTTCCGGTAGACCAAAGAGTTGCTGGGCATTATGTAAATGAGCCCAAGTCATTATACAGTTATTAAATGATTGTGTGCACCAGGAAGGAAGAACAATGTTGGTGGCTACAAATACTTACAGTTAACACTGATGGAGAGAAATGGAGCAAAGGGCAACCTAGGCTGAATGCTGGGAAAAATGCTTAATGGTAAGATCTATTAGACTGTATAAAAATTCAGTGACTAATGGAAACAACTTTCAGCTATTACACTGAACTGGAAAAAGCTCTGAAATATGTTTTAGGAACTTTTTCTGACATAGTGAGCTGAATAGTGGCTTTCCAGAATATGTTAACAATTTTTTTCTTTTACAATCTTGTTAATCAGGTTGTAGGTTTGGGCTGTAACTTCCTTTCTGTCTGAAGATTTTGTGTTCTGAGTTGTAGGTGTAGGAAATATACATAACTTGGAAAATATTATTCTGGTTGGGTGACAATTTGCAGTAGAAATTTTCTCTTTACAAAGCAAAAACAAACAGGGAAGTTCAGAATTTTCAGAAGAAATACAAACTAAAATCATGCAGCATTGAAAATGCTGCAAGCTCATATACAGCAAGGAAAATCTTAAAGTGGGAACTGGAAGAATAGGAACAGGTTCAACAAAGTTGATATAATTCCCTAATGGTTCACAGAATCACAGAATATCTGAGGCTGGAAGGAACCTCTAGAAAGCATCCTATCTAATCCCAGATTCAAGCAGAGTCACCTAGAGCCAGTTGTCCCAGACAGTGTCAGCTTTTGCTTCTCTCCAGGGGTGAAAGTTCCACAGCCTCCCTGATCAGCCTGTGTCAGTGCTTGTTCATCATCACACTCAAGGTGTGTTTCCTGATGTTCGGAGGGAACTTCCTGAGTTTCAGTTTGTGTCTGTTGTCTCTAGTCCAGTGACTAGGAAAACAAGTTACCTGCTTACTAACTGACATAAGATTTTGGCTTTTGAATGCTCTTTCCTTAAATGGTCAAACCTGCACAGATTTTATTTTTTTTTTCCTTTTTAATACCAATTCCAATTGCCAGGAAAGAATTCCTTAGGAAGAGAAAGTAAATTCTGTAGCTGTGTGTTCAAAGTCTAATAATCTGATTTGTGAGAAGTTAAGAAGCAGTAGATGGTGCATGGATTTAATATCTCATTTCTGTGAGGTGATGGAGTAAAGCTTGAGAAGGATGACTGAAAAAATTGAACTTGTAGACCTGAAGTCTGAGTTGCTCAATCCTGTGTAAATCAGCCACTTAAGAAGTTGCAAAAAATAGACTGGTAACACCTGTAGCTTCTGATTTTATCATTTATGCTTAAATTGAAAGCATCCAACATTCTTTTCTTTGATGGTGATAAAAAGAATGAGGGTGGGATAAAGAATCTGCTACTATCCTAAGCAAAAACACCTTAGAAGAAAGTTTCACATGACACTACTACTACTATAGACCTCACAACAGTTTGTCTCAGGTTTTCTTTTTTTCTTTTGCAGAAGATTCAAGACTGCCAATCAGTTCAGTCCAGTATCCACACAGACATATTTGTGTTCATGTACAGTGGGAGAGTCCTTATGTACATGCTTTGTCTCTATCATAATTATCAAGGAAAAAAACAATCACCAGAGGAATACCTTGATTCAGTAAGCAATAATTTCATAGTAAGAGTTTTATATATAAAGATACTTACTTGTGAAGAAATATGCAGAAATATTTCTACATACAAGCTCTGAATCATTATTCCTAAGAAATAAAAGAACTTGACAATAATTCAAATACAGAATAATACAGAGCATTTTTTTAATATCAATGACAGGTGATTTAGCTTAAGGTGATATTGAAACATGACTTTGATCTCTTGTATTTAACATAACTGCAAAGATTTAATGTTGCTGAACAGCTTGCTTGGATGTCTTTCCAATGATCTGCAAAGCCTTGAAGATTTCACAGTGATTAACTCTACCATAATCTTTTTTCAAAGGTCATTTTTGCCAGGCTATCAGTTTATATGCAGATTATACTGGCAAGTGTGAGCAAACTTTCAGAATCAGGTGAAGTAAATGTTAATTGCTTGTTACTACTTCTGATTTTCTTATTGCAATTGGAAAGTTAGAAAATAAAGAGGATAGATGGGCAATAAATGAAATTCTCATTTGGGATGACAGCTGGAGTAGCAGAAAATTATCCTGTTTTCATGGGTTATAGCTATCAGATATTTTACTTATAAATCGTTTCACTCATCTCTGGTTGGCAAGTTTTCTTGGCACCACCAATATTTACAGTGGTTGACTCTCAAAGTGAAGGCTGAGAAATGTTTTTCTCTCTAACTGCTTATGACTTGTGTTTGGTATGTTTATGCATCACCCAAGGGAGACTACCAGACAGATCCCTCCTGGGAAAGAAATGCTCCCTCTCTGGCTCTCCAACTTGTTTAAATATGCTAGTTATTTGTTCAGCATGGTTAAAGCTGGAGAATTCTGCACATATACCAAACAGGTATCTGGGGAACTTTAGAACCAGAAATGTCTCCAAGCTTATTTTTGTGGAATCAGAGGTATCCCAGGGTGACATAGCAGGTGAATGGAGGTTTCTGAGGTTATTTTGTTTTTAGGGAGAAAGTTAAGTCACTCTCACTTTCAATGCATTCTTTATTTGAGCTGTTTGCTGGAATAAAGTCAGGTAGATGGCAATATAATCAGCTGTAAAGTTCTTTCCTGCCCTGTAAAAGGAAGTTGAAAATAGCAGTCAAATTTAAGTCATAATTAATTACAATTACTTCTTAATTGCCTACAGTGCAGGTTGCCACTCCAGCTGGCTTGCTGATGGGGCAATCAGACACTCTTCTGACATTTCCTGAGGACCCTGGGAGATTTGTGGTTGAGCATCCAATGACTGTCCTGCTGCATTTTACAAACTGCAGGGTGCCTGAGTGGTTTTTGATCCTGCATCTCAATGCACCATTTAACTGCTTGCTCAGTTAGATTTGCCACTGGTGAGGGTGGGTGAAATGAAGCTGCTGAGCCATCAGCTAGGGAAGCAAGGAAGATGCATCTGTTCCTGCTTGTTGTCTCCCTACAGGGATGCTTCCTTAGTGATGGGACAGAGAAGACTATGAGTTGCTGAAGGATATATTGAATCATATATTTTTGTGCAGAATAAGAACAAGAGTCAACTGGTGCACAATACAGAAAAGATGGCAAAAATTTTTGCCTGTCTTTCTTAAAGGTAAAAGGATGTTTGTACCAAAGGAAGGAATGGGGTCTTCCTGTCAGTGTATCGGGTCTGAAACTGAAAGATTCAGAAGAGTGAGTCCTTTCCTGCTGTTTTCTAGATAGGGCTGTCAAAAGAAAGAGACCTAGCTAGGGAAGAGGATTTGATGACCTCCAGACTCCTGCAGACAAACAGTGAAAGGTGATGATCACACTGAGATCAAAGGAAGTGAAGGATCAGGGTGAGATTTATTCAAACACCTGGGTGCAGACAGTGATAGCTCAGTAACATTATTCTATTATACAAAGGGCTGGAAGTGAGCTAAGATAAAGGGCTGAGTGATGTAATTGTTCTGAAATCTCAGTCTGTGTGGAAGGCAATACATAAAATATTCCTCTTATCGAGTATTTCTCTTTATTCAGAGTAGAAGAGTATGTAATTTAAATTTAATATTTTTTTTTTCTACTTTGCCACTTATAGGATGAAAAGAATGGAAACTATAGAGCAGCAGTCAAATATAAAGTACAGAAACAAGACAAGGAGGAAATGGTTTTAAATGAAAAGAGGGGAGATGGAGATTAGATATTAGGAAGAAATTCTTTACTGTGAGGGTGGTGACACTGGCACAGGTTGCCCAGGGAAACTGTGGCTGCCGCGGTCCTGGAAGTATTCAAGGCCAGGCTGGATGGGGCTTTGAGCAACATAGTCTAGTGGGTGGCATCCCTGCCTGTGACAGGGGAGTTGGAATTGGATGACTTTTAAGGTCCCCTCCAACCCCAACCGTTCTTTGATTTCATGGAATATTTTGATTCAGGCTGAAAACAAGGTTAAACAAAATTAAACAAAATGGTATGAGGGAAGAGGAAGGAGGGAAAAGTACTAATTTGGGATAAATTTTGGGTTGGTTTGTTTTGGGCATATTTGATAGCATCTACTGTCTTTTTAACTTGATTATGTGAAACGAAGTTTTGAAAAGATTTTTCCATTTGGAAAACAATTTCCATAACCTCTTTCAAATAGTCTTTTCAGAAAAATTAAATCTGGTTTAGTGAAAAAAAAAGTGATGTTCCAACTCCTGGTTTTCTTCCACAAGAGAAAAAAGTAAAATCAAGAATAAACTTTATTCAAAGCCAGCTGAAAGAGTGTTATTTAGACATAGGTCTAGTTTTCTAGACTCTCTTGCCGCATTCTGAACCAGAGAAAACATCTTCTTTCACTGCTGTTATTATTTCAGTAATAGATGTCCACAATAAGTAATTTTAGAAATTTGATTTTTTTAATTACTATATATCCATTTATCAAATAAATGACATTATAATAAAGCATATATTTTATTTGAAACCCTAATTATGCCAGATATTTATGGAAATTCAGTTCTCTGTTTTATTAGTCTCTTTCTTCCACAAGTACATAACATATTTCAGAGCACAGCAGGACTGCATAAAATAAAAGGGCTGAATACTGGTTAATATTGAAGGCTATCATTAGTGAAAATAAAATTAATTGCATGATGCATTATGTGTGGTTGGTTTTTATGAAAACACCAGAACAGAACAGCAGGATTTCTTGAGAATGGAAAAATCATGTAAACAAAGCATCAAAAACCTCACCAGGAAGCATTAAACTTCTGAAAACTGGAAAGAAAATAACCATAATGTTTAGCCTACTGGGGTGGTGACAACCACAGTCTCTAAAATGCTGTCTGCACTTTCAATTCATGTTAATGACTTGGCTTAATCTTTTTAGCCTATTGCTGGTAAGTTCAGGTAACTTCAGAGTAACTTTTTCCAGACCATAGACATGTTCTTCAAACCCTGGTCAGCTGGACAAGACTACAGATCGTATTTAAACACAATGTCCGTATTGTTTGTCATTTACTTCATTCTGCTTGAGAAATTCTTGGAAATTTTTAAAAACAGTTTTTCTCTTCAAATGATATAGAGAAAAACGTGTGCCAAGGCTAGGTTGCAAAGATCTAGCACAAGATTTCCCCTCCATCCAAAAGAACTTTTAAAATTTTCTTTGAGTGTGTGTCTGTAATTTTGTATTGATTACACATATATTGAATTGATCCATGAACTTTTAGTAAGCTAATTGTTGTGGTATATAAAATGTGCTTAAAATTAACAGAGGTTACCCAAGCTTGCTGTTAATCTCCAGAGCAATCAGGAGCCTTTAAAATGCCTCCCAGTTGGGTTTGTCAGTGTAAAGGCATAGATTTGCTGGGTTATGATTGTGCAGTGCCAAAATGGAGCTTATAAAAGGCTTTTTAATTCATCACAAGGTCTTGCAGCCCATTCTAATCCCCCTTTACCGCTGGGCCTCATATCAAGTATTTTTTATCAACAGTGTATAACTGGAAATGAAGTTTAATTATATTCATGGATAGTTTGTTCCAAAACCTTTGATTTTATGCAGTATTTTGCAATAGATATACTGCAGGAAGTAAACAATATCACCGTCTTAGCCCTACTGGTTAAGTCAGTGTCATTATCTATAGGCAGTCTCAGTGAAATGTTGATTGCAGCTTACAGCTGATTTGAATAGACAAATGACAAGCATATGACAGGACAGAAAAAGTTACAAAGGTGATAATGTATATGATGGAAACTGAGCTATGAAGTGAAGTTGAAATACGATACGGTAACTTGGAGATGATGGTAAAGTTTTGAATGACCTTGAAGCAGTAGTTTGGACCAATTTGGAATGCAAGGACTTTGCTGAGACATTTAGACACACAAAATGACACATTTTAAAGGAATGTGAAGGTACACCAAATGTTGGTAAAGTGGAACAACAAGAAATTATTAGGACCAGAAAAAGACAAGGACTCTGAAGATTGTCAGTGATGCAGCTGGAAAGCTGGAATCTGTAAACCAAATCCCTTGATTTGCACCTGTGGAGTGAGCATGGAGTAAGAGGTGCTACGCAGGGAGCCTAACTTCATGAAAGGTAGGACAGCTAGATACACATGGCACAAGAGCTTAATCTTCATGTGGGGATTGATATTTCAAAGAAAGAAAACAAAAGAAAACAGGAAAAAGGGCCTTTTATAGCAACAGCCAAACCACTGACAAAATGTTGCCACAAAGCTTTAAGTCTCAGCTGGTTCAACAGAGTTGTTTGATTTCTTTTTTTCCCAAGCAACTAAACTAGTCTGAGCAAAACAAAACTTCCAAAAGCAAAATGAAAATTACTTCTTTTCTGGAATTGATGATCACTAGAAGAGGTGTTGCATAAAAAATACTTCTAAAGGCTTTTGAGGATAATTAGGTCTATGGTGTTTGTGGGAGTGCTTTTTAAACTGTTTTGAGGCTGATCTATCAGTGACTAACACAGAGAAGTGAAGGTGGAACGCTGTGCCACACGGTTTCCAGTGATATCACAGCTAAAGAAAAAGCACAAACCCAACAAGTCTTATATCTGTTGTTGGGTTTTTTTTCTGTTTGGTTTTCTGTTTGTGTTTGTTTGTTTGTTTGTTTGTTTGTTTTTAGGGATTTTTTTTTTTTTTCAAACTAGATGTAATTTCTGCAATATTTGTTTTCCTTAGATTGAGTTGTTAGGGTCAAGGGACTTTTCACTGGTGTTTGGGTCTCTCTTAGTAGAAACTTAAGAGGTAATTTGAGATATGCACATTTGCATCAGGCTTAAAAAAGGTGCATATATGCATTTGCTATTTTTTCCAACACTGTGCATCATTTGGTAACAAACCTTTAAAGATATGTTAGGCAGTGCTATGCACAGCTTAACAGGATTGGCTTAAACAACCATCCAAAGCATCAGACTTAGCTGACAGTAGAGCCAAAACCTCTTTTTCTTTGGCTTTAGTAGGTACTAAAGAAGGGTTAGTTAATACACACTGTTATAATGACTCTTATTTTTAAATTAAAAAGAATACTGTAATGTCTCAGCTCTATAAATGTGTGCTTAAGTGGTGACTTTGACTTTCTCATTGGAAGGAAACACATATAGTGTTGTGCTTTAAACACTTTCTGTAAATTACCAGCCAGCTTGCATAAAGTTGGCATCTGAACAAAGCAGATGAGTAATAAATATCCCTTGTAGGTTTTGTAAGGTTCAGAATTAAAATTGTGGTCCGTGTTAAGGAGACTGTTGCAGCATTTTCAGCGTTTTCATATGAGCAGAAGGATACTGTAACATTACTTCAGCAATGTTAATCAGACCATTCTTTGTGGTAGACAGTAAGACACTGAATGCTGTGCACAGAAGCATGGACTCCTCAGACATCTTTGGTATCTTTCTGTCCATTCCCTACTATTGTAACTGATATTTTTTCAGCATCTCCAATCCTATTTTGAATTTTGTTAAGCCTTCAGCTTCACTACTGTTTGTGATGGGGAAGTCCAGCATGCAGGACATTCTTACTCTGTGAGTATTATTATTTCTGCTGTGAAATGTAGATTTGGTGTTTTCAGTTTCATGCACTAGCTAGTGACTCTCAGCTTGGCTTTTCTGGCTCATCTAGCTTTCTTTGTGAGTGTTCAAAAACTCCATTTATATTGTATTATAACTACTCCACCTACAAAGTTTTTATTGTTTTGGCTGTGTATCTATACTGCCTTTGACAACTTACTTGATGTGCAATCTTAATTTGCTTCCTCTAGAGTGGTTTGGTTTATAAAATCTTTGCAAGAAAGAGGTAAGATTCAGTAATGCAACACTGCATGTGCTTAGGTGCATTAGATCTGTGCCTAGCTCAAATAATGAGCTTGCATAAAAGGTTGTGGCATTGGTTTGGAAGATGAAAATAGTGAAGGATCATTAAAAAAGGCAATGGACACACTAAGGTAATTGCCACGATACTCCTTTGTTTCATTTCCATGGCTACATAAAGGTAATTTTATAAAAATTTCAGTTACGTTGAAACCTAACTTAATTTTGAAATTACGTCTTCATTTGATTTCAATACATGAAAATGCAAATGCAGTTCCATTCAGTTTCCCTTTCTCTGTTTTGTGTATATCTGAAAACCTGACTCACCATTCCTTGTTTCTTGAGGCTGACTCTCTTCTCATGCTCACAGTGATATCACTATCCTTGTTCAGATTTAACAGTACTTTACCAGACTGATTAGCGCAGATGGGCTAGTTTTATCTCTTCTTTCCCTTCCCCTGTCTTATTCTCTATATAAGAATAAATTTCTTCCACCTAGTAAATTACCCCTACTTTAGTATGAGGAAAAAACCCATTATCTTTCATAAAGTAATTCTTTAGCATTAGCAATTCATGTCTGAACATTTAAAAATATCCAGAAGAATGTTCATAAAAACTAAATTTCAAAATCCTAAGTCAATACAATCACTCCACTGAACCATAAAAACAATTCAAACACAAACTCTCTTTTTTTCAATCACCTTTTATTTAAATTCCTAGCTTACAGTATCACCAACATGTTTCAGAAATTCAAACAAATACTGGCATTTTTTTAATTGCTCTTAAAAAATACTGTTTAAAAGGTTGGTTTGTGAGAAACTGTGTGAAACTTCACAGTTTTGTTGCCATTAAAGTGCGGATTGTGCCTGTGAAAATCTTCCTTGGTCCTCATTTTATTCTGCAGAGAGAAAATAAAATCAGTAACTTCTTCATCAAAGACATTTCATGCATTAGTGAAAAGCCAACCACGTAGGTATGGTTTCAGACGTTTTAGCGCACTCTTTCACAGGAAGCACCACCTTCTAAACAGACATTTGACTGATCAATGCTCCCGCCAGCCCAGCCAACTGATGTGTTTGGCACAGGGAAGATGTGGGCAGAGCTGCAGGAAGACCAGTCAGCAACACAGGCTGCCTCTGCCATGGTGTCTCTGTGTGAAAATACAGTTCAGCTTCTCAGGGAACAAGACAGCTGAGTCTGAAAGAACCACAACCTCAGCTAAGATCTGCCTAAGAAAACAACCACATGAGAAAAAAGAAGCTTTTAGTAAAGAGGCTGAAGGCAAATACGAATAGTTTTGATATTTTTATTTGTTTGTTTGTTTTTGCAGTGGCATGTTTGTAAAGCAGTAAAGTATTGCAAAAGAAAATGTAGAAAGAGTTTGTAGCAACAGAAAAATTCCCATCCAGCCTGACCTTGAAGTCTGCATCTGTTACCTCTGTCATGCTATCTTTGGTAGAAGCACAGGGAGCAAGACTTGGCAGGCATTTGTCATAGCATTTTATTGAGGCAGCTGGACATGTGTGGACAGTGACACTTGTAGGCTGAGGACCTTTGTAGGTATCAGAAGGTAGTGAGAGGAAGCAAAAAGTGCACGTTTGCCATGGTATGTAGCATTCCAACCAAGGGAGGTTTTGGACCATCTGAAGCTATGACTGGAAAGTCAGTCCTGCTGAGAAACATTAACAACTGCACTAGAAAGGCTTGAAATAAAACTGAGCCTACCCAGTCCTTACTGAAGAAGGTGTTTACATTTTAATTATAAAACAAACAAACAAAAAAAAAAGCCCACAGGAAATCCTTTGTTAAGTTTTTTTTTTGTGTTCTTTTTCCTTTTGGAGAACCTCACAAGGCTTCAAATCTGTCTTAATTAGAAGACTTGGTAGGATGACACTATGAATGAGACTAAGTTATAAATGAACACTCATATGAAAGTGTACCTGTCCATCTGAAATGGAATAATGGCTTTCCTTCATCATTCCAGGTGTCAATGGTGTATTTAATTGCATTTTAAAAGTGTGGAGCTTTCCGGCATAAGCAACATGCATAGTCTGTTCTTTGAGCTTTCCAAGTGTGGGATGGGTGTTGAATGATGCATCAACACTACTATGAATTCAGCTTTCACTGAGCATTGTAAAACATGTCCATGTGAAACCTGGCCAAATTTCACAGGAGATCTCTTGGAAAGATGTGGTACCATCAACATGTATAGTCATAAGATTTTACACATAATAGTAATTAAGTGAGAAAAAATGTTATGTTTTTCTCAATCATAGACGAAAAGCAGTATGAACAGATTGAAAGATTATCTCATAAAAGCACATGTTATGACCTAAAATTGTGCACAGACATAAGGAAAGAGAGACAAACACTAAATGCAGGAATTTAATTTTAAGGCAAAAAAAAAAAAAAAAAAAAGAAATTGAAACCTCATAGCCATTTCATCTTTTAACAACAAGGACCTTTACAGGATAGGATAACACCTGGTTTAGCTGCAGAAGAAGAAAAGTTTACTTTCAAAATGAATAGGATGATCCAGGTTCTGGTTAAATGGAATTTTAATAGCATTGGGAATTCTTACTGTGATTTTATCGCACTATTGCAACTCTGTGTTTCCAAAAATACTTAGCTATACCTTTCCAAAAGGTCTCTAGTGATAAAATGGATACTGATTTCTCTAACATATTAAGTAATTCTATTCCTACCAGTATTAAAATCCCTAAAGTCATGCTATGGGGAGCTCAGGTAGTCAAAAGCATTGGAAGAAAAGTTCTCAAGGGTACCCAAAGGTAGAGTTGTGCCTTCAGCTGTTTTCTCAAGTACATTTAAAAGCAACTACAATAGCCCTGTGTAAAGCTCCTGTTTCAAGTGTATTAGTGATGCTGGCAGCTTCATTGCACTTGTACTACAGTTGGATTCTAGTGCTTTTATAATAATAAAAAATGCCTTATCCTTAACCTTCCTGGGCATAATTTTCATGTATTCCTGTTTGTAATTGTCAAATTTATTTCCATTTCATTGTTATCAGTTTGAGTTTCTTGCCCTTATTTCCCATATGCTATGCCTTTGAGTTTTGTTTTCTGACAGTTTTTGTTTCACTTCAACAAGTACAGGGTTTAAATTAAAAGGGTTTTCCTTCTCTGGAAAATGTCAAAATTTATTTAAATAATTTCCCTTTATCAGTCAGATTTATATATTTTTATTTTCCTCCTTTCCAATCTTGTATATGTAAACTTCCATGGTAAATTTTTAAAATATTTCATTCACCTTGAGTTGTGTCTTATCTTTCTAAATTTAAAATTAACCATCTTTTTGCTTTTTACTGACTATATTAGCAAGCAGGTTTTGGCTTTCAGATCCAGTAGCAGCTTGTCAACACTTGGACATTGGAGTAATTGTTTAACAAATGCTTATTAACTTTGTCATGAACATACACAGGACAATGTAAAAAATTTATTAGAAATGCAAAATACATTTAAGAGGGAGAACTAAAGGATTAAGCCACTTGTATACAATTCATAATAAAATTGTTAATCTGCTCCTTGCTTAGAAAAAAAATCAGATCTGATTGACTGTAGAATTTTCATCCCCACAATTTTCAGTGACATAAAGCAGTAACAGGGAAGCAAAGACTACAACAATGGAAACTGGGTTTAGTGAAAGTAATTTATCTCTCTATCCACACTCAATTAAACAATATGGTATAATGTTCATCTAATTTCTTTGTCCAACACACAAACACCTGTCATTGAAGTTAATGGTTATATTATTTTACAGAGCTATTCTAAGTAAGTTAAATCAGGAGCAACATTTTAATCAAGGCTTGCAGTGGGTAGTCTCTTGCCAATCTCAGGGAGATTACAACTTGGTTCACACAGATGGTGTGTCTGGTTAAACACATCCAAGCACTGATACATATGTATGGTCAACTGATCTCATGAACACAGACAGACTGGATGAATTGTACTATATTATCCTAACTATAATAAGCTTAAGTTAGTGTCAACCATTACCTTTCTTGCTTATGTGCAGTCCACAGAATGAAATTATTACTGACCTTTGGAAAATTATGGCTTGAGCACTGGTAAAATTTATCTTGAAACTATGACACCTTCTTTAGGGTGTGGAAAACAACTCTTAGAAAGAATGGCTCAGGGAACTGGGATTGTTTAGTCTCGAGGAGCGAAGGTTCAGGAGGGACCTCTTTGCTCTCAGTAGTTGTGACAACCTGAAAAGAGGTTGTAGTGAGGTGAGGACCACTCCCTTCAACCATGCCTCAGGTGAAAGGATGAGAAAAAATGGCCTCAAGTTGTGCCAGGGGAGGTTCAGATTATATATTAGAAAATAAATAAAACATCATAGAAAGTCATCAGGCATTGGAATAAGTTGCCCAGGAAGGTGTGGAGTCACCATCTCTGGAAATATTCAAGAGGAATTTCGCTGTGGCCTTTGGGGATATGGTTTTGGGGTGATTATGGTGGTGCTGAGCCGGCAGCTGGACTAGATGATCCTGAAGGTCTCTTCTAACTTTGATGATTCTGTGATTCTGGAGTTCTTGCCTTGCTGTACTTCCTTCAGCATGGAGGTGTAGTTCAGTTCTGAATTGCTGTACATTATGAAACATTTGATGTTTACTTTTTGGTAATTTTTAGGAATGTGACCTCAATAAAATATCTAATTTTAATATTCACTTGTTAAGTAGGAGTGTTCTTGTGAGACTTACTGTATTTTCCTGTATCACTCCTTGTCAAAGATGAAGTAAAAAAGATACAACAGCATACCTTACTGAAAATAAAATTGACTTAAGTGAGCTTAGTCTGAGATCTTAAGTTATTATCAAATAGAAATATATATATATAACCGTATGTGACTCTATTTGTGTCCTCTGGAAATAACGGAATTTATTTATTCTGTTATTCCTAGTCTTCTTCAAAAATTGCACTGAAATGTCATTGCATTAACCATGTTCAACATGTGTATTTTTACATTAACAACGAATAGAAAATCAACTTTTTACTTCCACACTTAATACACAAGATACCATACCAAGACGTCAGACAGGTTGTTCATAATAGAGACCACAGGCACAACATGAAACAAGAAACTTCTCCCCATGATGACACTGTCAGTCACTTATGTGGATCTGGTAAAGCATATCCTATTAAGCTCCATCACATGAAGTATGAACCCATACTCTTAGCCTTACATGTGTTTACAGACATAAAATCAGGACAGGTAAAAATTCAAACAGTCCTGTGGAGGATTTCAATTTTTCCTGCAGAACCCTCTAAGAGTTTCTATTGCACCTCTTTTCTTACCAAAAACTCATTTGTTTGTTTGTTTTAATCTTGAAGAATATTAGAATTATTTGTCCTTAAAAACTTTTTTCCCCAAAAACATTATTTTTCCTGTGTTTTAAAATACTTCTAACAATGGAGATTTTCAATAATTAAGAGATGCTAATAATTTTTAAGTAAAGTTCAATACTGTATTCTGTACTATACACTTGCATTAAAATGAATTGTGTTACAGTTGAATAATTATCCAGATGAAATAGGACAGTAACACAAAAAATGCCTTTATTTTGAACTGTGGTTGGGAAAAAAAATTAGTTCATGCTATTGGTAACATTTCACATTGATTGCTGTCTTTATTTTCAAAAGATTGCTTGATGTATTTTCAGTAACATCTCCTTTGCACAAAATAATTTTTGTGGGGTGAGATTAGGTGCTCTGAGCAAATAAGCAAAAAAGAGTATTCTGCCCAGCGACTTAGAACAGTGTCTTGCACTTTCCCTAAGGTATCTCTCGATTTCTGCAAAAACGGAAAGTATTGAGGGTCTGAAGCTATCTATGTGCTCCTTATGTGGGTCTGGATGCTCAGCAATAAAAACTGGAGTGGAGAAAAAATGGGGTGGAGATTCAGAGCCATTGCTCAGACAATAGATGGGACTCTGTCTTCCTGACATTGCATAGTTTGTGTTTTATTTTTTTCTTTTTCCTTCACTTATTAAGCTGTCTTTATCTCAACCCAGGAGTTTCATATCTTTTTTCCTTCCTATTCTGCTCCTTCTCACACTGGGGGAGAGGGGAAGGGAGCAAGAAGCTGTGTGGGGTTCAACCCACGATGATGTCTTTTTGAATACTTTTTTTATGTTGTCAGGAGACATTGACAGACTCCAGAAGAAATATCTTTAGCAGAGTTTTAATGAAAAGATGAGTTAGTACTAAAATGTTGAAGAAGAGTGCTACAACTTAAGGAATTTTAATGCATGACTTCTGATATCTCCTTAACTATCCAGAAAAAAAAGCAGCAATTATTAACCATGGCAGGGTTAGGCTATAATTGGATTAATTTTTAAGAAAAAACTTACTTGGAGCTAGTTACTGTCACAGATCTAATCACCCACTTTTCAATGACAAGATGGGTTCCTTTGACTTTGCCTTCTCTAATATCATGGGTCATATCATGTATTTTCTTTCTTTCTGTAATACAAAGAGCAACACACGTTTTCTCCTACAAAACAAAACACACATCACACCTGATACCTGTGACGACTAAGGATAAAATAAGGCAATAATCAATAAATGATATATTCTAGACACAGTGTGATTTTGAGCCACCTAAAGTACTGTGAGGTGTTATCTGTGAGAGACAAAATTTTCTCTGCCTTTTGCCTTTGGTACTGCCACAGGACTTGCCCTAAGGTCTGTAGTGCAAAAGGGATATTGAAGGGGTATATATAGCAGGGGTGGGGTGGGGGACAGAGAGTGGGAGTAGTGGCTTTAGTCCTTTCCTTTGACTGTACTATTCTGTAAGAGGGGCTGAACCTTGACTTGATACTTAATAGAAATGCTGAAGAGAACCTGTGCAAAATAAAATATTTAGCACTGATGTCTGATATGATATCACACAGTTTCTACTAACGTAGATATCTATGAGAAAAACTAACATATGCTGATTAATTTTTTATTTTCTAACATTGTTCTCCAAATACCAGTTTTGGCCCCTCAAGCAAGTATTAACAGCAGTTAGTCTGTCTGCAAGCACATTTGGCTTTGACAGGATTGTTGGATGCCAAAGTGGAGAATATGTTTTGTCCTTAGTGATATCTGGATCTTTGCTTTGCTTTTTGCCAAATGATAATAGAGAAAATTCTTAAAATGTTGAATGATTTTTGGATCAGATGAATTTTTATGTTTCTTCTAGAATTTATAAGAAAAGTAGTTTGTAGAAAGGAAAATATTAACATTTCTTTATATATGAATAGTTAAAGCAAGTTCTTGGCACATCTGCCACCTTACAATTCAAATCTAGTCCAGCGGTTTAAAACTTGAAATGCATGTGAGATTATAATTTTGTTTCATAGGCTTGCAGCAGTACTGCTTGGTCCAGATCCTGTATTAATTCTGATATTCAAGCACGCTTGCCTTTGACAGCAGCAAGGGCAAAGACTGGTAACACAAGAGAAGTGAAACAAACCTTACAGAATAAGTGTTTCCAATTATGAGTTATCAAAATCTTGTTTGCAATTACTATCTTTCACTGTCATCTAGTGTCCAAAAATACTTTCTGCAAGTGTTTGGTGCTTAAACAGAAGAATGAAATACTAATTTTTCCCAACTTCATTTAAAAACTTTTAATCAGAAGGTAATTCCTAAAGTTGGATATTCAAGGTTTATTTCTGTCCATACAGGTACTCAACCTTGAAAAAGTCTATGCTGCTGAACATGCATAATTACCAAGGAAATATGAAATGGAGGAAGGAAATACAGAGCTTCAAAAAAAAAAAAAAAAAGAAAACCATTACAGAAGGTAGTGGAAGGAACAACAACTATGAGGTCTCACTTGTGTCAGGGCTTTAAGGGATTTGTGGCTTAGAAGAAAGCACAGTCAAAATAGGTCAGTATATACTATGTCAGAGGCAACAAGAAAATATATTTAGTGAAGAAAAACCATCAGAATATATTGCTTAAAAAAAATCCAAATAACCCCCCGCAACCCTAAAACTTTAATTGACAAAACAAGAACATGTATTAAATATATTTCATACTTTCCTAAGAATAGTTCATCTTTCCTACATAAAGTAGTAAGAAAGCAGGCTTGAGTCATGCTCCCTTGGGCACTTGAAAGGTAGTACAGTGAGCATTGCTTCAGCTTGTGCAGTGAAGAACAGAGCCATATTGAGAGCTTATATGTTTCAGCTTTACTCTTCATAAACACCCATGTTTATAATTTTAATTAGTAATATGGCACTGACAATATCTGATCACCCTTTCAAGGAAATATTTGTTAGTTTTCAGAATAAAAGATCATATTAAATTGTTTTTTCTACCTACGTGTACTTGCCACAGCCACATAATCAAAGTCAGTTTTCACTTCACAAGATTCAAATACTGTGCAATTTATTCTGAGTAAAGTGAGGAATATGTTCACAAATGTGAAAGGAAACAGGATGACAAATAAACATAAATAACCTGAGATGCTGTTAATCTCTTTAGCCCTGGTGAAATAAGACTCAAGGAATGATGACCCCAGGCACTTAAAATGACAAACTTAATACAAGGCACTAATAGCTATTCTTGAACGTAAGGTTGGTGCCAAATGTACATTACCTGCTCATTTTGTAAATGTTACTCCAAGGGCAAAAGGCATTATAGTGAAGCTAAATAACCTAAAATTACATAAGGACAATTTATTAACATAAAAAAACATTAATAAAAGTGTGATTTTAAAAAAATGTTTTAAAAGTTGGCTTTAAAAAAAATGCCACGAAAACCAAAACACAAAACAATAAAACCTCACCAATTATTCTGAATAATAATTGAAGAACAGGTAAATGTTGCACTTATATTAAAGTATTAAAGGGAACAGATCAACATTTATCTGCTCATCCTTGCAACATGGTAGCAAAAATTTCACAGGTTCAGCTGAAGGAATCTGGATTGCTGTCCATACAATTTAAGATTATAAAATTAATAAAGCCCTCACAAAAATTCTGTTTTAAAATATTTATTTGGCAATTCATGGAAAACTAAACTAAACTCAATATTAGTGATCAAGGTAGAAACTGAACTTAAAAAGGTAAGGAGAATAAAGGTTTCAATCTGTTTGATATTACTTTAATTAACTCTTTTCTTCCTGTATTTACTACATACAGAAATAACCAATGACATTTACCAGTTTTCAATGGACTGATGCCTCAGAGATTTTGATTTTTAATTTTATAGATTTTAGAAGTTAGTGTAGTTTTAATGTAACAGTAAAGTAACTTCAGTAGCTTAAT
>JAWWEU010000081.1:112873602-112978059 GCA_035583155.1 Acropternis orthonyx | reverse complement strand
TAAAGCTTCTGCTCTCCTTATCTTATCTCCTACTAAATTTGCCTGGAGTTTTTTTCTCCTCAGTCTTTAAGGCATCAGGCAAAAGAAAACACACCATCATCATCTTTCAGTTGTCAGCTTACTGTAATGAGTGGTGATGTCTGGTTATGGAATCCTGCTTAGTGTTAGAATAAGATGAATAGAAGGTGATTTTTAAGTCTCAGTATGCCCTCAGAGAGGTCTGCATGGCAAATTCCATGACACTTGGAGTCCAGTGAAATATGTATATTACTTATTTTTTCTTCTATTGCTTCACCTAGTAACTAACAAAATTACAGTAGCTCAAGGTTATGAAAGTATCCTAACTCATTTTCTGTAAAGAAAACAATTTATTCTATAAACTTGAACTGTAATTTCCTTGCATTAAAATGTACTGAAAGAAAATAATTAATTAGCAGCATTAGAATTCCATAGAAAGTACCATACCATACCAGAAATTACTGTCCTACCTAAATTGTTGCTTTAAGAAAACAAACAAACAAAAATTTATAAACTTTTATTTTTTTGTTTGTTTTGCTTATCTTTGATTTTTGAACACAGTCACTTTGATTGGAACATAACTTGGAACCCATTAAGCAGTTCAAGCACCTTCAATCCTTTGTGAAATTAATAATATATACCTAGTATAATATCTCAGTATCAGTAAATTAAACCTTTGATGTTATGCTACATTGGACCTCTAAATTTCTACTTGCTGTTTGTTAGAGCATTAGAAATATTCAAGGATATAACTTTTGGAAATATCAAGAGACTTTCCGACAACTTCACAATCATTTGACTGTAGAAGAAACAGAACAAAAATAACTGACTTTCTGAAAACCCTCTTAACCTCACAAAGGATTCTGCATGCTATATTTTGCATTGGAATTCAGAAGATATTCCTAATATTGGCCTTTAAAGAAAATGACAAATTCGTTCTTGCTAAATGAGAGATTGGAAAAATAATTAAGAACCAATTAGGGAGAAAGAAATAAATGACATGGGAATGGCATACAGGTTGCTAGACCATTGTTTTGGTTTTTTTATGTATATTCTCTTTTCTGTTCTGTGATTGCTGTCCTATTCCTAAAAAATGTTTAAAAATAATAAAAGAACTATTTTAAAAATATTTAATTGGAAAAAAATTAAAAAGAAGTGTGAAAACTTATGAAACCATAGATCAAGACTGAATATAGATCCCAGGCATAACCCACACCGTGTTTGAATTTAAAGAGCTTAAAAAAGCAAATCCTGTCACTAAACTCCGAGAGCCCAAACACTTGCTAGCAGACAGGTTAAAAATGTAAAGACTACCAATGACCTCTAGTGTTGAGGTTTCAGTACTGCAAGATACTGTTGCTAGGAATAAACCACAGCATCCACAGACTACTATTCAGCTATTACTGTAACACAGAAGAAGCTCTTTTAAAGAAGAAAATTTTTTTTACTTTTAACTAAAGCTAACTGCAGCATAAATACTCTGCCATTTTCCTTAAAATCTAGTTTAAAAACTTAGTGGAATACTGTTTGGACTGAAAGCACCTGTTTCTGTTGATGCAGGGGGGAACATGCTGCACTTTCCTCTGCGCCTATTTCAAGAACAAGGATTATGTATCAGACGAGATACAAGCCTGGCTGGCTAATAAGCCCAGAACTGGTAGAACAAGGAGAGCAGGAGACAGTGAACGAAATCCCAACACGAAGAGTCTATTATATTTCATACTGTTGCTGGATACACATCCTTTGGACCATTTGCAGAGAAAGGACAAAGCAGTTTTGCTTTCTAAGGTGACCTTCATGCAAGGAAAAGGCTGTTACTGTCCCTTTCGCAAACAAATGTCCCTGTTGCATATTGCCCTTATCAGCCATGAGGGTGGAACAGAACAAGCCCAGATGCACAGATGCAGTTATAAAATGACAAAATGACAGTACCTAAATCAATTGCCCATTGAGGCTTGAGACGAAATGCAACACTTGTCTTTGGTAACACCACAGAATTCTTAGCCTTACTCTTACAGCTCAGACTTTGTTTTAGATTTCCTGTGCACTTTTATGAGACGTGGGCTAATTTTTTTTGCTACTATATATTAAAAAAAAAAAAAGTCTACAACTTCAGAGAAATATGAAAAATTGTCTAGGGAAAAATCACCACAGTAGGATGGTTACAAAAGATCCTATGAAATTTGCTGTGAAATTCTTTTGTGGTTTACCTGAGTATTCAGAGGGACTGCACAAACATAGCTGAACTGAAATCACAAAGTGATCTTCTGAGGTTTTCCAGGGTTTTCTCTGGTCACCAACGGCTGAAGAGAGTCACCTTTCTGTGTCTATTTCCACTTTCAGATCCTGCTTGCTCTGACTCATCACTTTTTTCCTCTTAATATTTCTTTCTTTTTTCTTCCTAACAACAATATTAAACACACTGCTGAGCTATTCCTTACAGCTATATGAGTTTTCATGTGCTCTTTAGCACTTTGATTATTTTAAATGCCTCTATTTTAATGCTCCTTCTTGTACCAATGTGAATATGTTTGGGATTTTTTTTCAGAGTAAACTTGTGCAGTACTCTAGCCAATCTTTATCTCCAATTTGAGATTATTTTTACCATAGATTTTGAGAAATGTAATCCTATAATTAGAGGGAAAGTCACCATAAAACTTCTTGCCAAGGGTTTGACTCTGTTAGCTGTAAATTGATTGCAGCACTGTTGGTGTTATAGGTGCAACAACACGGAGCCCAGGCTTGGCTAGACTATCATGAATTTCTTCTTCACTAGTTTTGCAGTCCTGGCTGAGCCAAACGATGCGTAAAGCAAATTCCACTCCACTTCTATGATTTGAAATCCTATATAGAGCATTAGCTGTGTGTGTTGATTCTAAGATTAGCTGTCTGCAGTAAAATCCCCAAACACCCTGATTCACGTTGGAATATACTTCACAAAAAAACATTAAGAGGCATAATGATCTTAAGGGTGTGTGGGAAATAAAAAGAAAAAAGGCTTTTTAAGATGGTAGTCTGGAGAGTTTCCGAATTACAGATAACTGCAGGAAATCCTTGAATTTCTATATAGCTCTGGAGAGCATAATGAAAACCCAAGCTTAACCACATTCAGATTTTAAGAAGTATTTGGCAAAGACCAGAGTTTTCTCTTCTTTTGTATCCTATGCAAACTCATAAGTTGAGTTAATACTTAGAGGAACATTAAACAAAATTCTTTATGATAGTTTCTCCAGCTATCTTTAAAAAATACCCTCGTAATTAAGCTGGAAAAAAAATTCAGCAATTTCTTCTGCAGATTTTCTAGGTTAATTGATTCTTCATCTGGGTTTTGTGACTATTTGAAGACCACCAATACTTTTTATCTCACAGTCAGAAAAGGTATATTTTGCTAAGATTAGGGGATATATGTAAACTTGGCAATTCCTTTTGCCTAGTTTTCTAGAAATTAAAGTAATGAGAGAAGTAAATCTGAAAAGACACACACAAAGAAAAATGTAAATGAAAATCGAGTATCTTTCAAAGGATTTAATAAGCAGACAAAAAGCCCAGACTCCACAATCTGGAGAGAGCTACTGCTAAGAGCCTACTCAGATTCATCAGTTATATAAAAACATAGTTCAAAAACTAATCAGTATTATGTAACAAAGCAGAGGAAAAGAAACTGAGAAGAGTAATGTGAACTGGAAGCTATGAAACATGGTCCATAGCCAGCCAAGGCAGGGGTCAGTTGCTTTTTTTTACCCCCTATAGTTCTAGAACTAAACACTGAGATTTGTAACAAGGTGCTGAAACTGTTAATGACATGAAAATTGCTACTAATTAAGAAAGTTACTGGAACAGACATAGAATTTTTAAGTCCAGGTAACCTGGAATTGTACACTGTGGTCCACCAAAGTTATTATTATAAAAATATGAAAATCAGAGAAACTTCAGAAGACTGGAAGTAGTAATGTTAGTGCAATGCTCATAAAGGGTAAATAGATAAAACTGCTTAATCTATAGTCTGACATGATGCCTATAACACACTTATGCCAACAGTTCAAGTCAGTTAATACAGATAGAAGGATTAAGAACAGTTAATTTTGCTTGGAAAGGTTCTGTGAAAATGGATTCAAACCAGTAAATTTTCATTGACTGGGATTATGTATTTGAGGAGACAACACATGTACTGCTTGCTGAAGTTAATTTCTTAACTGTTAAATATGGAACAATGGCAAACTTTATGCACAAACCTGATTTTGTACCTACAGTGTAAAAAAATAAAGAAAACCAAAACCTCAATCCAGTCTTCAAGGAAACAGTGATATTGTGCCAGGAGCAGGGATTTGGGTCATCTCTAGCTGACACCACGGGTCACAAGCCAGTCAACATCACAGCAGCTGGCCTGAAAATGTCCATCACCTGGCACTCCAGAGACCCAGACTTGGCTTTATGGTTTTGACATATTTACATGTTTTTCTTTCTTTCCTGTGCTCAAATAATTAGGCACGTATTGATCTCTATTGCCTCTCACATGCTTATTTCAGCAGAAGAGAGTAATTTGTAAATAGTAGAGATTTTTATGTATTGGTTTCTGTTTAGTTGTCCTCTATACATTGGAGTATAAATATGCTAAATGTGATTTTAGAAATGCATTTTAGAAAGTCATTAATTTAAGAGCTTTGGATATCCTTAGCTTCAAAATAGCCTATCACAATCTCCAGCTCTCTAAACAATTCCTCTCTACACATATTTGAACAATCTATACATGCTTTTAAAATGCATAGGAAACATAAATGGTGATTAAACCAGCAGTCCTCTGAGCTGCTGTGTTGGAAAGCTGAAGAGCAGAGCAAATTCCAAAGCTGCAAAACTCTGAAAGAGGATTCTACCAGCACCCACGCTTGATATCATCAATGAATATAAAATAGCTCCTACGAGTGAGTAATGAATGCAAATGCACTCAGAATAGCCAGTTTTATTTTTTTTCTTTCTTGAAAATGCTTTAAAACCTAGTTTAAATTAGCCTACACCAATACTGTCTTTTAAAATAATATAACTAGGTATTTAGGAATGTTTAAAAGGTGTAGTCTCTTCTGGAGATGCAAAGAATCATCATTTCAGTGTACTTCATCATTTCCATTTCCTCTGTTAACTGAGGTCAATGACTAATTCTTTGAATTAAGACTCTGAGAGCTGTTAAAAAAAAAAAAAAGACAGGTTTTTTTTTCTATTCCATTCAGAAATAAAAATGAAAGAAAAAGGGCAGAACACTCAAAGTTACCAGAACAAAGGACAAACAATTAATTCAATATGTTAATATTCAGTTAACAATTCATCTTCATGGAAGTACAAAATGGGGTTTATTTATTTGGTTTAAGGCTCTTAGTTGATTTAAATATATTAATAAAATACATTAAACGAAGAGTTTGTCTTAAATTTCTAGTTTGTGCTACTAGATTTGGGAAGGTGAAGGGAATTTACATGTTTATTTGAAGAGGCAATTAGTCCCTATCAACAAAACATAACCCCCCCAAATGTCTAAACTATTGACTCAGATTAAATATAACCATACTTTTCTAACCTTTAAAAAATAGACTGAACATTAAAATGTAAATATAGAACAAGTGGACATCATCTGGAAGCATTTAAGTTTGGCTCTCTGAAATGCCTGATGAGGTCCATTTCTAGGTCAGCTGCTGTGATGCTGGCTGGCTTGTGGCCTGTGGTTTCAGCTGGAGATGCTGAAAATCCCTGCTCCTGGCATAGCACTGCCATTTGCATCTGGATTCCTATACTGTTCCAGGGGTTACAGTGAGAAGTAAGTTCACTGCCAGGGCTAAGGGAAGAACTGAAGCCTCACAGGTATGCCTGCACCCCTTGGTTTATAAATTCTGTCTTTATAGTTACAGAACCAAGGAAGTGGCTGATGCAAATCATGAAAGAATCAGTGTATGTCATCTGTGAACAGAAAGACCTTTAGATATTTAGAAGGCTATTTCATAAAACAGTATGTCCTGTTTCACAACTGTAAAACAAGCAAACAAACAAAAACCCGTCAAGTTTTCTAGCAATGCAGGCTAATTAATTCCTGGAATAACTTCTTCAGCTGAAATACCTGCCTATGTAATTAATTTTATTGTTAGCACAAGCTAAAATTTAAAACTGTGATTGTATATGTGAACAAGGAGACCTGCATGGATTAACAAGGAGCTACTGGACAAAAACAAACAGAAAAAGAGAGCCTATGGAGGGTGGAAGCAAGCACAGGTAACCTGGAAGGAACATTGAGAAACTGTCTGAGCAACCAGGGATAAGGTTAGGACTACTAAAGCCCTGATAGAATTCAACCCAGCCACGGATCTCAAGGACAACAAGAAAAGCTTCTACAGGTATATCAGGATAAAAGGAAGACTAGGGAAAATGTGTGTCCTCTCCAGAAGGAAATGGGGGAGCTAGTTACCTGGAATATGGAGGAGGTTGAGGCACTCAGTGACTTTTTTTGCCTCAGTCTTCATTGGCAAGTGCTCCAGACACACCGCCTGAGATGTAGAAGGCAAAGGCAGGCACTGGAAAAATGAAGAACTGCCTGCTGTAGGAGAAGATCAGGTTCAAAGCCATCTAAGGAACCTGAAGGTGCACAAGTCCATGGGATCCGATGAGATGCACCCACAAGTCCTGAGGGAACTAGAATAAGAAGTGGCTAAGCCACTTTCCATCATATTTGGGAAGTTGTGGCAGGTCAGTGAAGCTCACTGGAAAAGCAAATCCCTAATTTTTAAAAAGGCAAGAAAAGAATACAGGTCTATGATTAACACAGATTTGCTTGCTAGCAGCTCCCTAACTCCAGCTCTTACTAAATCTCTAAGATATAAGAAGGTTTTTACAATGAGGGGAGTAAAACACTGGAACAGGTTGCTCAGGGAGATTGTGGATGGTCCATCCCTAGAAACATTCAAGGTCAGGCTGGACAGTGGTCTGGGCAACCTGGTCTAGTTGAAGGTGTCCCTACCCATGTCAGGGCTGTTGGAACTAGATGGTCTTTAAGGTCCCTTCTAGTCCAAAACAATCTATGATTCTATGAACATGACTTAATTGCTTTAATATATAAAAAAAACCCAAAGCAGATAGACAGTGAAAAATGGGAATTCTATTCTCAGTGACACTAAATATTCAGTAATACTAATACAGCAATACCTTTCTATAAATGTAGTATTACTGTTGTTCCATGTAGTCTTCAGTATATAGCTTGTTTGGCCTTATTGGGTTCAGTATCATCTGTGTGTTGAGAAGTGGTGATGTGGGAAGGTCCAGTTGGTACATTATGCAAATGGAGCCTCTTAAAAGAAAATGCTCGGCAGGGGATTTCTACAGGATTATTCAGGCTTGCCTGTTTTCCAATGACAGCTTCTGTCCTTAACCACTTCTGAGGTATGTCCATTCTGACTTATTTTATCTGAGGCTTAAATGTCCTTTGCATATTTCTGCCAAGGTCCGAGAACTGATCTCATGACCTAAATGTGAAATTGGAACTCACTATCCCCTTCCTACAAGAAACTTTGGCAGTAAAGAAGAAAAATCACCTGTGAATTCAAAACCCGTGTAGTCAGAATTACTGAAACATACTGAGAAGCCACACAATGTTAAAATCACTGGTTAGGAATGATCTATAAAGAGGTCAGAGGGAGTGGTATGCTTTCAAAATGGCATCAGCTGCTCTTGAGTCATTGACCATTCAAAAACAAATTACTGATTGCTTATGGACCAGTCAGTGCTCTGGGAAAAAAGCAAGAGATGAGATAGTACTTGGTGTTTGCTATGGACTGCCAGGCTATAAGGATAATTGAAGTTCTTGAAGTCTCTCTTGAAACATGCTGGAGTACTTGTGTTGTTGGAGACAGGTATTTACTTTGCATATTGCAGTTCAGAATGGTAATGTGTACTTTGTGCCTTAAAAAAGTACTATTTTTAGAAGTGGTTGTTTAGCTGCAGGAAGACTTAAACTGAAAATTAATACTTACTGAAGCTTACTTTGAGAAATGCCACAAAGCATCAACAGAGAAGGCAGGAACTTGACTTTAAAACATGAGCCTGATTTGGCAGAGAAATGAATGCAGCTGTTTCCAGTATTTGAAAAAGGGGGAAAAAAAAACCCTAAAAAAACTTGACAAGAAAAAAAATCAAGGGAAATTGATGAAGATAGCAATGTGTTCTGGTTTTGACTGGGACAGAGTTAATTTTCCTCTTAGTAGCTCGTACAGTGCTGTGGTTTTTTTATTTAGTGTGAGAATAATGTTGATAACATTCTGTTGGTTTAGTTGTTGCTACATGGTGTTTACTGCAAGTCAAGGACTTCAGTTTCCCAGGCTCTACCAGTGAACAAGATGCACAAGAAGCCAGGAGGGAGCAGGGCCAGGACAGCTGACTGAACTGGCCAAAGAATGTTACACTCAATATATAAACGGGGGGAGTTGAGGCTGGGAGGGTCCAACCACTGCTCAGTGCAGGGTTGGGCATCAATCAGTGGGTGGTGAGCAACTTATTAGGCATCAATTATCAATTGTCTGTCCCGGGTTTTATTTCTTACCTTTTTTTTTGTCTCCATTTCCATTATTACTACTACTATTTTTTTTATATATATATTTCAGTTATTAAACCATTTCTATCTCAACCTACAGGTTTTATTTTTTTTTCCCCTATTGTCCTCCCCATCTCACTGGGGATGGGGTCTGTGTGAGCAAGCAGTTTTGTGGTAAATATGTGGCCAGCTGAGATTAAGCCAAGACACAAGTGAGGAAGCAGAAGTACACAGGGAGAATTTATGGCAAGCAGAGTTAAAGAAAATAGGAAGATGTGGTTTCTTGAGTACATTTGGAACTAAATAAATACTGACAGTATTGTTCCATTACTGGCATGGCAGATTACAATCACATAGAAAAACTGTCAGCAGACCTCACTCTGATACTATGGGACTGTGACCCTTGACCATGACAGTGCTGTGCCTGCCTCACTGCCAGCCTTGGCTTCCAGCTTGCCTTCCCTTGAAGAGCAGCCTGCTCTTTTTGCTCTCTGATTACAGCTGCATAAACCTGTAGTTTAAAAAAGACAACTAGTATAACAACTTTGGCACCCAAAATTAAAAGCACACAGCGAAAAACTCCTTCAGTCTTCTTATCTACATTGCAGAATGTGAAAAAAATATACAGGTGTATCGTAAACACTATCTTGAAAGAACAATAGCCTACATTTGCTACAGCACTTTGAAAATGTTAAAAATTATAAGTAATCTTGATTCAATGCTTTATTTTTGTATACCCTGGAGTAAAATAATCTTCAGAAAAATACAGCTTTTCTAGGATAGAAGTGATGGATATAGTGTTAAATGTTAGGTTTTGTTCAGACAGGCTTATGAAAAAAACCTGTAATTAATTGTTTGGCATGAAGTGGCTCTGGATCACTTTGAGAGGAAGCAACATAATGAAATGTTACAAGAACAAGCCAGAACAACCTGCTCTGCTAGCAGCACTTTGCTTACTCCTCATAATTGAAGTTCCTGCTTCAGTCCAGCTTGAGCTGCCTCTCAAATCAATCAACAGTTGTCCTACACGTTCTGTAAAAAAGGGAACAATGCTTAAATGCCTGAAGCCTCATTTTATGCAATTGTTGAGAGCCTGAGCAGCAGAGATGCTTTACCAGAAAACTACAAACCCTGTTGGTACTGCTGCTTCACTGTTTAAAGAGATGCTGCCACTACTCTTGCTGATCTCTCAGCTCCTCAAACTTCAAGGGGTCACCCTCAGTAGTTTCTCCTCAAGAGAATTCTAAGGAGACTTATTGGTGCTTACTAAACCTCAGGTTTTTTTAATCTGTTTATAGCATGCATGGCACTTGTTCTGTCAAGTTCTAGTTGGACATCATTCCCTTCACACTAAAGATTAGTCCTTCGTCACAAAGAGTTTATCATGGAGAAGACCATTTTAGGAGATGCAAAAAGCAGAAGTTGACATCTGTAGAACTAAAACAAAACAACTTTGGCATAAGCAGTAATATATTGTAGAAAACTGCCTTGAATTACTTTGATAGAAACTAGTTTTATATTTCCCATTACGTCTGTTCATCTGAGTACCAATATCTTCTCAGCTCCATTCACTCTTGTAGTCTGAAGTGCCAAAAGCGTCTTTCACAATGTGGGTAATTTGGACACATCTCCCAACAAGCTGCAAAGTTGGGGAGTACTTGTTTGTGGCAACTGAGGGTAGAGCAGCCATGTTTACTTTTAAAAGCCCACAAAAATGGTGTTTTCCAAGAAATACCTGTTTGGACCAGCTGTGACTATTCAATATTGTCTTTAACATGTCAAACAGACAGGAAGCTCTCCAATGTAGCAGAAGTGGCTACTAAGAGTCTACTGTGAAAACCATAAGCCTGGTCCAACTTGTGAGAAGTGGTAGACTTACAAACTGGTGAACTAGAAGTAAAAATAAAATTAGGCAGAGGGCTGTGTATATGTTTAAACACACCTAAAAGGAAACTTTTGTGAGGGGAAGAAAATGCTTTATATAATAAGCCTAGCTGTTTCCTGAGTGCATAGATTCACAGAATCATACAACGGCCTGGGTTGAAAGGGGACTTTAAAGATCACCTAGTTTCAACTCATATGCTGTGGGCAGGGACACCTTTCACTAGACCAGGTTGTTCAAAGCCTCATCCAACCTGGCCTTGAGCACTTCCAGGGATGGGGCATCCACAATACCTCTGAGGCAACCTGCTCCAGTTCTCACAGGAAAGAATTATTTCCTGATACCTAAACCAACTGGAAGGGGAAATTAGGTCACCCTAAAGCCTTCACTTCTCCAGGCTGAACAAACCAAATTCTCTCAACCTTTACTCATAGGAGAGTTGCTCTACCCTTGTAATCAGTCTGGTGGCCTCCTCTGGGCTCACTCCAGCAGGTCAATGTCCTTTCCGTGCTGGGAACCATGATATGCTTGCACACTCTTTTGCAATCCTCTTCTCATGTGCAGAGTATATTCTATAGTTGAATATACTCTGGCTGCAGTATTATGCTTTGAATTTCCCATATTCCATGAGCTGCTGCCTATGGTGTATGTTACAGAAGAAGAGGTCATGGTGAGGCAGCAGGGAAGGTACAATCCAGCTGTATGCTGTGCTCATGGGACCTTGGCTGGAGTATGTCTGTAATACCAGTGTCGTGATCCCCACCTGCAGTTCTGAGTCAAGCAAACCATTTGCTTGTACCCCTCTCCAATTCACTCTTCTCTATTTTATGTGAAATTGTCCTAAGCCTCTAAAGAAAGTGAAACAGAAGTGTGATGTATGCGAGATTCACTTTTGTTTTCTCAGACAGGAATAAGAGGACGCTTCCCACCCTACCACTCACGGACTTCTTTGTGTCAAAAGCTCTCCAGGCCCCCACAAGGGCCCATCCTCCTCCACAGGGACGAAGGCAGGCAGCATGGAGCCCGGCCTGGGTGGTGAGCACACTCGGGGCTGCCCTGTCCTACTGGTGCGGAGATGAGTTTAATGTTTTATAAATGTGGACAAGGGGCTGCCACCCACCCTGTCTAATGTGCTGGGGTAACCTGTCACATTTATACGGTGTGAAACTTTAATTCTGCCTAGCAACTGGAAACGCAAACAGCCATTGTCTTAAATGCTGAAATGATAGCCAATGCCTATAGCAAGAAAACAATAAAGTGACAGAGAGGCCTTGATTCCTGTGCTATGAATCCTTCTCCTTTTATTTATCCAATTTATCCTTGCTAGCAGGTATAATTTTTAAGTCTTTACAGAATTAATGTGTGTTTGGGAAACAGACATCATTTAGATAGACTGGCCTTGGTGATCTCACCTTTTCTAAGTGACAGGTGATATGTAGAAGTGTGATAGAAACATATATGTGTAGTTAGAAGTTACATTTCATAGCAAAAGTGTTTGATAAGTTTCTCTGTAGAATCTGACATTTTTGTATTTGTTCAGGGTGTAATAAAGTATTGAAAGACATTTAAAAACACCTAAACATCTTTTTTAAAGGTTTTTTTTAAAAATTCAAAATGCCAGTGAAGCGCACAAAAGTTATTTCAGTGTAGTTTTTTTTACAATAAAACTCAAAACACGGGACAGATTTCTAAACCTCTCTGTAGATTTCCGAAATCTTTGATCTCTTGTCATCTCAGAGTCAAATGAAATTGAAGTTCTGGGATAAGTGCAGTGACTTCCAAAAGCCAGTTGTATCCCGGGCTGCATCCAAAGCAGCGCGTCCAGCAGGCCGAGGGATGTGATTCTGAAACAGAGTCGGTTTAGATTAGATATAAGGAAAAACATTCTTTACTGTGAGGGTGGCGAGGCACTGGAGTACGTTGCTCAGGGAAGCCGTGGACGCTCCACCCCTGGCAGTGCTCAAGGCCAGGCTGGACGGGGCTCTGCTTTAGTGGCAGCTGTCCCCGCCGTGGCAGAGGGGCTGGCACACTCCGCTCTTCCGGAATGTGTCCCAGCCGTGGCACAGGGGCTGCCACACTCCCCTCTCCCGGCTGCCCTTCCCACCCTTTCCCATCCCGGGCTCCCGCCCGGCCCAGCGCGCCGCTTCCGCCGCACCGCCCCTCCCGCGCACCGCCCCCTCCCGGCAGCCCTCGCGCCGGAAGCGGCTGACGACAACAACAAACACCGGCGGCGGCGGCGGCCGCGCCAGGGAGGGCAGCCCCGCTCCCGCTTCCCGCTTCAACACCCCCGCCCCGCCTCTCCCGCCCGGCCTGCCTCTCCCGCCCCGCCGCTTATCCCCGCCCGGGCACGGGCCCCCCGGAGCCGCTGCGCGCCCCGCGGAGGCGCCGGGCCGCGCGGGACGGAGGGGACGCGCCGCCGCCGCAGGATGCGCGGTGCTGCCCGCGCCGGACTCCGCGGTGAGTGGCGAGCGTTGCCCGCCGAGCCGCGGCTTCCCCCGCCCGGCCCCTCCCGCCGCGGGAGGCGGGCACTGCCGTACCGAGAGGGAGGCCTGGGCAGGGGGCGGCGGGCGCGGCTGTGCCGGCGGGGCGGGCGGCACACAGCCGGGAGGGGGCTCGGGAGCACGGGGCTCTGCTGCCGGAGTGAGCCCCGCGCAGCGGGCGGGGGAGCGGGGCCGGGACCGGGGGCGGCCATCCCGCGGCGGGAGCAGCGCCGGGCGGGCCGGGGTGCGCCCTCCCTGCCCATCGCTCCGCTGCCAGGGCGAGGGACTCGCGGCGAAGTTGCTCTAAGGAATGACTCAGCCTGGCAGCGCCTCCGTGCTCGTCGGCGGCGGCGGTCAGGCAAGCGCCGTGCAGGAGCGTTGTGTGTTTACAAACGTTGTTCTGCCTTTTCCCTCGGTTGTTTACTTGTTCCTGCTCCCGAGGTAGCGTGTGTCGTGTGCTGGGTTTTCCCGTCGGATTCTCCTTATTGCTTTCCAGTAGACTTTCAGGCTGTTCAGTGCTGGCGTTTCGTTCTCACTGACCCCTAAAGTACTGGCTGCCAGTGGTCGAGAGGTAGAAATGCTAATATAAGTGCTGGGAGAATTAAATGACCCACTCATTGTAATGCTCATATTTCTTACTTAACGTCATCTAGAGAGGAAACAAAAAGTCACGTTCCTGAGATACTCAGATCCAACCCAGAAATGTTAGTTTAGACCTCATATAGCTCTAGCTTTTTTCTCTTGTGTCATTTGTTTTTTGTCTGAAGTAATTACATGGTATGTTCTGGCCATGAGGGCACCTCTTGTGGTTCATACTTTAAGCTTTTTGCCTTTATTTCTTTATGGGAAAGAATGAGGAGTTTAAGATTTGTGTTTTCTTCCTTCTTCCTTCTACTCACATAAGCATGTGTCAGAAGTAGTTCGTGCCATTGACTTTATGGAAGCACTTACAGTTCTGAAGGTGTATTTGATTGTATTGTAAAAGATGCCTCAGTATTGCTGGAGAAATAATGAGGGTGGGAAAACATACTTCTTACAGTTGAAGTTTATACAGCTGAGAAGTACTGTGAGGAATACTAGACACTATAAATAGAATCAGAATCATAGAACAGTTTGAGTTGGAAGGAACCTTAAAGATCATCTAGCTCTAACCCCCCTGCCATGGGCAGAGAGACACCTTCCAGTAGACCAGGTTGCTCAAAGCCCCATTCAGCCTGTCCCTGAGCAATTCCAGGGATGGGACATCCAGGACTTCTCTGGGCAACCTGTTCTAGTGTCTCACCACCCTTACAGTAAGGAATTTCTCTTCCTAATATCCAATCTAAACCAATCCTCTTTCAGTTTAAAGCCATTGCCCCTTGTCCTGTCCCATACATAGCCTTGTAAAAAGTCCATCTCAGTGGAAATGCTTCATAATTACGAAATCTTAAACTATTACAGTATATGTAAGTCATGAACTTTAAGAATCTGTAGTACCTTGGGAAGTTTTCAAAAAATGAAGCACATGAGGAAAGGACCTTACTGATGCTCTACTTTTGTACCAAGAAACAAATACTAACAAGAAAGAAATTAGGTATTTAAATATATTAAGTTTTGTGTAAATGAAAGTGTGGAAGATGTATTTGTATATCTGTAAGTGCTGTCTGAAACTCAAAGTGGTTTGATTTATTATGTTGGGAGTAGTAAAGAGAACAACTTGCTGAGAACACGAGGTAAGGGACCTTAGCTGTGCCAGTCATAGAGCTAGAAATACAAACAAGATCTTTTGCAATAATGGATTATTGTAAGATAGACCTTACTGCACTCTGGAAGAACATTATTGCTGTGTGCTTTGTAAAAGTAGCTATGTGTTTTGTAGATTGTAAAATAGCAATCTGTCTTACGTTTCATGTTGTTCTGGACTGGTGCTCAGCACAGATCGGGGTTAGTAGTCTCAGAGATCATATTCAAGGGGTTATCTCTCTCCCCATGTCAGGTTACTATATTTATAATTAGAAGTGTATGCAGCAGACGCACTGTGACTGGAGAAGAGGGCAAGGGTTATTTTGAGGTCTTTTGTGGTGTCTGTTTAGAAAATGGTATATCCCTGCATGTTGTCTGAGCAAAACTAAGGTTACAAAAGCATAATTTCTAAACTGTTAGTACATTTCTTAGAACTTCAGTTATTCTGATTAATTAGGGCATTGAGTTTATGTTGGGGATGGGAGAGGAGCACATGTTGATTTGTTCTTTTTGATAAGAAGGTGGCAGGTACAGTAGGATCACTTCAAAGAATTTTTGTGTGTTATCGTGTAGAGTATATTATCGTCAGTGTGTTCTTCAGTCTTTATTTGGTTTTAAACTAGCAGTTAGTTTCTGTGGAAGACTGGCTCAGAGCAGTGTGAGGCTCTTGAGAGCACAGGTTGGGTTTATTCTAATGTTATGGTAAAAGGAAACAAATTAAAATGAAAAACTGTAGCGTGTGTAACCAGCCATCACAGGAGCTACTTCAGTCATTTGGATACTGCCCAGGCAGTCATGTGTCTCCTGCATATGAAATATTGCTCAAGAAAGTTGTGCTCCTGTTTTTTGGTTCACAGCTCAGTGACAATATATGAACAGTTTCTGATGAGGAGGAGGGGAGAAAAAAGCTAATACCTTACAACTTTCAAGCACCCTATTAACGATTAGCATTCTGATGCAAAGTTGTTAATCAGTATTACTGAGTAGCAAACCCTTGATTTACAAGATGCCAATTCATGTAATATGGTATTATACTGAAGGACCTGATTGAATGCACTGATATCAAACAGACAAAAAAAAAATCACTAATATGTAGATTAGTAATCTAATTGCAAGAATTACAGAGTGTCTATTTTCTAGATGATTTGTCAGAGTAACAATTTTGGTGTACAAGTTGAAAGATCCTTACTTGAATTTTTTGTTGCAAAAGCCTACAGCACGATTAATGGTGATAAAGAAATTGCTAAGCAATTATTTTTGTGAGCTAATTAGCATTCAATGGTTGTGCAAAAGTCACTTGTCTATTTATGAGTTAATTCATATTGCAGATCCATTCTTTAGTTTTGAGTTCACTTGAAGTTGGAAGACATCATAGCCATGTATTGGCATTTTCTATATCCATTTGTAAGCAAGATTGGAAGTGGATATACTTTGTCTTTTCTAGTGGGATTCATGCATAACTAAATTGTTAATAATACGTAAATAATATCTCAATATAAATTGTTAGAAGTTGTCAATAGACATATAAAAAAATTATTGATACATTTTCATTCAAAGATTGAGATGGGGCTGGTCAGGAGAAACACCAGGGATATCAGGGTGACTTTTACTTGTATCCTGTCCATCTCTAGGTGGGTATTTTTTTCTTTTGTTGTTCAGGTTTTCAGTCCATGGTTTCAGCAGAATTCTAAGCTTACAGTACCAGCTCAAGCAATGGCTCAGTCTAGCTTTTTATGTCCATCCAAGATGTTGACAGTTTCTTTTGGAAACAGATTTTGCAACTGGGCCTGCTGTCTTTATCGCATCAAGGTGAGATGATTACAGTGTGCTATATATAAAGCTCTAGTAGTTTGTCCATCTAGAAAACAAGCTGTTGTAGAATGTGGTAGCCTGCTTTATATGTGAAAAGGCTTATGTGCCATATGAATTTCTTTCTGACCTGCATTGATTACCTGTTGATTAAAAATAAAATGTAAAACTGCTTTGGTGACTAGCTGGGTTCCAAATGTCCTGCATCTGTCTTGCTGTGTAATGCCATAGGTTTGATAAGAAGAATGATGTGCAAGTATTTCAGAGCAGCTCTGCTTAAATAATGTTCTAATGAGTTTGCAACGTCAGAACATGCTTTTAATTTCTCTTTAGGAAATAGCTTATGTTTTCTTGCCTCCTAAGACTTACTTTTGAAACAATACTTTTGCTTTTTCAGGAGAGTAGTAAAGCTGTGGTAGTGAAATAGTGTTCAGTATTGCATGCTCTTTTTATTTGGAGGGATTAGGTGGAACTAGTATCTGTATGCTACATCAATCTTCATTATTATTCTTGAAGATGTGTTTGACAGGCCAGTATGCTGTTTTTCTTTTGAACAGATTGAAAACAATATGTATTTTAGAAGTAGAAAACAGCATTGGAGAACTAATTCAAGGGACAGTTTTACTTGTATCAATGATTCAAAAAAACGCATACCACTCTTAGCAAAGCTAAAATATAAATTCTGTAAGAGTTGCATTTTGCTAAGATCTGATTTCTGAAGGTTTGAGGTAGCTGTTTCTAAATTCACAAATTTTATTTCGATTTAGTGTTCAGGGTCTCTTTTGTAACTGATTTATCTGCCATTTTTTGGATATGACTGTTACAGGCTCATGCTACATTCTGTAAAATATGCTCCCCTGTGTTCTGTAGATAGGGCTGTAGCACTTTTTTCTTTTTATTATTTGAATGCTGGTTTTTTCCTGATATGGCAGTGACGCTTAATGTCAGTGGTTTATGTCCAACTTTGTTTTGAGTTTGTTGATGCCAAGTAGCTGGGCTGGTATGTCAAAAGTGTGGAAATTTGACCCTTATTTATTGTAGTTGTGCTTAGGATAGACAGTTCTTACAGAAAAAATGGTGCTTTTGTTTATACAGTTTTCTTTCCATCCTCCAGAGTGTGTATTGTTATTAAAATCAGATGAAGCTGAGATTCTTATATAAGAATATATTGTGTAACTGAACTAGAAGCTCTATTCTAATACATTGTGCTTATGCTATATTGCAAGTATTCTACTAGTAAACTGAGGATGACTTATTTGGCTATTTAAAAGTATTCTTTACAACGTTGTCTGCTGATTGAAAGAGACTTGATTCTCATCCAGTGAATGGATTAAAAATATGACTCAAAATTCTCAGTTCTGTCTGAATGAAGGGGAGAGGTAATGTGTAAACTTGCCTTTATTTTTTATGTGAAAGGCTTGGTGATAAAATACATATAAACTTCAAAAAGCAAATGTAATCTAACAACAATTTCACATTCACATTATGGCTGCAAACAGCACAACCAGGGTTCTGTAAAAGAGGAGTACAGTTTTAATACATCAGCTGTTGTGAGTTGTGGTTTTTGTTGGTTTTCTTGTTTGTGGTTGGTAGGGTTTTTTTTGGTTTTTTTTTTTTTGTGAGGTTATGTATTTCCAATGAAGGGATTTATTAGTACCATTTGTTAGGTGTTTTAAACTAGCAAAGATTTATATCCCAGGAAGATAAAGAAGGGCAGATGAAAATTAGGAAACACTTTCTTGAGATAAGAGACAATTCAATGTTCTTCAAACACATTCTGAAGCTTTTCTTCTTTCTTGGCACATTGATGTTAACTTCTTTCAGATTGATGCCAGTAGAGATCTGAAGGTGATTTATAATTATGTGACATCCAAAAAAAAGCTAGACATGATGTCTGAATATGTATTCCTAAGGAGGCTGGGGGTTGTATTGGCTCTGCTTTTCACTGATAGTCCCTTACTTACCTGTGTCAGATACCACTGAAATAAAAAAAGAATGTTGATGAATAGCAGGAGGTTTGTGGGTGACATGTGAATTATAAGTAACTTAAAGATGAGAAATTTGAGAAATTCCATCTTTAGATCATGAAAGTTCAAATGCTAAATGTACAGACACCAACATGAATAAGAAAAATTTAAACAAGTTTGGAAGTTGCAAATGATTTGAACAGTTTACCAAGATGGTGGTGGATTTCCTTATTACTGGAAAACTTTAATGTTATTTGAAAATGTGATTGCTTATTAATAGAAATTAAATCAGGAAAAACCTGTGATTATTATATAGGCAGTCAGACTGAATCACCAGGATCTTTGCTTGTGTTACATTTAATTGTTGTCAATCTTCTGCTTTCTTTTCTATCTGTAGTGTTTTCATTTCTGTGGAATAAATGCTGTTTAATCAGTCTTAATTTCTGTGCTTTCATCTTTTAAAGTAGGTCTGGCCAAAATTTTTCTCTTTTCCACATAAAAGAGAAACAAAAATTGTAGTACTATGATGGTAGATTTAGAGGGGAGGACTGGCTAAGTGGCCTCTTACACTATATTTTGAGAAACTGTGTCCTGAATTACATCTCTAGTAATTGCCCATTTTTGTGTTCTCTTAGCCTAGTCTTTGAGGATGCTGACTTACTTTTAATAGGGTTCCATTTATAAGAAGCAATCTACTAGTAAACGAGAATGGCATGGGAAGTTAGGAGTGTGAGTGATGCCTTCTGAAAATTCTCACTTGTCTTCTTGAATGATGGTTCTGATGTGTGGTAACCTCTGTATGCATTGGCCTCTTTCTAGCTTTAGTTGAAGTATAACAGTTTGTGGGGTCATGTAGTGAACGAGATCATGCAATCCATTTGGGTTATCAGCATCGTGGGGAACTAAGCTGTTTCTAACTTGTTACAGCAAAGCAATCCAGCTTATTCCATAGTAGTATGGACAGTTGCACCACTGAAAGATGAGGCAGGTAAAAGAGCAGGAGAACTGGCTGAGGAAAGGGATTCATAAATCTGATGCTCTTTCTCTGTCTGGTATGTGTGGTCTTGATTAACCAGAGAGAGAATGTTAGTGGAAGAAGCATTGGTGCCAACTTGTCTGATTTTGGTGTAAAAATTCCTTTCTTTCTCGTTGTCTGTTTCTTGCAGAATTGTTTCCAAACAGTGTAAATATTTTGCATGCTAATTATTTTAAGGAGTATATGTCTACAGGGAGAACCTTTTCCACCAGTATGGAGTTAGTCAGTAACTTGAATAAAACCACCTGAAGCTCCACGTAACCAAGAGCACCATTCTTTGCAAAGTGTATATATTAATTTCTGTAATTCAAGGAAGGCTTGTACTCTGTAAGTGCTTTTGAAATGACAAAATTATACATTAAAAAAAAGAAAAATCTGACAAAACCTTCAGTTAACTTTGTCAAAAAACAAGGTGCAGACAGCTGTGGAAAGACTTGTTTCCATCAATTAAAAACAAAACAAAAAAAAAAAAAGAAAAAGATAGTCTGTGTTTCCTAGCAATAAGATTGTCAGAAATCCTTTGTTTTCTGACTTGCACCTGCTAGCTGAGGCACAGAAGTTTCACTTTTTATCATGTAAGAGATGTGAGGTTTTGAAAAATGATGTAAAATTGTGTTTAACCGTTGGAGGAGAAAAACTTTTGTCTGATCTATCATATGGATTGTGTTTTGGCAGCTCCTCAAATCAGCAAAACCAGCAATTTTTAGCATAGATGCTAACCATCAGATCTGAAGTTTTACAATTATGTATATATGGAGTCATGACACAGTGCCTAATAATGTGCTTCTTGCCTCATGAATGTGTTTGAAACTATTGCTTTCCTAGAATTCACAATGTGAATTTTGTCTGAACTTGTAAGAGCTGCGTTGTTTGGGCCACACCAATTTCAACACTGCACTAAAATGCACAATGTTTTGTTGCCTGCCCAAATGCAGTTGATTTTGGTCTCCTGCTCTTTCACCATTGATGTTGTTGAGGATCTGTGAAGGCATTGCAGCTGAATAATACTAACTCAAGTATTAAGTTAGTATTACATAAAATGTTTCATGTTAAATGAAGAGAAAGGGGGAAGAAGCCTCCCATACTATGAAATACTGACTTTTGGAATTCCTCTCTAGTGAACTGGGAAGTAGGGGCTTAGGAATGTTTCCTGGTTGCTCTGCAAAATTGCCACTTGGTTCTTGGGTTGAGTGGAAGGGACTTGCTTTGCTAACCAACAACTGAGTTTCAGAGCTGTTAACAACACAGTGACTGTTGGAAATGCTGTAATTAAGTAACCGCCTCTGTGCCTGATGCACATCTCAACACAGTATAAATAGAGCTCCAGATGGCACCTTACAGATGTCAGGGATTGACAGCCTTTCTTTAAGACTACAGTGTGGCTTGAACATGAGGTTTAGAGGCTTTGATATAAGGTGATAATGGGAGATAGGATCTCCACCTGCAGTAACATATACCTTGGTGATTAGATATGTGGTCTTTTGGTTAAATTTATTCTGGAGGAGTGGGGGATGAAATTATTCTCTGCAGTTGGGTCATGAGGAGGTCTACTATTTGTTGATCACATAGCTTAAGAGGTTTTGGTTGTTTGGGGTTTTTTTTGAGTTTTCCTTTTAAGTTTTTAAAATGCCTTTTAAAGCATATTTCCTTTCAACAGTTGGTTATTCAGAAAAGGGTGTGCATTTGCACTGTATTTTAGAAACAGCCATTTCTGTTGCATAAAGCATTACTAAAGAATGTGTGCCCTCACAATGAGGTAATTCTTTTTTTTCTTCTGGTGGTGGTAGTAGTAATCTGCAAAATTAAGATATTTGTGTTTAGATGCACTGTTGCAGTATTAAAGAAAGCTCCTTGAAGTGTGCTTTTAGAGAGGATCTTACAACTAATATGAAGAAAGGTGTTAGTTTCATTAAATTCAGCTTCAGTTTCTATTTTCATTTTCCTTTGATACTGGGATTTATGTGCTATAAAATACGTGCTTGTGGGGCCTGCAAGTTGGAGCAAGAGAGCATTTTTTGAGAAAGGCACCTGAAAAAAAACCAAAGGAAGTGGAGGTAAAAGGCAGGTTTATAGAAGCAAACAAAATGAATTGTAAGGAACATTCTGCACTGGTCTTATACCTTTGTCTATTATAGAGTTGCCTAAGTCTAAGTGAAACAGGAAATCCTGCTTTAAAAGGAGAGGAGAAAGAGATAAAATCACAGGAGATGCAGCATCTCAAAGGCAAACCTTAAGATTTTTTTTATATCGAAGCACAGTTTAATAACATGTTAATGTGCCCCAAAGTTGATCCTCCATCTCCAGAAGTAATAAAGGTATATTCCCCTTGAGGGGAGATGTTATCCAAGAAGATATTTAGTGAATGAGGAATAGCACTTGAGTCTTTTTAAGCATGTGACGGACTTGTCAGCCTTTGCCTCAGATGAATTGCCCTTTAGACAGGCAGAAATTCTGTGGTGATGTCCTGTGAGACTCCTGACCCTTGTAATTGGGGGTAAAACTTATGACTCATATTGGAGACATTCTACTACCTGTAGTGTAGCCTCAGCTGGTCTGCAATAAGAAGAGAAACTTCTTTATGAGCAGCATACTGATGATGATCATACAGAGCTATGTGAAGGTCTAATAGCAGTGTGGAATTGCAGGCACTGAGTGAACACTGAGAGTCTTATATGGATCAGGTAGTTCTGTCTGCTTTCAGATTTGAGCCCTTTCCTATATAAGGGGGAAAGAGTTTGGACTTCTTCGTTGTATTTGACCTGGGAGATGAAGCATTGATTAAGTATGACACTTGGTGTACAAATGTGTAGTAGTAATTCCCTGGGAACAACAAGCAAGGTACCTTATACTGCTGATGTGTTGCTGTTTTAGATGGAATTTTAAACCACTGAGTTCAAAGGAAAGCCATGACTTTGGCATTGTTCAGTTTAAATTCTATGGAGTTAAAGAGAAAATTATCAGTAATCTGTTTGCTTAACTTTGGTTTGCAATCCAGTTTATAAAGGAAGTATGGGAAATGAGGTGTCAAAAACGTGTATTAACTTGAATGAGATAACATAGAGGAAACACAGTGAGTTTTAAGTGAAGGTGATTAACGTCCCTTTTGTTCCAAACAGCATAAATGTGGATTTCTAACTTTGTCCTACCCTGAATGCCATGTTTCAGTGTTTGAGTTTATGGTGCAGGAAAGAATTGCACTATGAAACAAAGAAACAGTCAGCATTAAGTAATGGAGTAGGGATTCTGCACTTAGGAGCAGAAATGGATGGTTAATGTAGCCTTAGGATTATTTGTGGAGTTTTGTGAAACCTATAATGCCTGTACTGTAATGGCAAAAATGCAGGGTCTGTAAACAGACCATTTCCTTTTACAGATGCAACAATGAGCATATTCTGAACTAAATAAGATATATCTCAGTACTTGTAAGCAACATGTGCTGAAAGTGTTGATCAACACAGACAACAAAAGTAGTCAGTTGTTGAAGAATTTATATTGTATAGGAAACGATTGCAGTAATTGCACTGCAATGTAAATACAATGTAGACCAGTGAAATAAATGTCACAACCAGTGTAATGTATTCAATGCTGGTTTTGGTATTTTGTTAGCTAATGTAACAAAATACACATATTCTCAAAAAATTATGGAAGCTTTGTATACTTTATGCTATTCTTACTTACATGTCATCTTATTCTTTCTTACATTTGTATCTACCATGTTCTGCCTGCTCTGGCATATGTTACAGAAATTTCAAATGTTCAGCTGTTTTTTTAATGATGTTACTGATAGTTCATGGCAGTTCATTGTACAAACTTGCATCATTTGAAGGATCTAGTTTATATGGTAGTGTGGATCTAATGCTGCAAGTCACACAGTTTAAACAAATAATCTGAGTGGATTAGTCATTTGTGTTTTTTTCTGATTACATGTTTAGCGGCTCTGTCTTCAGTAACTGTCGAATTTTGTAATTGTTCAACCTTTATTGAAATGAAGTAAAATAATTTCAGCACTGTAACACTAAAAAACTTGAAACTTGTAACACTATGTAACAATTTAATGCAAAAAAAAAAAAAAAAGCCCAATATTCTGCTAATGTCCTGTTGTGGTAATAAAAAAAGAAGAATAGAATGTTTATGGATATATTCTGTTGAAGCTTGATGGTGTGACTTTCACTCCAAACTTATTTTAAGAACTTATGTTACTCATGAATAATAGTACTCTGGAATATTAGGAACAAACTTAAAAGGCTAATTTGTGATATGTAGCTGATCTTAATGAAAAGAAACGTAGGCAACTGTGATGAGTTTTCATGCATCCCCCCACCCTGTAACTAATCTTGGACTCTGTTCAGTCAGACAGATGTTGTCCAGAGATGCAAGACTAGGGAGAGCTTTCAAAATTCATTTTCTTCCAGTGTTGTGAAAACAGGCAGCTGGAGAGAGGCACTTGATGTAGTTCCTGCTGAAGAGAGGGAGAGCTGCAGCCTGTCTTTGGACATCAGTAAATCTCCAGGAGAGGCTGCTGATAAGGGCCTGTATTTTCTGAAACCTTTCTTTACATGACTGCTCAGTTCCTGAAAGTGTTCACTGAAATTTGTGACAACCTTAGGAGTGAATTCTACAGGTTTTTTTTTTTGTTTTGTTTTTTGTTTGTTTGTTTGTTTGTTTTTAAGGAGTAATCTAATACAAATTTGTCCTGCCAGTGTTAATGTAAATCTTTTTCCCCAGAATGTTGAAATGTTGAGTGGAAGAAACAGTACTTGTTTTTTGTCTCCTTAATGGTTGCAAAGGAATTGCAAGACTAGAGATTACTGTGTTGTGATCCTAGTTTGTGGCATGTTTCAGTAGCTTCATGCTAATGTGCATTACTTTGATCTAGAGCAAGTATTCACAAATTCATTTTGCTCAAGTGCAACTACTGACTGCTGATAGCTAAACGAGGAAGACACTTCAATTACTGTTTTTCTAATGATAATACTTAAACACATTGCTTATTTCTCTTTTATTGTACCTTTGCTTCTGACAAAATAACTTGTATGTTTTGCATAGGAGTAAAGAAGGAATAGACAGGAGGGAGGAAGATAATTTCTCTGTTCCATGCCTGTAAAATAATTTTATTTTTCCTTTATCTAAGGTTTTCAAATTTGGGATGAAGTGTTTTTGATTTAACGGTAGAAGCATCAGTTGTATAAAATGGTTTACACCTTCTAATGGTTTTCAGACTTCAGCAAGCCTATTTTTAGTAATGGATTATCACCCTTTATAGTGCCTGATCATCTACTCAGAAAGCTTGGTAGGGCATTAACATGATAGAAATAATGTTTGTTTGTGGTTTGGAGTTTGATTGTGTACTTGTTTTACTGCCCTGAGCCTACCTCCTCATCAACAAATTCCTTGCTCCTTCTCCTTTGGCACTGCTACATAACTGATAATAGGTAAAAAGAACTAGGGTAGCCTTAAAAGATCACCTTTGCTGATCTGGCTCATTTTGATGGTTGTAGTTTAAAAAGCAGTTATGGGAGAGGAAGCCCCTGGCAAAGATGCCAGTGACAAGCATCTGGGTATGGTAACATCCTCACTTTATTAGGAAAAAAAAAAATCTAACACATTTTGAGAGCAGGTGAGTGACTTAGCATAATAGGTTACCTTGTTTCAGGTAAGGAAGGTGATACTGATTCCTGAAGGAGTCTGTTGGAGCCAGCTGCAGGATGAGATTGTTCATTCAGCACCAGTAGCACGTATACCTTTGATGCTGGATTTTCTTAGATAAATTGCATTGTGTTATGAGTTTCTCTGTTGCTGTCAGCATCATCATATCAGCATTCTGCACCAGTTCTGAACAGTAGCCTCAGTGGAAATGCAAGCAGTTCTGTTTAGTGAACTAAATGTCTTTCCTTTTGAATACTCAAAAGTATCGTGAACAGTTACTTTAAACAAAGCTCATGGACAAAAGTATTCAGGTGTGTAGCAGTTCTGGGCAGACTTGTAACTGGATAGCGTTCTTAATTAAAAAAAAAAAAAAAAAAAAAAAAACAAACCAAAACTACCACATAATAATTTTTCTGGCATTAACATACACTTATTTCTCGGTTAGATGCAATTATGACCATAAAATCCTGGCATTTTAATAGCAGCTGTAATTGCATTCTGTATCTTTTCTTTGCAGAGCTTCCCTGGCTTTGAAGAGCCATGCTACTCTGTTGCCAAAAATCGAATAATGTGAATGTGTGCGGTTACTCTCCTCTTGAATTTGAAAAAGGTGGTAACTTTGTATAGTGCCTGAAGGTAATTCTTTCTTTGCTTGAAGTTACGAAGTTAGAGACTGCTGATGTGTGGCAGATGTTGTCATAAATATTTTTGGTCGTGATAATGTTTCTTTTTTCAATGTTTTAGTTAGGTTTAGCATTATAGTATGGAGGGGTAAATGAATAAAACTTCACTTTGTATATGTGAGGAACACATTCTCTCATTTCACTTCAGCTTGGAAAGTAATGTTTGTATGAAAACTAGGTACTATACTAGTGTTTTACTATGCTTAGATGGAGAAGAGCTTTTTTTTTTTTTTTTTCTTGCTATGTGCTTTGTGGTGCTTGCTTGAAGCATTGTATTATTTAGTGCTTGTTTCTACTTCTACCTGGATCACAGTCACAAGTACACCCTTTGTGAAAAGAAGGTTGCGCCCATGATACAAATCAATTCTAAAACATAGTGCAAAGAATTTAGTGATAAATAAGTAATTGTTAGCTTGTTCTTGGTGTTCAGTAGTTTTTACTTCACTAATAATTTGGTTTATAGAGTATGTTCTTCTTTTTCCAATACAAAATGGAACTGATGCCACTAAGTACAGTAGAGTTCAAGTGTAAGAACAACAAAACTCTATTCAGATCAAATTATTTAACCGGAGCTTTTTATTTGGTATGGTTCTGTTTCTGAAGCCTTGTTGTGAAAATGAATGCTTTAACTAGTTTATGTACTATATGCTCGAAAGGTGTATGGAAAGCCATTGTTTTGTAAGAAGGCTCTTTTGGCTTTCTGAAATAATTATTCTGGTAAAGCCTCTCTCACCTTCTCATTTTAATGGCATGTTTGTTATTTTTCTCTATGATCTGTCAGTTATTCTATGTGTAGACAAAGAGATAAATGCAAATTCAGACTAATTTTAGAGTAATACAATTAACTGTGTAGACCTTGTGTGCGTGTTCAGAGAAGGAAGGATAACTTATATTACCTGTGTAGTAATTTAATCCAAAAAGTCGTTTTTATAATGATATAATAATATTGCTTACTGACTAAAACTTTTGCACATCAGCTCTTTGTAACGCCTTCCATATAAAAAAAAATAAATTCAGATGTTAGTGACTGCGGTGTTACTCTGCAGCAACTTTGTTAGTGTGGCAGAAATTACTCAAACTTCCTAGCTCCTACGGAGGAGAAGAGAAAAAGGATCGGAAGTAAGGAGTATTTCATTGATAAAGTCTCGAATCTCAATATTTTATGAAGCAGGTCAAGGTTTTTTCATCTGTCATACACTGGAAAAATGTGTGTATAGTTGCTCATCCAGGTGGTTGACTGGCACAGGACTTAAAATGTATCCTGTGTGCTGGACTGCATGCCCTTTCTTGAATACTCTGTATTTACTATTAGTGACAAGAAATGCTGCTACAGATGTAGTTAATACTGGTAGCAGAGGAAAATATATTTTAAAACTATTGCTTAGTGTAGAGAAATACAAGAAAGAAATCTGCCTTTTTTTTTTTTTTTTATTTTATTTTTTGGCCAGTGCTTCCATATGTCTGAAAAGAAGTATGGATAGGGATATTAGCAAGCAGATAGACTTCGCAGTTTTAAGTTGAGGAACATAGCATAGATTATGTTGCTGTTTGCAAAACCTAGGAAAGATGTCTGAAAATAACTGTATCTGAGGCTTTAACAATGTATTTCATAATTGAGACAAGCCTGGTAATGATCTGGGATGGTGGTCTCTGCAACTGGAAGTTTGGTTTTATTTTTTGTTTGTTTGTTTGTTTTTTTAAATTTAATTTTATTCTTCTCATGTGTTCTCCTAACCATCTGCATATACAGAGACTGTCCATGTTTTTGGTCAGAGGAGCATTTTTGTCTTTAGTAATGGATAAAGAACTGTGAAATGTGAGTGCTGATGTATTTACCCATTATATATCTGGAAGTAGTTTTTCAAAAGCACTGCTTGTCTTTTTCATAACTTGAGAAACTAACACTTGACATTTTTGTTTCAGTTTCTAAATGATTTTATCAGTGGAAGTTATAAACTTCAGAGACCTAAAGAAATCATCATGAAGCTATATGTATTTTTGGTCAACACTGGAACTACCCTTACGTTTGATACTGAGCTTGCTGTACAAAAGTAAGAGAATAAATTAATTGTATATTGCTTGGGTTTTAAAATAAAAGGCATATATAGTTGTTAAATACTAAATTCTTGACAGTTGGAGGTCTTTTTGGTATGTCAATGTAGTTTTCTTCCAGGTTTTCATGTATTTGAGTGGATTTTGGTTGTGGGTTGGTGGGTTTTTTTGTGGTGTGGTGGTGGTGGTGTTTTTTTTTTTTTGTTTGTTTTTTTTTTTTTTTTTTTTTTTTTTTTTTTTTTTTTTTTTTTTTTTGTTTTGTTTTGTTGTTGTTGTTATTAGCATTTTCAGTGCCTTACCAGGTGATTGTGTGTGTTTGAGATCACATGAAAGAGGATAGAGCTTATTTACTTTCTGGGGCAGTAACAGAGGCTGACCTGCTCTTAGCTGAGTCTGGTGGCATATTTGGTGCTTTTTAAAAAAAATCTATCAGAATGACTTCTGCTCTTTTGTGCCCTTTTATTAATGGTATTTTTATTTAGGATTCTTCTGTAAGATCTGGAGGTTGTTCCTTCTCTTCGAAGAAAATGTGTGCTTTTTAATGTTTTTAGATAGTATGCTAAAGAACTGGAATGAAGGGCTTTGTCTCATTTTTGTGATGGGAAAAAGTGCATTCTGTCCTATGTTGTAAGGCTGCAAAATGTTTTGCATTTTTAATACGTAAAACTTGAACCTCTGAATGCCCAACTACCTGAAGCATGATCAGTGTTACAGGATCGCAGTTAAGTCCCAATAACTCTCCTGTTTGTACTTTTTTCACTGGATATTAAAATCATTTTTCAACTGTGTGCTTCTAGAGAGGTCTGTATTGTATAATTTTGCATTGTTCTCATGTGCAAGACAAATTGTAGGTAGCAGGAGCCAAGCTTACCTGCTGTCTTCATGCTCCATCAGTGGTGAATGAGTTACCAGTAATTGTGCTTGAAAGACTTCTACCATGGATTTTGTACTCAAATCTTACTTCTTGAATCCGATTTGTAATTTTCATTACTCAACAAGTGAGTTTGGATTTTGAAACTTGTGTGTGGTGGAAAATTCCTGAGACTGTCTCTGCTGATAGTTTTTGCATGCTTTTCTCTAAAGCCTATTGACACTCAGTATTATGAGCATGAAATAGTGTTTTAGGCATTCTGATTCTACTGGGTCATTTGCAGTTGTGCCCATACCCCTTTGTAGTGTCTGGTACATCGTGGATGTTACGTTTTTAAATCATGGTGAGTGAGGTACAGCATCTGAGCTGTTGTTCCAGGCTCCTCGTAATCCAGTATGGGCTGACTTTTTACTCAATTCGATGCTTCTTTGACAAAGAAGCACTCCAACAACTGAAACACACAAAATCAAAGATTGTTCTGTTGAAGTGTTTAAATTCTTATTTTGTATATCTGTCTATATAGACTTGGGCTTTCTAGAGAGTTTTTCTTGGGTTCTTTGCCTGTCTCCTTGTACATGGACAGGCCAAGCTATCTTCCTAAAAACCATGGAGATGATAGGTGAATTTTTACTGTAATACAGCTAGTGAGTACAAGCTTGTGTTCATGAGAGGTTTGTAATGAATTTGTGATGTCATGTTGAATCATGGTTATTTTAGATAACTGGTCTTTTTATCATCTTTATTTTCCAAGTACTGTATAGCCAGTAGCATTGTTATGTTTCCTGACAGTTATATCAAAACCATTGATGCTTATATTGATTATTCACTTTGTACTCTGAAGCTTTTTTAATACCTTTGGACAAGTGCTACCACAGTGTGTTATAGTTCAGGTCAGTAACTGTATCAAATTAGTAAATTTTTGCTTATTTTGCTGTTTGCTTGTGTTTTAAAGAAAGTCTAGAACTCTCTAAAATAAGCAATAGTGTCATCACCTAGAAAGGTACAAGACTGGTGAATTTAAAATGGGGATGATCTATTGATACCCTGTTTCTACATTAAAATTGTCTTTGGTGTTTAGAATATACAAATTGTTAAATTTCCTATTATTGTTAAGTGCTATTAATGCACTTCATGTACAGTAAATCGGTCAGAGTTTATTAAGTGAAATTATGCCAACATTACACATAATGAAGTGTTAATGTTCTTCTAAGGTTTTAGCAAGTCAGCTTGTTGTTCATGAAGTCTGTATAAAAAGAATATAATACAACTTTTACAATTGTTATCCTAAGTACTTGATACTACTTAATCCAGAATTTCAGCATGCTAACAGGTCTTGGAAAAACATTACTAATGACTCATCAGTAATGCAGAGGCTGTCTTCTTTTAGCCAATAGCTTGTTAGCTGGATATCCAGAATGCAACACATTACAGCACTTAAAAAACTTAGAAATATGTCATTGTGCAGACTAAAACCCATGTTCTGCTCTGACACAGACAAGTCACCTGTGACCCTTGCAAGAGTATATAAAGTCAGAGACACCAATATGCTGATAGTGTCATCTTCTCTTCCCATTTTTTCCAGTGTGGCTGATCTGAAACATGCGATTCAAACAAAGTATAAGATTGCTATTCAGCACCAAGTGCTGGTTGTCAATGGAGGAGAGTGTATGGCACCAGACAGAAGAGTATGTAGTTACAGTGCTGGAACAGTAAGTGCATACTGGATTCTTAGTCTAAACTGTCATTTATAAGAGAAGAAAAAGATGTTTTACTAAGGAATTTTAAAGTATTTTTCCACAGGGTGCTGTTTGCTGGATTTCTTTGATTTGAGAAATAGGTGCTTATGTATTCAGCTTATACATGTAGATTTTCAACTTTTTCTCAAGATAAGTTGCTCACACAATGAAGTAATTGGTGATCAAACAGTATATTGTCTTTACTCAGCGTTCTGTTTAATTTTCTTTTTGAATATAGGACACCAACCCAATTTTTTTATTCAACAAAGAAATGATCTTGTGTGAACGTCCACCAGCTATCCCCAAAACCACGTTTTCAGCAGAGAATGAGATGGAATTGAAAGTAGAAGAATCTTTGATGATGCCTGCAGTGTTTCATACGGTAGCATCACGAACACAACTTGCTGTGGTAAGTAGATTCTTACTGTATTCGCACACCAAAGGAAAATATGTCAGATGGGAAGCTTGGTGTAAATTATGAAGTAGTTTGTTCCAAAGACAGTAAGGACAGCGTATTAGTGATGACATATTCTTTAGAGCCTTTGTCTCAAAGTTTCAAGGTAAGTATTGAAATGTGCTAGCTTCTTCAGCATGTTCAGAGCTTCTTTCAAAAGCCTAATGTAAGACACCTTTATGGGTGTGTATGCTTACAGCATTTGCAAAATAAAAGTGATCTGGTTGCTTTGCACCCACGCTTTAATGCACTGCCTTATTTTCAGTGTCCTCAGTCTGCCTCAACCTGAAAACTGAAATGTAACTTTGGAAACATTGTTAATCCAAGTAGAAAATCAGTAGTATAATTTTTAAAAGCACTTGGCCAAGCTTATGTTTCATCTTATATGTCTAAACATGTGATGAGAAATTAATAAAATAAAGCGTCTTTTTCCTAAAATTCAGATTTCTTATTATTGAATGCTAACTTTTACTTGCATATTGCATATATTTACTTGCAAACTGGTCAGAAGTCTAATTTGATTACTTCTGTGTTACTTTAGTAGAGAGAACTCATTTCCTGCAACATGGTCAGTAAGATACTGAGTGTGTGTGCAGTAGGAACAGCTGTGTGTTCAAGAAACTGGCACAATGCCTTCAGTAGCTGGACTGATTGTGTTTCTTCATGTTAGGAAGTGTCCTCATTTTCTTTTGAAATTTTGCATTTAAATGCATTAAATGTTTTTCATATCTCTAAAGATTATTTAAGCTTCCAATGACTGGGAGTGGGAGAATAGTTATATATAGCACTTTGGACAAATTGAGTAGTAATATATGTTTTGTTTGGTAATAAAATTTCTTAGTTTAAGTGACAACTTTAATGCAGTCCAAAAGAGTATTTAGCACTTGAAATGGCTGCGTTTTATTACTGTACAGCTAAATTCAGAGAAAAGTGTTGAGTCCTGCAGGGGTTTTTTCTCCCTTGGCATCCTGACCTGTCAGGAGAGGCAGTGTTCACCTGAATAAGCTGACCTTGACATACTGTCTGTTTTAAGGTAAGGACTGAGTCCAGTAGACTGTTTCTCTTTCTCCCACCTGCTGACAGTTACTGCTGACTTTGTAAATAGGACCTTGAGTTACTGGGTATCTGTGAATCATATGATTGTCATACAGAGAAGAGTGGATATCAATGTGAATTCAACTAAGGAGTGGGAGGTTTTCAATTGTGCTCCTTGAAGAGTGTGAGGATTCTGTTTTTTAGCAGGTGAAACTGAAAATGCTTTAAAACCTTTTTTTGTGAGGTGCTAAGAGGCGGTTATAAAAGTAAGCAAGACTGATAGCAGCTAAATACTTAACATTGGTTTGATATGGAAGGGAGGCTGCAGTAATTACTAGGGTCTTCGTGTTTGTGTTTTTTCTTTTAGGGTAATGGAAGTGAAAGGTGATGGTACTCAGTCTCACATTTCTCATTGTTGATATTTTATGTTCTTTCTTCATCCTATCCCCTATTTTGCGGTCTTAAAAATTCTTAATTTTGCTTTCAGTTTGGTAAAGTTACTGTACAATGATGGAGCATACTTAGTTCCTCTGGAGTAAGCTTTTTTATTCCAGGGGTTTTATTCCTATTTAGACTTGAAAAGAATTGGTGTTGCCTAATCTTCCCCCTGAATTCTGAAGGTTGCATTAATATGCAGAGCACACAAGTTTATTGCAGTGTTTGTGCTTCTAAATATGCGATTTAGATCTTTACTGGTTCATTCTAGTGGCAGGTCTATAACACTATAGTATTAAGCTAAGACTGGAAAGTTTATCTAGAGAGAGTGATCTTGAGTTGATTTGCAAGAAGAAAATAAATCCATACTCAGTGGCATCTATTAGTATTGTTGCAGGACAGGATGTGGGGGAGGAATTGAGTAAAGGTCTTTAAATTTGGATCTAAGTAGAATGGAGGTTTTATTTTTAGCATGCAGATTTACCTTCAGGAAAATTATTATTTGTTCTTCCCCACTTGTAAAAGGGCTACAGTGATAGTAGACTTCTTTTCTTTTTGTGAAAAATTTGGGAATTTATATAAAGATTAAATAGGTTGTAATACTCATAAATCTGACACCTTTATACCCACAGTTAATTTTAACCAAGATGTTAAATCTTGTAAAGCCATAGGCTGTGTGTTAGTCTGTGGAAAGGAATTGGGTACTTCTCTGGGGTGTCAGGGGAGTGACAAAACTGTCATGTGTAGTGGAAGATTAGTAAATAGATTAGTAAATAGTCTTGTGATTTTTGGATGTACCAAGCTGTGAAAACTGTATAAAGTATTGCAGTATTGTCCTGAAGTAGTTTTTCATGATGCCTGCATGAAGCATATTGAGCAGTAATTCATAAGAAACTGAGGGAGGACTGAGGATGTGGTTAGAACATTAATCTTCTTCAAGCTTCACCATAAGCCTCTTGCCTGGGAGGAAGAAGGAACATGGGATATTAATCCTTCTCAAAATCAGTTAAGATCTGGGGAGAGCTAGAAAGGCTCTGAACCTCTGTAGTTGTGTGATTGATGAATCCAAAGCCACACTGAGAGTACTGTATGGGAGACTTCCTACAAAACAGACATGAAAAATCTACTGCATAATAGTCCAAGCTTCATATTTTTATTGATTTTAGGGAAACAGTAACCTACTTTACTAGAAAAGCAGAATGGCAGTACTTGATGTTGAAGAGTTTTTTGCTTATTGTAATTATTTAGGACATTTTAAATAATTAAATTTGATTAATAGTTACTATTAATAAATGTACTAATACATGATTATACTGTTTGAGAGTAGGAAAATAAAACCTGCAATCTAAATTACTGCTTATGATAAAGTCTTACCTATTGTCAACAACAAGAAGAGTGATGTGTAATTTTAAAAGTAGGGGAGAATATTTGATAGCTACCTGTTTCTGTTTAGTCTGATACCTTAATATGCCCAGAGGATATATGATATAATTTTTAAAATCAGACATGATATGAAATTGCAAACAGTATATGAAATAGTAAAAATAGCTTATAAGATGGCTGTTAACATATTGTGCAAGAGTTCTTGGTTATGTCTAGTACTTCATATTCTATGTCTACGTTAGTAATACACAAACTCATTGTGTGAAAGATTATGAATATTTCAGGAGGTGAAGGCTTTTATTTCTTATGTCTTTTCCTCCCTCATTTTAAGCCTGCCTGAAAACTGTTGAATTTAATTCATTTTTTTGGCATATGTAACTTGAACTGTTACACTACTTGGCAACTATGCTGTACAACTGCAGGAAAGGTGGTTGTGTGGTTTTTTTTGGTTTTTTTTTTTTTTCCCTTACCTTATTTTAAACTTTATTTATAATATGGAGGAAAGTAGACAGATTTTTGATTCACTTTTTCTGATCCTTACTTTGTATACACTGGTATATAGCCCTTTTTTTTTTTTTTTTTTGCCTAAATTGAGTATTTTTTAGTCCATACCTTTATGGCCTCTCCATCATTTTTTCTATGTCTAAAACCATTATTGACTTAAATGCAGAAAGCAAAAGCATATTTTTTTTTAGATAATATCTGTTGTTACTGTTCCACTATAACCTAAAGTCATCTTAGTTCACAGTGGAGACCCTGGCATTCTTACAGCCTTTTGTATACACATTTGTAGAGTATATGTAAAAGCAGCTATCTTCTACTCTTCAACTGAAACTGATTTCATTAATTTACATGTAGCCTTTTTTTAGATTTCGTAACTCCTAACCAAAAGTCATTCCTGGTGCTGTAGTTGCCATATCAAGATACGTCAATTTTCTATTTTTTTTCATGTTTTTGACATCTGTTACAGATTTTCAATAAGTACCTGTTCACTACCTGTGATCTCATTACATAGAATTCATAGTATAAAGATTAGATTGCTTTAAAGAAGCTAAATCTCTTATCCAAACTTGTTCCTTTACAATTTAAACTGAAAATCTTGACATCGGCTTTGTCCTATGTGACTTAATGTCTTTGTTTATAATTTTTCAAAAAATCTCAGTTAAAGTGACTTTCTAAGCCTATTTTCATTTTATGTCTCGGTATTCTGGTTTCTCTTGGGATAAAAACTTACCTTTGAGATACCTGTACCTACAGGGTTCCAGCTTGCCTTTTTACAACTAGCCTGGTTTCCCATCTCTCTTCCAGTACAGCAGTTCTGGCCTTGAGCTGCACAGTGAGGTGCAGGCAGTGTTTGCAGAAAGTTTCATACACGCCAGCTTGGGAGAAGACAAACTGTTCTCTACACAGAATGTTGTGCAATAAGCTATGTTGTGTCAATCTTGTCTAATCTTGTGGTCTTTTAACACTACTGCTCAAAATAATTTCTGGTAGCTTAGCCTTTAAGAGACGGTTATTTTACTATTCTTTTTTTCTCTAGTGATCTAACTGAAGTTCCCTTGTTATTTGTTCCAGAAGTATTTTGAAAACTTGGACTTTTTGTTAGTGCATATGTTTCACATTTCATGTGATGCTATTGCTGTCATGATTACTGTCAATTCCTGTCAGTTTTTATTTGAGAAGTGGAAATGAGGATGAGAAACTGTGTGGTCATTTCATTTGGTTGCCTAAAACCATGATTGTAGTCACAGTACTTACATAATTCTTGGTTTAGTTTTAAACACATAATATTTAAGACAAGAAGTATTGTCATGCTTCCTGAAAGCTGTGTATCTACTATTCAGAGAAACACTTTTTCTCTTCTACTGCTTTGAGACTCTATGGAAAAGAGTTTAAAATATTAGTGTTCTTAAGGTGTTGTAGTGTTTGGAACAATTGTGCGGCCAAAATAATTTTTTGGCTAAATTACTAGTCTAATAGTCAGACACAGTTCTAGCTCCTCTGGAGAAATCTAGATTTCTTTGTAATCTGGATTAGCGATTAACCTCAATATGTTAAAGCAATTGAGAAGAATGGATCAAAATGGAATAGGTTTCAGTTTATCCTAAGGTATAATAAAAGATGCAGTCTAAGGTAGATCTTTCTAAATGCTGCTCTAGCATTTGTTTTGATTGACCTTTGTAACCAGAATTTTAGATCAAGTTTTTAAAAAATTCACCAGAAGAAAAAGAGTTGGGTGGCTTGGAATCAAGCTAGTAGAAGTTAACACTTACCTTGTACTGTGTTTTGATTCCCTGACTGTGGAGGTTTATATCGGCTTCTCAGGAGGTTTTTGAGTGGTCATTTGATGTCTCCAAACCTGCTTGTAATGTCAGAGCGAAGAACTAGTGAAAACAGTACTGAAGAAAAAGTCATGAAGCTGTGACTTACAGAATAACTTGTTCTGTTCTGTATTATATTATTGTTCTGTATTATATTGGCAAAATAAGTACCTTCTGAGTATGAAATAACTCATGAGCAATGTGGACAAATGTCCAAAGGATGCAGTCACCCTAAATGACCTATATTAAAGGAGAAAGGAATAATCAACTATCTATTAAAAGGAGGCAAATCATCATGAAATATCAAAATCTCCCTCACAGTGAAATTAACTGTTCCAGTTACAGGTTTTAAAAGCTGAAATTGTGAAGTGGTTAATGTAGTAGTTTCACTGATGTTTTAGTTGGAGGTGTATGCATTAAGGTTAATGGTCTTGGTCGCTGATCTTGGTAAACAAGGTAACAGTTCCCTGTTGCGAATATATTTACCTGCTGTTACAGTGTGTGTAATTGTGCTTTCAAGGATCTTTTCTATTCATCTGAGGCTGATTTTTAGGGTGACTGAAACCTGTAAGGAGTCCTTTTTACAGGGATTCAGACACATGGCAATAGAGGACTTTGATGACTTGTTTCCTTTTACCACATGGTTGTAGAGAACGGAAAGAACCCTGCATTTCCTGAGAATTTTTGTTCTTTAGAGGTAAGTCCAAAGATCACTTAAGACAAACAGACCTTGGTCAGATTTTGTTCATTCAGATGAGCAGAATTATGACAGTAGGATGCAAAGACAGTCTTGAAATTGATGTTAAGCACTTTACCAGATAATTTCTGCTTTAGATAAAACATTTTGTTGCTTCTACTGATTTTTGGTTGAAACATAGAAAACAAAATTGATTATGATCAGAAAAGTCACCTAAAATTAAGTTGCGAATATCAAAGGAAATAATTCAACACACCCAGCTAAAGATAAAAAGCTTTCTGGTTGCCCTATGAATGTCTTCAAAAACTAACTAGAGAAGATGTCTTTACTCTTCAACATAACAGCCCAGGGAAATTAGCCTGGGTTTGTCTGGTCTTGTACTGATAGTGGTGCTTCTTGAGGTCCGCATTCCATTGGTGTGGTGAGGCTGTTGGTGTTCTAGGTATGCTGCTGTGGCCAAGTAGGATGAATGTAGCCCTACAAGGCAACTGAAGTTAACTTCTGTGCTCTGTGAACCATTGGATGTCTTCCAATAATCCTTGAGTGCGTCTGTGAACAATCAAAGACAAAAGCAAGCCTGTTGTTAAAATATGTGAGAGATTGCAGGTCTTTATTTCTATACCTGAACATAATTCAGTTTTTCAACTTGATTCATTTAGCAGAGATCTGCTTAATTATTTTCTTCATGCAGCCATACCAGTTATATGAAATAAATTGGTCATGATCCTCCACAGAAATGGAGATGGTAGAAAGAACAAGGTGAATCACTTGAAGCTTTATTTCAAAAGTGATGAAAAGATAAGAAAGGTACTTTTGTGTAGCTTTTCATTTCTTAACTATATTTAAGTTACATATATAGTCCAAGGAAGCAGAAAACTTGCCTCCTGTATCTTCTTGCTGTACACACTCACATTTTGAAAGCAGGATTGACTAAAACAAAACAAATAAAATAATGGTTTAACATAGTGTTCTTATTGCCTGCACTGGTGTCTGCTTAGTATAGTCTAAGACTGAAACAGTTCTGGAATGTGGACAAATAGTTACTCCATGCAGTTTGATCTAATTCATCTGCTTGCAGTCTCCTGAATGCAGAGTAATATTCTTTACTATTTGACTGTAAATGAGCATATTTCATCATACTGCCTGGGACCAACATCAAAAGCAGAACTGTTTTTTCTGTGGACTTCTAATTGCATTCAGGTTCGTCCATGAAGACATAATTCTACTGCTTGCCTCCCATCACCTAGAGATAATTTCTTTGGCACTTGGAATGCACATGTAAAAATAACTTTGGGAGGATTATAATATGGAATGCTGTTGCAATACCTTGCATACGTGCCCTGAAGCATGTGTCTGTTTAGTTGTACAATCTGTCTTGTAGTCTATTAGCTTAGAAGTAACTTTGAAAACTTGTTATTTGAAAGAAGCTTAGATGTTTTTTCAGGCTAATGAATTTTGATCTCAGTGTTAGTTCAGAAAAAATCTTTTGTCTATGAGGGACATATCATGTCTCAATACTTATGATTAAAATTATTTATGAGCAATATATATGATTTCTTTCATAAGGGGATTTCTTGGTTTAATGTCCACATCTCCTGTGTATACATTGAGAAGCTGCAGCTTATCTGAAATGAGTATCTGGTTAAATACTTAGATGGCTTTGGGGTGTTTTTATATAATAGTTCCATTGGACATGTCTCTGTTATGTGACAGGTCCTGATACTTACTAGAATTAGAACGTCCCTCTGTTATGAGGTTTCTGAAAAATTAGCAAATACTAATTTCCTGCTCTGGGAAATAACTGTTTGCTCTCACTTTTCTAGGAGCCAGCCTGCTGGAACACAAGATTCTGGTTTGGTTAAGTTGCTACAGGCTAGACTCCTAGATACAGTGTCAGTGCTGGTCATCAATTGTGTAACAAGCGATCTCAATTGCAAGGATTTTTTTTCCTGCTAAAATATAGTGACTTGTGACTTCTGTTTTGTGTTTGAAAGTGTTTAACCTTGTTAAAACTAAAAAATTGATAACACTTAGGTTCTCGTGAAAGCATCAAAAATGCTGTATAATAAAACTTCATAGGACAATGCTAACTCGTGCCTTCTGACTTCTGTTGTGAACACAATAAATCAATCTCCCTGAGAAAGCAAACATTGCCCACTAGTTAAGAGTATGTTTCAGGGTGGAAAGTTTGGCTGTATGAAGCCTAGTGTATACTTGAATGTGCTAAATACCTGAGACATGCCATGCTAACTGAGTTTGTCCAAAGGAAAATAGAACTAACAAAAGTCTAGTCTACCCAGGGCTTTTAAAGAAACATTTGAGTCCAGTCTTTATTTTGCCTTCTTAAACCATGGCAATCATGTGAAGGAACTGCATAAAAAGACTTTATGATCAGTTTTGATTTTGTATGTGGCTTATGTTGTTTTAATCTTCAAACTAATGTGTGGTTCTGTGTATGTCCTCACTTCTGGAACTGTTGGTGATGGTTTGGAGGAGGGCTGACTTTGAGAAGAGAATAGTGTTTATGAATTGAAAGTAAAATGCTTGTGTACATTTCCAGGGCATAAGAACACAACAGAGACATTCAGTTACCTTTTCCATCTTTTTATTTTTGGTGTATTTTTTAGTATACCTTAGGGTTAAAAGCATCTGTTGTTTTGGTTCTTAATATGATCATTGAGGAAGCAGTAATTCTGCCTTTTTTTTTTTAATACGTATATATATATATATGCCATGCAATTTGCCTTTGAGTAAATTTGCTTTTGGATACAAGGTGAGTTTAAGAAAACAAAAAACTGTTCAAATTGTCAATATTGCTTTAGTCAGTTTATGTTCATATAAATGGTATGGGCAAGCTGGGGATAGTCTGGAGAAAATGATTTGCAGATTTCAGCACTGTCTAAATACTGTTCCAGTTGTGTCATTGGTTGATTTTTGACTTAGAAAGTGAGAGTTTGTGCAGCAATTAAAATAACTGTTCTTTTCAGACTGGAAATCCTAATTCTTGCATGTACAGGAAGTGATGAAAGAGCAGAAAACAGTAAGACAAATACCATCTTTATTACAAAGTAATAGAAATTTTTAATAACTTTGGTTTTGTTTGAGTTACATATATAAGTATTTTGTGTATTCATTGTTCATCTGATGAAAGTTTAGCTATCAGTGATTTGAAGGACAGCAGAATTTTGTTGTGGTGCTTGAGATTTATGAAGGGAGAGTGTTCACAACATTGAGGTTTTGGCAACATTAATTCTGAAATGTTTGGATAAAGTGCTCTGCAGTTTTGTGGTTTATTTTGGGAAGGTAAATGTTGTTGGTCCCTAAATGTTTTTGGATAGGCATATGTGCTGCTAACCATGTGTTCAGCAGCAAATGCATTCTGAAATACGTGGATATGTTGGGGTTTTAACACTGCTTTCTCACTGTATTTTGTGTAACTTGTTTCTCAATGCATGGTTATCTCACATCTACAATAGCACAGGAAAGTTGTGTCCAGTCCTGGTTTAACGATGTGCTCAATCTGCAAAAAGTGGAAGGACTTTCTTCTTGTAGGATAGGTAGATGTTAAAATTACAGGTATGCTCAGGAAAATCTTTTCCGTGTCGTATGTTATTGGTCAAGTTTTGAGCTGAAGGATTTATTCTATGACTTTTGTATTACTTTCCTCTTTTTGGTGTTTTAGTAGGCCCTTTGAAGGGAACAACCTGTTTTCTTAAATGGCTAGATTTAAAATAATTGCTCTTCCCACTAGTTAGAACTTTGGATTTGATTATAATAGGCATTGGTGTTATTAAATTTTGGTAAGATATGGTACTTGCCATATGTAAGTCTGTCTTAACTTTTCCAGTGGAGTGGTAAATTCTCACCTTCTTTTGGTTGTAAAATGCCTCTATGTCATCCAGTACTTTTAACAGAAAAACTTCCACATTGGCTTGTAGTTTCAGCATCATGTTTTAGAGTTTTGTGGACACTGCACTGCTGCTCGTCATGATTCATCTGGTTTATTAATCAGTAAAAGACTTGAATTATTTTCCCTGTTCTTTCCTCATGCATCTCTTCTTGCATCTGATGCACCTGTGCTTTTGCTGACTGATCCTGCAGTTCATTGTCTTGTTCTGAGGTTTTGCTTGGCTTGTAAAAAGCTTTTTCCTTGTTGGACCTTGCTTCCAGATCTTGCTATCCCATTATTAGTATAAATATTATTACTCATGTGTGTGAATTGAATATTTTATATGAGCAGCATTTGATTTCATTTTATAAGGTCCTTTTGGAACTACAAGTTTCACCTGCCTCAGATATTTCTCAGTAAATAGTATATAGTTTTTTGTCATGTAATTAATTATTTTATATAATAATAAAGGCAGTTTTGTTACTTTTGATGAAGTTCTAAGGTGTGAAACTTTTTAGCTATCTAAATTTTACACTTTGTATATTAATATATTCAGTGCAATTACCACACTACTGTGGTCTGCACTTTGCTGATTTTTTTTTTTTTTTTCTTTTCCAGGAAATGTATGAGGTTGCCAAGAAGCTTTGCTCCTTTTGTGAAGGTCTTGTACACGATGAACATCTTCAGCATCAAGGCTGGGCTGCCATAATGGCCAACTTGGAAGATTGTACATACTCTTACCAAAAGCTGCTTTTCAAGTTTGAAAATGTTTATTCAAGCTATTTGCAGTCCATAGATGATATCAAGTTGAAACTTACACAGTAGGTTTGCCATTAAATTCAGTCTTAGTCTCCGGTGTTACTCTATTTTAAACATAGTTTTTGTGTTGTGTGTCTGGTGCTACTTCTGATTAATTGAGCATGTATTTGTGTGATTATGTGGCATGGAGAACATTCTTTCTGTTCTATGCTAATAATTTCTTTAACTGACACTTTTCCTTGTATTCATCAGCAGAAAGAAACTTGAATTATGTTGAAGATAAGCTCAATAATGAGCAGCTGTTTAAGAGCTGGAGTCATTCCAAATGTGCACTGGAAATACCTAGATAAAAAATTTAAACTTTAACATTTTTAAAAGCCTATTTACACTTTTGAATTAATTGTTTTTTAATACACTTCAGATATTAAGTATTACAATTTTTGTTGAAAGTGTGAAATAATAACACAAACTTTGAGTGTATATGTATACACTGGAGTGGGGGCATGTGCATATACTTACGTTCTGCAACCTCTGGATGTTACTTCAGGGAAAGTATTTTACATCTTTCTGGCCATTATAGTATTATGATATTTCTATGAGTGCTTTGCCCAGTAGAATGTAAGTGGATGTTAGATACATAAAACTTATTTATGATTTATTTTTTTAATCTTTTAAAAAAATTAGCTTCATAGGTTTTACCAAATATATAGAAACTATTCAAACTCCATAGAAATAATCAGAGGACACTCAAATCTTTGATGATAACCATTGCAGATTGAAAGTCCCAGTTGTGTGTTTAAAAATAAAAAAAAGCAAATGGATATGTCTCAGTTTATCAAACTGTCCTTTTTTTCACTGCATTATAACCATAAGCTTACATTATAGTTTAGAAGACTTCATATTCAGCAGTGGAAGAGAGCAAAAACAGTGACTTCTTTAGCTGTCCTACCATGTTGTTGATATTGAACGCAAGATTTAGAAAGGGTAGTTCCAAAATAATTTTGAAATCTGCTTCAATTCTAAAATAAATAGTACTTTATATTGCCGGTGATTTGTAGCTAAGATTCCATGTCACTTTGGCTTCTAGATATTGATGTTTTTTTCTTTTCACTTTTTAAAAAAAGGTTGGGTTCTGCTGTTTCTATCATGGCCAAGATACCACTGCTGGAGTGCCTAACGAGACATAGTTACAGAGAGTGTTTGGGAAGACTGGATTCTTCACCTGAGCATGGAGGAACAGAAAGTGATGAAACTGAGGACGGGAAATCTGCTGAATTGGTGCTTTATTCTGATATATCTAAAGTGAACAATAAATCAATGTTAGCATCGTTTTGCAAGTCAGTTGAACATTCAGCTTTGGAAGGCACAGACTTGGAAAATGTAAAAGATGATAAGGAATCTGGCCAAAATGATACTGTCCAGGACAGTGAAACATCAGTAGAATTGAAAGATGATGATCAGCCTTCCTTCAATGTATCTTTGTTAGACTGGATAAATGTTCAAGATAGACCTAATGATGTTGAATCCCTGGTCAGAAAATGTTTTGATTCTATGAGCAGGGTAAGTTAATTTTTTGGAAATCAATTCGCACTGCATTGCCTTGAATGTTGCTGCTTATTTTCCAGATGCAGGTGCTTTTGAAGTGTCTTAACATTTTGTAACTTGTTTCTCATCAGTCCAAAACAGAAACTAGGGAGACACAAGGGTGGGGAAATTGTTTTAGGGTTCAAGTGTTAAGAATTTGACGTTTAGGAAGATGTATAATTTCACAATGAATGCTTGTTGCCTCGCTTGGCTCTCTTGCCATTCCTGTTGGAAAGCCAATAGCTTCTTGTAAATTTAAGTTAAAGTGACTTCTATTCTTTCTTTGCTTTTTTCATAGAAATTACATTTATAATAAAACTAAAGATTTTTCCTTGACCAAAGTTAATGTTCTTTGTGTTTAAAATACCAAAGCTGTTATTAAAATATAGAACAAATTCACAGGGTTAATTATGCTAAATTTATATACTACATCAGTGAATTCTTTATTTGCTGGTACAGAGTTGCTCAAAAGAGCCCAGTAAGGCTGGGCAATGTGAGTTTGTATTTCTGCTGTCAATAGAATAAAACATTACTCACTTTACTTTTAAAATTATTATTTTAATCAGTAAGCATTATAACCTTTTAAAATTCTTTTGCCTATAGTTTTCCTTCTCTCTTTTGTTTCACTGTAGCTGGTATTTCTTTCATTGTCTAGCCTTTTTTGCATAGGTATAATATCATACTATTGCAACTCAATATACCTTGCACAAAGAAAACAATTTCTTTTGTCTTTGATGCTTTGTTTACTCTGTAAGGTATGATTGGAAGACTGGCTCAGTTGTTTCTAAAACCCATCTGTTGTAGGGAACATTATGATGTGGTCAGTTCTGCATTGATTTTTCAATTCTGTCTGAAAAATAATTGGAGAATTGGGCTCAATATTAAGGGATGTTTAAGATTTTGAGCTGTCTAAATTTCAGTAGTGCAGAAGAGACTAAGTGAAAGATTGGACATTACAAAGTTTTTTTTGTTTAGCGAAAGCAATAATTGATTTTGTGTGTAAAAGGCTTCCTATTTGCTGAAGTCTGAGACAGTGCTCTGTCCTGTTTCTTCAGTAATGCTACAAGGTACTTTCTAGTAATTTAGAGCAAGAGTGACAAAACCTACTAATTGAGTTGCAAGAAGGTAAATTATATTTCTACATAATATTAACAGGACACAAATGTAGTATCTTTTAAAAATCAGTATTTTAAGAGACACATATTTAGGATTGCTATAATTTATTTGGAACCAAGTGTTAAGACATAAAAATGCAAAAAAATACTTTGGTTAAATACTTACTCTGCCTTTTTTGATCAGCTTGTAGTCTTACCTGACATACACATTGTAGAGAGACTGTCTTGTACTTGTCTTTTCTGTTCTTGTCTTAGCTAAGACTAGGCAGAAAACCTTTATTTCAACTATTGTAATTGTTTTGTAACTTCAGCTGATTTTTTTTTTAGGGGAAAAATGTGCTTGAACTTGCAAAAATGAAATTTCTTTTTGTATTCTTGGCATAAGCATAATTAGGAGGTAGGGAAAATGCTTCAGCAAGAGTATTCTGGCCACCATCAGAACAACTGTGATTGATCAATTCTGATCCATTTTGGTTCACCAAAAAAACCCCCAAAGCTTTGAAGTAATGTGTTCCTGTTTTGCTTAGGAAGACATAAATTTACTCTGTTATGGTAACAGCACAGACAAAGAATTGAATCTTTTCTTACCATTCATTTAGAATTAGTTGAAAACAGAAGTGGCCTGCAGCTGAAAAGGAAAGAAACTACTAAACAATATCTTGCAACTTAATTGTTCTTTCAATATTCATTTGAGATGACGCTTTAACATAGAAAGCTAGAATAAAATTGCACTAATTTTTTTCTGGTTGTTTTGCCTGTGTTCTCCCCATGCCCTTTTCATCTTGGAAATATGAACCATATAAATGGTTTGTGATTGCAATTCTCATTGAAAAACTGAATTCAGGTAAGATTTTCATGAAAGTGTAAAGCATCAGAGTACGGGCTTTATATCTGTGGTGCTGGTAGTCTTGACATAACTGGTGTATTGCACGGAGTGCTGCTAGTTGTCTGTTAGTTCTAGGGTCTAAGTGTTTCTGCAAAATGATACTTCTAATTATGGAAACTTAGGCTGCAGAAAAAGCTTTGGGTAAGTAGAAGCTAACCAGATGTTTCTGTTAAGTACTGTTGTAGCCACTTAAATAAAAAGCTATGAGGAGACCAATATTATTTACCAGTGAATGTAGAGCTGAATGGTGCAGATGAATTAGGTCAAAGATGGGATGAAGAGAATGGATGGAGAAATAAATTATAGAGTGGAATGAGAGGAATAGGCATTCTGTTTAAAAAGAGATTAAAAGTAGATTATGAAGGGGAAAAGAAAAAACTCACAGTATTGTTCTTTAGTATTTTGTCCAGTAAGAAACTGTTCTGGATGCTACCGTGGATTAATTCAGGATGTCATAGACGAGTGATCCTGAATAGGGTGGCAGTGAAGGTGATCCTGTAAAATCAGTCTGGTTTGATACAAGAGACCACTTTTGTTACTGGTTCTTGAAGATGGACAGCTCGCTTGAGAAAGACCAAAAATCATACGAAAAATTAACCTGTGTTGTTTTCAGAGAATTTGAATGTGTTTTGTCACATTAGTAACAATACTAATCATTCTGAGAAGTTCTGGGCTAATTACTAGATTTTGATACTTTCCCCTAAGTCGTTTGTTTGTTTGGTTGGGGAATTTTATATTTCAAGAAAATGGAAGAGCTATTCTTTGTAGTTGCTCCCTAATTTCTAATGCTTCTCCTCTCGAGATTCCTCTCTCTGTACCCTGGACAGTTGTTTCCAGAATGAAGAAGTGCTGTGTGAGAAAACTAATATGTAGTTAAATAGTAAACTGAGGGGAAAACAGTGCATTTATTTATGTTATTATTGAGTCATATAAGTGCCTTGTTTTTGAGGGTTAATTTGTGTGCTCTCTTAAGTGGCATAAACCCTGCATATTGAGGAAAGAAGCCAGTGCTGTGACAGGTAGTATGACTTCACAAATAGCATTATCTTCACAAGATTCTCATATAATATCAATGGCATACCGTAACCATTTTGGATAAATTTGGGTGAATTTGTTCATCTTCTGCTAATGCCTAATGATTGTAACTATGTTCCTAACTAATGTATTCCAGGTTTAGGCTAAACTCTGTCCTTCATAAGATGTTACAATTACCTACATTGTGTTTGGAACTCTTAATTTAATTCACTATTATAATGAAACTTGAAGAGTCACTCAATATCTGTGGACATGCGTAGCCTCTTAATGTTTCAAGTACTTATTTTTTTATTGGATGATGGCCTGTGAAGGAATATGATGAAATAGTTTTAAAATATGTTTCTATTAGGAAAAAAAAAAACTTAGCTAAAAGTATGACAAATGCATATACATTATTCTTCTGTGGTGTGTTTTCACATTCATTTAGTGGGTGAAGATTGACAGTTCTTGAAGCTTTTTCCCATCACCCTCCCTTCTGCACTTTCCACTGACCTACATTCAGGATTTGTTTTCCTTGTAGCCATATGGACTCTGTTTCAGGGCAGACTGTGTACATTAGCTTTAACCTGACCCCCTGCACCTTGCTTGGTCCCCTCAACTAATGTCTGTTCCCCTTTTAAGGATCGTGATTTCTGTGATAGTCTGGTTGGAATACTTCAGAGACATTCATGCTGTGATACAGAATCCACAGACTCATTTACTCAGAATTCTGAAACAGATGACAGATGTAGTTACACATTAGATTAAAATAAAAAAAAAAAAAAGAAAAATACTGAGGTTAAAAAAACTCATTTAACTGAATTACATCACCTTTCAGTATATCAGCTGCTAATAACTTTTATTTTTTTAGCTTGATCCGAGGATCATCCAACCATTTCTGGCAGAATGTCGCCAAACTATCGCCAAACTAGATAATCAGAACATGAAGGCTATTAAAGGTCTTGAGGATAGACTCTATGCATTGGACCAGATGATAGCAAGCTGCAGCAGACTGGTGAATGAACAAAAAGAACTTGCTCAGGTAATATGCAGTTGTGTGTGCAACATTGGAAGATCGTAGATTTTTGATATGTATATGCTGTTAATGTTCCAGTGAGACAATTGCATGTCTTAATGCAAGATAGTTTTCAACATATCACACTGCAGGTGCTCAAAAACGTACTATATTCAAAATAATTTGGCACTTAAATATTGGCAGCTTTTATATCCTCTTGTCACGTTTTCCTGTGGTTTAGAGCTAGAAAATCAGAACTTTAGTTGGAGATACAGAATAAGAGTTAAGCAGATTAATTTTGAAGGGAAATACTGAGTCCTTGGTAATTTGTAACTCAGTGATTCAGGATCAGGGAAGAGGTAATGGACTCAGTGGTTGATCATCAGTCTTGTAGTGAGGAAAGAGTAGTGTGTGCCTTCACTAGACAGTATCATTTTAAGTGATAAGCAATTCTATTAAAGGCTATTCTAAATGTAAAATATATAGCTCCTGTTTTTAAAGAACACTACGATGTCTTATGAAAATTGCTTTATTAAGTACAGTTCTTGTGAAGAGCTTCACTTAACTTGATAATTAAGGTTGTCCTTTAATGCTTTGTTTGCAGCTGAACGTATGTAAAAATATGTATGTAGCCATTACCTGCTGATGTTCAGATTTTGACCATGACCTCATAGCTGGGACCATGAAGAAAGGTTTTTCCTGCTTGCACAGTGATAAATTATTAGTAGGAATAAATGAATAATCTTCTCTACCCGAGACAGGAAGGTTTAGAGGAGAAGAGTGGTGCTCTGACAGTTGTGTAGGACCCAGGCTTCCTTCTGGATCTTTGGTCTGGTACATAAAGGTGGGTGCTACCAGTACTCCTGGCAGCACTGTATAAAAGCAGAGCCAGTTAGATAATTTCAGTAAGTTTAGAGGCAAGTTTATGTTAAATCTCAGTCTTGCAGTGTTTATTTTGTAGGGTAGTGCTAAATGCAAGGTAGTTTAGCATGGCTAAGCTAGTCTTCCATGCTGTGAGTGGTGGTTTTAGCTGTTTCCCTCTTGCCTTGGATGAAAAGCCTACCTCAAGTCTGCCAGTCCCAGTTTTTAGTGAGATGCCTAGTCAGTTGGAAAGGGAAGATATTTCATCACCTTAAGTAAATGCTATTGTAAACTTAGAACTTATATCTTTTCAAGACTTGTCAGAGACTTTGCCTTTCAAATCTTCATCTTTGCCTTTTCTGTTTTATAAATTGTCTATCCCTTTATTTATGATAGGAGGTTATTTTAAGAAAAATCAGCTAGAATGTGATGATGTGTTTGGGTTTTTGTTGAGGTTTTTTGAAGCTTCAATTAGTTAAATGTTCATGGTTAAACAAGTGATTAAGTGTACTGCCAGATGCTTTTATTCATTGATTTTTATATTTATCTTTAGTAAGTATTTTCCTACCAGCTCTAGCAATTGTTTGGGAAAAAAAAAGGTTAAATGCTTTTAAGATACTAGAGGTGGTATCGTGTTACTCATTAAATTGATAGTCTGCATGGAAATCAAAGAAGATTGGCCCAGTGCAAGGGCTGAATTATGTTTAAAAATACAGATGAAGACTTGTCTATTTGTAAGACAGCAATCACAATTTGTATGATAACTGTTAATACTTGGTGTTATATGAAAACCCTTGTACCATTTTTCTTAACATCACACCTTCCAGCAGTGTGCTCTTCCTGTTCATAAAGAAATAACATGAAAGTACTTGATAGAACAAAGATAAGGAACATCTCAATGGTAATCCCACTGTAGCCTTATTTTCCTCAGGCCACAAAAGGCTGATGTTCTGTTCAGAATCTGAGTTGACTTTCTACATGAACCTCAGTTTCATTATTAAAATTCAAACCAAACTTGTCCCACTGAGCAAATTCATTTGCTGCTTAATGGCCTCATTGCATAGTTAATTTCCTTGTTCCTGGACCAGCCTTAGGAGTTTTTTTTTCTTTTCATCAGGCTGTTCAATTAACTGACCATTAAACAGACAATTCAGTAGTTAATTTCCAGCCCTTAACATTTAATATGGAAAGCTGCCTTGATAAATTTGAAAACTGTTTTTCTCTGTGGACGCTGGGATTTGTAACAGTGTATAGAGCTGTGGTCAGCAGGTGGCATTATGTAATAAAAATTTGGAGCCTCTCTAATCTTTCAGTGTGATTCTGCCCAGGAACTTATGTCTTCCCACATTTCCTTGTGCTTGATTTTATTTTTTTTTAAATTTCCCTATTAGTAGTGTAGCTTTTCCAAACATTTTATTGCATCCCAATACATTTCTATCAGTTAGGTTCACAGAAGTGTTACTCTTCTGTTAGCTCTGTTAACAGTCAAACTGTTCGGCAGGTGACCTTGATTTTGATTCTGTACTTTTTTCCTCCTCTGCTTCTTATTATATCAAAGAAAACCTTAGATTTCTGTGTTTACAGTGTTTCAGGGTCTTCTTAGCTGCTTATTATACCACTGACTGCCTTCGCTGTTGATTGTCTGAACTTCAATCTAAAACGTTTTTAAATATTCTGTTATTGTTGCTTCTTTGATTTGGAAATACTCATCAGGAAAAATCCATAAAGTCATTCTCATACCTATTTTTCAAGACTCCTCTTAGTTTGACCATGTCATGAATCCTGTGACCTGATCAGGGCAAGAAAGGCAAGTACTTGTGAGAGACCAATTGATTATTTATATAATGGATTCCTCCACAATTTACTGGTGTGCCCCTAACCCTTTTACTTTTCCTTGCTTTACTGCAATTTTTCTTAATTGGCCTTTTTAAGTATGCTGAGATTTTTCTCTCTGATTTGCATATTAGGGTCATTTTAGTTTAATTTTTCCTTTAAAAGTGACTCCACAGATATAGAAATGCCAAAAAATACTCAGCTTTATGGATAACCTTTTGTAACTGAAAGTAAAGCTGAAAAAAGATTTTCTAGCTCACTGCATCTAGTTTTATAAAACTTCAAGCTCTGTGCCATGGGATTCATTTGAAAAGCTTACTGAGCTGCTATTTAAAAGCAATTTTTATTGACTCCTCTAATCTGGTTGCAAAGTTACATAGAACCTGGTTGTCTTAATGTTTAGAAACACCTGTTAACCTAAGATGTGGAAGTATCCTTGGCTAGTTCAAATCTGTGTCTCATGCCCATACTGCCTTTCATTTTGATGCTTTTCAATTTAGTAGCAATTATTGCATTGTGTTTCTTCAATGTCTTTGTCTTTCTTGACTAAACAACCCAACTTCTTTTGACGGGGCTTCATCCTCTTCATTAATAACAGTTTTCCCCACCTTTTCTGGTACTGATTCTCTTGGTTCAGATAATGCATACAGTTAAAATGTTTCTGGCCGGTATTTGTTTCTCAAAGTCTTTACTCATTCAGTACAGAAGCTGCTCAGAGTTCAGTAAATGGTTGATTCTTCAGTATTCTCTTGCATCTTCAGTGTGCATCTTCTTCCTTTTCATTGCACTTAATATACATTTTTGATACTTGCTTTGATTTCTGTGCTGCTCTCACTAGGATATAAATATTTATTGCAGGCTTTGTAAATGTGTTTTGTAGCATGTTTTGACAAGATTTCTTTAGATTCAATATCAGATCAGTGATCACTGGTTTCATTTTTTAGCAGTTTCGTATAACACTCTATGGTTTTCTGTTCTCATCAACTTCAGCTTCAGAAAGAAACAAAACAGTTGCCTGATTTTGAATTCTTTATTAAGAAAAAAGACTTAATAAAGGAGTTTGTAGAACTGCAAATATAGTGACCACTGTGATATTCAAGCGACATGTCAGAGATATGATATGAATGTGGACAACAACAAGGCTAAAATTGATGGTGTTGGGTGATATTTTCTTGCCTAAAGAACAGCACTGTTCCCACGAATATTTTTATCTTGCCTGTTGAATGAGCTGAAGGATACAATAGCCTAGCACAGTAGTTATGGCAGCAACCTCTGTGTTTCTTCTGTGTATGTGTTACATATGTTATCTCCCATAATCAGCCATCTAAGACATAGTTATCAAAGGCAGGCCATCTTTCCTGTGTTTGCCCCCCACCTTTTTAGGGTTTGCCTGTTACCATCCACAACAGGTAATTCTTCACTGTGCCAAACTTGTACATGTGAAAAAGATGTCTAGCTGTCACACTGGCTCTCAAGAAGAATTAGTGTCATGTGTGAATTTCTTTATTCAAAAAAATGTATATTCTTTTGCCCACAGTAGTATTGAACATGCTTTAATTGGTCTTAAGTCTTGCATATGCCAGAAGTTAACAAGGTGGTTGTTTGTAGGAATTAGAATGATAGTTGATTCTCTCCATCCTAGTAGCTATTCTTCTGTACCATTAACTTTTATGATCTTTCGTTGATGTTGGTTAGTTGCGTGAAGTTTTATTAGGGTTGTTTTGGTAACTATTTAGGAGTGAAGTATTGGGTAAGATTGACTTGGACCAGATTATAGAATGAAAGGAAAGCAACTTAGAAACGCAAAAATCAAGTTTCATTCTGTTATATTTGTCAACAGTTACAGTAAGTTTATTAAAATTCTTGCATTCTTAAAGATGTATCACTTCTATGCTATTTAATTATCACAAAACTTGTGTAACAAATGTCTCTCTTTCTCTAGGGATTTTTGGCTAATCAGAAGAGAGCTGAGAACTTGAAAGATCCTTCTGTGCTGCCTGATTTGTGTTTGAGTCATGCAAATCAGTTGATGATTATGTTAACTAATCACAGAAAACTGTTAGATATTAAACAGAAATGCACCACTGCCAAACAAGAACTTGCAAATAATTTGCAAGTCAGACTGAAGTAAGTTACCACTTTCCAAATTTTTGTTGCTTCCATTTGAAGCAAGGCTGTTTAAGGAATGTGTGTCTCAAGGAAATCATTACTATGAGAAAGTAAAGAGTTCATGTCTTGTACTTTCCCTGTTACTATGTGTTCCTAATTGCTTAATTCTGACTTGTTTGTATTTGTTGTTTCAGTTTTACTTCTTTCAGTAAAAGCAATTTTTTTTTTTTTTTTGTTAACTTGTGGGATATACCTTCACCATATGTGTTCTCTGGTGGCAAAGTGGCTGTAATGTTTCTACTCAAGCACACCGGTTGATCACCTTTCAGTGATTATCCTGTGATTTAGTTATGTTGGTGGCTGTGCTGGAATTAATATATTGACTGTATCATTAATAATTGAAGATGCAGTTAAGAAGTGCAAGAATTTATATGTTGCGCGGACTGTTACTTATTGTGTTTGAGTAGATTGTGTGGATTTCCCAAACAGAGTTTTGTTCTTACCTCTTCGACAATATTCCTACCCTCAATATCTCTTTCTAATGCATTTCAATAAGTATTTATAAAGTAAAAGTAGTCTTTTTTGGGGGTTTTTTTCAGAGTATGTATCAGCTTTTTTAATTCTACTGGAGAAAGTTACGTTATTATTGGTCCTAAGGTTATTTAGTCTAAGAACATTTCTTGCCAAAAACAGTATCTCAGCTAAATGGTTGTAAATGTTCATTTTTTTGAGCACTGATGTGACTATCTTACTGTAAGAAAGTAACTGGGAACTTCAAGGTGACTACTGAATTCTGAATAGCTTGGTACTTTCAGATAGTCTGTTGTTGTCTCATGTGAAATGATGCCATCGTTCATTTCACCCAGACATGTTGCTAATCTAATTTAAATGAAAAAAAAGAAATTACTAAGTTGTGATCTTCTAAAGTGTAACCTGCTTTTGTAGGTGGTGTTGTTTTGTAATGCTTCATGCTGATCAAGATGGAGAGAAGCTACAAGCATTGCTTCGTCTTGTAACAGAACTCCTAGAAAGGGTCAAAGTTGTAGAGGCTCTCAGTACTGTTCCTCAGATGTACTGTCTAGCTGTTGTTGAGGTTGTGAGGAGAAAAATGTTCATAAAACACTACAGGGAGGTAAGTATGTAAAATTTTGAGACCACACCTTTATGTCATTGTATAAATTAACAACTAACTACATATTTTTCCCTTTCACAGTGGGCAGGTGCTTTAATAAAAGATGGGAAACACCTGTATGAAGCTGAAAAGGCAAAAAGGGAATCTTTTGGGAAACTGTTCAGTAAGTACTTCCTCTTCTGTGAAATCAGAATTGCATTAAAGTATAAGTCTTGTAGTTAAAATCCTTTGATTATATTGTAATTTCAATACCTGTATATTTTTTTAACTTAAATAGGAAATGCATGCAGTGTGTCAGGTGGTCCTATTATGAACAAAATATTTTTGTATTAATCCAACTAATGAACTGTTTCATATAGATTGTCCAAAATACTGTGAGAATTGTGATTAGTTTAATGTTTGTAAAAGATAAGATTTCTAATTATTACATTTGAATGAAATTTCTGTTTAAACGTGCCCTGAGAGCTTTATTGTTCTTCTAAATAACATTTTTAAAACCATTAGTGAATATTTGGGCATTGCTATGACTACCTCTGGAGTACTTATGAAAAACTCGAGAACTAAGATCCACATCTAAAGACCTTGATCAGAAGTTTAAAGAAAAATTAGAAATGAAGGTGCTGATAAAAGAATTCTGATTACTTTTTCTGCAAACTCTGCAACTTATGTTCTGAATGGACAGCTAAAATAAGAAAATTGAGGAAAAGTTTATCAAAATTTTTGGAAAGGAGATTAGCAAAGTTACAGTGAAAGTTTGAAAAAGAAGTTGAGGTTTTTGCGTGGATGACCATTAAGCAAAAAGAGGCTGCAGTGAAGTGAGAAAGTCTACTTGAATAGTGGGTTTTTGGCTGAATTTCTGTGGTCATTTGCAATTTTATGTTGTCAACAAATGGCATAATTAAAGTTAAGCTTTCAAATGTAGTTCAGCTGTTAAAACTGCAGTAACTTAATTGTTTTCTGTTGAGGCATTGCCTGTATGTTGCATTTCTTCCTTTAAATAACTTTTTTCTCACCCTCCCCCACTCTCAGGGAAGTCTTTCCTAAGGAATCGTTTGTTTAGAGGACTTGACTCCTGGCCTCCATCCTTTTGTGTATGTACTCATATTTCTGGGTTTATTTCATTTCTATAAACAGTAGTTTCATGAATTAAAACCTAAGCTTCTCACATTGCTGTGACACAAATGAAAAAGCTGGGAGCTAGTGTTCTTTAAATGACCTATATTAACATTGGTTTGTAACTTGCAGTGTAGTGGGAGAAGAAATGTCAACCTGATACTCCCTTTTAGCAAGGAGTCTGTGGTATTGAACAAAAAAGCTGTTAATGGTCAGAAAAAAAAGATGTCAGAAGGAATAATTTGATTATCTAATCATCCTGTGAATAATAAAGCCATAAAATTAATTGGATGGTTAAAAGCAAGTAAAAGGTCTCCCTGTTTTCTGATAATCACTGAATGAGTAGAAAAGCTTTTTCTTCTCTTAATTGGCTGATAACATGATGGGGTGAAAAGTATAGCTGTAATTAAGCATTGCCTGTTAACTTTGATTTCGTACAGCTTGGTTAATTGATGTAAGCTAATTTCCTGATTCTAATGCTGCCATCTCTCTTTGCCTTTTTACCCTTTTTAGCTTCTCCTTTCCAGCTTTTTTTCAAGGATACTTGGAAAATAGGAATGAGCCTCATTTCAGTGTTTAAAATGTTAATATTTGACTGTATGTTTAGCAGCATAATAAATAAAGCTTCAATACCATCTCTTTTAACATTTAAACTCATCTATAATATTTATAAAGCTTGGTAATAGGGAGAACGTTAAATCAGACATTTGTAGGTTCCTTGCAATGGAAATACTCTATTCTGCTGCTGCCCAAGGTGCTATGGATAGAGTCAGTGGTTATAAACATAAAGGTGTTTCAGGTTTTTTTAGGGGGATGAGACCAGACATGATTTCTTTAAAAAAATTACAAAATCTTTTGAGAGAGAGAGAGAGAGATCAGAAAAGTTGGTGTTGAACTGTGTTATTTATTAAGCTCTTTTTAATCCTTCCTTCATAATCTTTACCTTTACAAAAATACATAAATTAATTTCTTCTTTGCAGACACGAAAACCTCGCAGATTTGACAGTGAGCTTCCAGATATCTCATTGAGTGACTTGCAGTTTTTGCAGTCTTTTTGTCCTTCAGAAGTACAGCCATTACTCAGGTAAAGCACCTTTTTAAAGTTAGTGTGTTACACAAATAGCTTCCTCTGGTGGTCCCACTCTCTTCAACTTTCCACCCCCCTAACTGATTTTCCACAAAGAACAGACAAGGATATTTTCTCAACTAATACCATCCTTAAACAATGGTCTTCACTAACTTAATGCAAATATATATCTATATGCTGCATGTACTCACACTCTGATTTGAGCACATATACTCTGTATTGAGATGTAAAAGATGATGGATGTTCATTTGAGCTGCCTCATAGCTAAAAAAAGAAAAAAATGTCAGTTTCAAACTGAAATAAACTCATAACTTTCTTTTGTCAGATCAGAATTAGATTGGATTTTTTTTTCTTTTGTATTTTGTTATGTGGTATTCAGGAGGAAATGAAATAGATGTCTTTAGCTCAGCATGAATTCATAGAGATCTCCTATATTCAATTACTGCTTTTTCTCTGATAAACTGATTTTACAAAAAAGTGGATTCTCCAAGTGCCTCTGCTGTCTATGGAAATACGTAATTTTGAGTAGAAGCTCTATTTCTGTTTCTTACTTCCCAACAGTGAGGCAGACATGCATATGTAGACAAGAAAGCTACTGTTTCAACTCACAAGCACCTTGACAGAATTAGTTTCTTATCTAGAACCTGGAGATGTCTTTCTGGAAAAGAAGGCTGTTAGAGTGAGCTATCAAACTCATGTTTTAAACCTGGAGCAATCAAGATGGAGAAATGCCAACCAAGATAATGGGCAGGAAATGGGCAGTTAGAAAGTTCTATGTAAGGTTTTGTCTAAGAGGAAATCTATCAGTATGACTACATTCAGATGTTACATGTCTCATTATCCTTCACCTAGAAGAGATCTTCAGTTAGAGATTTGCTGAGATTGTTTTGTTGGGGTTTTTTTGTGTGGGGTTTTTTTGAGCTGAATTCACTGCTTTTTTTTTTCCACCTATATTTTTGATTCTTTTTGATTCACAGTTCCTGATTATGGTATTATTGGAGTAAAGAATAAGTGTAGTGAGCTTAGTCTGCTTTTCTGGGGATTTGCCTTATGTCATGCTATAGTTCATGTACCCTTTTTATTTTTCCTGTTCTGCTCTTAGGCTCGCTCCTCATCAATTCTGTAGGAGGAAAAAAGTGCAAGATACAGAATCTTATTGCTAGTGTTTGCTTGACTTTTTTTGATTAGTGAGAATTTTACGATCTTCCTGGAAAGTTTGTACTGAGTTCAGGGAAATTTTGCCTTGCTGTTGTCAGAAAACCAATCACTAAGCTTAATTGGTCCGAATTGTAGTGACATAGTTTTCCACTTGATGGCAGTAGAGGTGGGATTATGTCATGTTCTTCCTGGTTTCTGGGCTCGGTGTTGCATTTGATGTAAATACAGATAATGCTGGTGAGCTTGCAAATCAAGTGGGCAGAGCTGTCACACACCTTGTGTAGACACTGAGCTTCAGAAAAAATGTGAGAGCAGTATTTTCTTTGATATTTTCATTTAACATGAAAAGAATAAGCTATAGGCAAACTGAGACCTAGCAGAAAGTTCTATTCTATTAGCACTGAACCCCTGAGCTGCATAATTAGATGTTTCAATTTACTTGTAATTTCAGATGACTGAAGCATTGTATGTTTGAGCAATTATTGAGATCTTAATTCTACAAAAATACAGTTTATGCCCTATATATTGAGCAGAGAATGCAACATACATTGAAGTGTAATCTGCTTTTACTGTGTTGTTAGTCTAAATGAACTCTTGCTTCATGACTTCAGTTTAACTTACAACACTTGCCGTGTGATCAGACACATTAATCAGTCTTTTAATTCAGATTACCTGTCATGAAAATGAAACAGTAGAGAATTAATTGCTACTTCAAAGGAAGAGCTGGATTGGAGAGAATCCAGATGGAGAGAAGAATAGAGTCATTGGCAAACATAAGTGCTTCAATTACAGATCTAATCACTGCCAGTTCTTTTCTGTTATTGTTATTGTAACACTAGGTATGACTGGTAGATATTTCCTTTGGGAGGAAAGACTGGCATATTACTTGCCTGTTGTTGTTTATCCTTATCTACCCCTTAAAAACTCTCAAGGCTTTAATTTCAAACACAAATGCCAGGTAGTCTTAGTAGATTTTCCATGTAAAATAGCTGAAATGAGGAAAGTACAAACCTTATATGGAGGGAAGTCCAGTGTTGTTGAAATATACACATAGTACTATATTTGAGTATTAAACTAACAGTGTGGAGGAAAAAACAAAGTCATTCTCTACTATTTTTAAGGGTTCCCATTCTTTGTGACTTTGAACCTCTTCACCAGCATGTACGTGCTCTACATAACCTGGTAAAGGCAGCACAGAGTTTGGATGAAATGTCACAAACCATTACAGACCTGCTGAATGAACAAAAGGTATTTTTTCTTTTCTTTACCAATAAAAGAAAGGATCTATGTAAAACAATAGAATATAGAATATTTTCGTAATATTGTTTTATAAAACTCGTCAGAATGCAACTTTGTTTTTCCTGATGTAAAGATTAGTTGGTCTCATTATTGCATAAGTTTCCTTTCTGATCATGATCTAGTAAATACTTTGAGAATTTTGAGGTCTTCAAGCAAGTAAAATGAGCATCTAGAGAACAGTCAAAGGATATAGACTATCTTCTAAACACTTAACAAATGCTTCTATTCTACAAAAGTTGTAGAAGTAGAATGACACTATTTTTGTTGTTTCTCTAGATTTCTGCATTGCCTCTTAGGTCATTTTGGCACAAGCAGTTAGAGAGATTTTAAGGCATTGGTTGGCTGTTGTGCAGTTTTTTTCTTTCAGTATAGAAGGAACAGATGGCAGAAAGGTCTTTTCCTAGTTTCACTCTGCCTGTCAAGTGGGTTTCTTCCCACAGAAGCTGTGTTTCTACCAATCACTTTTGCTTCCATGTGCTCAGCCTCTAACTTTCATCATACACTAAACAGGATCCTTTTGGCTTTTGACCTCAGGATGTTTCAGTGAAACTCTAGGTGAATTTAGCAATGCTTAAGCTTTTTTATGAAGTTGACTGGTTTAAATTTGGTTTCTTTTGCTGTAGAAAATCATTGTCATTTTTGGGGGATTGTGCTATCATCTGTGGTGTAAATTCTTGTATGCACTTGGCCGACTAGAAGCATCTTCTGTAACTACTAAGGCTGTGGACATTTTTAATTTTGGATAGCAATTTCCTGCTTAAACCAGGTGACATGAACTCCTCTAGCTTTTATTTCTCTGCTGCTTGAAAGGCTTCCAATAAATCTCTTCGTTTATGTGAAATATGAAATCTGGCCTGCTCTTTGTTCAGTAATATAGAAAAGGCGTCTCACTTGAGTAATTTACTAGCTATTTTCTCTCTTTATGAAGATTGTTTTTCAAATGAACACACATTAAGAACATTACGGCCTGTGTTAACCTGTTAACCATTGTAATGGCTGGAAGTGGGGTAAATTCTGTGAAATCTTGGAGTTTTCTGAACACACCCTTCCAACAGACCTTACTCTGAAACATAGAAATTCACCCCCAATGTTGAGCATCCTGAAATTTTTCTTGTAAGAAACCAGGATAGTGACAGGTGTCCTAATAAATTTTTCACTAGGCTTGCAATGTCAGAAGAGTGAAAAATTTAACTTTTAATTTAAAATATAGATAGTAACAGTAGAAAAATAAACAGGAAGCATGCCTGACTTTTTGAAGTCTTCATGGTTTGCCCTTCTTTTTTTAGACTTGCCTATCTGAGAAATTTTTATCAGTATCTCTCTGCACAAAAGAAAGATGTTTGCCAAATCAGGAGAGTATTCTTTCCATTCTTCTCTTTTGCTATGCTTTGACCAGTTTGGGTTCTTGGCTGATGCAGAAATGTTCAAGTGCTTAGACAGATTTAGATAATTGTCTCTTTCCTTAGAGTAAATTGCATTGCACAGTTAGGGCTGGACCATTCATGATGTCATCTTGAAAATGCCCATCCCTGTGTGTAATTGCAGTGATTCATGTGAACTCTTTTTGGAATTGAAGCAAATAGATTTGTCAGAGATTTTTTTTTTATCCTCAAAGACAATGCTTTTGTTATGACTTGATGAAAGGCACAAGGTCTTTCTCTGAATTGCTTTGTCCCACAGATAATCTGGAAGTGTTTTTTTAAATTATCCTACTTTTCCCTGTGTTCTTTTTTGGTGTAGAATTACTGGAATAATTTTTAAAATATTCCTTTTTTATCCCTAGTATAGATAGGAATTTACAGTAAATAATTAGAAAAATGAATAAGCATTTAATGATTGTCCTGGAGGTGCCTACAGCTTCATGCAGCCACGCATTCTCTTGGTGGGCTATCGTCCCAGTTTGGTGCAGAGCGGGCAATAACTGTGCAGGTGTTGAGTGTTGCCCATATAGCAGATTATTGCTCTTGTACTCTCCCAAGGAGACACCTTCAACCCTAGCTTCTCTTTCCGTGCCAGTGGAAGCAGAAGCCAGGTCCTTTGAATTGGACTGGGGTATTTTCCCTGGATTGTTTGAAGTGCAGTAGTTTAGGTCTTTCCATATCATGTGGGAGTTCATCCTACTGCATCAGACACAGCAACTGGTCTTTCAAGAGTTGCTTTAGGCAGGAGAGAAAAGTTGTAACTGCAGACAAGTGAGCAAAGAGCAAGTCAGAGGAGATCCAGTACCTTACTGGGGGTGTTAAGAGCATTTCTTTCTAAGTGCCCCCATATTTCTCACTATTTCAACTTTCAAGTTCATAGAACATTAATGATAGGTTTGTCTATCTGATTTCTTCTTTTAGTATTGCATCAGAGTATTTAAAAGATATGTTTGTGGATATTGGTTTAATTCATTACTATGTTGTAATCTGTTTTCCTTCTTAAAGCTTTCTGCTTATTCTTTGTAATTTAACAGTGTCACATCAAAGATGTGGTTGTGCTCTCTTATTTCTGTAATACAGGCAAAGTTTAAGCAGATCAGCAGTTGGGTTAAAGATGTCCAGGAGAAAGTTAAGGTGCCTGTAGGAGTTGGCTAAGGTGATTAAGGTGTCTTCCCAATGGTTAGCAGGTGATTAACATATGCAATCCTTTGCTATTAAAAGTTTCTCTTTTAAGAGAAGCTGACTTTTCAAATCAGATTATGAATCTACCATTTGTTCTAGTTGAGTTCTAAATTCAAACACTGTTCGTAGTCTGTCCAAGAATTGTCCCATTGTCTATGTTTATCACAGTAACAAAACTGGACCAAGGCATGTAATCCAGCAGTACTTGAGAACTTTGAAATTAATTTTACTTTTCTGTCTTTGCTTTCTGTTTTTTATTTGTTTGCTCTTGACTCCTCTTTCTGTGTCACCGCAGAAATTAGGGTATGACGTGTGCGTATATTGCTGCCTGTAGATTGTGAACAGATTAGATGGCAGGCACGGGCTTTTTAGGGAAGTAGCAACAGGAAACAAGGTCTTCATATAGTTTTAGCTACTCAAGATATGAGGTTTAACTCTGGACTAGGCAGTAATCTGGTACTCTCACTAGACACCCAGCTCACTGCTGAGACATGTAATATGCTACAGCCCCAGGTCATGATGAAACCAATGCCATTAGAGTGTTGCTTCACAGACTAACAGTTGGGGGTTTTTTATTGTCTTCTTCACGCTATATCCTTACTTACCCTTTGGGATGATTCTGCAGGGTTGCCAAAAGTAGATACCATCTTTCCTTTGCATGTGGCTTTCTGCTGGGCTTTCCCATATTCAAAGTCTTTGAAATACCTTTTTTACTTTGTGCTTATTGACATCTGTGATGCTAGTTTTTATTGCTGTTAGAGCCCTGGTTTATCAGTGGTAAACGTCACTTAAAGCATGCTTTGAATTCAGACATCTATCAGTCTGGATTCTTTGACATTTATTTTAATAAGTTTTCTTAAATCAATAGCAAGCTGAAATTAAACCCAACGGAGATGCTTAAACCTAGCCTAATAGTACCATTTAAAAAGTTACATTTCCTTTTTTTTCCTCTTGTCCTTTTCATTTTAATAAATATAATGTTTTGTATGTAATGACCACAAGATTTTTTTTGCAGTGGTTTTTCATCACTGAATTTCCAAATCAGTGTATGATGTACTTTCATAAAGATGCCAAGGCTATTGGAGGTGAGATGTAAATGCAACTCTGCTACATAGATGAGCATTGGAGCTGGAAAGAGATTCTTCTTAAATCACAGCTGAGAATCGTTAGTCACACTACATCTCCATGAAGAGAACACTTGCGTGGTACAGAGGAGGATAGGGTCTCTTTTTGGGCCACAACCATTTTTAAAAGATTGAGAAAAAAAAATTGGGTATTTATGTACCAGAAGTTCAATGTCTGTCACTTCAGACTTTTTTTGGAGTTCTGTTGCTGACCATTTATTGCCAAGCTCCTCTAACTGTTGTCAGTCAAGGAGCTCAATTCAATGGATAGCAGAAGTTTCTTAAAAAGAAAACTAACATGCAATGATTCATCTTCAAACGTGCAGTTTAGAGCAGAGTATGCACTGGAATTTGAGATCTTGCTTTAAAATTCATATAGTATTGAAAAAGAACTGATGATAATGTGATTCAAACTGTAATTGAAGTAATTGAAAAAGTGTTTTGAAAGAGTTTTTTTTTAGCCTTTTAAAAATCAAAAGCATGGAATTGATCAGAATTACCTGGGCATGGTTCCATGGAGGGAGAGCAGCTTTAACTACGGTTTATATTGATTTACAAGCTGCTGTTACTCATGGATTATTATGGGTAATTATTCTAACCATTAGCTTTTCAACTGAACATTGAAGGACCTGATCCTACAGAATCGGTTTAGGTGGTATGGAGGGTCTAGAGACAAAATGTGAAAAATTGGGACTGGTGGGGAGCCTATGAAGGAGGTAAAAGATCCACTCTGGCTGTGATGACTTGCATTCTGAAAAGTCAGAATGTTGCTTTTAATTAGAATGTGTCCTTCATTATACTGTTCTAGTTCTACACTTTCACATGCAGAACAATTCATGTATGTTTTTGAGATGTTAGTAGACAACAGTTTTGTTATAATAAAGCTTTTTGTGAAAATTAATTGCATATGCTAAGAATGACTGGGTTACAATGCTTTTCTAATAACAGGATTTTCAATAATAAAATATTTTAGTAACAGAATTATTAGGAAAATGGAAATCAATATGCTGTTAGAAAACAAAGGCTATTTCTGACTAATTACTTCCTTTTTTTTTTTTTTGTAATCCAAAGTTATGTTTTAGTCTTTTTAAATATAGTTGGATGTGATCTGTGTAGGACTCTTGGCTCAATGAATGTTTTTGTGTTTACCAATGACACTTTTTTGAAACTTAATGGAAAATCTCTCTGAATTTCTGTAATTTTTACTTAAGTTTTAGTAGTGCATATTTTGTACTCTTGTGAATAATAAGACTGGTTTTTTTAAAGTTCTTGTTTTGCCTGGTAATGTTTAATCAACTTTTAATAGTAGCAGTTTTGCCTGTCACTCTAAGTGTTTATTTCATACTTTTTTGTAACTTGCAGGCCTCCAATAGCCAAACTTCGCCACAATCTGCTACCACACCAAGGATGGAAAGTGCAACAGGAACCGCAATTGCTACCTCTTCAAGAACTCCTCCGTCACTCAGTCTTCAGAGTCCCCTGTGTCCTCCTGTGTGTCCCCCAGCTCCATTAGAAGAATTGTCTCCAGACAGCATTGATGCTCATACATTTGATTTTGAAACTATTGCCCATCCGAACTTGGAGCAAGCTCTTAAACAAGGATCATTAGACTTGGATTCGTTAGCAGAAAGTCCAGAATCTGACTTTATGTCAGCAGTAAATGAATTTGTAATAGAAGAAAATCCGGTATCTCCTAATGTAATAAGTGACCCACAAAGTCCAGAAATGATGGTGGAATCTCTTTATTCTTCAGTTATCAATGCAATAGACAGTAGACGTATGCAGGATACCAGTTCTTGTGTAAAGGATGTTTCAGTAGAAAATGCTTCTCTCAATGTTTGCGTGGAAAAGTGTAGGGTTATTGCCCAAGACTCCGAGGTACATTTAAGAGGCATAAAAGAAGATCTTTGCCACTTTAGAACACTTGTGCAAAGAGAACAGTGTGACTTTTCTAATTCTTTAAAATGCACTTCCTTAGAAATCGTAAATACAATTGAGAAGGTAAAACTTTCACTTGAAAAAACACTAAACGATAAACATCAAAATGAATTACAGTCTTTGAAAAGTGAATATGAAGCTAAAATGAATAAATTATTAGAGGATGGGGAAGAAAATAAAAAGAAGATTAAAAAGTTAAAAGGTGACTTATTAGGACTTGAGGAAGTTCTTCAGAATAAGAATGATGAATTTGCGATGGTAAAAAATGAGAAAGAAGCTGTAGTTTGCCTCCAGAATGAAAAAGACCAGAAGTTGCTTGAATTAGAATGCCAAATGGAGACACAAAATTCTGAAATTAAGGAACTGAGACAGTCACGTGAAATAGTTCTTGAAGACTTGAAAAAGCTTCACGTTGAAAACAATGAAAAACTACAACTCCTGAGGGCAGAACTTGAGAGTTTAGAGCAAAGCCATTTAAAAGAACTGGAAAGCAACCTACAAGCCAGGCATTTACAGGAATTTGAGAAGGTGCTAGCTGAGCACAAGGACTGTTTGGATAAATTAAAAAAAGAGAACCAGCATAGACTTGAACAAATGCAGGAATCTCATGAAGTAGTTATGCAAGAGAAACAGCAACAAGTAGAAGAGTTACAACTCAAGGTTTCAGATCTGTCTGATTTGAGGTGCAAATTAGAAGTTGAACTTGCTCTGAAAGAGGCAGAAACTGATGAAATGAAGCTTCTTTTGGAAGAAAGCAGAAACCAGCAACAAGAGACCTTAAGATCTCAGATTGATAAGGAAACGGAAAGCTTAAAAAAGGAGATAGATAAATTAAACAATAAAATACAAATTAGCAGTGATGAATATCAAGTGGGCTTATCAGAACTGAGGACTCTGATGACAATTGAGAAAGATCAGTGCATTTCTGAGCTAGTAGATAGATATGAAGAAGAATCAAATTTGCTTAGAACTGAACTAAATAAAGTAACGCTTCTTCATCAAAAAACTGCTGAGGCAGAAAAAAGACTTTCAGAGCAAATAACAGAACTACAGAGTAAGTTAGAGTTGGAAGCAAGTGCCCTAGAAAAGTTAAGAACAGAAAAATTGTCTCTCTGTGAGCAGCAGGAAAAATATGAAGCTATTATCCATAACCTAAAGGAAGAGAAAGAACTGTTAGTATCTAAGCAAGAACAAGACAGGCAGTTGCTCATTCAGAAGCTCAATTATGAAAAAGATTATGCAGTACAAACTGCTTGTAAAGAGTTTGAATTACAGAGGGAAGCTGCTGAAAAAGGGCTTTTGGAAAAAATACAACAACTTGAGATGCAAGTAAATCGGAGGTACTGTAAGAATTAAGTTACTGTGTTTTCCTAGTATTTTAAAGTAATCAATATGGTATATTCATGATGCACTATGCAGTAAGTAAAATTGTATTTGTGATAGTGCTTATCTGGATTGATTCCTATATTCACAATTCCAGTTATTTCCATTTTAGAGGTAATGATGCTCCCATGTCTGTAGTTAATGTCAAAGATTGTAAAGTGTCTTATACAATACTATGTCCAGGCAGCAATGAAGGTTTTTTTATATCAGTCTTGTAATGCTATGCTGAAGAAGTGTTTCCACAATAGCAAGTTACTTGAAATTTGGATTTTGATATTCTCTGCCTCTCTCTGCTTTCCCATGTTTTGCTTTGCTGTTAGCATGCAGTAGCTGATAAATTTGTTTTATTGGCTAACTATACAGCAGGTTGGTGATAACTGTGGCATGAAAAATTGTGTTGGAATTTATATAAGGTTGGCTGAGAACTGTCCCATGGCTGCCTAGACTTCCACTGACTTTTGCTACCACATATGTGTATTTCAGTGTCATCTGTTTGAGCTCCATAATGAAGCACAAATGTGCAACATAATCTTATAGAATATCCTAATGCAATTGTTTTTCTTTGTTAATTTCTGCAGAGATGTTTCATTTTTAAGAGAAAATTATATTTTTTGCTTGCTAAGAATGCATAGAATTACTCTTTCTGACTTCTCATATCTTACCTACTTACTAGTTTGTAATGCCTGTCATCAGACTTAAGATTATGTTGTTACAGAATGGAAATAGTAGAATTTTTCAATGTGACTAATGCTCAGCAACAATATTTTATTTTGGAGTGCTAGATTTTGTCATTTATGTTCTTGTAGTGTAAGTGAATACAGCAGATAGATCTTGTTTGTAAAATACCTAAATAGAGAATTATTTCCTAGGTATTAAGATATACTAGGTATAAGATATATTAAGTATGTGAAATGGGAAAAGATCAATAAAATGGACAGAATGGACATAAAAGCCAGAAGAATACTGCAGAACAGGAGCACAAGCTTAAGTTAGCTTTTAACTTTCGAATATCAATGTAATGTTAAAAAATTAAGGAGAGGGAAGGTTCTGCAGAGGGTCCAACATGCACACAATTCACTTACATAGTGCAAGGGAAATGGGAATATCTGCTTCACTTACATTTTCTGCTACCTCAGGATTTTCATATGCAAACATACCCATCATTAAATGATGTGTTAGTGTCTGTGTTTGTATGTCAGTGTATGAAAAAATGCATCAATATCACATTCTTTGAATTAAGGTTGGGATATGATGAAACTTAAGAACAGCTCTTCTTAATTGAAGAAATTATTCTCTTAATATGGTGAAATGAGAAGAACAGTGATAAATTCTATGTTCTTTTCCTTTTCTGTGTATTAATGCACTGTAGAAGTTTGAAAAACTTAACAGGAAAAGTATGTAACTGTGTCACCAGACTTTTAAAAAGCTACCTACACTTAAATTTCAACTTCTGAGCACAGCTGTGTGTATCCTTATCCAAACTAAGATAAAACAGATGATAATATTTCTTTGAAATACATTATTTGCTTCATTCTAAAGAAGTGCTGTTAGTTTGATAAGTTCTGTCAAGTAATTTAATTTTTAGTGTGACATATAAATATTTATTGCTTCCTAAGGCTCAGTTTTATGCCTTTATTCTGCTGTTAGTGTTTTTTCTCTAGGAGTCAAGATGTTATGTTTTCTGTCTAGAGGGCATATATGTTAAGTGAATCTGTCTTAATATTTCCAAGTCACTGTTTAGTTGTTTTTTTTTTTTTTTTTTTTTTTTTTTTTTTTTTTTTTTTTTTTGTGTTCCTAAAACCCCAAGCTATTATCATAACTTGAGTTGGCTTGTTATCCTCACTTAGTTATTGTTTAGCAATTAACTTTTAGTGGTAGAAACCAACTTTTATTTGGCATGTGCCTGCCTATATGCTTGTCAGATAAATGTTCTTTTCTGCAAGAGTAGTGGTACGTTAGCCATTTGGAAGGCACGGAGAGATGGATTGTTGAGTTTGACTTGAGTATTGGATTGATGTCAGGAATTTAGTTTTTGAACTCTCCTGAAAACTGACAAAAATATTTAGAGGTGGCAATGAAATGTTTGTGATCCATGCATTACCACTGTATGAAAATTACTGTGGTTTGGTGTGTCTGAAAATCAAGTCATTTTGATTAGGAAAGGTAACAAAACCACAAGGCATTTGTAACTCTCCTATTTAACATTTCTACACTATGTAGTGCTAGCCAGCTGAAAATGACAATTTTTTAATAACTTTTGTTGTTAAGCAGATTGCTGATCAGTTAAAAGATTTATAATATTGTAAAGAATACTTAAGATAGAATAGGAATTCTGACTGCTTTGAAAACTGAACTACTGCTTTGGTATCTTCCAGCCTTGGTATTGTCCAGTCACCATCAGCAGTGAAGCTTCTCCGCAGAGCACATGCTCTCTCTTTTAGCTATGCTCCACTTAGAAATAAATTAAAATTTAATCAAGCATGAAAATATTTTCTCCATGGTATAAAAAATGATTTGCTTGGGTGTTTCTTGACTTACTTTGTTCTCAGCTTATTTTACTCCTGGTTTCTGGAATGTCAGAGTTTGTTTTGCCATGCTAAGAACTTCACTTGGCTCTCAGAGCTCTTGTATTTACAGCTTTATGGGCTTTTTGAGTGCTTAGCTACTGCATAGTAGTTTGTATATTCGGTATATGCCCATGTAGTATAACTATGGCAGCATTGTTAAATATATCCTTTGTCATCTTAGAGTTTACTTGTGAAGAAACCCCAGTCTGAAGATATGTGCTGTTGGTATCTTGAAAAAAGTTAGGCATTGTCACTATTGCTGTAGCTGTTGCGACCTTTGAAGATTAAATGTGTAAATCTCATACCTGATGCAGTGATGAGCCATAAAAACTGGTAATGTGGGAGCATCCTTTGCAGAACAACAATATCCTTTACTTGGCTGTCATTTGCAGTGAGTCCAGGCAACCCATTTGAAAGGTGAATGATTCCTGCTTTGGTTTAGTGCAGCTGACAGACTTGAGTTTAAATATGATTAATATTAATATGATTTAAATATTATTCTGGTGTAAAGGAACAATAGAAATTTAAAATAATACATGTTTTCACAAATGTTGCCCAACAAAGGTATTTCTCTATTCCAGAGTTCTTCAATGGTGGTGCTTGATAACTCAAGCCAAAACAGAGAAGAGCATAGCTAATGTTTTTGCTCCAGTGATAGAAAATACTTGGCCTATGTAACTTGTCTGTTTCAAAAGCCATTTAAGGTCATTATCCTTCCTACCTCCATGGCTGTTCATGCTTTCCTTCCTTTGAGATGATTACAACTGTACTCTGGATTTTACAGTCCAGAGTTTGGAGTTTCATATCTGGATTCCTTAGCATCACATTTACTGCTGAATTGTTTTAATGTGCTGGTTCTGAAGGCATTGCATTTTGAAATACGAAGAATCTTCATGAAGTTGATTGCTCTTTGTTCTTTTTACGGCTTCTCACACCTTCTGTTAGAAAAGTGTAAACTAAAGCTCCCCCTGAACAAAACTTCAAAGTTAGAGCCAGCATAGTACATTAGAAAAAACAGAATGCCCAAGAATAAGAATTAGTGAGATGCTCATGACTAAAAGGTAGAATTGAAGATTGGCAATTACATCATTGTAATACAGTATTTATTAAATATTTCAGAAATAATGTCTAAAAATGAACTTCCACCTTTTTGTGTGTTTGCTTATTTCATGTATTCTGGGACTCAGTATATGATGCAAATTTAAAGCCTAAACATTTTCTTTTAAGTCCTCCTGCCGAATCATCTGCTGAATCAGGTTTGGTTGCTGAACTTCAAGAGAAACTTCAGGAAGAAAAAATGAAGTTCTTAGAACAACTTGAAGAACAAGAGAAAAGAAAGAATGAGGAAATGCAGAACATAAGAACATCGCTCACTGCAGAACAGCAGGTAAGGCTGATTGGTTTTTGGGGTTTTTTTAACTACTTTTGCTCCCATGACAATTACATGTTCTTTTGCTGTTTTGAAGTTAGAGTAGGGTTTTCTCTTTTGCTGTGTAACACTTCCATATTCTAAATTTGTGTGATGATCTGAAGCCAGGATCCAATTCCATCCAGTGTTAATGGAATCCAACACTTAAGCATTTAACAATAAACAAAAAACAAAGCAGGCACCAAAAACCAAAACAAAACCCCCACAAAACAACACAAAACCAAACCAACAACCAAACAACTGGGCAATCCAGATTCAAGTTTTGTAACTTCTTTTGCTTAAGTGCTTGAAATTTGTATTCATTCATCTCTTTAAATGCAGAAAGGTACCAGTTATTACAAAATTTGTGGACAACTACATTACTTGGAATACTGATTTGGAATGCTACTTACTGGCTTCTGAACCTTATTTGCCTGGGCAGGTAGTGTTTGAGGTTTAAAGCTAATGTTGTATTTGACATAAATGCATAGTGTTTCTAAGTTTATTGATACAAAATTATATTTCACTGGATTAATATTTTATATCTGTATCCACATGTCTTCCTTTCAAAACATCCTGAGTCTCTCAGTGTCTGTAGATGAGTCTTGAGTTCTTAAATCTCTGTTAGCAGCTATTATCTACAGCTTTGTTGCATTTGAACACTGAGAAAGGATTTTCTGTTTAAAGCACCTCTACTTACTGTAGCTATGGTAGGATCAAATGAGGACAAAGAGACAGGGTAGTGATCAGGCAGCTTGGTGAATGAATGCTATTAATCACTTGGTGGATAGAACATGAAATTGCAGAGAGCTATAAAGAGAGGCATATTATTGAAATTCTTGGACTGTAAGCATTAATACTGAAGTGAGCCTTACATAGTCAATCAAACAGGAATTTTTTCCTACATTGGTAGTCATTAGATATATTTTCTATCACAATATTCCTTAATATTTTTCTCATTATCTAATAGTATTCTTCATTTTTGCAGAAGACCATGAAAGCGAAGGTTCTGAGGCATTCACAGCAAATTCCAGGGAACTTTTTGTTGAAACAACCTCCCACAAAAAACCCCAACAAAAGCAAACAAATACCTTAAATCTAGAAAAAGGGTGTATCAGCCAGTGCTGACGGTTGACACTGGCTTGGCTGATTATTGAATATTGTGGGTATTTAACCCCATCTTTCTTTGTTTTTGTTGGGGTTTTTTTGTTTGTTTGTTTCTTTCCTCTGTGAAATTTTCCTAGAAGTGTTACTTATGTTTGTGGTGTGATAGTTTTGTTGTGCAGACATGTGCCAAAGGCTGCTGTGCACTATGTAAGGTGTTTAGCATGCCAAATAGTTTGCATTTTAGGACTGAGAGTTGGGAAGCATAGGTCAAGACAACCTCAAAATTCACAGAAAAAGTGAAATTAATGTAAAATATTCTTTTAATAGGTGGTGTGGTAGTTTTTGTCTCTCTTCAGCAGCACAGTAAGAGTAAAAGGAGTGGGGGCATTCAGTAGAAGGATGGAATAAGCAGAAAGTGTTGTTGGATTGATACCAACAGCTGTGCTGGTCTCTTTTTTTATTCAAGCTATTAACCAGGATTCCTGTATGTCTTTTGCATTAATTCATTGTTCCCTGAGTAATTAATGCATTACTTGAAATGTATTTTTAATTAGTGATAGTTTTCTTTTTTATTGTATGTAACATATCTTGATGCAGTTCAACTTTGTCTTAGTAACTTTAATCCTTAAAGTAACTGTTTTAAATACAAAATGTACAGCTATTATACATTAACTGAAATATATTGTAGTTAAAGAAAAAAACAACTTACAAATTCTTTTTTTGTAATCCCTTTATTATGGTGCTGTTTGTGTGCACTGGGCTTGGAGGAATGAGAAGATTAAAAATAAAATTAATTTTAAGAACTTGTTGCAGAGGAATATCAAAATGAAACATTACAGAGATTTTATCTCTTCACCAAAGCAATAAGTAAACAATTTTTAATTCCTTGTTTAATTACAAAACTGAAAGGCATGCTGTCTTTGTACTTTTTTGTTCTAGTGATATATTTTGCATTGCATTTGTACAGTACCTTTCTTATTTCAGTAATACTTCCTTTCTGTTTTCAGACCAACTTTAATACTGTTCTGGCAAGAGAGAAAATGAAAAAAGAAAACATAATTAATGATCTGAGTGACAAATTAAAAGTGCTTACACAGCAGCAAGAAAAAGATAAGGGTAAGCAAAGTTCTGAAGAAGTATTCATTTTTTCTAATAGGACTTCTCCATTCACTGCAGATTGGTTTTTATCCTTGGTGCCACTGTTATTAAAAGAATTTCTGTTTATTTATGTCATAGATTTGATTGAAACACTTTCTGAAGACAGAGCTCGCTTGCTTGAAGAGAAGAAGAAGCTTGAAGAAGAAGTTAATAAACTGAGAAGTAGTAATCTTTCTCCATCAACCTACTTGGCGGCAGCAGCATCAGAAGCTTGTGGAGCCTGTGCAGCTGATGTTCCCACTGACACAGAGAGATTGGTTCCTGACTTTGGGGCTGAAGGGAGAATGGACTCCACGATGGAAACCAGTATGATGGCTGTGCAGTAAGTATGGGGCATTGTAGTAGAAATACACAAAGCATGGTCTCATTTTAGAAATGTATGCTATTGGGTGTTGTGAAGTACAAATGAGCATGTTGAATGCTCTCTCTTTCTGCCTTTAATGTGCTTTCTAAAAATATCCTTTTAAATGTATCTGTGCATACAATTGTGGTGTCACGATCATCAGAAATGTGTGGGTTTGATGACTTACCAGTGTGCAACTTAAAGGTGAAACTTGGCCCCACAATAGAGATAAAAAAATAGACCTAAGTATACAAAATGTAAGTCAAACAGAAGAAGAATTGTAATGGTGAATGAACTGGATGGCTATATGTTACCAGCGTATCTTTTGAACAGTATCTCACTTTCATGCAACTAGCTTTTTGAACAATCCCAGTCTTCTTGTCCGTACCTTTCACAGAAGTAAGGATCTTTACTGGGTTCACATGAGGTTTTTGCCAGAGGAATGATAACAGGGATGTCAGATACATTCTCTTTAATCAATGTCCATCACAGTCAATGCTGCTCCAAACCAGAATCACATACCCAGAGCACTAAATAGCTTTGTGGAAGTGAGGGTGAAAACAGTAGTTGCTTACCAAACTAAACTTCGACTGATAATAAAACAAGGAAGCACCCTGTCTTTAGAAGGAGAGCTGTTTCTTACAGTAATCATTCTAAACCTAAACTCTCAAAACAGATTTACAAAAAAAAAAATTGAATTGTAAAGCTAGGCTTGTGAACAAAAAAATTATGGATCAGTGTATTAAGATTCAGGTAATAAATAGACAGAAATTATTACAGGCTTATGTTGACTACTTCCTATTACATGAGAGCTAAACAGCCTTTTAACTGAAATGAGGTAGTGATTAGCATGGCTTAATTATAAGTTGCTAGTTCTGCTTGCATTTTGCTTGGATTTATAGTATGTTTCATCTTGGAGCTTGTCCATTTTCTTTTCCCAGTCTAATCAGTTTGGACTACAAAATACATTGCTTCTTCCCTATTAAACTGCTTTTTAATTTTTTAATACATTTTAATTTTTTTATTTATGTTCTTAAGAAATTTCTTATTAGGATATATTGTCTTATGTCCCAGTGTTCAGTTTATCTCACAAATAAATGGAAACAATTGGCAAGTTCACATTTAGTGTCTCTACCAGAAAGTCCCACGGCACTTTAAACTACTCCACAGTAGCCTTTAAACTACAGACCAGAAAAATATGACATCATAGAGCTGAACTGCAGTATCAAGTGTTACCTGTCAAAGGATTTGGAGCTGTATCTTTCATCCAATATCTTGAAAATAATGCAAAATGCCAAGAAATGTGCCCATCTAACTTGATAGATTAATCAGTGACTGAAAATTCACTGGCTTATTGCAACAAAGAAGCTTCTTGGTTTAAAGAAAAGAAAAAAATCCCCCAAACCATGCCGGAAATGTCAGTACTGATTCTTAAGGTATCTTTCTATGCTGTTCCATCTGTGCTAGAAAATATATAGCATTCTTCACTGAGTGAAGATTGGGGAGGGGGGGGGAGGCAGAAAAGGTATTTCTGATCATGTAAAGAAGTTTCATTTTTAACCTATCCATTTTCTTCCTCTTTTAGTGAAAATGTCCATATGTCTGAAGAAAAGCAGAGGATAATGTTGTTAGAAAGAGTGAGTAGATTGTTTGTGAAGTTGTTACAACCAAGTACTTATGAATATGTACCTATGAAGTTGTGCTGTAATCAGTTATATCTGATGCAAGATAGTGTCTGCAAGGATTATAAATGTAATTTCAGTGCCTGTTTTTTCATCGTGCTCTTTTTAGATCAGCATAATTCACTGAAGTAATTCAAGAGAAGCATCAATGCATTGTTCGTGGCCTAGCTTTTTTGTTTTGTTCTGTCTATATAGACTTTGGTATGAATGACTCAAATGTAATACTGCTTCTTAGGAGTGACAGGTGACACTGAATTTCTGTAGGAAAAAAAAAGGTTGTGATTACTTTTTCAAATTAAGATGTAAAAAGTGCCTGGACAGGAATTGAGATTGACTTACTGCTTTCTCATGGAAATGAGTAATTTTTCCTCTTAGGCTGTATACTTGGTAAAAAGTGAGACTGACCCCTAGTAGTTACACTGGAATATTTCAGATTCTAAGAATTCTTTTTAAAAAAAAAAATAAAAAGATGTCTTTAGCTTTCAGCTTTCTAGATCATTTCTATTAAAATCTCTGACCAGATAGAGAATGGGAATGTTTTCTGTTAATGGATTGTGACACTGTATGATGCAAGTGCCTGGATGCTACTGACAGAAGTGTTTACATGCTTTATTCTGTCATCTGATTACAAAGGATTTGTCATGGGTAGAAGCTGTAACATAGTAATACGTTATTTCTTTTGCTGTTCTATCAATTACTTGCTTTTCTAGCTGAAACCAAAGTATGAGTATGGAGTGAATATACCTTCACTGCGGGTTTTGCAGCACTGGGATGATTGTTGGACTTACATGTCCTTGTTCAAAAGATGTTTTGATAATTGCTCTAGAACTGAAAGCTGTAGTATTGTATAAGTACTAAGGCTCTAGTCATATCATGACTTCTTTTAAATGTTTCTACTGTATAAAGTGTATTAATTAGTTAATCAGATGAGATTTTTCTTTCAGACTTTGCAGTTGAAAGAAGAGGAAAATAAGAGATTAAATCAAAGATTGGTAAGTATTTGTGCAAGGCATGTTTTAAGTCTCATGAAAAAAGGAAAGCTAAAAAATGTTAAGTTTGTTAAAATCTATAAATGTGTTTTTATTAATTTCAAAGATGTTTTAAGTGTTAAGGCAAGAGGTTTGTAAGTAACCTGATAACCTTTCAAAAGTACCAGTCTTTCCGTGGAAAAGATTCACAGGATGGGAATTACAAGGACTGGAGAGAAAAAGACTTCTTCAAAAAAAAAAAAACTGCCACAGACTGTTCTGGCTTGGGGTACAGGGAGTACACCTTTCTTTTTTACCTTATTTGCAAGAGAAGTTCCCTGCTAAGCCAAGCCAGCCTTCTGCCTTGCCTGCTTAACTCTCAGCATTGGGGAATTGCCTGCTTCTGTGCCCTTAGGAGGCGATGTTTGCACAGGGATCCTCACACCTGCAGAAACATTTTCCCAGGGGATCTTACTAATTCCCTGAGCAGCCTGAAGTCTGCTCTCCTCATGGTCAGAGTGGACGTTTTGCTGGCACTTTTCCTTCTGCCAACAGGGATTTTAAGCTCGATCACTTTTTGGTTGCTGTGGCCAAGACAGCCACGGATCTCCGCTTCACTCATGAAACCCACTCTGTTGATAAGCAGAATATCAAGGATTATTTATTCAATATTTGTTCAGGGTGTTAGAAAGTATTGCAAGACATCTGAAAGCATCTTTTTTTTGAGAATTTTTTTTAATTCCAAATGTTAAGGAAGTGCACACTAGTTATTTCACTGTAGTCTTTTTACAAGAAAACTCAAAACACACTGCTCATGTTTCTAAACATTCCTGTAAATTTCCTAAATCTTTGATCCCTTGTTATGTCAGCAGTATACAGGGCATAGAAAAATTCCTTTTGTTGTTATTATTAATACCAACCTCTGTAGGAGAAATTTGCCATTCATTGGTCTCTAAAAAAATTAAAATTTTGTTTCTAAGTGGGTGTAGGAAATTAATACCTTTTCAACTCCTTACTTACTGGTTTTTTATAGATAAATTTATTTTCATTTTCATTCTTCTTCCCTCTCCTTCTCAGTGCACTTATAAAACTGAAATATATATCAACAATTAAATATCAATGTTTATTTCTATTAAACATCTTCAGATAAGGAGCTTAGAAAGGGTTCTGCACAATAAAAGAAAATCTTTGCAGGTCACTGTCTTTAGTAGCAGAACTTGTGAGTTACCTCTGCAAGGAATAAAAAATAAAAAGGAACTTCTTTTAATACTAGGAATTTTATTACAAGATTTTTATTTTATATGCATTACTGAGAAAGGGAACCTTTTTAATTTGTGTAAAGGCTATTGGAACTCTACTTACAAAACATTCTTTAGTAAAGTTTCAGTGAAATTCTCAACAGTCGTATATTTTCTGTTTCTCTTAAAGTTAGAAATTAAGGAAAAATAGAGAAATCAGGCTAGTTTACATTTTAATTTACCACTTATTGTAGTTCTTAAAAATAGTAAGAAGATCTCTGGTCTTAAGATCTGAAGACAACTCTCAGATACTTGTGAACAATATAAGCAAATATGACAGTGTTCATGCTAGCTGCAACTTTTTCAAGAAAGAAAAGTACAATGTGAATAAGAAAAAGAAACATAGTCTCTAAAAGAAAAAAAAACTCTCAAGTTGGAGCCTCTAAATAAAATTGCTGAAAGTGTCACAGAATTTGAGAGCTTTTTGTGTTGTACTGCATTCAATTTGGACTCATTCTTTGTAAAAATGAAGGAAATGCATTGTGAATAGGCTTCAAGCTCCTATGAAGACAGTCTGGTGCTGCCTCTGGGGTAGGCAGGGAGCAAGATTAACAATAGGAAATATAGCATGGGGAACAATATTTGAGTTACAGCTGAAAAATCATATGCTAAACTTCAAGTATGAGCAATCTAGATTTGAATACCTTGTATAAATGGTCCAGGAAGTAGGATTGTATGGCAGATCTGCAGGAGAGTTTCTGTGGAGCAATTTTGAACCGTCTTTTGTAAGGAAGTTACCAGAGGGTAATGAAATGGATGCATTTACACCAGATCAACTGCTCTAGGCACTTGCCTGCATGTGGGCCAGGTATTCCGTTGTAGATAGAAAGGCGCAGTACTCATTTTCATTTCTTGTTATCATAGTTATTGTGGAAAGTTTGTGTACACTTACATTTGTTTTGAAGTCTAGTTTATCCTATTGAAGTTGGTCCATGTGCCAGTATTAATTAATTTAAACAGATTTAAATATCATACGTATAAGAGGAGATAATTCTTATGTTCAAAACCTCACATAATTGAGCCTTCGTTTTGTCTTAGTAAATTCGAGTTCAGTTTTATCCCAGGGAGTGATGATCTGTCTTATTGCAATAAACTTCCAATTTTGTAACAGTGCTTAGAAAAGCTGAGAAACCATATTGAGTTCAACATCCAGAGTTTAATTGTAATAAATACATTTAACTTCCAGTTTTCTACCATCAGCCTTTTCTAGTGCTAGTGGCTTCTGTGTTAGAAAGCACAGCTATATCATATGTCTTGTGTATGCTCAGACACTGGCACTGATCTGGAAAGCCCTTCTCAGTTTTAAATAGGGAGAAGTCGGTTATACAAGCAATTTCATAGTCAAAGATAGCTATTAAAAAAGTAAGTACAGTAATGAAAACACAAAAACAAATCACAAACAACAAAACCCACTACAAACCAGGATGACAAAAGTATGCTGGGTTTTTTGAATTAATATGAAATCCGCAAGACTGGACACTGTTTGAAATTGATCAGAAATTATCTTGCCATATTCTTACCTGTAATGTACATTTCATTGTAGCTTGTCAATACTTTGTAGCTTTTCTCTTTTTTTTTTTTTATAGATGTCCCAAAGCATGTCATCAGTATCCTCAAGACATTCTGAAAAAATAGCAATTAGAGAGTAAGTACATGTTAAATTTCATACCAACTGATGGATATGCTGTCAGCAAAATAAATGTATAATTAAAGAATGTCACAATTCTTCTGTTCTTGCTCTGGTGAAAAGATAAATACATCTTCTCTAAAGTTAGGTCATCAGCTATCAAACCATCCCAGCTGAGCATAAATCAGATTTTATGAAACCAATCTGTAAACAAAAAACCAGCTTCTCTGAATTCTGTATATTAGTGACTATATTGAATTCTGTACCTTTCTTTACACAGTTCCTATTAATAATACTTCATGGGATTTCTGGTATCCTCCAAGAGTTTCCTTTTAGATTACTTTTTGTTTATCTGTAATCTTGAAGTCATGCTAAGAAAAAGTAGAAGGAAATCTGTTTGCCTTGAATATGTGTAGTGCTGTTTTGTATTTCAAGAGGAATTTTACCTTTCTGAAGTCTTCAAAATTCTTGGCTTCCCCTGACAGAATGAAATTAAATTACCACAATCATTTTGTTAGGTATTATCAATCTGTTAGCAGTCGCGTGCAGAAATGTTGCTGGAAAAAGATGTATTCCTGCAAAATATTAAAGCTACAGACAACTTCTTAATTAATATCAGACTTATAAATTACTTGAGTAATGTAGAAAATCTTTTTGGAAAGAAAACTGACACAGATTATTCCATTAATGTTTTCTGAATTGCACTTTGCCTTTTTATAGTAACAAGATCAGTATGTGAAGAATTGGTTTTTCCCTTGGGCATCTGAATATTCTGGCAACTCTCTTGGTAGTCTTCTGGGAACTAAAATGCTGTAAAATAAGGATTCATCTGTCCAGTAGACATATCTTTAAGCCAGTATAGCCTGTCTTCACAATAAATCCAGGCAGAAAAACTTGGAGTATTGTTTATTTAATCCAAAAATGAACTTTAAAGGAGATGAGCTAAATTTCTGTAGCCTTTCTGATCTGTCTCTATGTATCTGTAGTCTCCTTTGGTGGAGAAGAGTTTTCTGCTTTCTTTGCCACTGCCTCCCCCATCCCCAGAGCACTAATATTTATTCTTAGAGCCCCCCCACTTATGATCTAATGCTTAATTTGTAGCTATTTTAGACTTCATTTCATTAATGGGTAAACATTTTATTTGTAACACATTTGCACTGTGAAACAGAAGTTTGGAGATGGAAAAAGTTGTTTGAATTCTGTTACTGGCACAAGAACTTGGTGGCTTCTTCTGTTACCCTGATGTCAGTAAGAAGCAGATTTTTACAACTTTTTATGTTAAGTCACCTCAGTGTTTATTTTGCTTTTAAAGATGAGCACTTCATCCCTTCTTTGTCTTATGTGCTTCTGTGTCTTATATTTTGAGATTGAAAGCTATGTAAATATTTTGCTTATTTTTCTATGTTCAAATTGGCTTCAGTTTAAAACATCAAAAGAATGTTTGTAAACACAGCTACAGTGATGATTACCTTAAGTTTTGGTGAATGAAAATAATACGAAGTTGAAACTTTATATTTTGTTAGGTATTTCTATTTCTTTTTTAAGCAAAACTGATGGTCCTTTTGAAAAAAAATAATTTGAGCTAATGAAAGAACATGTCTAAAAAAAGGTAGCTTGGTTTTGTTGACTTCAGGAAATATATATATACGAGTTGGTGTAGCAAGTAGAAATGGCTGTGCTACTGTTCAGTGAAGTCTCAGTCTATGGGGAAATACATGAGGGGAAATGTGGTGTAATTAGTGTAGTTTTAAGCTTCTATGCTTTTCTCATTTAAGTTCTGTGATTTTATTTATTTTTTTATTTATTTTCACCAGTTTTCAGGTTGGCGATTTGGTTCTCATTATCTTGGACGAAAGGCATGACAACTACGTGTTGTTCACTGTTAGTCCAACCTTGTATTTCTTGCACTCAGAGTCCCTTGCTGCACTGGATCTCAAACCAGGTGAGTGTGGTAAGTGTCAAATTTCTTCCAGTTATTAATTCCTATAAATAACGCTCTTCACTTTCTATAACATTTAGGGATTTTATAAATATATATGTGATAAATATGAGAAGCATGTAATACAGATAGTTGGTTGTCAGCACTCTTTGTAGCTTTTGCTATTTGTTCTAACACAAAGTATTTTTCAAGGCAGAACATTTTTAATCAAACATTTATGTGGATATCAAGATCTTGGAAAAATATCTGCATCTTCAAAGTAAGCTTAAAAAAAATGGGGGGGAGGGGGAATGGGGAGAGGGTAGAAAAATGCTAATATTGGACACAGAGAGAGTATGTTAACATTCCCATCAGGCTCCTTTAAATATTCAGTAGCATGAATAATAAATAACAAAATTTAGATAACAGTATATGGGGATTTGCAAGCAATAGTTTTGCTGATAGTTTTTCCACCAAAGTTAGATGTTATTTAACAGGGCTAATAAGTTTTCAGAAAACACTTAAACACTTTCTGTGTGTTTTGTTTATGTTGATGGCACATTTGCTTTTTTCCTCCCTTAATCTTCAAGGGGTTTTTTGACTGTTTTTGACAGCTATGTAAACATAGCTAAATCAAAGTATTTTTAAATGAGGAAAAGTAACAATGCTTTCCACTAAACTATGAGCCCCATAAAATAGATTCATGTCAGTATCTTTTGAACTATGGCGTAGTATCTTTTGCAAACCCACCAGTGCTCCCAGCTTTTCAGACATGTCTAGGAATACACATCAAAAGAAAGTTTGGTATTCATTCTAATTTTTCAGTGAAAGTTTCTATGTGTGATTGTGTGTCACAAGCTGTCAAATTATTTTCAATGAGCAGACTCACAGTAGATTTCAGTTATGATGAAAGATGATAGACCACCAAGCCTGCACTGAGTTCCAAGTCTGCTGAAGGCTCTGTGCCATGTGTCTTCTGTGAAGCATAAGAGGAAAATGCCTATCTTAGTTACAGATGTAATATATTGTGAACTATGGCCTTAGTAATGCATACATAGCTATGTGAAATAGGTAGATTTTCATACTGCTGTTTTACATATATAAGGTAAAAGCCATGTCACTTTGTATGTTACTGTACATAATTCACTGCCCTGTCTGTTTTCAAATGAACTTAGCTTGCTCCATTCCTTATCACATGCTAACCAGAGTTAGTCTCAAATTTGAGAAAACTGCACATAAAAAAAACCATGAAGACTTATCATTTGCTTGAGGAACACATTTGTCACATTTGTGTCTGTCTCAGTGCTTCAGGAAACCATGTCTTGATTCTATTCTTACATCAGGAAAGTGGGAAAAATGAAATCCAGAACACTAGTTATATATTTGCAATAGGTTAAAATGGGTGTGGACCTAGGTACTTCAAATTATTGTATTAAAGGCCACCAAAATATTGCATCTAAACCTGACCTTTTTGTACTAACGTGCATATCAAGTTCTTAATTCTGTATAGATCCACCTACAGTATTAAGAGTTAGGGATCTAGGCTATCATAGGATGTCTCTGCCTACATAAAGATGGCTTAAAATGTTATGGCGACACTGAAATTGATTAGGGACTGCATGGTTTCTATTTTGTCCCTTTGGGATATGGAAATTTTCATCTGCAAATCTAAGGAAGAACACCTTGCACCTTTCTCACTAACTGTGTTAGATCAATGAAGCCTGTCAGCCAAGCAAATTCAAATTAAAAAAAGGTTTTTAGTAATTTAAATACTAGCTGTAGAGCATTCAGTCCATGTGTGAATTCTTTGGACTGATTGTATGAGTGTGGAGTAGAATCTACTCCACTACCAATAGCCAGTTTAACTTTGAAGGCTAATAAACTTTCAAACTCTGGTTCTTGAGTGAGTCATGTTCTAGTCACTAGATACAATATCTCATAAAGAGTCATGCTTAGAAAAGCACTGATTTGAGTATCATGTATGGCGTATGTGATTCGTTCCTTCCATCTATTTTGATGTTTTCATTATGCTGTGATTAGTGATAGAAAAGAGCAAAGCTAGTAAAGTGGATGCAATTTCTTGGAATACAAGGCACATAACTTTCCTTATTGCAAAAGAAATGGATATAAGCTGAAAGTTCATTTATGCCCACTGTTGCTCTTTTGATCTTTTTATTTATTATTGAGGTTTTTCACTCTTCTCCTTTTCGAACAGTATCAGGTACTCTCAGAAGACTGCAGCCAAAACTGGCAGACTTGTAGGGCTTTTAAACTAGTATTTATAAGTAACTAATTTCCGTCACTAATATAGAAAAATAACCAAATGTTTCAGTAAGGGTAATAATAATAGCTGAGTATATAAGAATTTGTCATTTGAAATATTTAAAGAAATTGCGGCCTTTAGTCAGATCAAAAGGTCAAGCTTGGTTGGTGAGAATAATTTTGAATCATTACATAAGTTCATTTTTGATTTGCTATTGTCTTCTCTAATATTAACTTTTAAAACCAAATTTGAACTGAAGACTTAAGTGTTTGTTTGAAAATGCCTGTGAGCTGTCTTGGTAACTTAATGTTTGTTCATTTATTTTAAAAAATGAGTTTTTCAAGAATTTCTGCTTTTAGTGAAAATGGAATGTAATATCCTGTTACCTGTAGTTCCTTATCTAAAATAATAAATATATTTTCTCTTTAGCATCGGGTGCATCTAGGAGACCTTGGGTGCTAGGGAAAGTGATGGAAAAGGAATATTGCCAGGCAAAAAAGGTAAGGAAATAGTGATGGAAAGTCGTCTATAACCAACAGAGAAGAAAATGAATTTTAATATTTGTAACAATTGTGACAAGTACTTTCTGCATAACAAGTCAGATGAAAAGTGTCCTAAATTCTGCTATTCCTGTTCTTCTTTTGACTCAGTGAATAGCAAGAGAAGGGGAACTAGAACAGGGTTCAGTGAGCAGTGGATTAGGTATTTGCACCCACACTGCCTAGAACCTTGCCAGACTTGTAAGGTCTCATAAGTGCTGAGCAGTGGAAATCAGTTTCTGCTTAAAAATATGAAAATCAGAGGAATAATCCTGTGAGGGTTTCTAATTTTTTTTTTTTTTTCCTTCTAGGCACAAAACAGATTTAAAGTTCCTTTGGGTACAAAATTCTACAGAGTGAAAGCAGTACCATGGAACAAGAAAGTATAACAACAAAATTTTAGTTCATTCTGTCTCTGTTCTTTTTTTGACTTGTCCTTCAGTGCTCGTTCATCGCTCCAAATATCAGGCCATCTTTTTATACAGAGGTCATGAGACAAGATACATCATTGATGTACTGCTTTTACTTTTTAACAGGTGACACTTTAGAAACAAGAAATTCATCAAAAACTCTGTCCCTAACTGCTTTGAATTTTTTTTTTTACCCAGATGACTTTTAGAGTGTGGACCAAATGAGTTCATTTTCTCGAAGGGCAACCACATGAAACATGGTTTGTTAGCCATGTTAATTGCCTGTTAAATATACATTAGCTTGTATTTAGATGTTAAATGTTAGTTACCATTATTACCAGCATAAGTCCTTTTGTGAAATCATTATCAAAGTACTTGCACTCTTTAACAGATTCTTTATATGTGTAAAATTCATCAGCTATTTAAAGAGGAGTGTTCATTGCATGCAGATAATCATATAATTTTTCTTCAACATGAGTTTGCCTCAGTAGATGAATAAAAATAACTACTGCAACTTGTTTCATTACATGAAATTGATCTTTAATGTTAAAAAAAACTCTAGTCATTTGATAGACTGATTTTGAAAATCAGTCACAGTTAGATCTGCAATCTTCAAAAGCACTTTCGATGGATTGATCACACAGATTCTGAAGGGAAGACACCTGTGCCGTTTGTTGAAAGTGAAGCACTTGTTCTTCTCAACAAAACAGAAATCTTGTATTAATCTATTTAGAGAAATCATATTGATGAAATTGTATTTCATGGTTGAGTTTCAGGAAAAAACTCATTGTACATTAACCATACAAGAGTCATTTAAGTAACAAATTATTGTAATTGTAAAAGACATGTAGAATTTTAAAACAATAAAGATTTGAAACCGTATGTGTTCGAAGTATTTGTGTACCTTTTAAATACTATCTTTATTTCATGTTAACCTGTTGCAGCTTCTTTATAATTTCTCCAGCAGTTTCATTACATAGAAATACCCACATTTTCTACAAGAGGTAGTAATTTTCAACATTTGGGAATTGCAAGAATTACCTTGTAATAATAAAACAAAATTTAAGTGGACAGAAATTTTAGTTTTGTCAACATTTTAAATGGATAAGGGACATTTTTAAAATAGTTATACTGGCTACATTTTTTAAATGTCTTATTTTTAATAACAGTATAAAAGGTTCTACCATAAATGTGTAGCCAGTGGAAAGTGAAATTATGGGTTCAACTATAAGATTATGCCTAGAACTTAATCCATAGAGTTATTCAACTGTGATTTATCTTCAGAAGGTATGGAGTGGAAGAGGAAAAGAGATAACTTATCACAATGTCTGCTTCTGCCTATATGTTGCATATATTTCTCCAGACTAACCAGTCCACTTGAATACTCAGAAACTTCTGTATATGCTTTATTTAAAATTCTGTTCCATAACAATTTTAATTTCAGATTTTTATGAAGTGCATGGGCTTGTAACTGTATCATATCTTTGATTAAATAAATCTAAGACAATTGATCTCTGGCAAAGAGAATGTAATTTCGTCAAGTTGTATTCTTACCTGATTGTTAAATTTACTAGTTGACGTACTGACTTTCTCAAATTAGTTCTCAGAAATGTGCTGAATTCTTCAAGAATAGTATTACCATAGTTGAGTACTGCACAGCGTGAAATATCTAAGTAGCATAGATCTACAGGACAGGCTTAAGGCATAATTAAAACACCCAAACCAAAACAACAACCTATGATGTGATGGGTTTTTTTAATTCCTGATTTCTTGACCTTCAATTAAATGGGAATTCAGTTCTGTCTGCAACTGGTGCAGTCTTGTTCCTTTAGTCAGCTGAGTCACAAGTTGTTTAAGAAGTTGTACCCAGAGCATAATTTATTCCTCAAAATATGCAAAGTATTTAGAAGCCTTGGTAGCTTTTACCCCATTGACAAAGCTTTCCCAGCCTCAGATAATCTCCCTATCGCTGTGAACATTATTTGTCCTTCAGCAGGTAATGATCTCCTGGAAACTATCAGGCTTTGCGAAGATGCACAGAGTCCTTCCATTCTGGGGAGGACAGTTATTCCTTGAGTAGCAGCAATGGGTTTGTGTTGCAATGGGTAATCCAGCACTATAAGACCCCCACTGTTTTGTTGTTGAATAGTCTACCTCAAAGATAAGTAAAGTGGCCTATAGAATTTTCTCCATGGAGGAAAGGTTGTGTTGTCTGTGAAATTCTTCCAAGGAGAATAAAACTGCTAATTTGATGTTGGCCCTACATTGCAGAGTACCTGCAAGCAGCACTTCTTTTAGGGCATACAAAAATTAGTATTTTCCTGATACTCCAGTGAGTCATTAAGTGCTGCGGCCTGTGTGTCTTACTGCTCTGTGTTGATGACATACTATCAAGCTCATTTGTTGCAGGCTCTGAGATTGTATCCTGAGTGCCAGTGTGATGTGAGTACAGAACTCCATGCTGAGGATTTAAAAAAGTTAGAAACTTTCATCTTTGTCTATAAAAAAATCTAAATTTTCTAGTCTCAGTATATATATATATATATATTTAAGCTTATATATGGACAGTAGCAGTGGTGATTTATGATATTATGAAAGTTGGCTTGATTTCTACTTTAAGATAGACAAAGGCATGACTGACATTTATATAACTCAGAAACACATGAACAATGTATGAAAGTGAACTTGCGAAGCACCTAAATAAATTGATTAAAATAAAGTGCTGTAATGCAAACTATGAGGGAAGAAAAAGTCCTGCCCTGCTGATATCTGCCACTTAAAAGAGCACCAGGATGTATCTGTTATTGTTACATGACATCATATTTTTAAAATATAAATAAACAGCAATGGCTTTGGTTTTTAGGAATATTTGCCATGTGTCTCATTTTATAATCTTTATGTATATTCAAAATGGAAACTCTGTCAAACAAACTCCTAACGTATTCAGTAATGATTCTGAACAGTCATTGAGAAAAATGTAGTTTACATATTTTTTGTATGGCACAGACTTACTAGTTCTTAAAACTATGTTTGTTATGCACCACCTATGTTGCTTCATCTTGCTCCATAGTGAAACTTTCTGTATAGCTATATAATTTAGGTGAAGAACATGTTTGGAAGGGAGAGGGGAGAAGTTGAAGGATAAATTTGATGATCTCAGATTTCCCTAATTCTTTTGTAGAGCTGCATGTTGGAAACTTAGCGGTTACTAAAGATGTCTCTTGTGCTACTGCTAATATATGTTTATTCCAGAAGTCTGTCTTTAGACAAAGGCAACTATTAATTGCAAAAAGGAAAATGAATAGTACAGAAAGCTGATAGAAAACAAATGTTGTCCTGCAGATTTAACACAAAAATGATGTAATAATGTAAAAGGGATTTTTTTCCAGTGCCCTTGGAAGGGTGTATCTATTTGAATAGTATGAGAAGCACATCAGTTTTTGCACTGCTCTGCAGAAGGTCTCAGATCAGGAACTCGTGCTGAATTCAGCTGTGTTTCATTTTAATCTGAAGATGGGCTATGAGTGGGAGCAGTTTACACTTAAGTATCTACTGGTATGTAATTATACTTGTTACGATGTTGCATAGTAGGATTGGAAAGTCTGCCCTCTGAAAAATTACTATGTGCCTTTTTGCAGTGCTAGTTTTCTTTGTGATCTAATATTGCAGCCTTTCTGGTTTTGTGGAGTTTTAGCTAGAAGCCAAATTGGCTGTAAGCAATTATGGCAAAAATTGATTAGCACTTTTTAGTACATTTTCATTCCTATAATTTTTTTTCATTAATAAATTATAATGAATTATTTCTCAGTGCCAAATTAATATTTCTAGGAACGGAGCATACAAGAACTCTCTTGCCTTTTCAAGCTTCGTTTGCCTTTTAAACTTCAGTGAGCTATCTCACAGCTGCATTTTAAGGTCACTGGTGTCTTTAGCTCACTTACAAGTAATTTTGCAGTCCTAAAGCAGCAATGATAAATGATGAAGGATAAACAGTTACTTCCTTTAGCACTCACTATATTAACACTCGGTTATGTTAACAACATCCATATAAAATACTGAGGAGCATGGGAAAGTCTAGTCCCCAAACTCCAAATACTGGCTAAGAATTGAGTTCATTGTTGATGCACTCAAGCAGCTTCAGACTCTGAGAACAGTTGAGGTTGGAAGGGACCCCCCCCAAGGTTGTCTTGTCCAACTCCCTGCTCAAGCTGAAGTGCTGTGACAGGTCTTCAGTTTACAATTAATTTAGCAAACATTCAATTTAGTCCTTTATTTTGAAGCTTAGGTTGAAACTGATCATTTTGAGTAATTTCTATATTCTGCCCTCAAAATCTAATTATCTTACCTTTAACACTTACCTTTTAGCATGCTTTCACTGTAAAATGGGGATTTTATAATTATAAATGCAAGAAATGTGGCAGCTACCAAATAGTTATTTCTGTGGTTGCTCCCAGCAACCACACCAGACTTTTGTATATTAGATAATTATTCCGTGTAAGAAGAAACTGATGCACTGGAAGTTCCACCTGTATATAAGGAAGAACTCCTCTACTGTGCAGGTGACTGTGCACTGGGACAGGTTGCCCAGAGAGGTGGTGGGAGTCTCCCTCACTGGAGATACTCAAGACCTGCCTGGACACAATCCTGTGCCATGTGCTCTAGGGTGGCTCTTCCTAAGCCAGGAGGTTGGACCAGGTGATCCACTGTGGTGCCTTCCAACCTTACCCATTCTGTGATTTCATTTCATAGTTCCAACTGCATTTTTCAAGTATCATGAATTTATGGGGTTTCACTGCCCTGCTGAATAGTTGCTCCATATTTTTGGCTCTGTTCTCTTTGCTTTCCTTTGCTGCAGTTTTGTTTCTTGGACTTTGACCTTTACCTGTTTGTCTTAGGACTTTCTAAATAGGTGATTTATTTTTTTTTCATTTTAGTTTTTAAGTAAAATTGCTGAGTAAGGAGCAGGTTTTTCCTGTGGTGGAATGAGCATTGCTAGTATCCTATCTACTAGTCAAGAATCTGTACCATTCACAAAAGCGTGTTAACCTTTTTCAGCACACTCATGGAGATTAACAAGACTTGTTTCTGCCCCAGATCTCTGTGAGATGTGCCTGTTTTGAACACAAGGATGCATGCTTGTGTACAAACCTTTAGCTAATGCTGATACTTGCAACCAAAGTTTTGGTTCTGTTTGCCTGTGCTGGGAGTGTTAGCAGTGCAGAAAAATTTATAAAGTAATGCTTAATTTTTATTTTTTAATGAAGATAAGGTACAAAGATAGGACCTATGTATAACCAGAAAAATTCTGTTGTGTTGGAGCTTAACACTTTGAGCTTACACGTTCTATAGTCATTATCAAGATCATAATATTTACATATTAATTATAAAGGAAGAACAAAAAAATCAGTCTTAAGTTCCTAGCTACTTAAGGAGTAGCAGTCAGTTTAAGTACCAGTGCATCTCTCTGAATCTGTATTATTTAAGCAGTTGAAATGTTGGCACTTAATGTCTAATATAATCAAAGCTATGCCTCTTGTGGGGTACTGGTCAGCGTTAATTGACTACCGTGTCTCTTGTGAATAGTGGGGCGTATTTTTAGCACAATGATTGAAATAGTAGGAAAAGGTTATGATGAATACTGAATTTAGCAAAGTAGATGATAATTCTGTAGAAAATTGATAATTTTTAAGCTTTAAAAGAGTTTTATTATGTGACTATACACAGAAAAGAAGTACTTAGTTTCAATGGAAATCAACTGACTAAAATCAACTGCCTGCTTTTAAAAGGCTGTAAGCTGGAAATGGCCTTTTTTGGTATATAATAAGCTTTCTTGAATTGGACTGAAATAATTTTTCAGAGATTGTGTCTTTAAAAATATTTAATCAACAAAACAGCTAAGCAGTAAAATATCTTCTTTTAATTTTAGACCTTGTAATCCTCATCATATTTCTATTTCATGTGTTTGTAGCTCTTACAATTTCTGTAAGCATAAATAATTTGCCACAGATATGATGCATGCAGTTAAATATGCCTTTGACATTCTGCTGCTGCATTGTGGAGTTTGAAAAAAATTTCCACATTCATAGTAAAGTGTAAGTACATATATACAGTGTTGTTCCTGATTTGTGGCTAGTGCAGAATACCAGACCTGTTGAGCCCATGTATAGGGTAGGACAAGCAGTAATGGTTTTAAACTAAAAGGGAGTAGATGTAAACTAGATAGAAAAAAGCAGTATTTTATTATGAGAATGGTAGAACACTGGGACAGGTTGACCGGAGAGGTATTGGATGCACCGTCCCTGAAAACATTCAAGGTCAGACTGGATGGGGCTCTGAGGAACCTGATTGAGTTGATGTCCCTTCTTATTGCAGGGGGGTTGGACGAGATGGCCTTTAAAAGGTCCCTTCCAACCCAAAATATTCCATAACTCTGTGTATTATTGCAGTGTGTATATATATACTGTGATGACATATGCTTCAATTTTTGCAATGCTAAAGTTTTTTTAAGCACTGCAAAATTGAGAAATGTCAGCTTATGACTTGGATTTCATATGCCTGAAGATGCACTTTTCAATTAGCTAATTAGGTGCTCTCTTCCTGTGCTTGTTTCCACATCTGTTCTCAGTTATGCATTAAAACCTTGCCTTGAACATATGATTACATTCTTGTCCTTTTTATGATGACAATTTCTGAGCAGAATGCTTGCTATGTGCCTCTTACGTAAGACGTGAGTGTCTCCAGATAATCCACTTATTTTTGGTACCTGACAACCAGGGTGACCAATTTGAGGTACTTGGACTGCTGTTTCAGGGCATAGCAGTTTATATCTTCAAATACTGTGCTCTCACCATTTGTGCTCTCTCTGTTAGGTAGTGAGAAAGTAAAGTGGTGTGTGCAAAGGCATGTGGCACCTGAAATAAAAATTACAGCCTTGCATCTGTGCCCTGTTTGACACTTGCGATTCTCTGGTGCCTCTGGAAACTGTCATCTGCATGGGTCAGTTCTTGATCCATAAACCAGTTTCCTATATTAATACAAAGCACACAGTTTTACTGTGTTGTGTATGAAATCACATACCCTTTCAGAATTTTATTTTGAGTAAGACCTAATACACACACACCAAAAAAAAAAAATCAAATTTTTACAATGGTTGATCTGAAGTTTATTTTCCACAGGCTTTTGTAGATTTTGATTTCTATCTACAGGGATCTTTTGCATTTTTCAACTTTATATTAGACTTCCATAATGTAAGTATTTGGGGAAAATAAGGAAGAAAGAAAAATCAATCTTGGTGCTTCTCCATCTGCCAAATTACTTTTTTGCTAATCTATGAGTGCCATCTTCACACTTTCTGTTCGTATACTCACCTAGCAATCACCTTGAGAAATTTTGTTTAACTTATGACCCAGTACTGCACAAGAAGTTTAGGATAAGCCATAATTCTTATACAGTGTCTTTGGACTGCCTATGATGATCTTTCTTGTTCTGCCTTTTTAGTCTCACTTTTCTTCTTCCCAGCTCTTCAGTGAGTTCAGAAAGAGGAGCTTACTGTTGACAACTCAAGTCCAATCCCTCTATCCCTGTATGGTTAAATGAAGCAAATGCATTTGTCTCATTGTGGAGAGGAATAATATTTTCAATTGCATGTAGTTAATTTTAACCTATTTGTTAGTGAGAAAAGAAAAAAAAATTGTCCACAAGCTTTAATGTGCTGGAGCTTGTTTGTTAGTCTGTAGTAGGAAGTTGTTTTTTGGAAGATCTCAGCTCTTATGAACTTGAAATGTCCCATAGAAGTACATCTAACCTTCAGGAAACGTATGTGTAGTCTGGCATGAAGGAGATCATCTGCTATTAGGGGAAGATACCTCACTGCCTAACTACTAGGCTGTTGATTATACAGGATATTGTGTGAGTGCTCCCTGGGAACCCTGTGTAAATAGCTTTCTCCAAGGGGTTCCAATGTTTGGGTTCGGTTTTGGGTGTTTTTTTTCCTCTTTAACTGCAAGAAAAACTGCAACACTTTCTATGTAATGGGACAGCTGTTTAGTAGGCATCAGTAGCATCAGTCTCTCTCCTACCCACAAAACATTCTTATAACCAAGTATTTCAATGGATACATTAAGAAACTGAGAAGCAGGAGAGATTAAAATGATTTTGTTTTCTGTATCTATTAAAAAAAATGTATTTTAAACTTTTCTACAAACTTTTTTTATGTTGTGTTCCTTTGCCCATCAGAAAATTACTTATTAGGGTTTTTTGGTTTCTTGAACAACGGAAATCAATACATCTGTTGTCTCGCACCTTTTGTTTTAAACAACAGGCCATGTAGAAGTTTATTCTGCAGAAGCAACTTCGGAAGTTATTTAATCTCAATCTATCTTAGCTAATTCTGCTGTAATTTCACTGTCAAACAGATTTTGAGACAAAAATCAATGTTTTAGAGACAATGTTGTCTGTTATTCTCTCCTTATCTCCTATAGCAGCTTTAGAAGATGAAATGCTAAACCTATTCAGGTATTCAGTGCATAATATAATTTTTTTTTAACTTTATAAAATTTTTGTTCAAGCATCCTCAATATTGATAAAGAGAACCAAAGTTATACTACTAGGTATTATTTTTATTGTAATGAAAAGGAATCTGTAAAGTATGTTTTGTACTTTTAAGCATAAAGTAATCTAAGAATGCAGTCTAATGATGAGGTCAGCCATTGCCCAGTAGATGTTCTTGGAAACCTGATTTAAAAGATGAAGTGAGAAAAAAGACAAACCTGTTATGGTGTGCTAATAGCTACATTTTACTTTTGCAGAAATTCACACTGTGTGAGAAGAGTATTATTAAGAGTTTATAATAACCATCTTCACTGGTAACCTTTTGTTTCCTACTTGTCACAGAATTCACACCATGTTCAATAAATACTCTTCACCTGCCCTTCATGTTTTCAGTCACTCCAAATTTATTGTATTTAACTTGTTTAATTATTTCTCTGGGTGGGTGGGATTTTCATTTTTTTTCCATGGGGGATTTCAGCAGAAACTGAATTGCTTTGCTGCGGGCTGGATGTTATTTTCCTTTATGACCATACCTTCTCACCTTCAGTAGCTATGGAGCAAAGGAGGGAGTGGATGTTGGGGTATGTGCTGAGGAGCATTGGACATAGGTGAGACCAGAGCTCTGAGTCTGTCACTGGTCTGTGCTTGTACTTGTGACACAGGGGCACAGGCAGGTTCTTTATATGTGGATTTGCCTTGGGCCTTTTCTTGCACTGACCCAGGCTTCTCTGTGGCTGTGTTGACCCCTGGATGTAGGTGTGAGGAAGAGAAGGTCAATGGGGGGGTTGAAACAGCTGTGCCAGAAACTTCCTGTGATTCCTCTTAATACAAAACCAAGGAATTGGTACCAGACAGTCCAAACCTAGCTCAGGTTTTAGCACCCTGGCCAGAAGAACAAAAAATAATTTTTTAAACTGTTCTCAAAGTTTGTCTTCAGCTCTGTGGGATCTGTGGTGAAGCAGTTCTGCACATGCTTTCAAAGAAACTAAGCCCAAGACACTGTTTGAAGCTCACCCCCTTTTCTACAAAGAGTGATGCTGCAAGAAGCAGGGATTCCTGAGCCCCCTCAGAAATTCAGTCTACAACTGCCAGTTCTGACACTTCCCAGTCAAATATATTCAGTGTCAGTGACTTGCATTTGTGACATTTATATATCTTTAATACACTTCCAGAAAGTACAATCTCCACATTTTTAGCTTCTTAAAATAGACAAGTGGTTTCTACAGGACGGTGTCTGTCACTGTTGCATAACCTTTTTTGAGTTCTTTCCAAGAGAGTATTTTTGTTAAGTCTATGAACACAATTATTAGATAAATGACAAAGCAATAGTAGCACTTCCATTTCTGCATTCTTAGTTATTTCTTTTTAAACAAGTGTGTGATTATAACATGAAAGTCAAAGGAGTTGACTTAGTAGTTATTTTCATTTAAAACCTTTTTAGATATGAAAGCAAAATATGAAATTCCAATGCAGTGGAGGTCTATTATTAAATTTTTGAATGCATAAAATGAATCATGGTAAGTTACTATTTCAAATGTTTCTCAAGAATCCGTGAGTCTTTTTATAACACAAATTCTGTGGGTTACTTCAATTAAAAGGAAAAAAGCATGTTATTATTCTCATGTATTTTTTGACGTAAGTAAAGTTTAAATCTATTTTTAAATATATAGAATTAGGTGCTTTCTTATCTTAAAACCAGAGTTAAAAAATAAGGTTCTCTTTTATTGAACTGCACCCAGTTATGTATGAAGGGTAGTTAAACAGGTATTTTGTGGTTCTGAGACAGTTTTCTTGCATGTTTTTTGTGATTAGTAAAAGTAGACAATAAATGTGGTAACCTCTCAAATGGAATTCCTTGCTTTCTTCCTTCTGTGTTTTGTCCCTGTGACTAAGGCAGTATGCCTGAGCTCTGCCTCGAACATATGTTTCTATATAGGTTATGTAGGGTGAAAACAGCAACACAGTATTGCTGTGTAGACAGATATGTGATGTTTTGAATGTGCTTAACATAAAGCTGGTAATTCCTGTTATCTGTTTCTGTCTGACTTGAGACTAGTCCTTTCATTACACCAGGGAAAATCAAAGTTATCCTGACTGAGTTGTGGGGAGAAAAGCAAATAGGCACTTCCTTTATGCTTTTACCCTTAATTTCTTGTACTGTTATCCCCATTTAGGCTCTGCTGTAATGTTACCTAGTACAGACACCTACTACAGAGTAACATCTCAGTGACTTCAGAGGAAGGATAGCTGATAGTCTAATGTTTGTAATGAGTCACAGTTTGAGCATGAAATGCAGGGCTTTGAAGAGAATTTCAGGCTTAGATATGTGATTCCACTTTCCTCATCCCAAAGCAATGGGGAGAAGATAATGTCCAAAGCCTTCCAAGATCTAGGATCTGTACTCTCAACTTTTTTTTTTTTGCTTTTTTTTCCGATTTGGTTAATAGAAAACCCAGAATAACTGTGTTAGAAACCTACCCATCTGAAGTTCATCTGACACTGCAGTTCATTTTATACTGAAATGTCAAAACATACAGTGCTTAAAAATTAAAAAAATAAATGAATCAGTCCTTGGTTATTTAAGATGCCAGCAGCTGACACTGTGGCAGAAGCATGATGTATGCAAAGAGAAAGGTGTTGCTTTCTGATAGCAGTGTTTACAAGTAAGATACCATCATTTTGTTATAAGATTATCTTCAGAGACGGACAAATAGAGGATTAAGAGACTTCAAAACACACAAGAAAGTGAATTTAAAATGCCAGATCTTTTGTCCTGCTGGAGGAAAGCATCTCTCTTGCTTTGAGGCCCAGCGATGCCAAATGAAATGAATGTAATGTCTCCTGATGGCACAGCAGTACTATTTAAAGGATAAGTCCAGGCAACAGAAAAACATCACCTATAAACTGAATGTAGGGGGCTGATGCTAAAATTCAGAGTTTAGAATGTTTTTTTGTTTCTTTACTAGTAGGGGAAAGGGGTAGAGATTTTTCTGAGGGAAAGTAGTGACAAGTGGGTGGGTATCTGTGAGGAAAGTGGCCATTTTTTTGATAGTTTATAGCTCTGAATATCACAACCACAGTAGAGGGAAATTCCCATGAAGTTATGAAACTAATAAAAAACCCACAGTTGCTTTGAAATACTTTTTCCAAATTAGAAAAAAAATATCATTTGTGACAGGAAATATGAGACAAAAGACAATGGATTAAATTGCCTTAGATTTTTTTTTTTCATTGTTCATGAGAAGCCTTATCTTTAGTAAGAGTGGTTTCTACTAGTGTCTTGCTGAGATGAACCTTTGACTCCTCTAATATCTGCAATGCCACAGGCAAGGTAGTCTTTTAACTGATATGGAACCTTCTGCAAGAATTCAAGCAGTCCTAGATATTAAATGCACCACAGGAGATGTTGCAAGATCATGCAGCTTGGTCAGAAAATTGGTGTAGCAGCCTTTCTCCACTGTCTTTAAATGATAAAAGGAGCCAACAACCATCTACAAAGAAATAGATGTGCCAAAATAAAAATACACTACATGAGAAAGGCTTCCTTTTGAAATGTTATTAAAGTTTTCTATCTGTTTTACCTAATTTAATGTCTGGGTTTTCAAAAAAGTTTGTTTTTAAAAATCTCTTTTAAAATTGTTTTTCACAGATTTGTGCCAAATGTGCTCTTAAAAATCATCCTGCACATCTGATACTTGAGGAAAGGTATTGAAGAGAAGAAGGGAAAAAAAGAGGGATGGGAAGCTGATGATAATTTATCTTGGGAAAAATAAAACAGTCAAGTTAAAAATCTCTTGGCATTGTGCTGTGGGACTAAACAAGTTTGCATTCTTCATAATGAGCTTAAACATCTAGATAACTATTTTGGAGCTAGCCCTTTAGAGTGGTCTAACTGCGAGTTAATTAGATAAAGTGCCTTAACAAAAACACCCATTGAGCTGTGAACATCAGCTAGCAAGTATGTACTTAAAGTAATTTCTGTGGTGACAAAGTGTCTCAATTATGGATATATATGAATTCTTTTTAAGTAATTCAGTGGAAGTCCTTATATTAGAAAGTAAATAACTAGTTTTTCTTTAGATTGATCTATTTCTACGGGGAAAGCTTTAGAATAAGTGTATTCAGCCAACATGAGCAATTCTTCCATCTGCCAGAAAAGTTAGGGATAACTTCCATTTATTTTGTTATAATGGATGTTTTCATATTTATTTATTTATTTTTCATTTTATAGTGTTTAATCAAAAAACTGACTAGGTCACTTAATTTGGCCTTAGTTTGGCACTCTATAGGCCTTTATATTTTTCCTCCTTTGGGATGGAATGGAACACAAGCTGCCTAAATGAAAATAGCTTAAAATATGAGTCTGTCTTCCACTTGGTCTTGGTGTTGAGACTCCCACTAATTCCTAGCTATTTGTAACAATGATTAATCCTACTTTCTAAAAATAAGAACAACAAAAATAATAATAAAAAAAATAGACATGACTTCTAAATATAATGCACATGATTTAGTTTCCAGCTCATGTTTTCATTTTGCTGGTTGCTGGCCCAGGGTACTTTAGAGAGAGCCCTGGGGGATATGCTGGACTCAAAACTGGCAGAGTGACCCTGTTTCTGCTGGGCTATGGGAAGTAGGAAAGCATCTTCCCTTCCTGAAGAGCCTTGTGTCTTATTCCTCTTTTTTGACCAACTTCCATAGGTTGATCTCTAGAAGTACATAAGGAGTTTGTGTTTTGGAGTTCCTGGGGGTCTTTTTTCTGTCTCTGGGGAATCTAAGGTGCCCTCACAAAAATCTACCTGCCAGACTGACTGCTCTACCCAGATGCACCTTCAAGGACAAAGACTTCCCATCTCTCAGGAAGAATATGTGCTCCAGTTCCTGTGTTTGCTGTGTATCTGTGCACGTGCTACTTGGTGTTTGTCCAATCTTCAACTCTGTTACTAGAAATCCCAAATCCTAAGGGCAGATGTGAAACTATCGCTAGTGGCAGATTTGCATTGGCCAGGTGCTCTATTGCCAGGGAAAAAATGGCTGAAGGCGCTCTCATTGTACTGGATGTGTAGACATCATATTGAAATGTTTATTTAGAAATATTAGAATACTTTTTAAACTAGTCTCTATTATATTCAAAAGCAGTAACCAGAATTGGTGTGTTGAGCAAGTTAAATATGGACGAAAAGTGACTGTAGGTGTCAGTGCACAGAGACAGGTGATTGGCAAACCTCCCAGGAGATAATTCCCTCCAAGCCCTGCTAGATGTGATGGCAAAATCATTTGTCAGCCTCTTCATGCTGACCTTCCTGAAATGTGATGGACATGTTATGTTGGGTTTGTTGATTGGGTTTTGGGTTTTCTTCCCCCTAATTATGTGTGACACTACTTTTAGCCTTCTGATTTTTCTCTAATCTGGTTTTGCTAAGTAAAATGATTAGCTAAGCATTTTGATAGTATAGGTAATGTCAGAATTAATTTAAACACAGATCATGGGCTCCTTAACAGCCAGTGCATGGCAAAGCTTCCCACACCTTAGTATCAGGGCCATAGTAGAAAATGCCAGGATGGAAGGAGCAGTTAAGTGGCAGGTAGGGCACTCCTTCTCAGGGAGCATCTTTTCAGCTGCTGTAGCTGCGAGGCGTGGAGAGATCTGCAAACAGGTTATGTCTCCTGTGACACTCACGCTGTGGGAGGTGGAAAACACCCAGCAGAGCCTGAGAGGTTCCTAGGAGTCATGAAAGATAATAAATAAGCACTTAAAAAAAAATCTCAAATATTAATCTATCCAGAGGATTTGTCACTGGGGTAGCAACAGCCCTATTTAACAAGATACAAACTTCCCTTTTTCCTAAACATCACAGGCATTATGGAATTTGCAGCTTAAACAGCTGAGAGGAGCACAGCTGAGGTAGTTGAGGAACTACATTGCATAGACAAGTAGGGTCATAACTTATTAACACATTTGCAAAACACATTCCACTGAGATGAAGTTAAACAGCTAGAGCATCTTCCCATGTAAGAAAGGCATCAGGGACCAGAATGGGTAACTAGGGAAATAGGCTGCCTAGACACATTCCTCGCATGACTGAACCAACTTTTGATAACTCTGAGTTCACTATCATTGGCTTATAGGGCAAATGCAATTGGTATTACAGTAAGTGATGCTGTAACTTATGTAAGAATTTTTTTTCTTCCCTTGTCCCACTGTATTTCTAAGCCATGTGTGATTGTAGGCTGCCTTGAAAGCAGATGTTTTGGTCAGAAATAGAGTAGTGTGCAACATAATTTTCCTGAAAATCCTGTATATAAACAGCACAGGTGGAAAAGATGAACTTAGTTGTCCTCTAGTTTGATGACAACTTGCAAACTGGTCTGGCTGTCATAGTACAATGATGTAATATTGGCAATAGTAAGCAGGAGTAGAGCCAGGGATTTCAAGTTAGTGCACAAAGCTCCTAGGCAGCTTCTCCGTGCCCCATCCAACATGCAATCAGTGCAACTGCATCGTCATGACTCTGCTTCCATCCCTGTTAGCTATGGCCTTTTGAGGGGCTAGAGTACTGGATGGTATATCCTCCAAAGAAGAGGCAAATTAGGTGGGAAGCTTCCTCCATCACTTCTTAGGAAAACTGTCTAGCTACAGGCAGCGAAAGTGCCTGCCCTGCACCTTTAATGGCAAATGTAATGTTCATAGTGATGGAGAAATATGTCCTGTCAATGAAGATGGGTAAGTTCTCTCTGCAGTCTCAGAGGTCTTTGGTGAACTGGAAACAAAAATCCCTTCAGAATGCTGCAGGCACTGATCTGAGGGTGATAAGCATGTTAGAGAGATCTTGTTTGTCTGGTGTCATAAGGTTGTTCTGAATATTAAATAATCAGTCATATGCAGGATATATCCAGACTCTATACTCTGCATAATTAAATGTTCAAAAATGTACAGATCCCCTGATGTGCTAACTGGAGAATTCAAGTGCATCATCGCTTGAAGGCTTCTTTGAATAAGGCTTGCGCAAAAGAATAAGTAAAATCTGTAAATAAATCGATGAATACTGTAACTGAAAGTGATCAAAAAGGTGGAGATTCTAGTTATCATCGGCCAGTTCCTTAAGTCATACAGAATTGGCATTAGTTACTCTTAAATCAGCAAACACTTTTGCAAGGCTGGGTGCTGATAAACGTCATATGCTGTTGTATTAATTGTAAAAAATTGATTGTTTTTCTGGCTCTAAGGCTAATTGTTATTAGCCCAAATGAGCTATCAAGGTGATATGATAAAGGCCCCATTAAATATTTATACAGAATTTAATTAAATACGCATGTGCCACTTGCTCTACAAAGAACATAAGGGAAAGTATGACTAATACTAGTTCATTTGTCAGTTCATGATCATGATATAGATGGAATTTCCTTCCATAAAAACAGCCTGACAAAGAGTTCATGAATATTTTCATCAGTAGTTAATGTTTCCATTCCCAGAGGAGAGCTCTAAACCCACAAACAGAAAGGCTGCTATGTTTAAGAATCAAGGGAATGTCATCACAAAATGTAAACTGTCTCAAGAAACCTTCAGCTTTGATAGTTTTGTCTCATTAGAGGCAAGTGCATGCCAGCTTCATAGCCCAGACCCGTATTTATGAAAATCTCTGTCTAATTTATCATTTTGTTGTACTGAAAGTCTGTGCTGGGCTCCACTGAGGGCAATGAGAGTATGTAAATAAAGGACAGTATTGTTGTTTCAGGTTTTTTTTACCATTTTCAGTTGAAAGATGCAGCTTTTACACTGCTAAAAGTGTGAGGACATATTTTCAGAGAAGGGCATAGTGAATTTATATGCATTTTCTATCTGACACATAGGTTTTTTTCATAAATGTAGTAGATTCAATTATAGATTAGTAAGTAACATTTAGGTGCATAACATATATGTTTTGAATATGGCTATGTCATAAAAATAATTCTCTCCTAGAATAACAATATTTCTCATAAGTAGATATGAATTAGTTAATTACAATCTGACTTTGAGGCCTCATGTAAACTGTTTATGCACTGAACTGATTCGAAATAGCAATATCTAGTATTTGGAGCTAGATTACCTTCTGTCAAGGTGTAATTGTGATAATTCTTGTGTACTTTTCTCAGGCCGTTTTTCCCCTCCTTTTTGAAACAGTGAGGCAATAGGCAAACAAAATTGGAAGGAATTTTACCCAAATATGGGTAATAAAAAAGCAGTGCTGCAGCAGATCTGCAGAAACTGGCACATAGGAGAAAGTAACCCTGATAGTAAATGAAAAAGAATGACGAGGATAAAGTTGGGACAATATTCTTAGAAGTGAATACTTGGCAGAATGAGTTAGAGATGACATGGTGGGGGAGAAATACTTTTTGAAAATGGCTTGCAGCCTTCAAAATGTGATAATGAGGAAATCAGCAAGTTCCTATAAAGGGAAATCATCCACCAACATCTAGAAATATTTTTATTTTCAGTTGAGTGCTGTGACATCTTTTCCACAAAAGGAGTACAGAAATTCAGGAAGTTCTTATTATAGCTGTTGAGTAAATCCAAATGGGCAAACGTTGTGGGGTGGTTGTTTTTTTCTTTTCCCCAAGTGCATGCAAGTTCTAATGGCAAGCAGCAAAGTTCTAAGAAAATTAGATAATTAAATTATTGGATCACAGACCTTTTCATCTAAGGCTGTCTTAAAGAGCATTTTACTACATTTCTATTGTTTATATTGTTGTAATGTCTGTACTTAAGAGGCAGCTGACCTGTGTCTGTAGACCCTGTTATTACGTAGTCTGTTATTGCTCTGTTTTACATGCAGTGTGGCCCCAGAAGTAGCCAGGATGTATCTGGAGTGGGATGGAGAGCAATGTCTTTTAATGCCTGAATGCATACTGAGGAAAGCAAGGAGTCTCTGGGCTCTCTTACTGATGCTCTGTGCTCAGGGTATGTGCCAGGGCAGACCCTGCACCATGTGACAGGTACCAGGTATGTACACACTGTGCAGTGCACTGTGGCATGGGCAGCTGTGCCCCCAATGTCCACTGATGCTGTGCCAAGTTGTCCAGCGTTCCCGGAAGTTCCACATCCTGTGCTACTGAATATCAGGAAATGCTGCCTGACAGTCACTACAAGAAGTACTGTATCTCTTCAAGTAATAAATTTCTCAGTATTTTGTCCTCAAGAGCTGTTATGTAAAGTACCATTGAGGGAATATTTGCATAAAAAGCAGTTTATTCTACCTCTTCTTTAGAACTTGAGGTAGTTCCACATAATATTGTGTGAAGAGTCAAGACTGCCAAACAAAAAAATGTCTCCAGTTTATTGGAGGAAAAACAGAAAGGAAGTGGGAAGGAGTAAAGGAATGTTTTTTGCAGAAGGAAGATATGTAAAAGGGAAGATACACACATAAAACAACAAATGGAGTGCAGTGGTATACTAGGAACTTCTCTGTCAGCACATAATTCAGGAAATTTAATGTTACAGAAAGATACCACAAAGGCAGGGACAATTTGCCTTATCTTCCCAATATGCCTTGTAAGAGTGCAAACTTCAGCTTGTTTAAGGCATAACCAGGCAAAAATCTGAGGAGCTGCTATGATGCCCAGGAAAGTAGTTGATTTTCAAAGAAAATGGCCTAGAAGCTCAGGAGTAAGTCATCCCATTATAAAGGAACAGGGATAATTCTGACAAAAGGCCTATTTGGTCAAGGAAAGAACTTTTGATGATCTAAAATGGAGGAGCACATAAAATGGGAAACAATGACAGGCTGCATGAAATCATTACTCAGACGTGCAAATGAAGGCCAAAGCCTAGCAGGAGCTTAGAGTAGTGAGGGTCATGAAGAAGGCATTTTACAAGTTTACTCACACAGAAGCTCAGAGAAAAGGTAGGCTTTGGAGGAACGGTGGGAGGCAACTGAGGGAGGAAGGATGCAGAAAAGAGTAGGCACACAACTTTTCTTTTTTCTTCCCTCCCCAGGCTTCACAGGAAAACCATCCCTATCATGGTTTGTGAAGAAGCAGGTGAGCCACTACTGAAAGCAACAGAATATGGAAAGCAGGTGGGAAAATTAAATAGAGGATCAGGCACACTTTAGGCTGCCTCACCTCTGTTTCCTGACAATATTTGTGGACTATGTGCTTTCCATGATGAGGCAGAGCATACCCTCAGCAGATTTGTGGATGACGCTTAATTAGGGAGGATCTTGCAGTAACTGAGGCTGGGGCCAAAAAAACTCAAAGTTTGAGCAGGGATATTTGCAAAGCTCTGCTCCCCCAGAAGTCTCACTCCATGCATCTGCACAGTCTGTGGCCTGCCCACATGAATAGCAGCTCTAATGAAAAAGGACTAGGTGTTACATCAGAAACGAGGGTGAACATGAGTCAACAGTGGTCTGTCATCATTAGTAAGGCAAAACCCATCCTGGGCTACCTGGAAGAAGCATGACCAGTGGGACAGTTTTTTTCCTGCTGAAGCTGCTTTAGTGTGTCCTCCTCTGGGTCCCCTGGTTTGAAGAGGATGTTGGACTGAAAACAGGTCTAGCAGAGAGCTACCATGATAGTCATACATAGTGGACTTGTAGGGAGAGGCTAAGGGTGCCAAGGGACCATGACAGTGAGGAGCTCTAAATGGCAGCATGTGACTGCTGGAGGGCAGGCTAAGGGGGCACTTGGTGGCACCCTCAGATTACTTTAAAAGAAGTTACAAGCACAGTGGAGAAGGATTTTTTTTTTTTTTTTTTTTTTGATAGTGAAAGATGGCAAAGCAAGGGACATATCACTACTTGAGATGTTTAGAGTGGCCTTTCTTGCCTAGAATGGTGGTAAAGCACTACAGTACATTACAGCACTGGAGTAGGTTGCCAGGAAGAACTGGGATCATTGCTCTTGGAAGCTTTCAGAACTCTGCTGGACAAGGCCATAGCTGACCTGCACTAGTGCTGGAGAGACACCACTAGATCAGGGGTCTGGACTGGATGGGCTCCTGAGGTGGCTTCCAACCAGAACTTCTGTGATCATATGAGTTTGATGAGGATTTATACATTTTATATGTATGGCTATATGTATATGTACAGCAGCTATACTTTCCACATTTGAAACTAAAGGAAGAAAAGTTAAAAGAGAAAACCAAAAGAAGACTACAATCCTGATTCAGAACATGTCAGTCAGTAACAGAGAAGTTATTGGATTCTCATAGGAACAGAGATGCCTTTGCTTCCTTGGATATGTTACATACCCGATGCATGATTTTAAATGTGGGAGGGAAACTGCTGGCCCTAGGGGACCGCTGTTTTACTGACTGAGTAGCAATGCCCATGTCAAGTTCTAGTATGGCTATGTCACTTCAGCAGAACTTAGGAACTCTTCTATTGAGCCACATAACTTTCAAGGTATACTTCAAGAACATAACAGTACAGACCTATAGCTTCATTGCAGATATGAATTAATTTAAAATGGTATTAAAATATCAAGAAAGGAAAATAGCAGTCATGAGGAGAAATGAGAGTTGTGAGCAGAATGATAATCTCAACACTTCTGGCTAGGTTTCTAGATGTCAGATGAAATCTATTTTCTCTGTCTTGGTTTGGATGTATTTTGTTTCTAAATGGTGTACTATGTTAGTGAGCAACAAGGCCCAAAACCAGTACACAAAGAATAGAGCAGAATCACATTAATGAAACTAGTTTGTGTTAATGCATAATGCATTATTATCTTGCTCAAAATGAAATAATTGTAGTGGATTAAATTACAAGCAATTAATAGCCACTTAAAACCTTAATTTTTTTATATATGAGAAAAATGCTGCCTTTTGCTCCCTTGAGCAGCAAGAATGATCTAGGTCCATTGCAGTCTGGTTTGCTTTGTAAACCCTGGACACATGCACTGGAAATACACTGTATTTGCAGAATCTATATTTTTGAAGTATCTACTGAGAAAAAGCAGAAACTAGCTCTAAATGCTTTTTCTGCCCTTCATAGCCTAAACATACAGACTGTTGTCTTCATTGAGCGACAACATCTGTTATTCTGGAAAAACAGATGTGTGGAGTATACTAACAGTCGTGAAATATCAAAAAGGTGAAGATAAGACTTCAGCAGCTCCAGAGATGGCAAGGAATTTGGAAGAGAAGACAGATGCAACATGTGCTCATGAACATGGTATGCAAAACAGGAAAAAAGGTATCATGTGAATTTTTTTATTTGGAATGCTAAAGGAAACTTCTAGGAAGAAAATTACAATATTGTGAGAGCTTGCTTATACTTTTGTTTTCTTTAATCACATTCCTTATTTCTAACAGAGCTGATGATTTTGAGGTTTTCCAAGAGTCCTTTCATAGTTCTGAGTGCTGATTTATACTGAATCTCAAGAGTTTACTATCAGGGGGAAGTTCGAGTAGTTGAACAATAGCTGGGTATAATTCTTGGCCACGTTATAACAATTCATGTGATGAAAGTCTGGCTGCAGGAGATCAAAGAGTAGGTTTTTATTTGATATCAGGACTTTACCCTGTTTTTTTCATTGTTTTTCACAGCTTGATCAGAAAATATGTAAAAAAGAAAAAATTTTATGTTTAGGGATCTGACCCATAGTACTGGAATGCTTCGAAAAGCCAGTCTTGCATCTTTGCAGGTCTCTCAAACCCTGCTGTATTTCAGAACAGCCTTTTCAATGCTGCAAATTTGACTAGAAGTGTTTGCCCTTTCTGTCTAAGTTTAGCATGAAAAAATCAGAGTTCAGAGCAATGATTAAATAGATCATTATAGTTCAGACAGCACATTTGAACTTCTAAAAGTTTTGATTCCTTCTCTGCTTTCCCTGAATATTTACTTCTCCCTTTGCAGTGTTTAAAATTATGAAAACTGGGAGTTACTTTGATAGCTTTTCTTGCTTGGGGGCAGAAGGGTTCTTTTCCTGACCCTTATATGATGCACTGGTTCTTTGTGTGTCTTTGAGGGGATTTTAGTCTCAAGGTTGCAAGCTAAGGCAACAGCTGCTCTGCTCCTGGGCACCCTGAAGGGGGCTAGCAGAAAAGCTAAAAGTAGAATTGAGCTGGCATATAGGAAATACCATCTTGGATTAGGTCCAACCCCCACCTAATCCCATATTATGTCTCCAGCAACGATTGTGTCATACACATCAGATGAAAATATGATTATGGGGCCTTTGCTTATGCACAGGTACTTGAAAGCTTATTCTGAGTTGTAATCATTTGAAATTGGCTTAAATCCTGAAGGCTTTAGTTTAATGTCTCACACTGAATGATTTGTAATGAGTTATGATACTGTGGATGATCCTGTCATCCACAGAAGTGACCACTCTCTCATCAAACTTCGCTGCTTTCTTGGCCTTCACAGCTTTTCATGGCAGTAGTTTATGCATGCTTCAATTGCACTTGAGATGAAGACATCTTAGGAAGTCCACTTTGATGTGTATCGACAGTGAAGGAGAAGAGAAACTTCTTGACTACATACTCTGAAGCACTGGTTACTTCTATGATAGTTATTTTGTATGCTGTTATCACAGCACCAAGTTTTCCTCTTGCTTTCAGTCCACATTTTGCATCTTACTTCATATGATTGAGGGGGTTTTGGTTTTTTTCCCATGTTTGATCACTTTCAAAGCATTTCTAAGACTTTCTATGTTTGTCCGCATCTGACACCGATGGTCACGATTGCCTACAGTGGGAGCAATGTGCTAAGTGAGGAACACTGCAGATAGTAAATTCAGAGAACCTACAAAGGCAGTTTAAGGGCCTTTTGGCTAAGAAAGAGCAGCAAAGAAAGTTTGAAGATGGAGAGGTGGAAGAGGATGAGGCAATTTCATTAACAGAAGCAGTGACAAGTGATGTGGTAAAAAGAAATATCTCAAAGAATAAAAACCTTGCCAAAGATGGAATATTAATTAGAATGAAGAGACAAATGCAAATGCCTTTTGAAAC
>JAWWEU010000081.1:112838835-112871533 GCA_035583155.1 Acropternis orthonyx | reverse complement strand
CGGGGGAGAGCAGCCCCCAGGAAATCAAGTAAGCACCCACTCCTGGGGGGATCCAACCACCTGCCACAGACAAGAACTCAGAGACAGGATGTCTCTGGTGCTGAGAGAGAGTGAGCAGAAAAATTTACAGCACCCAAATCTAGGATGAAATGTCTGAGAAGAAACTATTATAAAGTGTAATGCTGAAATAAATTTCATATACTTTACTCCTATAAATGATTCCAATTTTGTAATGAAAAATTTGCCCCCTAGTTTTCCAAGAGTCAATAAATTCTACAAATTATGCAATGTTTTACATTATCAACATAGTATTAGATGACTACAGATCATCAGCTACAGAATAAAAAACAAACAAAAAAACAAAGAAACAAACAAACCAACCTATTCTAAAACTATTCCATGAACTTTATTGACAGAATTTTTAAGTGTGGACTTGAGAGGATGAAATCACCTTCCATTTATTTGGAACTATCCAACTTAGCAAATGATATCTTCATTCTGAGGAATGTGTTACAGAGAGCTCTTGCACGTTGTTCTGTGAATTAAGTGAATTTTTGTATTGTTGTTCAGCCACTCACTATGGTAGCCAGGTATGTGGGAGGATCTGGGACAGGGAAGAGAATGCTGAGGGCAAAAAAAGCTTTTGATTGCAGAAGAGGAAAGCAGACCTGAGAAATGTAGGAGTGAAAAAATCTGAGATGCAGATGAGACCATATTTCTTTGGGAAAGGCTGTCAGGTGAGAGATGGGTTGGGTGCAGCAGCAGTAGGACCAACCTGAAACAAGCGTGGCACCCGGTAAGCTGTACTGCCTTGGATGTTCCCTGTGCCGATGCCGAGGCAGCACATGCAGAGGTTGGGTGAGCAACCTGGCTGGGATGGGCAGGGCATCCTGTCACTCTGTTGCAGCACAACCCTGTGCACTCCTGCACCACCCAGGGCTGATATTTTTGTGATATTTTGAAATTTTTTAAAGTGTAGTTATCTTTTATTAGCTTTTTACCCCATGCTCATACTGTGGTAAAAATATACAGAGCAAGAGCTTCTGAAAATGATAAATCCTTCATAAAACTTATCTTCCTGAACACAAATGTCTAGTAGAAAAACAAAATCCATATGAAGCTATTAGTAGTTCTCTCTCTGTAAGACCAATCATTGTATCAGATCAGAAAGACCAATTGATGATGTTTTATTTTGCTTTTACTGTTGCAAAAACTGGAAGTAGAATAGGGTGATACCATCTCCACTTACCCTTTGCAGGATTTCTGTTGATCTGGAGTCCTGTGGTGAAGAGGAGAAAAGTGGGTCCAATTGAACAGTCCAAAAGAAACTGGTTGGACTTCTAGCTGTGATTGACTGTCCACTTTCTTTTGGAGCTCCCCCAGGAGGATGTCTTTCTTTGATCCCTCTCAGTGGAGTCAGGAGGAGCTGCTGGATTTTAATAATAGGACTAGTCCGATTTGTTTGATTGATGAAGGGAAATATTTAGTATTATTGAATTGGTATGAAAACAGGAGAAGACTGGAAAACAAAAGACAATTTGACTTAGGGATGAGAAATAACTTGAATTTCTATAAATTATGAGTCTGTGAAGATTCCTTGATGTCCAAGAGGAGAAAATCTGCATTTAAATACTTCTGATAATCTGTTTTATGCACAGAAAAACACAGGAAAATGCGTTGTTGCAATTTATCAAGGAAAAATAATAAGCCAGAACCATTAGATCAAGAAATTGTTTGCCAAGAGTAGTTAGTGGTAATGAGTTTTAAAGTCAATCATTAAATCCTTTACACTGCATTTGGTTCCTGGAAGATGTGGGCTCATCCTGAATTATACAGTTTTCCAGTTGGTCTGTGACTGCAAGCACAGGAAAAAAAAGGAAAAACTATCGGTCTGGATAGTGCTCCCCACGTATTTACAATAGTTAACTAATTCTCATGTGATGATGGTGCTCTTTTCAATTTACAGGAAAAAGAAGTTTCAGAAAATAATTTTCTGACAGAACCTTTGGCTTTTGTGTCACTCTGCTGCCCATATAAGTAGAAATTAAAACAACGATATGACAGTGTACTGACCCAACTAACAAATCAATAGGGTATGTATTTATAGATTCAGGTAGACCCCATGCATTCAAGTGATAAAAGAAAAAAACCTTCATAGAAGATTAACCAATCTATAGCATATTAATAAATTAATAGCTATTGCTTGGAGAACAGTTTTTTAATACTGTGCAACCGTGAGATGTTCTGTCTTCCTAATGTGGTTTATTTTGAGTGGGTTTTTTTGGTGTTGGTGCAATACTTTTTTTTCCTGTTGCCTGGGTGGGAAGTATTCCCTTGGGTAGGACCCAAGCAAATGGCTAGAAGTTGTGTCAGGGGAGATTTAGGCTAGATATTAGGAAAAGGTTCTTCACCCAGAGGATGGTTGGGTACTGGAACAGGCTCACCAGGGAAGTGGTCATGGCACCAAGGCTGTCAGAATTCAATTGTTTGGACAATGCTCTCAGGCACACGATAGGAATCATGGGGCTGTCCTGTGCAGGACCAGGAGTTGGACTTTTGTGATCCCTGTGAGTCCCTTCCAATTCAGGATGTTCTACAATTCTATGATTTTTTTGTTTCTACTATTGCTAATATTGCAGTCTTCACAATTACTAGTGTCTCATCCTGTAGTGGCTACCTTAGCCATTATGCCAGAAGGGCTTGCACTACAGAAAGCACAGATCTGTCTGCTCATGCTGAATTCTTCCAACGTTAAAACACTCAATCTCCAGCAGCACAATAAACTTCAGCCTAGTACCTGCTTTTGAGAATAAACCTGCTTGGTATATGGGGCAGCTGGGGTCAGGGATTGGTGTAGAGTGCTCAAACTAAAATTAGTAGATCATGTAGTTAAATTGCTATTAAGGTGCAATTATCTGACTCATAAGACTGCCTGGGCTGCAATGGTTTTAGGACATACAGGCCTGGAACACCCTGCCTTTTCCACTGACTTGTAGAGACACGTGTTCTGTTACACTTATTTTCCGTAACTTCTTGTCAGTCTAGGGATTACTTTTAAATCAAAGTGTTGTGACTTTAACAGTGAAAACATGTCACATCTTGACCAATTTTGCCATAGCTTTCTCTCCAACACAGAGTTTTACGTGATAGAGTGCACTGTGCTGAACTCTGAAGAATTTTCTTTCTGTTCATCTGCTAATGTTTACCACAGAAAGAATGAGAGTATTTTCAGGAGGATGTTCCTTAGACATGTTGTCCACAGATCTGGGTAAAACTGCTATGTGAAAAGGTTCCATGTGAAGAAAAACAGATCAGACCAAAAAGCCAGTACTTGAATAGCCAGCTATATAATTAGGAATTCTGCTTTTCTGTTAAATATTTTCTTATCTGAGATGGAAAAGATTTAATAAGAAACAGAAAGAAAAAAAATTTAGATGCATACCTCAATAAAATTTGGTCAATCTTTGCAAAATAAGAATTTGGAAAATATAAGTATTTTACATTAGCAACATAGGTACTCTAGGACTGTTAAAAGCTGTGAAAGAAACTTGATTTATTTTAAGGGTCACAGTTTTATTTATCCATACTGGAAACAAAATTCTACTTTGATATGATCAAGGTTTTGCATATTAAGGCTCTAGAATAATATAAAGTAGATTAGGCTTGTCATCAGCAAAATATCAGTTTTTTGTGATTTCAGTGAAATGGATGACCATTGATCTCTGGCAAGTTACACCTCAGGGTACTTTACTGAAGTACTTTTTTAAGGGTGAATTTAAAGGTGAGCCAAGTTGAGACTTTGGGTACTGAAAATTTAAGAGAACTGGTCTAGGTCTTAGTTTGGGGGCATTTTGTCCCCAGGTCTTGTTTGGCGCTGAGCTAAGCAATTTGCAGTTTTAATTTGGTTTATGTGGGTTGTTTTGGTTTTGTGGGTTTTTTGTTTGTTTGTTTGTTTGTTGGGGGGGGGGAGGGGTTTGTAATTTTTTAGCTTAGTAGTGGTTATGGCTGAACCTATGTATGAGAGTTGCCTGGTAGCCTGCATGTGAGTTAGGAAATACTTCTCTATGTCTTACATATGAAAATCATCTCTCCTCTGACACTCCCATTACTGGGGACATCTATGAACATCAGTGACACAGGGAATGAATTTGGTGTCCTCCTGCCCAGCCACTCAGGAACCCACAGAAAACTGTTAAGTGACTGAAATATCTTCCATCTTAGCAGTTCTCAGCACCATTAAGAAATGGTGATACAGACTAGTTTGGGGTTCTATTGACCACTTAGGGAAACCGGGTGCTGCAGACTCAGGCAGCAGTTCAAGAAAAACAGATGTATGTCTGGCAGCTTCCACGGAGAGCCTGAGGAAGAGGAGAGATGGATGGTGATTTCCTCTCATTTCGTTCCATCACCCCTCTCACAAAGTGAGAGGACAATTAGTGTGTTCAGGTGAGCAAATGTGTACAGATATATCACCGGTAACAAACGCTTTGAAGTTACATGCTTGGAGTCACAGTAGCTAAACAGAATCGGCCTTGGACCTTTCAGAGATTTGCCCTCATGTCTCAAGGACAAGAGAAATACCTTTCCACAGGTGAACAGCCACTTTCTTCTGGGAAGAATGCCACAAGTAAATTAGGGGTATTGTAAATAAAACTGGGTTTATGTGTTTGACATCAATGCTAATACTTCGAAAAAAAAGTTTCTATTGAATTTCAGCTGCTTGTGTTATTTGATTCTCTCTGGAGTGTTTAGCTGATATCTCTATGTTGCTGACAAAACAAACTGAATTTATCTTGTTGAAATCATCACAATGAGTCATTAAAATAATTAAAATGAGTCAATAATATGACTCATCAAGTGAAAGAGAGTTACACCTGCAACCAGCTCCTGTTCCTATGTTAGCAATTAAATTTTTGATGGACTTAAAACTTCTGGCTGTCACATTGAAGTGTTTCTTAACAGCTCATACTGCCATCAGTTATAATATTTAGTACTGTTGAATGAATCCTTGTGATTGAATTAAATTGTTAGTCACAGAAAATAGAATCTATCACACAGATATGGAACCTTGTTCCTCAAATAGAAGTGTTATCTTGAAAAAGTTTTCATAAACTTATACTTGGGCAGAAATTATTTGGATATCAGGGTTAGCCTTCAAAACTAGTATATATTGTAGAGATATGCTCTGATTTCTTGATTTGAGTTTATTTACACCTTCATTCTTGCACTAGTAAACCTTTTTATTTATGTGAATTAAAATAGTTTCATTTTTTGGGAGAAGGAAATTACATTTGGGAATTATATGTTAATATATTTATATTTTATAAATTAAACACTTGAGCTTTCTATAGAAGCGGATTATACATTAGCGGTATCTGTATAATGCCTGCAATATCTGTTTCTCTCTCTTAGAGTTGGTGCTTTATTGATTTAAAGAAAAAACTGCAAGTAATAGCCATATTTATTATGTATTGGGTATTATTTGCCAAATACTGGAGATCAGAAGTTTTGGAACTTCTAGTGATGGAAGATACTCCAATTACTTTAAGAGACATTTGGACTGTGTAGGATTGGGGTTTTTTTCCTGACCAGAAGATGCGATATTTAAAGCCCCAAATTTGCAAACTTTCATATGCAAATACTTACTTCAATTCTTTTTCTCCTTCCTGATTTTTTCCAGATTTTGCTTGTTTTCAGGGACCTAAACATAACTTCTTTTGACTACATTTACAAAGTCATCCGTAAAAGGTTTGGCCCTAGGTATTTGCATCAGGTTTCAGCAGGCTAGACCAGAAGAGAAAATTTGACTTGTTTGACCACTCTTTTCTTATTATTCTAGCAGTTTCTTCCAACTTTTCCCAGTTAGTACTCTGAGATATAAACAAGTTTGTAAGAAAACACGCTTTCAGTTCTTAGCAGATTAAGAGGAGGTTCAGAATATTTTTCAGAAAGTGCAATAATAACAAGTCCATAATTCAATAGCAGATTATCAATTCAATATAATCCACTGAGGTTGAGAATATTTCTAAATAAACAGATGAATCTCATTAAAAGTGTAATAATGTCATTGGTGTATTTATTCTGTCTTTATTCCACTTTTTAATCATAGATGTTTTTCTCTTTCATTTCTGCACTAATGTTTCAGGCTGACAGGGCAAACAAGCACCATGCTGAAGATGAAGATGCCAGTTGTAACAGGTACTTGTACAGATAGTATCAAATGGCTCAGGGACATCAGTGGATTAGCTACTTACAGTCTGGCTACTGTAATACACAGGGGGTTTTGCATGCTTGGCCCAGGCCTGGACTGAGCTGCCGGTGGGGGATGTGGGTCTTAGGGCACCCCTGTTGAAATGGTCCCTGTATCCCCTTTCCAGATAGATGCTCTAATTGCAGGGCAATACATGGGGAAACAAGCAGATGCTTAGGAAATAAAAGAGGTCCCAAATTGTGGTATTCGCTGAGTGCACTGCTATGCTGCTGTTTCTCAGCCGTTGAGGAGAAAGGCATGCAAAAACTAGGTTCTGCTTCCCAGCAGGGCTGAGGAACGTGGTGGCATTCAGTTATTTCAGCATTTCATCTCAGGAGAAATATGAAGTTCAGCAGATTGACATGTTGTTTTAAGAGTTTGCACTGCTTCATAAGCAGTGTGACATGGTGGAAAGAGAAAACTGCATTTTTCTCCTACTTGCCCAGTGCTTTTTCTTGAGTGGGCTTAAGAAGTTCACTGAGGGATTACAGAGTTTTAGCCTTTCTTACAGGCTATCCAGCAGAAATTTATACCATGCAACAAAATGCCTTTTCTAGACAGATGACAGAAGTTTGCTCTATGAGTCTATTTCATAATCTGTCAGCTCACAGAGAAGTACCAATGGGAATTGCCTTCTCTTTTGTGCTAAGCTTCTATTTTAAAAGTGATTTACAATTCCTAGTCAGAAATTCAGAGCAATGGAGCTATAAAATTTATTATTGTGATCATATCTCCTTTCTCTGTGGACTTTTGAGCATTTAGTAAGTAAAGGGAAGAAAATCCATATTTCATGGATAGTATATCATCTACACAGTGGTGGCAATCTTTCATTTCACTTTGACTTGCATGAACAGGAAGATACCATTTCTATGGGAAAACCTCAATCCCTTTCCTCTTACAGTGACATCATTTGGAGATAACACTGTTTTCCAGCATGCAGCAGAAAAGGGATATGGTCACTAAATAATGACACTTTTTCTTCATATCTGGTTGCTGCCCAAACACCTTGTTTGTAGATGGAAATGTACTGAAAGAGTTATGCTTGGGATTAACATCTAATATGCTTTGGACAGGAGAGAGAAGGAGAAAGAAGGAGATTTTGAGAAAACTAGGTTTTGGAGAAACCCTTTCATTATGCCTCTTCATGAAGCTGGAGTCAGAATTGTTAAGCTAAGGCAAAACAACAGTAACAAGAGCCCCAGAGCTGTGAAATGTTGATAATTTTTCAGTAAAATTCCCTTTTTTTTTTTTTTTTCCCCTAGCTGTGTCAGATTATTTCAAGTAAATACATCTTCCAAAAATAATGCCTCCAGCTGAATTCACTGTCTTGCTTTATCTTTGTTTTCAAGTTAAATAACATAAGATGAAAATCAAGAGCACTTTTATTCTTGTTCCTTTCTCAGTCTTAATGTTTCAAAAGTTTTAAGGGAAATTCTCAAAGGACTCTAATAGGCAATTTCAGTAATGCAGCAATGTTATAGATTCTTGGGTTTTCTGTAAGGTAGGCTATGATTTAAGAGACAGATCTTTTTTTATTTGCCTTAGTCTTCTATTAAGGAATTTCTGCCTTCCTGGAAAAAATTCTCATTTCTATCATTGATTGATGTCTTCAGTGAATCACATTTTAAAACCTGGTTCAAGGGTTAGGTAATTCTTAATGATATGATTTAGTATTTCTAGGCAGTAACTTTTGCCTTTAAAATCTAAAATATTTATGTATTTCAGGAGACGGTGCAGACTTTGTTGTTTTGCCAGCCACAACAAGAGCCAAGCTGGCAGCAATGGTCAGAAGAATTCTCTTGCAGGGTAAAAAGGCAGAAAACTTGGCCTGGGCTCCTACTGTACCATGGGCCCTCAGAAAACAAATAACCAGTACAATCACTTGCCTTCCCTAAAGATAGATGTTACTTAAGGAATGTGAAGATAAGAGAAAGATTTGATAAGAGTTTTCAGTCATGTTAAAGGTAGACACACAAGAATAAGCACTCACCCTGTTTTACAGGGGACTAAGAATAATGGGTTTAAGTTATAAGTGACAATAAATTATATGGAAATAAAATTTTCTGGCAGCATTGAAGTAGTTTGCTTATAGAAATGGAAGAGTGTCCTGCCACTGTAAGAGCAGACTGTACGAACATCTGTCAGAAATGCCAGTGGTGTGTTTTGGAGAAGGGTGAGAGATTAGATGTTATGTGATATTCACTTTCAGCTCTACTTTCCTGTGAGAAGAGGAACCTTGAGAACTGTAAGGAGAAAGAGTAACCCTGATCTCATCTAAAAGCAGATAGTGGAGAGTATGCTTTCCATGGTGCTAATGCTAGACCATCAGCCTGTGTATAAGGCAAGTAGTAGAGTAGCATTATGATCCGTAATGGAAGGGTGATGAGGAAGGCAGTGCCATTTCTCTAGTGTGCCTGCAAGGTGTAAGTTCACTCTACTTTCATCTTGCTGATGACAGAGGAAGCATTTGCTAGCAGCAGGCTACCTCCAGAGGAGACAATCATACAATTCCTGTGTACGCAGTGTCATTCCTTCAGGTTTCAGGCTCTGAGAATTCAGCTATTGCTTCTGGCTTTCAGCTTTGCCTGAGACCAGCACAATTGCACTTAGACAAAGTCTCTCAGCTGAGGATCTCAAGGTGCTACTCAAGCAATTTTACCATATTTTGAAGCTAAAGGAAGTGGCTCATAGAGTGGCTAAGTGGCAGTTCAAGCCCACACAGAAGCAGTCAGGTACTCAGAGCTCCCTGTCAACCTTAGGTAAAATACAGGAGTTTACTCAGCAGCTCTTACCTGAATGAAGCATACCATTGTCCCTGTTGCTGAATGGACTGGCATTGTATTCCCAGGAGACACTCAAAGAAAAACATTGAGAATTCTGCAAGTTTGAGCATTCCTTACATTGGTTGATTAATTTCAGTCTTGATATGCTCAGAATGGTATAAAGAGCTCTAGAAACCTTAAAGAAAGGGATGCTCTGTGTGGAACATTCATGCTTGAGCACATGACTAAAGGATCTTGCATTTACCATCTTCTTTTTTTACCCTCAAACTAGCAAACTCAGGACAACTCCGGTAATGCCTAGATTCTGCTTACCAAAACCCACTGACCTGACCTCCTTCTTCCATGTTCTGCATCTCAGTCTGGTGGGTGACAAGCCAGAATTAACATCAATGGAAAAGAGAAACACTGGAAAGAAACAACTCAGTTGAAGTATTTTCAATTTCATGTCACCACAAATCTGAGGAACAGCAAATTGTTCACAGCCACTCAACCAAGGAAGAATATGGCAACAGTGAAAGTTTGTGTACTCATCCCAAGGTATAGCAGCTAACAGAAACAGTGACTATGTCAAAGCCTTGTAACAAAAACTATGTAGAAGTCACTGAATCCTTAGTAGGTGAAAGGAAGTCTAAGTAATAGCACCGATGAGGTGCTGGACTACATCTAATTAAGGGCAACAAAACTTGTGAAAGTACTAAAGCGCAAGTCTTATGAGGAATGGCAGAAGAAGCTAGAGTTGTTTAGCCCAGAAAAAAGGAGGCTCAGGAGGACCTTATTGCTCACTACAACTACCTGAAAAAGGTTGTAGTGAGCTGGAGGTCAGTGTCTTCTTCCATGTAACAAGTGACAGGACAAGAGGAAATGGCCTCAAGTTTCAGGAGAGGTTGAGAATGTATATTACAAAAAATTGCTTCACCTAAAGGGTAGTCAGACATTGGAACAGGCTGCCCATGGAAGTGGTTGGGTTACCATCCCTGGGTGTATTTAAAAGACTTGTGGATGTGGCAATTGGGAACATGGTTTGGTGATGAGCATGGTGGTGCTGGATTAACGGTTCAACTCAATGACTTTAGAGGGTGTTTACAACCTTAACAATTTTATGATTCTGTGTAACTGAACACAATGCCCAAGTAAAAGAATTCTTCTGAAACATGTTTAAAATGGCAATAGAACCACAGTAAAATTTAAAAAATGGGTGATTTTAAGTACAGTGCACTGAGTACAATGAAATGATGTTGCTAGAATTTTGAGAGGTTAGATATGTGCATAAATATTTCACAACCAGGTTTCTTCCCTTGTGTGATTCTTTGGACCCTCAGTGCGTTGTTCCATATCCACTTTTGGGAGTTATGTTAACTGTGGTGGATTTCATCCAGTAAAACTTGTGTCACCTGAGCTGCATTAAAAGCTTTTGATGAAATCAAAAACTAAGAACTTTTAAGATACGTTTACTCCCTGGACCCAGCCTGAAGTTCAGTTGGCATAATTCTCATTTTTCTTTTGGGCGTTACTGCAGACTCCTTCCTTTATGAGGCAGATCTACCTTTGTTTCTTTAGGTAATAGCTGCTTGTGCCTCACAGTCAGGGCAACAGGTAGTTAAGTGAGTGTAAAGCCTTTCCTGATCTTGAATTTTATATATCTCTTCTGACTCTAGTGGGTAACTGCAGATACTTGCCTCAAATTCCTTTTGAGAGAAAAGTGGCAAGAGAAGTAAATTAGAGGGAGTATGATGCTTGTGAGACTTATTTTTCACATGACTTGACCATCCTCTTGATTGGACTGAGACAGAGTTCAAAAGAAAGTGGATCAGGGATGTTGTGTCTTGAAGGCAATATATATTTTATCTATTGGGGAACTACTTTTTCTCCCAATGTCCTATTTAGGGCATTTGGATTCCCAAGTGAATGTCGGTATGTGAGCCATGTAAACATTTTTCTTTTTTTTTTTTCTCTCTTTTTTTTTTTTTTTTTTTTTTTTTTTTTTGCCATCAAGTTGAATATCCCTAAGGTCTGTGTCTATATTACTGTTTTGACAACCTTTTTCCTATTTGCAGTGGCTCATGCTTGTAATAACTTTATTAATTCCAGCTCTAGTAATTTCAAAATTTAATTAGAACTGGTAATGAATTATTTTTCTCAGCTGACAATTTTCTCTTGGTAGTGTGATCTTTATTACATTTACCCTTTTTAAACTTTGTAGGTTAGAACTGTTCACCCTGTTTTAGTAGAAAGTACTTTGAGTTTATAACCCCTATTTATATGCCTTAGACCATATTTATTCGTCTAAGATTTAATTCCTGTTTGTGGACAGATTGTGTTGTATTTTAATATTTATGTGTTAGTATGAAATATTTGGGATTGGCAAATGAGACTTTTCTAATTAGGGTCATAGCAAGTTAGAAACCAGGAGAGAAAAGTATTATATATATTTGTCATGACTGAACAAATCTTTATTATCTCCAGGATAACTATTCCAGAACAGATCATATACTACAGTTACAAATTATGGGTCACATGTTAAAATGCATTTGTTATTTTTATGGCATGTTGACTTTGATATTTTTATTTTGATATAGCCTTTCCTTTGAAATTAATAGATTTAAATCTAGCTCCAAGTCTTCTGTAAATTTTCTTCTAGTTGTATCAGAGAATAGAACACACAAGAGAGAATGAATCTTAAGAAAGCTACCAAAGGAGCTAAGCCACATACAGTTAACAGGGTCAGCACCCTATGCAACTTATCTGTGTGACCTGGCAGTAATCCTCACTGATGAAATGGTGATAGCCCTGGTCTCAGGTTGTACTGCTTCACCTTCTGTCCCATCCTGGTACATTTGGTAAAAGATAACAACTATTTTATATTAACTAATGTTTCAATTAAGTATTTTATCAACTCAAGTACAATCTCTGTTTTAAAACAGAGAGGAACAGAAGAGGTCTGATCTTTGAAATCCATTGAATTACTTGATTTTCTAAAGAGATAGCAACCAAGAACCTAAATACATTTCTGTCAGTGACAACTCTGGGTTGATTTTCTCACTGTGCATGGGACCTCATGAATTAGGAGACTGTTCCTCACCCAAATGTATGTTACATCATTGCTGAACTGCTGCTGTGTTCTCTTCATGTGTGTGTGTTCTCTTCATGCATCTTTCACTAAATCAAGAACGGTTAGAGCAACAGATTGTTTGACACCTGTGCTCAACAACTAATATTGTTTTACTAATAGTTATTATAAGTGGCTTGATTCTAATACCTTAGCTGCATTATGAAATATGCTAGTTACAGATCTCAGTATAGAATTAACTTCTAATAATGTTTTCTTGCTTTTTTCAAGAATTCAATGTTTTAAAAGTGTATTTTCAACCTCTTAATGACTTCTTTTCCTTTGACAACAATGACAAATCTGGCACTCTGATCTACAAGTCATTAAAACCATGAGAGTTCATCTGAAGCCAATTGGATGAAGAGCATAAATGTTTCAGAGCTACTGTAACAGATGAAAAAACGAGGTAGACTCTTATGTTTCTGGAAAAAAAACAAACCAAACCCTCCCACCCCCAAAACAAAACCAAAAACAAACAAAAAACCCCCCAAACAAACAAACAAACAAACAACAACAACACAACAAAATCATTCAGATTTAAAGTAAGCAGCAATGACCCTGGAATTATGCAGAAGTGAATGAGAAACCAGTGAAATTCATAAATGAACAGCAATATGGCTGTTCTGGCAACTGTTCTGCACTGACTGGAGACTCAAGAAATCATCAAAGCAATATGTAGATGGATATTAAGAGTGAAAAGTCTGAACTATTTTCTAAAAAGGTCAAAGAGAAATTGTTGCCACCTATCAAGGCTCACATGAAAAAGAGTGTTCTGGGAAAAAAACTGTTCTGAGTGATCTGAGAAAATATCCTGCCATATTGTCTTTATGGCTTTAATTTCTGCATCATAAATTACGAGTGTTGTGCACTGAGTCAGTTGTGAAAGTCTGGGCCACAGCTGAGTTAAAATTTTACACTAGAATAAAATCCAGTGAAACACATGTCAAAAAAGTTGATTTATGATTCTGTATGACACTTAAGGCTCAAAGCAGAAAAGAGATTTAACGAAAAATAAACATAGATTTATATATGGGGAGAGATTAAGCAATGCATGTACCCTCATTTTTAAAAACTTCCTGACTAATTAATTTTGAAAGATAAGACAGGAGGGCAGAGAAAATTCAACTAATTTTGTTTTCTGTTTCACATTTTATCCCTTCTTTTCCTGTTCTCTTCTCCTTTTGAATAGTATTGAAAAGGGAATAATATTGGATGATATGTTATTGGTACCTACTACAAAACAGGTGCAATAAAGAAATGAGCTCTTACATAGAACATTTGCAGCAAGTTCTGTGTTTCGGGCTCAAGTTTTGCCCATTTCAGCTGAGCCTCTCACGTTGGGAGCATCATAAAGATACAATGGATTATTTGCTATTTTTCTTTTGTCTTTCATGGGCTTTTTGTACCATGGTAATTATTAGTTCTCCTGAGCATACCCAGACTAGACTAGGTTACACGGGAAATATTGGTTTCTACTTCAAGAAAAAAGATAGGGAGGTCTCATTTGAAGTTATTCAGCTCTGTATCATATTTTCTGTTTCCACATCCAAACTGTCACAGCTTGAATTTCATGATTTGGGGTGCAGTGAGTGAAAGAATAAAATGGGGTTGCTCTTAGTTTCTCTGAGCTGGGGACAGTCTATGAATAACTTCTAACTTTTGATGTATTTTATCATGTAAAATTTAAATGAGCATAATTTTAATGAAAGGCAGTTTAGTTATATTTAATAAATTTGAGAATAAATTATTTCATAATTTTAATGAAGTCAATTCTCCTATATTCACTGTAGTAACAGGATCTGGATTCAACCAAAGCTGCCTGCACATTTTCTATTGTTAAAACTCAAACTTTTATAAGATAGCCTTGAAGGACATCACTTTTTCATTATTTATCTGCTGCTTCATGACCTCCTCAGCTGAAGAAATCACTTCTGGTTCTAATGTACAATATAAGGACTAATCTGCTAAAACTACTGCCAGTACCATCTATGACACTTTAATAGTCTTGGGGAAACTCTTAGGAGTCAGATGAGAGGTTAAAAATTAAAGTTTGTGATTTTTTTCAAAGAAAAAAAAGTAAATCCTTGCATAGATGATTTCATTAGCTCCCATCGTTTCTAGTTACTATTATTATACCAATCTTTTTGATTTGTCTTTTAAGTCTGTTCATTCAGTTCTAAGTCCAAGCTCCCCTCCAGTGGTCTTCCCATCCAGTTAAGGATGCTTGCTTGTCTTAACTTCCACTGGAGTGTTGGCCCTACCCTTTATTCCTGCTGCTGCTGGCAATATTCCTGCCTTTGTCCATGGTCTCTGTCTGGCTGCAGTATCTTCCTTTTTCCTTGCATCTTGTGTTCAGACTGCATCAGATTCCTGCTGTCTCTTCCTTTGCAAAGTGCTCAGAATTCCTCTTGATATTTCTGTCCCAATATTTTCAAATCTTCTTAATGGATTTGTTCTCTCTTTTAACAGGAAAGACAATGAACTCTTTCAAGGTTTAGGTTAAGGAGTCAATGCAGAGTATGAAATGGAGGCAGGACCAAGGTGCATTAGTTTGATGTTCCCTGAGGTCTTGTAGTAGAAGACAAAATGAACAAGCCAACCTCTCTGTCTGTGACACTCGTGAAATTGTAGACCTTTAGTATAATGTTCCACAGTTTCCTCTTTTTCATATTAAGAAGTTCTTCTTTGGTCCTAAGAGTAGGAACTACTCTGGGCCTTCAACCACTGTATTTTTCCACATCTAAGAATTTTTTTATTTTTACTTTGTCTTTTCTAAGATAAGAGAACTAGAATACACACAGAGTATAAATAAAGATTTGTAGGTAGCAGAATGATTTGTACTCTAAAACATTCTTCCCTATTTTTTTTACTACTGATTTCTACCAACTGGTGTGGGTTTTCTCTGACTGCTTCTGTGCTCTGAATTGCAGTTTTATAAACCTACTCTTCACAGCTCCACCGTCTTAGTCCTGAATGCTAATTGTCAGCACAGAGCTTAGTTTTTTAAGTTAGAATTACTTTTTCCCATGTGAATCATCATCCATTTATTTACATCAAACATCATCTGCTATTTCATTGACCAGTCATGTAGCCCTCACCTTTCCCATCTGAGATAACTTGCTATAAATTAATCCAAGTTTCCAACTCACCTTTAACAAGAGTAATAATGTGATTTTTCTTTAAAAGAAGAAATGTGAATGTGTGATAAGGAGGACAAAGCAATGCTACAGTTTCTTATACAGCATGCATACCAGCTGACCAACACTAGCTATGTTCTACATATTCACAGAAGCTGCCACTTGCAGGCTGCCTCGAGGCTCTGGCCTTGCTCAGAAATTTTTCACTCTGGTATTGTCTTCGCAGTCCTTAAAGTGGTGATGTAGAACTTCAGAGAACTTGGATCATGTTCTTTTTTTCCTGTGGGCATAAGAAAACCACAATTTCATCTTTTTCTTACTCTAGTGTTCCACCTGTAAAGAGCTAGCAATAGTCCCACCTCTTTGTCTACTTATTTATATAGATCCCTTCATGTAAGCTTTTGTTACCTATGAAATTGTCTAGTACAAAAGACCCCCTACCTCGCATGGGGGCTTCTTAATGCTACTAAAAACATTATAATCCTTACTGGAAACCACAGTTGTCTTGTATATGGATGCATTCACCAAATTAGGGAAAGTGGGAATCTTCAAACCTCTCAAAAAACAAAAACAAAAACAGAAAAACCCCACAAAACCAAAAAAACCCCAGGCATGCTTTGCTTTCTATAAGACCTTTGTCTTCCAGATGAGTGCAAACACTGAAATAACTTGAGCAGGTGTTTTGGTGATATTTCTTATCTGAATGAAAAAAAACACTATTTTGCTGATGCGTTACTGAGTCACATAGAGAAAACTACTACCTACATGTTTGCAATAATGCAGTAGAAGCTTGGTAGGTGATAAATGCATCCTTATTGTGATCTGTCTTAAAACCCCAAGAAATTTCAACTCTAAGACACCAAAATTGCTGAATAGTTCTCCTCACATACTTTCTTGTTCATGCTAATCAGTACTGCAGCTGAGACCTGGAGAACCAAGTTCTTTGGGTAGAAGAGACTTTTGTGACTAGGGAAAATCTGCTGGATACAAATTCAGCCAGTTGCACTAGAAATGAAGCAGAAATTCAAGCTGGTACTTGAACTACTATAGGCACACATCCCTTTTGCCTTTCTGTGTCTCTGACATGGATCTACAGCCATCATTAGTTCCTTTAGGAAGTGCGGCATTTAGCTCAAGGCTGGAAAGTAGCTATTTCTTTCTTACAATGTTTATATCCATGACACTTATCCTATAGTTATGAAAAACTTCATGTAATCCAAATCGTGGTGGGAAAGAGAAAAGCGGGACTGAAAGAAGAAAATTAGTTAATGGCTTGGGAAGTTTTTAGAAAATAGGAGAAGCTAGCTCAGTCGCCTCTGAATTCCTGTGAACTTTCAGCTGTACAGATTGGAGCAACTGGGAAATTTCAAATATTTTTATTTTCAGGCAGAGAAGGGAGCTAGCCTGGATTTTCTTCATTCCAGGTAAATTTGTAACCAGTGTGCTAATGAGTGAAAATATGTTGACATTGTTGCTTCTCCTTTGATAGTGTGTGTGCAAATATTGTTCTGAGAGTTGCCTCATTCAACTCTCAAGCGGAATTCTCTATTTGTTAGTTTTTCTGGAACTCTGGTACAGTGGTGATGTCTGGCTGATCATCAAATATTTAAGGGTTCTATGGAAACAGAAGTGCCTTCAGACTAGATATGGAACTAAGTTTAGGTGACAGTTAAGTGTTGTATTTTGAGAATCTAGAGATTTGACTTAGGTATTCAAAGAAGACGTTAAATGTCTAAGTCCTTTAATGGATCTTTAGTAATTAGTAAATTCAAAGGCTCCAGAAAATTCAAGAAATGTTTGGGAAGGGTCCATTTTCCTCTAAGACAGTGAAAAGTAATCAACTGAGAGTGGCCATAGAAGCAGTTAAAGAAAACAGTAACTACTTTACCAAAACTATAAGATGTTTTTATATGGATTGAAATATGTTGGGGGAAGATATAGCTGTCACAGATAAGATTTGAGCTGAAGTCATCTCATGTCTTGGCAAGCTGGAAGAAAAAATTTTGAATGTGTTGCATATTTCATCATTTGCATATTCAGATCCTTCAAGAGGCTGACTGATCTTTGTGAGGAGTGAATGGTTGCATGCTCTGAGTCACTCAGGAAAACACATCTGTACTGCTGAAAGCTACAGAGGACTCAAGCCCAGTAGGTAACATCTGGATCAGAAGAAAACTAACAGTGACTTGGTGAGGATTTGCTTTTCTCTTCTGTTGCTTTCATGCTGATTGCTCAGCAGTCCCAGCTGATTTGTTTTGCTTACAGGAAGTGAAAGGAGAAATTTTAAATCTGTCTCATACACCAGCTGAGGAGATTCTTTGCATCACCTGTGATACAAATTCATGTATTCAGAAAATATACCTTTCTCATTCCCCAAAGATTCTTGTCCGTCAACTGTGCTTTTGACTGTACCTTTCCAAAGAGAGTGGTTACTGCTTGCTGACTCACCCTTGGCAGCTGCTCGTTAAGCATGAGAGGCACATCAGAAAGCAGAAAGGGGAGGCTGCAGAGAAGAGATGCCTACAAACCATGTAATATGTGGTAGCAAAGATAGTACACCTGTCTGCGTGCCTCCTGAGAAGGGCTGGATAGCTGGGAAGGCTTCAGTCCAGCAGGTTGACACCAGGCCATGAAATTGATCTCAAAGTAGGCATCAAAAGAGATTTCCTTTATCCAAAGACTACCTGACACTGGAACATATGAAAGTATGGTAATGTTCTGGTTGAAAGGCCAATAATAAGAGTAGAAATACCTACAGTATTTACAGAAGGATCTACCTGAATACCTCTCCATGTCCAGACACATGACGTTTGTTACACAATTTTTACTCCTGAAGGAAACTGAGTGATCACTGCCATCTATTGGCAACAAATAAGCTAACATTACTATCCCACTAACAAAATGCACTAGAAATTACATTATTGACCTGAAATTGAACATGCTACACTGTTAAAGATTCTTAATTTTAAATGTGAGTCTTGCATCACATGGAATGTGCACCATCTTACTTGGACAGTTTTGTCTGTTACAACACAGCTCTCCATTAATATGATTGACACGATACTGTGCTCCTGTTTCCAACAAACACCAAGTTGGGAGAGCTCCAGTGATTAACAAATTGGAATTCTCAAGTATGAGATAACCTGGTTGCCTGAGGGAAAAATTCCTTGCTCGTGGCACAAATCTTGTGAGAAGAAACACCATGAGACCTTCTCAAAGAAAGGCACTGATTGCCACATTTTTGTTTATTATTATCACATTGGCCTAAATAGAAAAAAAAGAAAAAAACCCCAAAAACGGAAACACTTCCTGCATGGCAGCTTTACCCATTTAAACATATAAAGGAGAATTGTCTCTACCAACACCTAAGAAATTAATCAAAAATAAAACAAAATAAATGGCTAGCCACTTACTAGTATCTAAAATGTTTATCTCCAATATCTGAATATCTGAGGGTATTAATTGTACAGAACTAGCACATGTAAAATTGCACTAAGTATTGCTGTTCAGCATCTTTATTTTGAGTGTTCAGTGTTCAAAAGATTTGTATACCTACAAATAAATAATTCAAAACTAATTTTAACAACATTCTCAATGGCTCTGTCACTAACTTCATTAGAAGTTAGAGCTGTTTATGCTAGGAAGATGATAATATCAATTTACTATGAGTTACACAATAATTGAAGTGTTATAGCTAAGACAAACATAAGATTTTCTGCTCTGTGTAGCTTTATACTTCAATTGCATTATTTGGACAAAAGATTTGGGAATTAGTCATAAAAAATTTGGAGGAAAGACTTTTTTTTCCCTTTTTTTTTTAAGTCAATGACCTATAGACCTTCCTAAACACACTGAAGGAAGTTAGTTCCTCTTTCAAATTAACTGATGGATTTTTTCAGAAGCACCAGATTTCATTCATATTTGTGTTCTAATTATAGATTGGAATTTGAATTACTTCAACTGACATCCTTTTCTCTAAATAAACACTGTATAATCCAGGTTAACTAAGTAAAATGAAAACTGATATTCTAGGTAAAAGCAGAATGGTGATTCAAGTAGCCTAAAATTTCAGTTAAAATGAATGTTTTACAAGTGCTTAGAGCAGTAAAGGAAACTTTGTAAACTTGAACTGCAAAAAAAAAAAAAAAAAATTAAGACCAAGAATGAGGAAAAAAAGGTGCTGATTTAGAGTTCAAAAATAAAAAGGATGAAAATATTACTCTTCTGTCAGTGTTAAGCAGCCATTTGTCATAATAATATAGGTAAAAACATTAAGAAATATTTATTCCTTTTTATATATAGGAGAATCTGTTATAAAAAAATTAATAGGCTATTTCCATGTTTTTCAGGCATGACTGCCTTTTTTACATATTCAGGTAGAAATGCACTAAGCTTCTACACTGACCCTGGGAACTGTGGTCAGCCCAGGGAAGAGACTGCTCCTGCAGAGGTGCTGGGGCTGCTTGTTAGAGCTCGGGGCAGCTCAAGGCTCAACTGTCCACAGTGGCACTTACTGCAGCGTGTGTTCGTGCAAAACCAGTGCATGCAGTGATGTCACATCTGCAGCTCAGCAGAGCAAGAGGTTTTGGCATCATTTCATAACTGGCTTCTAACTGTCCCCAGGAACTACTACTGGCTCACATGAGTAAATGGCTCAGCACAGACCAAGGATTTCAGGGTCTTGTGCTAGGGAAGTAAAGCTGACTGACAAGCTTTATGATTGGTTGGTTGAATTCTGTAAGAGAATATTTTCATAAAGTTGCAACCCTTTTATCTTGAAAGGATTGTTGCTTAAATTGCTGTTAACAAAATCAAGTGGGAGGCAACAGAAGCCTGCCAGTATTAAGGAGATCAAAGCATGCTGACTTCAATAGATATATTTATGTTGCAGATTTACTGCATTAAATTATTTAGGTACTTCAGAAGAGAATAACATTTCACTATCAATACAAGAAATATTATATTGCTAACTAGTGTAAATTTATTTCTCTTTTTCAGGAGAGTGTATTTAATTTACTATTATCTAATAAATTTGCTGATGACAGCAAACTGGGAGGAGCTGTTGACTCCCTCATGGGCAGAGAGACCTTGACACATCAGAGAGATGAGCAATCACCAACTGTATGAAGTTTAACAAAGGAAAGTGCCAGATTCTGCACCTGAGATGGAACAGTCCTGATTGTGTCTTCAGCTTCCTCACGAGGGGAAGTGGATGGGCAAGTACTAGTCTTTTCACTCTCATGACCAGTGACAGGACTCAAGGAAATGGCATAAAGCTGAATCAGGGAGGTTTAAGTTAGACATCAGGAATAGGTTTTTCATGCAGAGAGTGGTTGACCACTGGAATAAGCTCTCAAAAGAAGTGTTCATGATACCAAGTATGTCTGAGTTCAATAAGTGTTTAGGCAATGTTCTCAGGCATGTGGTGTGAGTCTTCGGGTGTCTTGCACAGGGCCAGGAGTTAGACTCAATGACCCTGATGGGTCCCGTTCAGCTCAGCATATTTCTATGAAATGAGATTTTTTTTTCTTTAAAAGAAAACAAAATGTAACATTTTTCTGTACTTGCTTAAGGCCTAGGGGAAGGACTGGTTTCCACATCCAAGAAAACTAAATCTTAAAATGAGAAGGCTTCCTGCTTACCTTACACTTCTTTCTTGTTATAATTTCCTCTTGTCATACATACAAGGGGAGGAAAACTGTTTCTAAAATGCAGTAACTGTGTCTTTGTATTCTTTCTCCTTCTCAGTCACCTGTGCTTTCAAGACATAGAATCACACAGAATCACAGAATGGGTGAGGTTGGAAGGGATCACCATGGGTCATCTGGTCCAACCTCCCTGCTCAAGTAGGGTCATCACAGAGTACATTACTCAGGTTTGCATACAGATGGTTCTTGAAAGTCTCCAGTGAGGGAGACTCCATCACCCCTCTGAGTAATCTTTTCCAGTACACAGTCACCTGCACAGTAGTGTCTCTGCCTCGGTCTTACTTCTCTTCACTACTCTGTACCTTGGCTCAACAATACCAAGAAGGTTGGTCCAGTCAGCCAGGACTTCATCCCTCAAAACTCTGCTTGTGCTTTTGGCCAACTGAAAGCAACATCTTCAGCATGTTCCTGTGGCTCTGTCATCCACCTCCTTTAGCAACTGCCAAAATGAAGAACTTGCTCCTCTGTCTGAAGTAGTGATGTGCATATTAGAGACAGAGCACAGCACTTTCTGCCTTTGCTAGTTTTTTTTTTTTTAATCTTTCCCTTAATTTGCCCTTTGGTTTAAAGATCAGAAAGTCCTCAGAAAGAGCTCAGAATCCTCTCAGTTCATGTTTTATCTTTTTTTTTTTTTTTTCCCCTCAAGATTGTAAAACTGAGGAATGTTTTTTCTTACAAAGAATAAGACCAGGAGAAATGTAAGAACAAGTACTGCTGTCACAGAAGCCCTACTTCATACACATATATATTTTGAAATATATTACTTATATTTATTTCCTCCTATTCCTTCTTATTTTCCTCATAGTTAATAAAGCTTTAAAAAGCATTTAGTGATGATTGTTTAATGCAGGACTGAAAAAAGCTACACTCCATCAGTTTAACCCCGTGCCTTGGATCATATTTAATTGTAATAACGTGCAGTGACAAGATCATGACATTTGTTATAATCAGCTGGGGTCCCTGAAATTAGCTTCCCTAATTTTGGCCTTTATTTGCCTACTTAGAAACTTCATGGCAAAGAGCAGTGACAATTCATTATGTCCAGCTGGAATAAGGATTTTGTTTCTCAGAATAAACAGCATTTTAAAATAGGTTTACATATACATAGATATACATATATATGACTTTTTTTTTTTTTTTTGCATTTATATAGACATATGTACATGCACATGTGAGTATATTTCTTTCTGGATCAGGATGAAAAGTCAGAAACTTGACACTTTTCGTGGGAATAAGATCCTTCTAATGTCTCTTGATTTTCTAGCTGTCAAACTCCTTTGCTTCCCATCCCTCCAACTGCTTTCCTGGAAGTCCAGCTGCCATGCTGACTTGATGGCTGCCCAAGGAGCCAGCTGCCAACAGGCAAATGGAGGATTCCTGGGAACTGGCAACCTGCCCACCCCACTGCCAGGCAACTGGCTAGAGTCTTGTCAAAGGAAACTTGTATTATTCCTGTTGAATTTTTTATGGACTCCTGCAGGATCCATATGTCCTGTTGAATCAGTACTCTCTGATGGAGCAACAATCCTTCAGGGACAAAAACTAATGCACTAGTGTTTCTGTGGCATGTAGAAGTGCTCTTCTCAAATGTGTCCTTTAGTTATGACTGCACTAATGTGTCCCCACCACAGTTTCAAGATGTGCTGATGTATCAGAACAATATTCAAAGAGGGCTGAAGAAAAATTAAAAGAGAGTCACAGAGGTAGTGAAAGATGGTGACAGTGAAAGGCACTCAATTAGTGCAAGAAACAAGCAAGCAGAACATTTTAGAAGGATAGGAATGATCTAAGAGAATGGTAGGAATTTAGGGGGAATTCCTGGCAAGTCGATGTCTTCAGCTCTTAGGCATTAGAAAGCTACGGATGTGTCATGCTTCAGAAATGCCCAGTTAATTTACAAAAGCTTTGGGTTATTGGATGAGTAGATAATAGCTAAAGAACATCACCTGTAGTTATGCAAGAGCAAAGCCAAATTCATCATCTTTCATTTACCTCAGTAGCCAACCAGATGCCACTATAATACCCTATGCCAGAGAAAATATTTTGCTTTGGGACTTTTTCAGATAGTAAACAACAAAAATATCCAACTAAGACAATTCATACTTGAGAAGAGTGTATGGAATGTATCTGACATTCTGAAATATACGTGTTGCAGCTATGTCTTTGGTGACATTTTGACAATGGTGCTTCTCGATAAATTATTGTATTTAAAGCAGTATTTCTTTTGTAAACACCTCTCCTCCACCTTATAAAAGTTGTTTGCTCATGTTTTTTACTTCCTTTTTCAGCTGTTCAGTTCTAACTTAACTCTTCCTGTGAAAAGATCCCTTCATTTTCTAAGCAAATATGGTGAATATAGTATTTAGATCAATACCTGAGCTTCTTCCCCCCTATATATCAAACACATATTTTTTCCTTTTCATAATTTCCTTTCCTACCCTAACTCACGATCCTTTTCTTCTTCTTTACCTCCTCTATTCCAATTCCTTAATTTCTATTTAATTTTCTTCGGTTTCTTCACATTATAGAAAAAGTGTAGAGCACAACTTCCTTCCTTCAGCCTATTCAGGATTTTCTCTGTCTTTCCATTTCTTTCTCCTTGCACTTCTGATTTCACTGTAAGAAAATTCTTCCTTCCTTTTAACATTCAACTTTTTGATTTCTTCTTAATCACCTCCTCCTACTCTGCATTGACTCAGACTTTCTTTTCCTCCTCTTTTAACCCTTCCATGCCTTACATCTTTCCTCCTCCCTGCATCACTGCTTCTGCAGTCACTCAAGGCTTTTAAATTTTTTTTCCTACCTCCTCCACTCAGCTTGTTATCTTTCCTACTTAAATTTTCTCTTTGACTCATTCAGTGTTATTATTGTTAATAATAATAGTAGGAAAAAAACTTTTCATGGAGAGCAAAAGAGGTTTCTGCCAATTAACTTGACAATATAAAAAGATATTATAGAGACAAAGGTGAGGTGAATTGGACTGAAAGAGGCAATAGAACCTAATGGGACAATGAAGTTCTTTTTTAGTTCTTCATCATTTTGTTGTTTAAGTAATCTCCTCCTAGAGGAAAATTGAACTAAGGATCAAAGTACCTGCAAAACTCACTTAGATAGATAGCTGCTTCAGATAACTGAGTGGGAGCACTTCAACCATGTCACTGGAGCCCTTTGTCAGAAACATCTATATTCTTTCTTTTCCAGCATTGTCTACAGTATTTATTCTTCTGCCTTACAGAGCTGACACTCTATCACACAAAAGAAAAAGGGGAGGTTTGTCTTTTGGTTTTTTAATCTAAGTTGCCCTTCAAATGTTTAGTAGGGCTTGTATCCAAATAAGTTAAACCTGCTCAAATCAGATTTAGTAAAGGTCCATATGTTGCAGGCAGGCAGTGTGACAGTCTACAGCTAATCTTAGTCCTTCTCCTCAAACAGCTAAGGGTCTTTGGGCCAAGAAGACTTGCATATTTTCGATCCACTAGCTTTAGTAATACATTTTTGCACAGTGTTTTATAAACTGTCTAAAACATCACATCTGGCAGATGAAACCTATTTAATAGCTTTTTCTTTAGAATTCTAGGGAAGAAAAGGTTTGCAAAACATAGCCTTTGTCTAGCCTTCTGTTGGGTTTCACACATCTTGGTGCTGCCTTGCAGGTGGGTGCTAGCACTGCTGCTGATGGAGCCTTGTGCAGTTTGCTCAGCAGCAACTCAAAGCCCTACGATGATAATGAGAGTTGTGGAGGAGAGAAAACAGGAGACATGGCCAGTGAATGCAGTAGTGAGTCCACTTCCTGTGGAGTCAGTTCTCTCTTGACTTGGGAAGAACAGAAGAGAAGGGCATCCCTCATAAACATCTACAGTTCCTTTTCCTCTCTGTGCAGTAAGAATTGCTCTCTCTACCTTTCTTTTTTATGTTTACAAAAATATGAGCATCCCCTTAACTGTTACTGTACAGTTGTTGAAATGGTCAGTCCACTCAAATGTTGTTGCAATGGGCAGAGGGCACCACAGTCTCATCTGGAGCCACAAATATTTGAACACTATAAGTCAACATTGCTTGTGGAAGATGTCCCTTGCTGCCAGACATCTCAGTGGTATTCGCTTCTGCATATCTACAAGAGGAATAGTGACCTATGCAGTGGGCTACATAGGGGAACCAGCCCTTAGGAATTAATTTTAGCTCAAATCAGTTTCTTGAGGTAGTTCAGCAAGCAACCACCTGAACTCCTTTGCCCACCTAAGACAGGTGGCAGCTCAGGGGCAGAAATTTGGTGTCCAGAAGCATGTGGTATATGAGAGTGATCTTTTGTGCTGGCCATTCCAGATTTTATTGGTTTAAATTTTGCATGAAGCTACAGACAAATAATTGGGTGAGAGTTCACTGCCTCAGGAAAACAGGGGAAACAAAGAAAGATTTTAACAATGTATAATCAATATTCATGTTCCTTTCCGGTTATGAAGAGTAAAGTAATGTGGAGTGGCAAAACTAAGCACTGGGTAACCCCCTGCAGGTGAACTTTGTAGCCTGTCCTCTCTGTCCTTTTGGTCAAACACATAACTGCTGTGGCCATTCTGGTTAAAAAAAAAGCCTCTCTAAATGGACATTTAGCATGTAAAAAGCGGTCACCAACAAAACTAATATATACCCTTCACTGGTGCCTTGGGGCATTACCTTAGGGAGGGCAGGCCTCCCCTAACTGTGTCTTTGATTTATCATCTGGAAATCGTATGTCCCGGCCACTTGCCAGCACCCGCATTTTGCTGTCTGTCAGAGCAGAATCAACAGCTTCCCCGAGTCTTGTAAAAAGCCATATTGCAGGCAAGGCTGCTCCTGAGCAGCCAAGCAAGCACCTTTAGAACTGTCTTAATCTCTAATGCAGCATCACATGCTTTGTTCAGCTTGGAGAAGAGGAAACTGAAGGGAGATCTCACCACAGTCTACAGCTTCCTCCCAAGGGGAAGTGGAGGGGCAGGCACTGATCTCCTCTCTCTGTTGATCAGTGACAGGACCTGAGGGAAGGGTATGAAGCTGTACTGGGGGGTTAGTTTCATTATTAGGAAAAGGTTCTTCACCCACAGGGTAGTTGGGCACTGAAACAAGCTTCCCAGGGAAGTGGCTACAGCCCTAAGCCTGCCAGAGTTCAAGTGTTTGGACAATGCTTTCACTCACATGATATGAATTCTTGTGGTGGTCCAGTGCAGGACTAGGAGTTGGACTTTGATGATCCCTGTGAGTCCCTTCCAACTCAGAAGTTGTATGGCTCTCCCATGGTTTGCCTCTTATTAATCCTGTCAATGACTGGGAAGGATTGATACATATTTGGGTTTTTGTCTTTATTTTCTGCTCTGTTTGGTTCTTTCTACAGCAGAAGTGGTCCCAGTTTTGACAGACAGATGACACTGATGTAAAGTGGCTTACCTAGTTGTGGAGCCTCTTCAGCAGGGAATGCAAAGGGATCTAGTGGAAGCTATTAGACAGGCAGAGCTTGGCTCTCATAGGGTCACGCTGCCAGGATTTGTGGCAAAAGATGCGATAATTCAGAACAAGGAATGTACAACCTCAGCACAACTTCCAGTTTTAATATTAGTTTCAAATAAACTGAAAATAATCCCCAACAGTACACCCTGTAATTAACACAGCTTGATTTTCTGTCACTCAATCTTTATTCCCTCAAAAATGTCCAAGTCAATTTGGAAAAAGAACTCCACAGGGGAAAAAAAAATCACATCAAGAAGAAAATGATTATTGAAACTAAATAATTAAAAAAAATTAAAAGTGTTACTTAGGTTTGTTATTGAATTATAATTGTCAGGTACCAAAAACTAATTTAGCAGAAATTTTGTGTGTGTTTTGTATGGTTTCTTTCCTTCTCCTTGGTAACAAAGAACTTGGTACATGGCTTTCTGTTTGTTAGAGATACAAGGCATGTGCAAAAAACTGCATGAGTGAACATATTTGGTATTTCAGCTGTAGCGTCATGTGCCATTTTAAATGAAACAAAAAAGAACAGCATGGGGAATAAATGGCTGAAAAGAGGAAGGCAGGATCAACGAATGTGTACCACGGAGAAAGTGAGTCAGTTGAAGGAACAGGTAAGGTGATGACTCCAGATTTAGTAGCATGGCAGAAAGGGTATAAGAAAAATGGACAAAAAGAGACACAATTGAAAAGGGTTAGGAAAATCTAGTTCTTTTATATTTTGTATGATTTTGGAGGTGAGTTCTTCATCTGTCCCATCTTGTGACACAGTAGAAGGGAAAGCAAAATTAAATGCTTGTTCTTTTCAAACTTATCAGAAAAAGCACATATGAATTATATAATATGTAATTTCTTAGTGCCACTTATCAACAAAAGCTTTAGTTGGGACCAGAGATATGACAAGTCCTTAAAAGGATTTCAGACCTGAGGCCAATAAATTAAAGAGTTGATTTCTTTTATTTATAAGGCCCAGAGACACTTACATAATTTGCTATAGTGTGATTTTTCTCTGTCATTGGCTGTAGACTTTTACAAATTAACTTTTATCAAATGACTGACATCTTAAAAAATTTAAAAAATCTACTATTAAATATTCCTTTGAAACATTATTTAATTTTTGAGAATTAGTAAGGAAGCTGTGGGCATGGTGTAGGGAGGGAGAAGACAAAGCCATTGGTCCCACTGTCTCTATTAACAGAACTGTGCTATACCGAAAAGTAGTCTGTTAAAAATAATGAGCAACTATATCCAAGTGAATTTAGAACTCACAGGATCACAACTTACCTATTTCATTTCCATTGCTTTAACCCCAGTTTTCACTAGCCACCTGATGAAAATGGGAACTATTGCTTCGGCATTCCTTTGATGCCTCATTTGCCTCATGAGGGAGAGAGGAGGAGCAAACTGGTATTTTTCCCTTCCCTTTGAGTCACTGGAGACTTTCACAGCTGGAGACAGTATGTCAAAAGGATCCATTAGTAATTTATTAAATTCTCAGCTGCTTGGCTAGTGTATCATAATCACAGGTTCAACTATAAATCAGTCACCAGGGTTGGAGTCATCATGAAATTTTTCCTCTAGGTCAGGTAGACAGAATCATTCTGATATTCATAGCGAGGATGACCTGCTTCCTCTGGTCGGTTTATTTTAAAACTTCCCTACAAGGCCTTAAGGCTTTGGCATTGTTCTTGATTTTTTCCCCAATGTTCCTTCAGATGTTATAGATTTGACTTTTAGCCTGTTACAGGCATTTTAAATTTGCCCTGGACTATTTAAAAGTACTATGTCATCTGAAGTCCGTGAGGGCATGTTTTATACTCTGTTTGAAGTAGGTCTCTATTGCACTCTTACAGCTTCAGGTTTATGGACTGAATGACCACAAAGTCTTTTACAAATTCATGTTATTATAGTGAAGAACTACCTAACATCAAATTTCTGTTTTCTGAGTAGATATTTTTAGACTAAGCTCGAAGTTCTTTCTAATGAGCTTGAGTGTTTTGCTTTAAAGTATTTTTTCTCCAAACTCAAAAGCATATTCCCTATTTGTCCACAGTTTTTGTTAGTCTTCCTGAAGTGTGAATTGGTGATTCAAGTACAAGATTTGAGAAGCAGCCTCATCAGTGAGAAACAGTGTTACTTGAGATTATTCTTTCTGGACATCAACAACATTGTTTTGCGAAACTGTTTTTCAGGTGGGAATTCACCCTCAGGTGGCTTCACTCTGCATTTCGCTGCCTTCAGATTGACTGTGCCCTCTTGGTACCAACACCTATATTGGCCTGCAACAGTGACCAATTTTCTTTACCTCTTGCCAGTCTAAAAATTGATCCCTGCTGAAAATCTCAAGTCAACACTGATGAGGATTTTATTCAACTAAATGATTCTATTCCACTAACATTTTTATTATTAAATTTCTCAGTGGACCAGTTAATCCACTGAATTCAGACCACGTTAACTTTTGAAGTTCTTGACCAAACTCGCTAGTGGTACAAAGTCAAATGCTTCTTAGAAAACTTTTGCATTGAAACCATCAGTGTGCAGCAGGTCTGGAAACTACCAGGCTGCTGAGAAATTGGTGATCATTCACAAGAGACTGCTGTGGAAATCTATCCTAAATGTAATAGATCATCAGAAAATGTCTTTGCTGTAAGGGATGGCATCAAATGTCTGAACTTCTGGCTGTGGAGGTAGCAAGAACCTGAGCTGGAGGACTTTCTTATTTGGAGTGGTCCCTACAGTTAATTTTTTAGAAAACTTATTGAGCCTCCTCTTTCATCAGTGACAGAATATTTCCATCAAAATTTTCTTTTTTTTTTTTAATGATGATTACTTCAGCAGCAGGGATCAGTGAGCTCTAGACTCAGGCTAGTCTGCTGCAGCACACATACAGTAATTCTCCCTCTGCAGTGATGGCAGTCCTTGAGCCTTTCCTTACAAAGAGCATCCATAGGTTCAGGTTCCCCTGATGAAGGCTTTCATTGCAAAGATGAAATTAAATAATTTTTTTTCTGAATCAGAAACTCTAGGATTTGAATGTAAAATCTTCTGCTTTATATTGTCCTTGTTGCCAAGCCCTGAAAATGTCAGTCTTTGGTGCCATTGAAAGGAAACATTTGCGTGATGGCCCTCATGTATGGCAGAGACCTTTTCAAGGAAGCCATGTAACCTGCACAGTTATTCTGGTCACCAGTCAGCTTTGTGGTGGTGTCAGTGAGTTCCAGTCACGAATCTGCTGTCACAAAGGGGACATGGTGAAGATGTCTTCCATGCCAGGCAAAAGATTTAATTTAGACCTGCTGCATCTGCAAATAAATTCTTTTAACTGCTATAATGACAGGTGCAATAAGCTGTCATTACCTTAGAAAGAGAACTTTTGTCTTTTGCAGTGCATCTGACAGAGCTGAGGATCTGGGCTCAAAAGAAAAAGACAAACCAGTGGGACTATTTGGTATCTATTTTTGGTTTAATGATGGGGTAAGATAACAGCAGGTGCCTGCTGCAGGATTCCTGGGGGGAGGATCTGCTACATCCTTCTTAAATGTAATTATGCTCAAAATCAGAAACTGACAACAAACCAAGCAACTACTGGATATATTCAAAATAAACTAAACTGTCAGTCTTCAGTCATGATAATACAAATAACTTCTTTCAAATCATCCGTGTACCAGCATTTGTGAAGAACTGCAAGCAGTTCAACAACGCCCTTTGGTCCTAGTGGTTATTGCTCAGCCCTCACAACCTGTTGTCATCCGTACTCTATCCTCAAGTCCTGCAAAATCTGTCAGAGTTTTGAAATCTTTTTCTTCTCTGGAAGATTTGCAGTAGATTTTGTCCAGGGAACAATTCAAAAGACAACCATTATTGATTTCTTGCTATTAAGTCATTACCAGTTAGACTATGGGAGAAACTGTTTGGATTAGATTTTTGTGAAATAACATCTACAGACCCATACTCTGTTTTTCAATGCAGTCGTTTCTTTCCTATGCCACCTTCAGCTTAACACTTCCAGCTGCAGTCAGTCAGTCATATGGTGCAGGGACAAAACCTTCACTACTGAAACTGTTTCAGGAAAAATAAAAGAAGGAAGAAGGACTTATTTCGCAGTCCTACCAGACTCTGCTCCTTTCAGTGTTCTCCCCTATAACCTCTTTGCTTTCCTGCTAACAACTTGTAGGTGAGTTTTGAGGTTATTCCTTGAAACCTCTATGTCAGAAGCTGGTTCATGTTTCCAGCTACACCTTTTAGAGCACAGGGGAGCTAAAGGTCGTCCAAAAATGACTCATTATGTCCTAACTACATGTACAAAATGCCCCTCAAACACAAAAGGCGGTGAGTTCACAGTAGAATTTCTTAATGATAAGGCGAGTAAAGATCATTATAGCTTTGTAGTCAAAAATACTTAGATATTAAATAAATGTAATAATAAAACTAATCTGCTATTTTTAATGGAAAATATGATGATCTTTATTCTCTAGAATAACTACTGTAAGCTGCTACCTAAAACTCCATTAAAAACACACCACAATTTTCTGTTATGCTGTTTCTATCAAAAACATTCAAAAAAATGGCATCAAGTTCTGAGATACACTAAGTTTGAAGTTAAGATATATATATATATATATATAGCACACTGATTCTCACATCTTTTAGTAACACTGTTTTACTTCTTTATAACTGCATGGCCTTCCTCTGTCAGACAGTTCATTACCATGTCTTTTTCCTTAAAAACCACTTGCAAAAAAAAAAAAAATCTATATATTCATAGAAATAAAGGACTGCAAATGGTATTCAAAAGATCACCTCATCAAGTTCTCTGCACTGAGGCAGGATCCAGTGTATCAGCTTCAACAAGCATATATGTATATGACTGTGTAAAAGCTCTTGTTTTAAGGAAATAGTGTGATCTGAAAACTAACTGGAATACTCTGTTACTTCCCATAAATTGCAACAGCCATCTATAAATTACTGCCATGGCTAATACGCTCATATTTTTGATTTTTCACTTCCTTGCCTCTCTAGTAACAACCCTGCATTAAGTCCCTGCTCAACAAAGTCAACAGGAAAATTCCCATGAACTTCAACAGAATCAGGTTTTCTCTGTTTTTTTTTTTTTCTTTTTTTTTTTTCTTTTTTTTTTTTCTTTTTTTCTTTTTTATTTTTCCCTTGATTTAGATGAGTGGCCATGAAAATCTTTGGCTGACAGATTTATTTAGAGACAGCAAAACACCTAAATTTTAAATCTTTACTTTCGCACATCTTTTATTTGAGTGTGTGCTTAGAGAACAGATTTAGATAATTTTTATATTTCAGTGTAAATCCTGAGGTAAAATGTCACTACTAAACCAACATTTACCAATTTTTCATTTAATGCATTTGTGATGAATTGTTGAGCTCAATGGGAAAAATCAAAAGTTTCTTACTGAGCCCTGATGACACAGAAGCAGTTGTCTCTGCCTTGCGCAACGGAAAGCACTAGATCATCTCTCTGAGTCCCTGTCAGCTCTATGATACTTAGACATAACTAGTTTGCTTTTAACTTCAATCAGAGAGACCTGTGGCTAAGACAGACCAGAAATGAAAAGAACATGCCATAGGAAAAACAATGTGATGCACTTTTTTAAATACATTAACTACAGGAAGTGAATAATCCAGCTTATTTAGGGTCATTATGAACAGGTTTTCTGTTCCTCAGTAAGATACTGAGTGCAGTCTTAAGATGCTCTCTTTGATGTAAATCTCATGCTGAGGTTCTTTCTCCATATAATGATGAGGGGGAATGTTAGAGCTACTACCAAAAGGGCCAACGAGAATGGGTTTTCATTGTGCCAGAATTGTCCGGGATTAGTAAAACAGTCATCCTCTGGATGCAATCTCGTTGTTCTTCTTTCAACTGCTCTCCAATGAATTCAAATATCAAAACAATTTAAAAAGAGACAAGACTTTGCACAATAATAGAGAACAAATCTTTTTCTTTGTTTTGTTTTTAAAAAGGTCTTAAAGGTTCTTGGCCATAGTAAAAGTTTGAAAGAGCTACTTAAAATTTGTGATTTAGATGTGCTGTGGTTCTAATTGGGTCTTTTCATTTTAGGGCTTGTCCTAGCTTCCACAGAAGTGAATGGCAATCATTGCAGTCACTTCAGGGCCTCATAGATCTGCCTCTCAAGCTGCTCTGCAGGGACAGTCTTGTTTTCTTGACTTCTTCTTTATTCTTTTGAAAATACCAAAGGATAACATGA